>CM031924.1:39849507-40449507 GCA_018703695.1 Prunus fruticosa | reverse complement strand
TTTGTTAAAAGTGTTGTTGATATTTATTTCAACAAAATCAGAAAATAATTATTGCATAATCATTAAACCCAACGCCTCTTCGAAACTGAATTTCTGCATAATCAGAAAATAACAGCACCTCATTAGCTTTCCCTTATAGCTTTCTCTCACAGGTAATTTTTAACAATAAGTGATTTTCTTACAGTTTTACCAAATGGGTTGGGCTTCCCAAATTTTTTTAAAAATCACTTATCACCCCAAATAAGCAATGTCAAACGGGCACTTAATGTGACTAGTATGAAGTTTTTTTTTCGGCCTGCAAAGTTAGTGGCAAATTTTATGTAGTATATGTTATATTATTAATATTATATTAGTATATTAAACTAAACCCAATCTGATATTTTTTTATTTAAAAGAAAAACATAGCCTCAATAAAATAATAATATTTCATGCAGTAATATAATATTTTTGGGGCCCTCTTGGAAGTGGGGCCTGTGCATGTGCTCATCTTGCACGACCCCAAGAATCACCACTAAATGAGAGGGAAGAGTAACAAAAGTAAAAATAAAAAACTAAAAATTAAAATTAAAATTAAAATAGTTATCAAACGACTCAAATTAATGGGAATATCTATATATATAAAACAAAAAGTAGAGAATGGTGAAACATTCAAAATATCATAAAATGCCATTAGTTAATGCAAAGATTAAGAATCAAAATTATTAATTAAATGAGGATAATATGGTAAATTCACACTTTTTCATATTAAAAAAATTAAAATTAAAAGAAAAATTAGATAATGGATCCTATTTTTATGAAAAACACAACTACCCATTATCTTTTTTAATTCTAAAATAAAATTTTATTTTTTTAAAAAAAGCCTCTTGCAAGTACGTAAGCACTTGCAGAGAGACTAGTGGTAAAGAAAAAGAGAAATAACTGTTGACTTTCGTACAGTGTAGTTAAATACCGTTTAACGCCAACGAAGCGTCTTAAAACGCATTCCACGTGGCGAACAATCAGCCTCAGCCACGGTGGTAAAAGTAAATGAGATGCTACACGCGGCGGGACCCAAAAAGGAATTTCCCAATTCCCGAAAACCCCAACTTTTTATTTTATTTATTCTGAGTTCCTCAATTTCTTAACCCCTAGAAAATCTTCAA
This sequence comes from Prunus fruticosa, assembly GCA_018703695.1. Classification (NCBI taxonomy): domain Eukaryota; kingdom Viridiplantae; phylum Streptophyta; class Magnoliopsida; order Rosales; family Rosaceae; genus Prunus; species Prunus fruticosa. Next base: position 40,448,365 of record CM031924.1, on the reverse strand, counting down.
GCTTACGCTTCAATTCAAAATTCCATGCCCTCTTCTCACCCAAATCACCTACTGAAGAAGCAAACAAGGAAAAGAGAAGAAAAGGAAGATTCAAAAGAACCCATCAAAGGAGGGTTTTGTTGGAAATAAAATTGAAGTGATGAGTAATGCATTGCTGTTCATGTCATGTGAGCTCTTAGTCTCTGCTTTTCTGCTTTGCACAAACAAAAGGTGATTGCTTTTCTTTTTCATTGGTTATTTATACAATTTAAGGTTGTTCTGTCAGTTTCTAGGGTTTGGAATCTAGTAATTTGTCATGAATTTTTGGTTTGTCTTTCTAATTGATGCCATTTGAGGGTCATATGTGGGTGGGGCTGAAATTTGATGATGCTGTTGGAATTTCTCAAGTGTGACTGATGGGTTTTTGGGTTTGATAGTTATTGTTTTCTGTGAGTGATAAAGTTAGGGTCTTGGCCTTGAATTTTGGTAAATTTATATCTTTATTGTTGAAGAAATTTTCTTCATGTTAATTTTCATTTGTATTCTCTTTTCCAGTATTAAAATTATGGTTCCCGTATTTGTTGTTCCATCATTTGTAGGATTAGTTAGTTGTTGGGTTCTCATAATTACTTCTTTTTTAATTCAAAAGTTTGAGCGATTGCCTGATTGATCTTTATCTTAATTTGATCATGGTCTAATAGTTATCACTTAACTGTTGTAATGATCATGTTCCAATTTCACTTACAAAGTTTCTGAATTACTGTTGGTGGTTGAAGATTTTGGACCACTGTGAAGCATTATGAGGAGGAGTAGAATTGAAAAGGGGAGGAGGGGTAAATCTACGCGGAACTTTGGAAAGGTAATGAAGTGCCTCTGCTCTGGAGAGCAATTAAGAGCAGCAGATGAAATGGTTCCTTCAGAAAATGAATCCCTTGCAACCGAGGATCGTACAACCAGTGAGTCTTCATCTCGAGCTGTCGAGCTTACAAAGAAACCACACACTGGCAATATAGAAGAAGCTGAGTCATCTCTGCGTGAAAGTGGTTGCTTGAACTATGAGGTTTGTTTGCTTTAAAAGTTGCTTATCTGTTGAACCACCTGTTTTATTCTTTTCAATTTCAATTTCAATTTTTTTTTTTTATATATTTTTTAAAACTTCCAGGAGGTAATCTAATAAAACTGATGAAGTTCTAAAGGATTTTGATAAATAGACATTAAACTGATTGTTGTCAAACCCAGTTTCTGTTGCCTTTTCATCCTATGATCCTTAAATATATGAGTATTTGGTCATAATAATCAGGATTTCCACATAGACCCTTACAAATCCTTCATCTGCATCATGAACAGAGAGGTGAAGTTATTGCAACTTTTGACAAGCCTTCCTAGGTCAATGTGTCACTCTGCATAGATTAAGGCTGTTGTTCAGTTCATAAAATTGTCCTACTTTTAGGCCCTTTGCATACTAAAGGCTGTCCGTTGACCTTTTAGGGAGAAAACTAGGTATGCCAGGAGGAGGCTATCGAGGAGAATTAAATGCAGCCAATAGTGGTTTTGCATGCCAAAGCATGTCAGTCAGACTCTTGCAATGAAAAGCAGAGTTCTTTGCCTTAGGAGCCTGTCTGAAACAATGCAGTCTTTGTATTGGTGACCCTGGAAGTTGTTTGTGTATTTTAAAGCTTAACATTTGAATTTTCAGGAAGCAAGAGCGTTATTAGGAAGATACGAATATCAGAAAGGAAACATAGAAGCTGCTTTACATGTATTTGAAGGAATAGATATTGCTGCATTGACTCCGAAGATAAAATTTACCCTTGCCAGAGGAGGTGAGCGGCGTAGGAGGCGTTCTCAAAGTTTTTCTACCCCGCCGATGTCTATAAATGCTGTAACTTTACTTCTGGAAGCAATACTTCTCAAAGCAAAATCATTGCAGGATCTTGGGAGGTTTAAAGGTACTGTTAATATGCTGGTTTACATATTTTTGATTCTTGCTTGTAGAATCTTGGATTATGTGAGACTGTACATAATTTTAACCTGCACTCATTTATTTTAGTGAGGCGGTTTAGTTTTTGGTCAGTTTACTTTTACTGATAAAAAATTAGTACACATTAATTTTGTAAGAATATAATAGGCTTTTAAGACATTTTGTAATGATGCCACCATCAAACCATTTCAATTTAAATTAATGCTCTGTTATGCTTCTTCACCATAATATTGAGTATTTTACTTGGGATGGGTAAAGAAAAAGAAGGAATTTGAGAGCTTTACCTGATAATCAGAGCATCATCATGTGGCTTATGTATATCTTCAATCATTCTTGCAGAAGGTGCTCAATCCTGCAAGGTTATTCTGGACATTGTTGAATCTTCATTACCAGATGGCTTCCCTCAAAACTTTGGCGCTGACTGTAAATTGCAGGAGATTGTAAGTAAGAGTGTTGAGTTGCTCCCAGAATTATGGAAACTTGCTGATTGTCCGCATGAAGCTATCATGTCCTACCGATGGGCTTTACTCCATCATTGGAACCTCGAGGTAGAAACTACCGCAAAGATTCAGAAGGAGTTTGCTGTTTTTCTTCTTTATAGTGGAGCTGAAGCAAGCCCCCCAAACCTCCGCTCCCAAATGGACAGTTCATTTGTACCCAGAAACAGTTTAGAAGAGGCTATTCTTCTGCTAATGATACTACTTAGAAAATTTTGTCTTAAAAAAATTCAGTGGGATCCATCAATCTTGGATCATCTTTCGTTTGCTCTATCTGTATCCGGGGATACCAGGGCTTTAGCTAATCAAGTTGAAGAATTGCTACCTGGGTTTATGGATCGGAAAGAAATATTCTACAAACTAGCTCTCTGCTACTACGGAGCAGATGAGGATTCAGTTGCTTTAAATCTACTGAGGAAATTGTTGAGTAAAAGCGAGGATCCAATGTGCTTTCCAGCTTTGTTATTGGCATCGAAGATATGTGGGGAAAACCCCAGTCATGCAGAAGAAGGGGTAGGTTTTGCCCTTAGAGCCGTTGAAAGTTTGGATAGTACATGTGATCATTTGAAAAGTACCGCTGCTTGTTTATTGGGCATATCACTTTCAGCGCATTCTAAATCAGCGGTTGCTGAATATGAGAGAGTGAAAAGACAGGCTGAGGCACTTCAGGCCCTGGAAACTGCTGGGAGAATGACAACAATGAGTGACCCTATTATTCTTTACCATCTCAGTCTAGAATATGCTGAGCAGAGAAAGTTGGATGCTGCACTTGATTGTGCAAAGCAAATGTTAAAGCTGGAAGGTGGGGCTAATATTAAAAGTTGGTTATTGTTGAGCAGAATACTGTCAGCTCAGAAACGGTTTGTGGATGCTGAAACAATCATAGAGGCTGCTTTGGATCAGTCAGGGAAATGGGAACAAGGTGAATTACTGAGAACCAAAGCAAAACTTCAAATTGCGCAGGGTCAGTTTAAAAATGCCATTGCGACATACACTCAACTTCTCGCTTTTCTTCAAGTTCAGAGTAAAAGCTATGGTTATGGGAAGAAGCTTCTAAAGGTGCATTATTTGATTACTTTTCCCATTTATTAAGAACTATTTGAAAAACAGGTTTTCTTTTTTCCTTTTCTGTTTCCTCATGAAAGTTGTGAATGGATGTTTCTTTCATATACCTTTGATACTTGAATTGTTCCACTGCAAGTAATCTTCTGTTGTTTTATTAAATGACAGAGTAACGGAAATTTTTCTGGAAGGTTGGAATTGGAAATATGGCATGATCTGGCATATGTCTACATAAATCTTTCACAATGGAGTGATGCTGAGATTTGTCTTTCCAAAGCTAAAGCCATAACTGCTTACTCTGCTAATAGATGTCATGCCACAGGTAAATTCAGACACTCACTTGGTTTGTGTGTGTGTGTGTGTCTGTGTTTTTTCTTATATCTTTCAATCAGTTCTTTCACGAACTGCTCTGGTTCCCTGTGTACTAACAATTAGATCACTCACTGATTAAATATTCAAAGCATTAATAATTGAGAACGAAATATATTTATCCCTCTACATTTGTGTTTGTGGAAACTTCTCCTGGCATAGTGTGTAGTGCTAAAGATGTGGACCTTTATCGATTTTGCAGGTGTGCTTTATGAAACTAAGGGCCTCTATAAAGAAGCTCTAAGAGCTTTTTTAGAAGCTTTGGATATTGACCCTTCCCATGTACCTAGCTTAATCTCTACAGCTGTTGTCCTCAGACGGCTTGGTGATCGCTCACACCACTTGTACACTGTTGTCCGAAGCTTTCTGATGAATGCATTAAGTCTTGATAGAACGAACCATTCTGCATGGTATAACCTTGGCCTACTCTACGACTCCCAGGGTACCTCATCTTCTTCATTAGAGGCTGCAGAATGCTTTGAGGCTGCGGTTTTTCTTGAAGAGTCTGCTCCTGTTGAACCCTTCAGATAGCCACACATTCATTTATGCAAACCTTTCTCAACTTCAAAACCATTTCCCGCATACAAAAAGATCCATTTTCTGATTTGGTTGAGTTACCATTCTCAGGCTGCGTCATACAGTCGGGATAAAAGTATAGATATATCGAATCCCGCTACACAGTGATGACTGCATCACCCCAATATAGTAACTATTTTATGCAATGCCTTTGCTTGTATGGAGATCTTTGTTCTCCAATGTAGTCTTAAACTATGTTGTTGTAACTTTCTTTATTCTTTTAATACCACTTTTTCATATATATATTTTGTTATACAAGGCTATGGTGCCTGCGGAGAAACCTTGGTTGTAATGTAAAGCTATCTATACGGATACCGAGTGGGTTACTAATACTTTGATGCCAACAAACAAAAGTACGAGTGAAAAAAAGAAACACTTGGGTTGTATAAAAGTAACTTGTATCAAAGTTGGTATCTTTTCCTTATGTATGCTTATTCACAATAACTATATGATCATATAATTACAACATAGAAACAATTATTTATGTGCTATTGGGTACAAGAATACATGATTTACAATCCAAACCTAATTTCATAATCCCTTTTTTAATTTACTAATCCTCGAGAACATCGCGGAGAGACAGCGCCTTTGTACGCAGGTTTAACGTTGTTGCATTTGGCTCTTCCATTTTGCAGTTGAACGTTTTGAAGCACAATGCCTTGACATGGAACACTTTGGCTGCAATTAAATGTTATGGCATCAGTTGAAGCACTTGTCCCTCTTATGTTCTGGTACAACACATTTTTCACTTGAACTGCCGACCTCTGCAATATATTACAAATCAAACAGGGAGGGTTGATTAAGTTTCCAATGTAGGACAAATTAATGAAGGGATTAGATACCAATTAATGAAATTAATTACCTGTTGTGTACAATCCTTGTTTTTGTGGTCACAATAATTTTGGTCTATGATGATAGGGTTAGTCACATCATTCATTTCCACATTCTGGAAAACAATATTGCTCGCTCTGCCTGAACCTCCCTGCCATGTCTTGATCCTGACTCCATTTGAGGTTCCAGAAATCTTAGCCCCATTCACAAATACTCCTGAAACATGGTCATTTGCATTGTCTTCTCCCAAGCTACCAATACTGATCACATCCCATGGAATCAAATTAATAAAAAATAAAAACCATTAACATTATGTTGATAATATTTAAAATGAAAATTTCAATTTTGGGTCTTGAAGAAGTTGGAGTTTAGAGTTGGAAATTAACCTGATTCCATGGCCTGGTCCACAAGTTATGTCTGTAGCTTGCACTCTTTTGGACCCACTTACAATAGAGATGCAATCATCACCTTCAATTCAAACAACATGGTTTAATTAGTTTGAATTGATGATTGTATATGTGTGCATATATATATATATATATATAAATTTTCGGACATTATTATGGGCCGATGTCCAGATGAGATGTCCGGATGAGAGAATAACTGTATATATATTTCTTTATATAAATGTACCTGTTCCTATAACAGAGCTCGAGATGGTAATGTTCTGGGTATTTGTGATATGAATTCCATCAGTATTAGGACTATCTTCTGGTGCAGTTACTGTAAGATGGGAAGCTTCAACATTTATACAATTTTGAAATCTAACATGCATTTGCTGTGCGTCTTGGATCTTCAGATTCTTCACCACCAAGTTATTGCACTTGTTGAAGGTCACAGCCTGCACCCAAGGCATGGACATGAACAATTTTTAACTTCAAACTTCATTAATGGCACTAATTATAATTTTTTTTTAAAGCACATAAATTTTTTGATTAGAGGATTGTATACGTACAGTGGGGGCCTGTTCGTTGCAGGGGGGCTGTGAATCAATTGAAGAGATTCTAATTAGTACGTAAGTTAATTTTACAAGTTTTCATAGTTGAATAGAGCAAAAATTAATTTAGGGTTTAATTATAGTACCTGAGGCTTTCTTTTGCATGAGTTTTTCCACCATATATTTCCATTGCCATTGATGGTTCCAGGACCTTCAACTAACAAGCTTTGGACGTTGTCAAAGATAAGCCAATGCGTAACATCTTTGTAGGCTGACCGATCATCTGATGCTTCTATGGTTCCATATATCTGAAATTTTCCAAACAAGCAACATTATGCTTATGAAAACATCCAAAATTAATTAAACACATTAATCTCGATTACCTGCATTGTAAGATGAGATTTGCAGGGGCCCGAGAATTCGATCGGCCTAACAAGATAGGTCTTTTGTGGCACCACAAGAACTATGGCTCCATTGGAAGAACAAGCTGCCTTCCATGCCTTCTCAAATGCCTGAACGAACCCAATATGTACATGAAAAAACAAATTAAACATTACTTTCAACACAAATTCTATTAAAACAAGCGCATAATTATTTGCACCACGTTTACTAATTACATTTACTCAAGAACTCATGTAAAGAAATAAAATATTATCTTAATGGGTTCGATATGAAACTGTCAACTTCTACAATAATTTCTACGAACATTATTGGCCTATCATTCGCAAAACCAAACAGAAATTGTGACCACCAAGGTTGTTATTAGTTAATGTGGTCATATATTTATCTATATATATATATATATGTGTGTGTGTGTGTGGCATTAATTACTATATGAATATTCTAATATTAACAAGCCTATAAGCCCATCATCTATTATATTTATACCTGTGTGTCATCGGCACCATTTCCTTTAGCTCCAAAATTAGCAACACTAATCGTTTTGACCGAGCTTGATGACTTGCTACCGGCCGCTCTTTCGAGCTTCCTCGAACTGAAGAGCTGAGTTCTTGGCTTGATGAATTCCATGAACTCGACACCTTCAATGGTGTTCATGTATGAAGGATGAGCTCTAGAATTATAGCCAGACTCTTTTTCATGGTCAACAAAACTATTAAGTGAGTTGACCTCTTGGAAACCACTACTGTAACATGAAGCAGCACAGAAAGAGACAACAACATAGAACAAGACCAAATGTTTTTCCAGAGCCATTGTTTGATGCTTCCTCTTTTGTGTGCGTGTGTGTTTTTTATCGTGTGTAAAAGAGGGACAAAACAATACAAAAGTCTGGTTTTTTTAGCAAATGCTATGTGATGGGATGTCAGAATGTAGGTTTTTGTAGGCTATGAATGAATACTGATGTTCAAAGTGATGATTTGAATGTCATAAGGAGGTTTAGGTATTTATAGACAAAAGAGAGAGAGAGAGAGACAGAGAGACAGAGAGACAGAGAGACAGAGAGAGTGTATTGGCTATGGGTTGAGAGGTATGGGGTCTTGGACATTGAGAGATTGAGACGAAATGATCTCTTTGGGCGGACTATGACTTTTGCTCCATAACATAAGGTGAAAAATAATAATATGTTCGGTACCAGTGCCAAATTAGTGTCGATATTTGGTCTACGGATAATGTTTGAACAAATGTCGACAATATATAATATACTGTAAATTGGTACTCGGTACTAGCTGATTACTCTCTTTTAAATTTATATTAGATAAGTAATTAAATAGACAACAAAAAAAATCACAATTTTAAGGTTTAAAGTTCGGGATTTGTGGTTTAAGATACACATCTTAACCCTAACTTTTCCTTCCCACTTACAAGACATTTACTCATGCATGTAAAACCATGCAAACACATGCATGCTTCATCATGCAAAAATATGTGATAGATTGAGGATTCTAGAGCTTGATTGGCTAATGGGTCACGTATCACACATCATTTGAAACATTAAATAAAAGATGAGCATCCACATTTATATCACGCAGCTGAGGATTAAATTACCAATATTATACTATATGTTTGTTCGTGACCTCAACAAAACTTGGTTGTATGTGTTAGGGATTTCTGCCCTCTTTTTAAGGTGTTTATCCATAAGTTTAACACAGCACTTTTGCATCTACGTGTTCTCCTCTGCACCTAAAAAGCGTGTGGCTTTAGCATTGCTAGCCTCACAAAAGAGCCTTTGAGTTGTCGTCAGATGTTTACTGGCTTGTTGGAATGTTGAGGGATGGGTTTGGATTAATTTGGAATAGAAGAAATACTTGCCACAAATTCTTGGCATTTCTTCTTTCTGCTTTGAGCTTCAGAGTTTGTGGTTCTAAGTGGCACATATTTAATATGCATCTGAGGTCTTGAGTCGATTCCCTCTTTCTTAATAGGGCTTGTATAAAAGAAGAAAACAAAGTTTGGTCTTACTCTTCACAGAATTTTGTGACTCTTTTTAATTCCGACACATGTCATGATTAGTATTGTGATCAAAATGCAAAAGATTTCCAACCAGGGTTTTATTTGGTTTGTACATTTTGGCATCCCACGTACGATTGCCACCTGTCCTGTGTTAGGTTACAAATTAACAAGCACTAGTAAATATACTTTTAGAAGCGTACTAAAATGGTCATCTTTGAATTGAATTTACTCTTTTTGGCCACACATCATAGGGTATGAATGAAGCAGAAGAGGATATTTGATTAGGTATTTAACTATCGTAAGTGTTATCGTAACTATCAGGTACGTATGTATTTGGCAACTAAATAAGAAAAAAAGATTGCGTGCCGCGGACGATAATTATACATTTTATGAATCGTTTTTTAGCGTACATTCTTCAAAAGTTAGGCCATATTAAGCTTTGGCTTATCGTTAATGAACACTTCAACTGTTATGTTGTTCCAGAATTGTAGCCAAAGAAGATAAATGTTCATTATGTGTTCAAACTTTGATTTATGAAGCAAAATTTGTGAGTATTAGGTTGACAATTCCTCTATATGGACCAAGTGTCGAAATTTTGCTTCTGTATATAACTAACTGACTTTGCTTCTATATGGAAACCACTCTCATAGCCCGACCCGGAAAAGGTTTAATTTGGGCCCTTCTCATACATGGGTTGGGGAGGTTGAGGGCAAAAAAATAATACAAAAATGGGCTTAGAACCCTTGAGTCGGAGTTGGGCCAAAAATGGGATGAAATCTTTTTCTTCTTTTCGGGTGTGATGAGGATTTGAAAATTTTCTTTTTCTTTTGACAAAAAGATCCAGTTTATATATGGAGGTGGATCAAACCTTTTTTTTGAAAAGTGGCAATAGTTTAAATTATATGTGAAGAAGATTTCTCATATATACACTACCAATGTATTATAAGAGTTTGAATTTGATATTATTTGTCTGTAAGTTAAGGTCTTTTTCTATTAAAGTAGAACCCCATAAAAGGAATAAACTTAAATACAAAGTAACCGGTATATCGCCTTGATCAACCGGTTTAACTTACATATTCATGTGAGTTTGAAATTTAACAGGGTAAAAAGAAAAGAAAAAGACATTATGTATTATTCAATTTTATTCACGAATTGACCCCACGGTGGTTTTGTCTTATTGGAAAAGTATTGGAAAATTGCAAATTGGTCCTTTTGCAGTTGAGGATGTATTTAAATACAGTGAGCAGCTTCGTAAACGGTCCAGTGAACAGGGGACAGACAGTATAGCCGACAGGGTCACACACAGCAGAGTTAGGTATAAAGGGATCTAGAAGACGACAAAAGTCCACAGACAAACAAACAGCGTAAGTGTATAAAACAGAGAGATTATACGTTACTTTATACGTATTTTTTTGGCCCTCTTTGAAACACAACTTTTTGTTCTTTTGAGTTCTTGTCCCAACAAATTTCAAAGGGCTTGTTTGACTCTCTGTGTGTGCCTTTTTTACTGTTTGTTGTGTGAAAGAGAGAGAGGGAGAGATAGAGAGAGGGAGAGAGAGATGGAGGCAGGGTCATCATCAGGAGGGTCTTCAGCTGGTGGTGTTGTGAGTGATCAGGGAAGAGAAGAAAAGCAAAAGGAAATGAGAGAAAAGCTAAGTGAGGTTTGTGGAGTTGGAGAAGAAGAAGAAGAAGAAGATGATGATGATAAGAGCAATGGGATTGCTTCTGGTTTTGTACCTGGGCCTTTGGTTTCTCTTAAGGAACAGATTGATAAAGACAAGGTTCTCTTTGTTCTTCTCTCACCCCCACAATTCTATTTCAGTCTTTTCATCTATGTAGATTTGAGTCTATTTTACTTTTTCTTAGTTAATGTTAGTTTTGTTTGATTGAATATATGTAATGGGTTATTTAGGCTTTTTCTTGAACCCAAAAGATGGTGTCTTTGGTAGCTCAGAAAATGCAGGAAAAGAAAGAAAAAGCCTTTTTTCTGGTCTCATTTTATTAGCTGTCTGAATGAGTGGTGTGGCCCCTGCCATTGCCCGAACATTTGAGATTTTAATCTCAGTTATGTTCAGTTGGGTGATGCTAATGTGTTATGCATCTGAAATCATTCAAATACAACCTTTTAGTTTTGATATCACAATCAGATCAATCTTATTATATTGATCTAATTCCTGCTGACATCCAAATTGAAGTTGCATCTATTTAGATTGGTCAGTTTGTGTGAAATTGGAAATCAAACTGTTTGGAGCCTACCAATTTAATTTTGAAGCTACCTGTGCTTAACAGGATGATGAAAGCTTAAGGAGGTGGAAAGAGAAGCTGCTTGGTTGCTTGGAAAACGATTTAAATGGTTTGTCTTCTTCGTCACACTTTTATGCTTGGGTCTTTATTTGACACCTAGTTTGTGATGGTTTTTGCATCTGTTGTCTTATTCTTGCTAAGAGTCTTTCCATTTGATTAGGCCAAATGGAACCTGAAGTCAGATTCCACTCCATCGGAATCATCTCCGATTATTTCGGGGAAATCAGTTCTCCCTTGCCTGTTGATGAAAATCAGATTGACCGTGTCCTGTTTACACTCAAAGAGGGATCTCGATATCAGCTTAAGCTAGCATTTAGTGTTCTGCACAACATTGTTTCAGGCCTCACCTACTCCAACACAGTATGGAAAGGAGGGCTCCAAGGTACATAAGACTGTTTGATTGTCTTCTCTAGATGTTTTAAATGCAGTGCAGATGGTTGAAAGCTTTTTGAAATATGTTAACAACTTGTTAACCTGTTAACAGAAATACATACTGATTTTGCGCAACCAGTTTACTTTTTTCGTTCAACCCACTGGACTAACAAGAGAGAAAGATTGATCCTTTCAATCTATCTTGTTCTAAGTTTAGGTTGTGTAGTCTAACAATTATACCAATTTTTTCCCTTCCCTTATGTTTCAGTTGATCAGAGCAAAGGAATGTTGGGTACGTTTGCTCCTAATAAAGAACCATACGTGCACACCTTGGAAGAGGAGACAACTCCATCTGGGTTGCTGGCAAGGGGCATTTATTCAGCAAAGCTTAAGGTGCGTGGAAGTTAGTACATATTTGCAAGCAGCAAGCTCAATTTTAATTTTTCAATGGTAACATCTGTAGTAATTGCTTGGGGTCGAAGAGACTATTTGTAGTCATTGCTTCATGTTTGCAAAATGGCTTTCCTCTAGCATTGTTTTCATCTCTGTGGTAATTACATAATGGGTAGTAACTTGTAAATTTTGTTCTTGTGTATATACAGAATATGCGCCGATTTTTCTGATTGGTTTCTATTTTACAGTTCGAAGATGATGACCGGAGAAGTCACATGGAACTACAATACACCTTTGAGATAAAAAAGGGCAGTTAGCTGACTCTTTTCTGGAAGATCCTGCATTCTTAAATACATTTCTTCCATTTGATCCCCCTATTTTCTTTTATCAATGAACCACACATCTTTGTTATAGGAACAATTAAGCTTTGCCTTGTAGGTATGATACAAATGTAGATTTGGATTCTCATTGCATGTTTCCTTGATTTGTACAATCACATGCTAATCACATGTGTCATGTAAACCTGGGTGTGTTTGTGCCTCTACTTCACTTGAGCTTTTGTCAACTCAGCAAAGTTCCACAAGGGTTTCTCAGAATTACATCAATTTAAAAGGCTTCCAGATAGAGTTTGCAGATTTAAAGATACAAAAGATAAATTATTAGTAACAACTTACAAAATCTACGAGGACATATTTCAGTGAATCTTGAAGATATAGACCGTGTAGTTGAATGCATCTTTATCCGTTTGCGGCACTAAAGCCTTTACAAGCTATACTTCTCAAGTGAATAAAATACACTTATTGGCAAGAATCTGATAGCAGGCCATGTTAACAATGCATACGCGAAATACTTTGGTGGTGCGTCGAAAAGCTACAAGAAAATAATAAGCTACAGCTTGACAGAATTTGGGAAGGCTAATCAGGGCTAGAAGCGTGTCTTCATTCCAGTGGCAAAATCGAGTGACGACAAGGCTGACGCACCAAGTTAGATTTCTACCATCAATAAAATCATCAAGCATTCTGAAGATCCGAGATGCTGTCCCGATTCTGCTTGATACAAAAGGGAATTGCTTAACTGCTAAAGTTTTACAGGAGACAAAAGTGAGACCACTTGTATGTTAATGGTCTGTGCCTCCAACTATCTCAAATATTGGCAAGGGACCTGAAATATCATCAAAATTGCATAGATTATAGTTAAAAAACCATTTCTATGGATATTGGAATGTTTCATCAATGAAAACCTTACATGTCTCAGTATCACTTTCTTGTGTGATCCCATTGTTTCCACAAAATCACAAGGCTATGTAAGGTGAAGCCCAACAAGTGCGGTAGTATTAAGCTTTCAGTACGAGATGGAGAAGAAAGGAATACCTCCTAATCTACAAATAATGCGAAAGAAGATTTGCTGAAGAATTCTTCAACCTACAGCTCTGTCCTAAATGAACATCTCCGAAAAGGTATCTGCATCATCAAGGTAAGGTTTTTCTGTTTCTATTTCCTTGAAAAAAAATAAGGGGGGGAGGGGTGAAGGAAAATTTAAAACTTTCAGCTAAGATTTATCAGTTGTTTTAAAAGAACAAACCTGTATTCACAGTATTCAGCCCATGCACATCGAGCTTTTCCATAATCCCAATAACAGTCCTCATCCCTCAGAGGTCCACGCTTGGCTGTTGCAGATTTTATATGTCAGCGACACTGCTTAAAGGAGGAAGTGGAGGAGGAGATAGAAGAAGAGAAGAAACATTCACCTTTAGTAACAAATTTTGATGTTGCATCGGGATGGATATCATGCCAAATTTGAAGCCACAACTCTCTCATTAGAACTGGGGATCTAACAATGTTCCTATGATTCGCTACATTAAGACAGTGTCAACGTATTATCTATTTATTTAGAATCTGCTATCATTAATTGTTAATATATAAAAAAAAAAGTAAAAATGAGAAATTGAAGTCTAAGTGAAACAAACCATCGTGTTTAGCTACATAGAATTATATTGTAATAGTCAATGTGATTTATCTAGTCATACTTTAAAGTTATTTCCATGCAGAAAAGTTATGTGTTTGTGAGCACTGGTTGAGACCCACACCTTTATCTATCTCCCAGACTGCTGTCCTTTTTCCTGGTATACTTTCAGAATCTTCATAGTAAGTTATGTACTTGACCCTTGGCAACCTTGTCATGTTGGGCAAAATATCTTCTTCATGATGATGTTCCACATTCAATTCCACTTGTACATCAGAACCATCATGCTCTGACTGCAATTTCAAGAAAAAAAAAAAATCAAAACTCATATACAATGCCACTTTACTGGTGAAGAAACACATCAAACTTAATGATGATCCTTCCATTTTTGTAAAGAGACTGTTGAAATGAGTTATTGTAGACGAGGTCACGTGCTATATACTAAACTGAGAGCCAATACCTGAGGAGCCCTAGTTATGTTGACTTTTGGTCCAAGCCAGTTCTTGCACCAAGAAAGAGAATGGTACGGTACCTGTTAATGATTTGTCTACTAAATGCTGAGTATGATACTCCAAAAATTAGACCACAAAAGTAATAATACTGAAGCAGGAGAATCTAAACATATTCTATTCTTGAAACCATGCTGGCATGTAATAATTTTGAACTCACAGTCTCATCCCCGCTTGAAGCTCCTGGATTTCCTTCAACAAGATTTCCTGACCTGCAAGAATATTATGAAATTATCTACTACAGTTAGTAGTAACATCTCTCTTCTTAGCTTACACGAAATCAACACCTCGTGATTTTTTACCAATTAAGCCAAAATAAGATCTGATAATACATTCCACGCGTCCACATAAACCCACACTCATGCATGCACAGGGTTTACTGATGTAGCCTGGAAATATGAAGAAAACTTACCTTGAGAACAAGGAACCTTCAATCTCATAAATCACATCGGTAATGATCCAATTATCAGGGTAGGGCTTGCCACTCGGTGCAAAATAGTAACCAACCTGTTTTTCCATTGCCAAGATACCAAAACTATCATTCACCACAACACCGTTACCAGCTAAATGTAGAACAGGCACCAACAAATCCCTAGTCATAAGAAAGAGATATCTTAGGATGAATATAATCTAGCAGCTGTTCTTATTGTCACTAAAACTGATTGACAAGTTATTCATAGAGAAATTAACCAAAAATAACATAAATGTTACTGAACTTGTGACAGATATATGAAGTAAAATAAATTAGTGTATTTCAAAAAGAATCATCATGTCTGATTCTGAAGAGTAGTTTCACTTATATTACTCCTTCGAAATTGTTATCACTTACAAACTTCAAGTGACAACAACAAAGTGAACCATGAATTCTAGCACCAAGTGCATTTAATAAGCAAATACCATTTAGTAATAATAAACTAGAATTTTTCAAGTACGGGAAAATACTAAGAAATAAAGCACACAAACATTAAATTTCCAAATTCACCACTGATACAGAAACCAAAACAAAAAAAACCAAGCAATAGTTATTAAAACAAGAACCCTAATAATGTGAAATTGCTTCAGTAATACTAATGACACATAGAAATATTCTATCCACTACAAGAATGCAAATATACCTCAGTTTTCAAGTCTGTTCCATAGATACAAAATATATTTTTCAGAGGCGGCCTGTCCCATGGTGTTAGTGGATTTAAAACTGGATCATCATGATATAACCTGAAATACACAGCATCACAAACACAATCTAGTTGGAAAGCTAAACCAGACACAACTTCATCTATGTTTGCAAAAAAAATCAAATTATCGGAATAGAAGTACAAAGTTAAGGGGCAACATGCATAACACAACAACTACCATTAAAGCATCTTTATCCATACAAAATTAGGTAACTACAGTCAAGATGGCTTAATCTTGGATGTCCACCCTGTAAAAGAATTGAAAGAGAAAACTAAAGCAATGTATACACTAGAAAAAGAACAACAAATTTTTATAGGAGAAAATGTCCTTTACCACTAGCATTAAAAGGTGTAATTTAACCTGGGTGATTGGAACACTAACACAACTAACTTAAGAAAGTAAAACGGCTATTGAAGGCAGCATTGATTTGTACCGCTGACACAAAGAAAATGAAGTCTGGAAGCTGTAATCAGACTAAGTTCAAAACTAACAGCACGGACAACAGAAGTTGTAATAAAAAGGCATCCAATGTCAGGAAAAAGAAACACACAAAATGGTATTCTTCATGATTATAAACAAACTACCCACGTCTTTAATTGGTGCAAAATCCTCTTGATGTCCGGGTCATAATCCTCTATTGCTTTGAAAAAGGTCCCATCTGATATTTCGCGAGCAGAGAAAGACAATTGGGTAGGGAGTCCACATTCTATGCTAGACAAGTTAACCTCGGCTATTTCAGTAGCTGATGGATAGGCTCCAAATCCTGCCAATATAAGATACAAAGAGTACATATGAGCATAATAACAACATTTTAACCACAAAATTTGCATGAGGGTTAAGAATTTACCACGGATTGAAGGAATTTCAATATTGATAATATTTGTTGGCCATCCAGAAAAGTTTAACTGAAATTCCCGCTCATCACAGTGATACATGTTATGACCCCTCTTGTCCATGTTTCCCCCACAGAAATGTTTCCAGTATGTATTCTCTGCCCTACAGTACTTCGAAAATGGCATCATCCATAACGAAGATGCAAATGAATTGACCATCAACCGAGCTGTCCCCTGATAATGTCAAACATTTATAACATGCACATGTTAGAAACGTCAAACATTTATCATATGCACATGTTAGAACATGAATTCATATCTAAAAGAAACTATCATGAATCTCCACTATTTCAAAAAAGCTAGTGAAAGCCACATTTGCTAGCGCAGTTAGTTCAGAGAAAGTCCAAGTAACCAAGGTAATTTAGGTATGAACAATGATATTAACTGATTACCATACCAATTTATATTCTTTTGAGTTTTCAGAGCATGATCAAGACAATATCAATTCGAATTTCTAAGTGTATCTGGATATAATGACTGAAAAGATAAAAAGATCACTTTGCCCTCTTTTTCCATAAGAACAAATAGTTAAATACATAAAAAGAAGAACAAAACATATGTTGAACAGTTAAAAGTTAATAAGAAAAAGAAATGAACTATCATTGAGGAGGGTTATTGAATAAGAAAAAGGAGGTCACCTCGGAAATAGGAAGGCCAAATGTTAATCCAGAAAGTGTTCCTTTGACTGTCTCGATTGCACCAAGAAGTGGAGCTCCTGGATTCAACTCAACAAAATAACTAGATAAATAACATGCACTATTGTAAGCGACAAAACATTCAAGGTAAACAGATTTTGATGCAAACCAATCATACCAACGGCAAAATAGGCATGAATGTGTTCATCCAGCCATTGGATATAATGTTTAGGTGCAATTTCCAGCTTCAACCACTCCAGAAAGTAGCGGAAGACATGATTACCCAGTGAATGGGCAAACACTACTGAGGGGCCTCCACGAAGTTTTAGTGCCGTTTCAAATGTCAATCTGTATTAACACATCATTATATGAACATAATTGTGACAATAACTCTTCTGGTACAGAATGTATGCTCAATTTGACTGTTGGTTTAGTTCATTATCAATGAAATATTAATTCTCAGTTTGCCAAATGGAAGCTGACTGGTAAGGCAAATGTGGTAGTAAATAAGCCATGAGAATTAGATAAAAATACGAACTTTAGCTTGTGAAAGTAAAGGTCTCGCTCCTCAAGCATAGACGGTGACAGCCTCCAGTCATATGGCACAGCAATGATAGCATTCGCCTCAATACCGAATTCGATACACCATTTCACCCATTCTTTCCATACCGAAGAGAGAGGACCTGTTGGAAATGGTTCAAAAGAAAGCAAGAAACTTGAAAAATAACCAAAACCTGAAAAATCAAATTCAAAAGGGACACATGAAATTCAGAGACCATGGAAAGTTACCAGTAATGTAGCCAGGATCGAGTTCCGTGATCGCTGAAAGACCGCTATCGGGCCGTGACTTGCACTCAGGGTGATCTGTTTGGTTGTACGGGTCCAGAAGCATGCATTTGAGCCAACAGTTCACAGCAGAGAGAAGCTGCGACGCAAAAACGATCATTAGAAACGCAGACAAAACTCATATTATGCGAAAATCAAAAGCAGAGCGAAGCAAAGAGAAGAGAATAGAAGAGACGTACTTTGGTGGTGTCGAGCCAGACCAAATCGAGAGGGTTGAAATCGAGAGGAGAGTAAGGGCAGTCGAGGATCGACCAAGCGCGAAGCTGCGTGGAGGCCAAGCCAGGGATTATGATTCCCGAGAGCTTGGAATAGTCGCCGCTCCAGTCTCCTCCGACGCCATAGCCATGGAAGAGCGGTAGAAGAAGGAGGAGGAGGAGAAACGCCGTGACGTGGTGGTTGTACGACGGAGCTCGCATTGCCGTTTGGCGGTTTGAAGAAGAAAATGCAAAAGCTACTGTCGTTTTTATGACACCATTTTTTGGTTGGGAGTTAGTAGAAAGGAAAGACTCTTTTCGGCTATTGGTCCAAAGTCCCTTTCTTTCTGTTTCACACCGTTATTCCCTAAACGACGCCGTCCAACCAACTCTGCATCACCAACACGTCGCCGTATCACCTGGTACTGCAACAGAGCCGTTTGCTGAGAGAGAGGAACGAAGAAACCAAAGCGCGCCAATACGAAACGACAAGGAGAGAGCTCCAAAGGCTTGAATTTTCAGAAGCTAACAAAATGACTTCGTTTAAATCCTCCATTGGAGCTTACGTTGTCGTTTGGGCGGTGGAAGACCAGTTTCCATGGAGTCTTCGTCCTCCAGATTCCGATTCAGAGACCTTCCCGAAATGGAGAACTGCACGCAGTCCGATTCCGCCTCCGACTTGTCCTCCGTGTCCAGCGACCGAGACGACGAGTCTGATCTTCAATCCATGACTGGAAAGGTCAGTTCTTTTCGTTAATTTCTTCAGTTGATTAATTAGTTACCTTCTGTTTAGTTTCCGAGAAAGCTCTGAGAAAAAGAAAGGGACAGAGTATTATTAAGTTCTTTGTTTGCTGTTGATTATGTAGGGAATTAAGCATCTTTGTTCAGAGCTCCTCGAGCTAAAGGCTGCATCCAGTGAAGAATTTCACAAACACATATTTTCCAATTATTCGGCCTTTGTTAGGTACTATATACTACGTTTTTTTAAGCATAATTAAAAATGTTATCTTTGATTATATACAACATTTTTTTCATAAAATTTGAAGTAAATTGAGTTACTTGACCCTAGGGAATTGAGGTGATGGTTTTGTTTTGTAGAATATTTGAAGAAGTAGGGCATGTGGAAAGTGAGCTGATGCAACTGAAAAATCATGTAGTGACCCAAAAGAGGCTAGTGAGTGACCTTGTAGATGGAATATATTTGAAGGTTTTATCAAAGGAGACTATAGACTTGGTTATCGAAGAATCTGGATGCGAGGAGCTGCTTCCCATCAGCAAGTTAGAAGCTCATGCAAATGATGTTTTAGAAACCTTGGACACTCTCTTGTCTGAGAACAGGATAGATGAGGCACTGTCCATCATAGAATTGGAGGATGAGAATCTTCAAAGGTTGCGGTTTGAAGAGGATTGTCCGGTGGATGATTTGAGATTGTTTAGCTCTGAAGTTTCTGAGAGGAAGGCCATGCTTACACTACAGTTGACAATGGTGGCTGAAAATCGAAGAATAGCTGCCCCGGAGCTTCAAAAGGCACTGGTGGGGCTCTGCAGGCTAGGTGACAGTCACCTTGCAACTCAATTGTTGATCAAGTACTACCATTCACGCATTGTGTCTGGGATACATAATTTTCAGGCTTCAAAATCATTCTTACATAGGTTATATATCAGGGAACTCTCAAAGTTTGTATTCTCTATGATTTCTCAAGCAGCGAGAAGTTTTGTGATGTTATATGGGGAAACTTCTCCTTATGCATTGGAACTTGTCCAGTGGGCCCGTCAAGAAACAAAAGTGTTTGGTGCTTGTTTTGATAAATATGTTAAGACCATCTCAGAAATAAGTGGTGGATTGTCCACAGCAGTGGAAGCTGTACAGTTTGCAATGTCATTTTGTTCTCTGTTGGAAACTCAGAGATTAGTGCTGCGGCCATACTTGATCAAGCATATTTGCCCTTGCATGGAAGAGGTTCTACATAAACATCTAGACCACTTTAAGAAAGTAATTGATATCTTTACAGCAACTGATGCTTGGGTTTTGGGTAGATATCTTGTATCAGGAATTATGAATGAAGGTTGTTCTTCCATGGTTGTCGGGCAACAACCAGAATATTGCTTGCTCACTAACAGCGGCCGGAAGTTTGTAACACTGCTGCAGGTATGTATAATTTTGTCTTTGTTTTGATTTTAGACAAAAACCAGCAAAGCTGCTGGGTGATAGACATGCATTGGGTTTTTGTTTATGAGACTAAAGCTCTTGAATGAGAGACCAAATGTGTATAAAGCGTCGTGATAGTTTTTGATATGTGTATATATAAACTATTAATCTTTCTGGTGTGATGCTATTCTTACTTATAACTTGTTTTTTCCCTTCCAGTCTATCACTGTAGATGTCACCCCATTATTTTCCCTTCAAATAGAAGGATCAATCGTTAGTGGACTTATGAACCTCTTCAAAAAGTATATAGACATCCTAGAAAGAGCCATCAACTGTGAAACAGCTGTTGGAGAAACAAATAATTCGAGACTCTATTTGGCCAATTCAGTGCAACAACAGGTTTCTATCTTAGCCAATCTGTCAGCACTAGAGCAACTCTTCTCCAGCATGGTTAGAAGCATCTTCAAGGGTGTTAGTGATGTCAACTCTGAATTAATGAAAATCCATCCAGTTGAGGTTCAAGTGAAGGAACTTGACAGTTGTGTTTCTTTCATTCAAGAGGATTCTTGTCGGCTCAGAGCTCTTTTCTGTGAGCAATTTATATTGAAAATTATGTCCGTCAAAACTAGCTACAAACTCACTCCTGCAAGTAGCATTGACGGGCCTGGTGAGTCTTCTATGTTTCATGGAGTGATGCCTTCCCTTGCCTTTCAGGTAATTTTGCCAACATAAATGGTAGTTGTACTTGTAGATGGTTTTCCATGTCACTGCCTCGTTCAGCAGTTTTTCTTTTAATTTTCCTCATGCATTAGACTCTTATTAGTTGATAAAATCTGTAGTTTGTGGACTAGATTTTATGCTGCTTATATGTTGTGATTCTGATGTCTCATCAGGTACTGTTTTTAGAGCTGAGAAAACTGGAAAAACTTTCTGAAGACAATATTTTTGAAGTTGATTGGTTATTGGAGCTATTGAGGGAGCTTATAGAGGCCGTCTTTGTTTGGGTTTCAAATAACAAAGATAACTGGGATATCGACGGGGAGAATATGACAGTAGAGCTTCCTCTCAATTTCAAGCAGGTCTGTGGCTCATTTTTTCTTTCTTTTGCCTTTTGCTTAGATAAGTGCTAGCAGCCTCATTGTAATCCATTTTATTACGATGCCTGTTCATTTAATATATATCATTTTGTTTATGTTTCCTGGAGCAGTTTGTTTTGGATGTGCAATTTCTAGTGGAAATCTCAAAGTATGGCGGATACTTCTCCAATAACCCTTTGTTTCTACTAAATCTCATGAAATCAGCCTTACTTTCAGCTGGACTAGATCCAAGAAGGTGTATATCTGTCTCTGTCTGTCTGTCTGTCTGTCTCTCTCTCTCCCTCTCTCTCTCTCTCTCTCTCTTGCGTACTCCATCCTTTTTCATTAAAGGTGGTCCTTTTGTTCACTTGTGCTAGCTGTAATTTCAACATTTAGCATGTGTGTCTACTGCCATGCTCAAAAGATTGAGTTTTATATTGATCACTTAGACATTACAGTTTCTTGAATCCTTTTGCGCAGAGATGTCAATGATGATATATGGGCTATAGACTTTGCTGCTGAAACAATCCAAAAGCTGCTGGAGAGTGAGAAAACACTGTTGCCTCTGGACCAAGAGCCTGTCAGTGAACAAGAATCAGAGGACCAATCCAAGTATGCAGCTGACTCTTTTCCGGATGATGCTGGTTCTTCAGAGGAGGATGCAGTAGCCACAGACGAGCCAGAAGTTGCCTCTAATGCTGAATCAGAATCATTCAATGCAAAATCATGTGTGAACCAATCCAAGAATTCAGCTGGCTCTTTAGAGGAAAACGTTAGAAGCTCTTTAGAAGATTATGTGGAGCCAGAGGAGGATGCAGTAGCCACACATGATCCAAAAGTTGCCTACAATGCAAAAACAGCATCAGCGGATACAGGACCATGCATGGACCAATCGAAGATTTCAGCTGACTCTTTTCAAGAAGATGTTAGAAACTCATTAGAAGATTATGTGGAGCCAGAGGAGGATGCAGCAGCCACATATGATCCAGAAGTTGCCTATAATGCTGAATCAGCCTCACTGAATGCAGAACCTAAGAATGCAGCTGACTCTTTTTGGGAAGATGTTAGAAATTCTTTAGAGGATGCAGTAGCCACATATGATCCAGAACTTGCCTTAAATGCTGAACCGTGCAATGGAGAATCAAAGTATGCAACTGACTCTTTTGAGGATGATGTTGTAAGTCCTTCAGATGATTATACGCAATCGAAGGAGGATGTGATAGCCGTAGACAATGCAGAAGTTGCCTTTAATGAAGAAACAGCATCATTGATTACAGAATCTTGTCCTCAAGGAGGGTCTTGTGGTGTCCTAGAATTGGATTGGAATTCCAGTGACAGAGGTGCTATAGATTTGACAGACACTTCCATAGAATCTCAAACTACTGGCTCTGAAAATTTGTCCAACAAGGCAGTTGATATATCACATATCATTGAAGAAACTAATGTACCATCAACATAGTTGGCGGTAAATAACATCGGTGAGGCCGTGGAGATGGTCTCTGTTGAGGAGGGGAATGACAGTCCATCTGATGTCCCAAGTTTGTTATGAACAATCTATAGAGATGGTGAAACTGTGGTTTTTTCAGGGATTGAATTTAATTCTGAGGAAAACTCTGTTAGACTGCAATAGCAAAATGAAAGAGGTGACATGATGATCATGGCTCCTTCAGTTTAAAATCTGAGGAAATATGAAAATTAAATAAAACTAATGTACCAATGAGATATTATTTCACTAATGCCTTTATTATATATATATATTAACCCACAATCTTTAAATTTGAAATAACCCATCAAATGAAAAAGCCAAGAAAGGGAAAATAAAAAATAAGAGGGAGCACGCAGGCGGGAGTCTCTAAAACTGAAAATGGAAATGCGCGCGAGTGGAAACGTCAGCGTTCTAATCAAAAAAATCACCCGCCCATTTCTTATTTCGTAGAACAAATCACGGTGTCCACGTGTCCCTCACACTCCAACACACCGAGCGAAAAGACCCCCTTATTAATACTCCATGCCCTCCTCCTTCATCGCTGAAACCTTTATGCACTCTTTGTTCTCTGCAACTGTTCGGTTTCCAGCGACAAGCTTCAATGGCGGATTCTAAGTGTAGTGATAGTTCTACCAGGTCGATGATGAATCCGTGCGTTCTTCATTTTCAGAAACTGGGTCTCGAGCTCAAGTGTTCGCTGTGGTTTGTTTCGCTTGCTAAATTTATCTCCTTTTTATTTTATTTTATCGATATTTTTTGTTTTGGTTTTATGAGAAACAAACAAGGTTTATCTGACATGGGTTTTTCTGCTTTCGTGTTGTTCTTGTTGTCTGCAGCTTGAGTTTGCTTCATCGGCCTACTTTGCTTCCATGCAATCACATTTTCTGCAAGTGCGTCTTCTTCTTCAACTTTTTCCTTTTCCTAATCTCCTTGTTCGGTTACTTTGCATCTCAAGATTCTTAATTAGACGTTGTATTTTGAATTAATTGCAGTTCCTGCATACCCAATTCGACGCATTTTGGAAAAGAGTGCCCTTTGTGTAAAGTTCAAGTTGCGGATCGAGGTATAGTTGTTGATTGCCCTTAATTAGGGTTTTATGATGGGAGATAGTACTTTTAGTGAAAGAGTTAGTTTCTTTGGGCTGAAAAAATTATTGTATAAACTCTCAAAAATAATTTATCTAATTAATTTTCTATCTGATGCAATGGTTTTGTGGGCTGGCAGATCTCAGGCCTGCGCCTTTCATGGAAAACATAGTAGCAATCTACAAAAGTTTGGATGCGTCTTTCTGTGCCAACTTGTTGCAGCCCATTTCTTCTGGTACAACCTTTATGTAAAAATACACTTATTTAGATACTACTTTGGAGCTTCTCAGCCACTGCTCTTTGTTTTAAAGCTTTGTCAGGCGATAATATTTTAGCTGTATGTGTCAATTGCTGCAGATGTTAGGACAGTTTCACCTAATAACAGTTTTGCTGGGAAAATGGCTAAAGAACCATTTGACAATGGCCAAGGGGGTATTTCAAACAGTGGGCAATCCATTTATTCATCAGGTGCTAATGAACGAGTTTGGGTTCCATGTAGTCTGAATCGTTCTGTTGCAGATGTAGTTGACACGAATTGCAAAGTAGATAAGTCTGTCATGCCAATAGATGGATTTAATGGAGTGGGAAATCCCAATTCGCCTCCAAGCTCTCAAATAAGAGCTGGGGGACTTGAAGAATGTATGACCATAGAGAGAGACATGAATCAGGTAGCGCAGTCATTGCCAGACAGTCCTTCATTTGGTGATACCAAATGTTCAGATAATGATAGCTCTGATCGTCACCGTGAACAAGTAAGATTTTTATAGTTTCTTGATTTACTAATGCCATTTTGTTGTTTTCTTCAAGTTACAAACGTGCAAAATTAGCATTCACCCTTGGTATCGTACCCATGTCATGCAAGCTCGATGAAATAAAATCATGTGTGAGAAATCTATGAAGTAAATATAAATATTTTATTTTGACAGAAATTTGAAAATTCCATGGTTGAATAGAAATTGTGCGATGCATGAGTGTCTATGCGTATATGAACTCTTTTTTTTTTTTTTTCATTGCAAAGCTAGTTTTATTGATATATTATTTTGTTCTACGGTTATACTAATGTCTTATAATTGTGATTATTTATATCCTCTACTTTTATGTGATTCTTTTTTCAGATTTCAGAAAGTTCTTTGGTCAGGAAATCTATCAGTGAAATTGATGATAGTAGAACAGGTCTGAAAAGGCATGATAGTTCTGCAACTGAAAATGATGGTCATTTGAGGGACCTCAAAAGACAAAAGAATCTGAACTTTGAGCCAGTTTCAACTACTAATTCTGAGCTGGAACATGGATTCAGGACATCTTCTAATACCATTTGTGCATTTTGCCAGTCTTCCACAATCTCAGAGGTTAGTTACTCTTACCTGGTTTAATTAATCTTAGTGCCATTTTGTATACATGGTAAAGTGTAATTCAATTGAATTGATGAAATCTTTCAGGTTACAGGGCCAATGCTGCATTATTCTCATGAGAAATTGGTAGTGGGAGATGAGGCAGCTGTTTCAAATGCCATCCCTGTTCACAGAATATGCATTGATTGGTATGTTCAAGCAGTAATATGTCAAATTTTTTTGTCCACCATAGTTAGTAAAAATGTGTAAAAACATTTATGTTTTCTTTTTCTGGAAACATACTAATGTCTTCTATACACTTTCAGTTATACACAAAAGTGTATGTATTTCTAAAGATGAATATATAGTGAACATATTTTGGATTTTAAATTGCAGGGCACCACAAGTGTATTTTGTTGGTGAAGCTGTTAAGAAGTTGAAAGCAGAAGTGGCAAGGGGTGCAAAGCTTAAATGCAGCAAATGTGGGCTAAAGGGAGCAGCATTGGGATGCTTTGTGAAGTCCTGCCGGAGAAGCTATCATGTTACCTGTGCAATTGGAATTTCTAAATGTCGTTGGGACAGGGTATATATCATTTGCTTTTTTATGGAGTAGCATGTTCAATGTGTTTATTGTGGTCCTTTTGTTTAGTATCTATCGTCTTAAGATTTTATTTTTATCTTTACATTTTTGCCAAAGTCCATTAAGCCTTAAATAATAGTTAATGGTTTTTTGACTTCTTACAGGAAAACTTTCTGCTGCTCTGTCCAGCTCATTGTTCTGTTAAATTTCCCAGTGAGAAGCCAAATTCTGAGAATCCCAAGTATGACATTGTTCTTTTTGCTCTTTTGATGCCCAAATGATTAGTTGAAGCAGAATTCTTATGTTTTGGTCCCTTTTATTTTTTAACTCTTAGCTCTTCAAGATGCTTATTACTTATAAGCCCTAAGTCCTTACAAAAGGCTTGTAAATGTTTCTATCTTAGTTACACTGTCAATGTTTAATTGAATGTCAAATTTTCTGCCACGCAGAATATGTCCGCTGTCCAACAGTTGGGTAGCTTCAAATGGAGCAAAAGAATGGATTTTATGCCCTTCTGGTTTGTCTTCTGAAGAGAAGGTTAGTTTGAAAGGAATTACTCATGT
This sequence comes from Prunus fruticosa, assembly GCA_018703695.1. Taxonomy (NCBI): domain Eukaryota; kingdom Viridiplantae; phylum Streptophyta; class Magnoliopsida; order Rosales; family Rosaceae; genus Prunus; species Prunus fruticosa. The sequence goes on along the minus strand of CM031924.1, from coordinate 40,422,170 downwards.
TATTACCCACTTGGCTCCATGTTGTTATTAAGACATGATGGAAAGTAATCTTGAGTGTCTCAACTTGGTACAGCTTATCTCTGCAATGATATTGATCCTTTCTTTGCTTACCTTGCAAGAACCTGTTGTGGTCAAATTACTAATTTGATAACATTATGTTTTGCAATCTATTTAGACTTATCCTTGGATAAAATTTATAATAATGTTATAAGGTGAATTGTAGATTTGAGGCTCCTGGTTTTCAGGCCTACAGTTCTACCAATAGTAACAATCTGCAATGCCAATTTTCTTTTTATGTGATCTGGAAGATCATGTTCTATTGTATAAACTAAATGTCTTGGTTGCTGTATGAGTAACTTGTATCTTTTCTCTGAATGGTGCAGCTTCTTTTGATCAAGTTTGCCAAGATGAATGGTGGAACTGTGTCCAAGATCTGGAGACCAGATGTTACACATGTAATTGCAGCTGTGGATGAGGATGGTGCATATGTCCGGACTTTAAAAACCTGCATGGCCATTTTGGCTGGAAGATGGATTCTGAAAATTGACTGTAAGCTTCAATTGCATTTTCTATGGATGAATATTTTTGACAAACCTGTGACGTATGTGCTTGAAAGATCTTTCATGCACTATTCTGACTGAGGTCTTTTAGTTAATGTGTTATTTATCATATGGTGTGCCGCTTTTTATTCATTTTAAATGTCTAATTACATAGACATGGGTGCAGGGGTAAAAGCATGCATGGAAGCCATGCATCATGTAGATGAAGAACCTTATGAAGTTAGTCTCGATAATTATGGGTGTCATGATGGCCCAAAAACTGGCAGGCTTCGGGCATTAAACAAGGTCAGTTCCTCCAAGAAAACTTTGTGAAAATGCATAAACTCAAGTTTACTTTCCAATAATTACCCTCCAACTGAAATATCTGCCAATAACTTTAGAACCAATTATGCAAATTTTCTTAAAACTCTGTTTTGATTTGAGTTATTGGATTATTTCCTTTGCAGGATCCAAAGCTCTTCAATGGTTTGAGTTTCTATTTTGCTGGTGATTTTGTACTGGATAGACAGGAAGATCTTGAAGATTTGATCATAGCCGCAGGAGGTACTGTTTTTGACAGCACAGAAGAAACGCTGGAACAAAGTTCTCTTGGACAGGCAGCTTCAAGGACGCTAGTTGTTTACAACCTTGACCCCCAAGAAGGATGCAAGTTGGGGGAAGAAGTTTCAATCCTTTGGCAAAGGTCAAATGAAGCCCAGGATATAGCCGCAAAAATTGGATCCCAAATCATTGGCCACACCTGGCTCTTGGAATCAATTGCTAGATGTGAGTTACAGCCTCTTGTCTGTTGACAAAGCATGCAATGCCAGGGATTTTTCTGTTCATGCCAAGAATATCCATCTAGCAAAAAAAAACCAAAAAAATAAAAGAAAAATAATGGGAGCCATTTGATCATGTAGATTTTATTTTCAGACTGAATCCCGCATGTTAGATTTCAGTTTGTGGCTAGGTTTTTCATATAATTTATTTTTTCCTCGTTCATACTTAGTTTTGTTTTGAAACTTGTTTATTTCTAAAAGTCAAGTGAAATTTTGAAATTTCTGATACTCTTTTTATCTGTTCATGTTTAGTTTTATTTCCCCACTCACGGTTTTTTTTGGTCATGAGTTCCAAGGCAACTCGCCTTTCAAGGCACATGTAACATCTTATTACTTTTTAGTCAATTTAGCCCTTATCGTCAACTTTTTCAAATTTCATTCATTACTTCGTTTAAAAAGTAATATGCTTGGCACATGACTTACTAATTTATTTTTGAAAATAAAATTTTACTTTAATTAGTAGTTATGTTTAAATTATTATTTACTTAGTGAATAATTAGTACTTAAATATTTTATTAAATAAAAAAATAAATAAAAAATAAAAAATTATTTATTACGTAAATAAAAATATTTAATGCTAATTATTCGCTAGAGAAATAATAGTTAGAACATAATTACTAATTAAAGTAATTAAATCAGGCAAAGATAATAGTAATGGATAATATTCTACACTAGTCTTATCGATAAATGAAAATCAAAGAGAACTAAATTTTTTTTTCAAGGAACCCATTAGTTTCTTCACTTTTGTTTTTGAGTGGTAATTTCCCCACTTCAATTTTATCCATTTATACTCCATTTTATAACTGAAAAATGAGTGTAAGTGGATAAAATTGGAGTGGGAAAATCATTACCCTTGTTTTTTGGCCAACTTCTTGAATTTAATGCATCTAATTAAGTAATACCTTAGCCTTTTTTAAATTACTTTAATTAGTGATAATGTTTTAATTATTTTTTCTTTAGCGAATTTTTAAATATTTTACTGATTTCGTAAATTAATTGGTAAATAGTAATTAATTGTTTTTTGAATTATTTTGTGGACTTCCGTTTTTTGTTCTTTGATATTAAATAATCACTAAAATACGTGTATTATACGTTTGCTTTCATTATACCGACTCTTAAAGACGTATATGGCCTAAACGGGAATAATACGAGTATTAAATGGGAAAATGCTAAATTCTTTTTACGGATAATAACTCTGGAAAAGTAAAAAATCAAAAGGGTACAATAGCTATACCTTGGTAATGGCCTAAATGTAATAGATAATGCTCTAGACTAGTCTAAATACTATTTATTTAGTAATATCATTTATGCTATTAATTAAAATATTTAATACTAATTATTCAATAGAGAAATAATAGTTAGAAAATAATTACTAATGAAAGTAATTAAATTAATTCCTGGAAAGAAATTTTGAAAAAATAAAAATTTATTGACCTAAAGACACTAAGTTTATATATATATATATATATATTTGAAACCTCTCCCGATGAAATTTCGTCGGCATAGGTCTTTGTCGGCAAAAGTTTGTCGGATTAGGTTTTCTCGCGACGAAATTTCATCGGTAGAGGTATTTCTCGGAGAGATTGTTTGGTTTTTTTTTTTTTTGAGTTTTAAAAATATAAAATTAGTTTCTTCACTTTTGTTTTTTGGCCAACTTCTTTAATTTAATGCATCTAATTAAGTAATACCTTAGCCTTTTTTTAATTACTTTAATTAGTGATTATATTTTAATTATTATTTATTTAGCGAATATTTAAATATTTTACTGATTTCGTAAATTACTTGGTAAATAGTAATTAATTCTTTATACGGGTAATAACTCTGGAAAAGTAAAAAATCAAAAGGGGACAATAGCTATACCTTGGTAATGGCCTAAACGTAATAGATAATGCTCTAGACAAATCTAAATACTATTTATTTAGTAATATCATTTATGCTATTAATTAAAATATTTAATACTAATTATTCACTAGAAAAATAATAGTTAGAAAATAATTACAAATGAAAGTAATTAAATTAATTACTGGAAAGAAATTTTGCAAAAATAAAAATTTATTGACTTAAAGATACTAAGTTTATATTTATTTATTTTTTAAAATCTCTCCGACGAAATTTAGTCGGCATAGGTCTTTGCCGGCAAAGGTTTATCGGATTAGGTTTCTCGCGACGAAATTTCGTCGGTAGAGGTAATTTCGTCGTGGAGAGGTTGTTTGGCTTTTTATTTTGAGTTTTAAAAATATAAAATTAGTTTCTTCACTTTTGTTTTTTGGCCAACTTCTTTAATTTAATGCATCTAATTAAGTAATACCTTAGCCTTTTTTTAATTACTTTAATTAGTGATTATGTTTTAATTATTATTTCTTTAGCGAATATTTAAATATTTTACTGATTTCGTAAATTACTTGGTAAATAGTAATTAATTCTTTATACGGGTAATAACTCTGGAAAAGTAAAAAATCAAAGGGGGACAATAGCTATACCTTGGTAATGGCTTAAATGTAATAGATAATGCTCTAGACTAGTCTAAATACTATTTATTTAGTAATATCATTTATGCTATTAATTAAAATATTTAATACTAATTATTCACTAGAAAAATAATAGTTAGAAAATAATTACAAATGAAAGTAATTAAATTAATTACTGGGAAGAAATTTTGAAAAAATAAAAATTTATTGATTTAAAGATAATAAGTTTATATTTATTTATTTTTTAAAACCTCTCCGACGAAATTTTGTCGGCATAGGTCTTTGCCGGCAAAGTTTTTCGGATTAGGTTTCTCGCGACGAAATTTCGTCGTAGAGGTAATTTCGTCGGGGGAGGTTGTTTGACTTTTTTTTTTTAGTTTTAAAAATATAAAATTAGTTTCTTCACTTTTGTTTTTTGGCTAACTTCTTTAATTTAATGCATCTAATTAAGTAATACCTTAGCCTTTTTTTAATTACTTTAATTAGTGATTATGTTTTAATTATTATTTCTTTAGCGAATATTTAAATATTTTACTGATTTCGTAAATCACTTGGTAAATAGTAATTAAGTCTTTATATTGGTAATAACTCTGGAAAATTAAAAAATCAAAAGGGGACAATAGTTATACCTAGGTATGGCCTAAACGTAATAGATAATGCTCTAGACTAGTCTAAATACTATTTATTTAGTAATATCATTTATGCTATTAATTAAAATATTTAATACTAATTATTCAATAGACTAATAATAGTTAGAAAATAATTACTAATGAAAGTAATTAAAATAATTACTGGGAAGAAATTTTGAAAAAATAAAAATGTATTGACTTAAAGATACTAAGTTTATATTTATTTATTTTTTTAAAACCTCTCCGACGAAATTTGGTCGGCATAGGTCTTTGCCGGCAAAAGTTTGTCGGATTAAGTTTGTCGTGATGAAATTTCGTCGGTAGAGGTAATTTCGTTGGGAGAGGTTGTTTGGTTTTTTTTTTTTTGAGTTTTAAAAATATAGAATTAGTTTCTTCACTTTTGTTTTTTGGCCAACTTCTTTAATTTAATGCATCTAATTAAGTAATACCTTAGCATGTTTTCAATTACTTAATTAGTGATTATGTTTTAATTATTATTTCTTTAGCGAATATTTAAATATTTTACTGATTTCGTAAATTACTTGGTAAATGGTAATTCATTCTTTATACGGGTAAGGCATTAATCCAAAAAAATCATACATATTGATTCGTCATAGTGAAATGGAGGATGATTTTGATCACGAGACTTACTTTTTAACCCATGCTTAGTCTAATTATCTCCTTACGCGACAAGTCACGTGCAAAGAGAAATAAACTTACAAATAAATGTACACCTCCGGGATATGTACGTTTTGCTTCCAGCTAAGGGGCCCTTACAATATTTGAAGAACAAAAACTAGGGAGTACATTACACACCTACAATGAAGGAACAAGCTCTCCATCTCCCAGTCTTTGATCGTAAAATTGGTCTACCTTTGAGATCCACAGTCCCATCTTGTGTGTGATCTTCTCTTCCATCTGCAGAGCCTTTCTCTTCTACACTTGTCATCAATGTGTTTAATCAAATGACTAGGGACTTGGGGCCTTGAAAGTCATGTGATCAGCTCATAGCTTTTTATAAAGTTTTCGGACAGGTAATTAATTAGATGGTTGGCTCCAACATTTTCGATTTATTTCCTGTCACTTTGTTGATCACATTTTTTGTTTTTCTCCTATAAGCTTTATTAACGGTAGTGTCTTGTGGGTGACTGATAGTAACCATTAATAAATATAAAATTCATATTAACCAACGGTTGTTAACCATTCACGAAATTATGAGCTAGTCAATTTTCTTTCAACTTTGACTTGTTCGCATTCTCTTAAACTAGTAAATGTTTAACAAAAAACAAGAGAAAGAAAAAGTCGACTTAGGATCCTTGTGTTATTTACTAATATATATTTTTTCTGTTGAGTAATTGGAAAAATTATATTTGAATCTATAATGACCAGAGATAGATGAGTGATGTCGGAAGTATTATTGAATGATAAATATTAATTACTTTAATTAGTAGTTATATTTTTATTAATGATAAATATGCGTGTGATGTGTGATTCAATCAAGAACTTGACAGGTTCTGCAATTGTAGTTGTTTAAATATATATATATATATATATATATATATATATATATATATATATATTAGGGTTAGGTTGGGTACGGAGAAAGGAAAAGAGGAAAAAGGAAGGAGTTGAGGTAAGGGTAGTTTGGGAATAATGGAGAGTCAATGGAGAGTGAAACTGCGTCAGAAGAAGGAAACAAAAATCTCAAATATTGGATAAGAACTGAAACAGTTCATAAGTACATACATTGGAAGGCTGCATCCATTGGAAGTTTGGCAAATGCTTGACTCACAAGAATAAAGCTTCAGATGAAATTAGTCCACATTGGAAAATTAGAGTTCTTATAAGACATACTCTTAGAAATAGAAGAGTTTGAATTGTGTTATACAAGTGGCCCAATTGAATGTCAAATTAGTTGAGCCAATAATTAATTAATATATATATTTATATATATATATAATTAATTAATTAAAAGATGGGCCTTGGACTTGGGGCTCTATGATTTAAATTAAACCAAATTAATTAATTAAAGGACACCGCAACCTTTTTATTTTACTGCCTCGTTAATGATTGTTGTTCTTCCAACAGAATGAAGCCTGTTTAGGTTTGAAACCTGGTCTTCAAGTTTATATATCTTGATATAGTTTTGTGTTTTCCTTTTTACAAACACAAGAAACATTTTATCAGCTTAAAAGTAAAGCATTTGAGGCTTCGGTTTGAGCTTGAGACGGAGGCAAAGTTTCCATGGCAAAGTCTCCTTTCGGTTCTGTCGTGTCTGCATTGTAAACAAAGTACTTCGCCACGAAGAGGAAGAAGAGCAGGTTGAGAGAGCTCAAGACAGCCAAGAACAAATAATAGTAGTCGAAATGAGAGATGTTTAGGTTGTCCAAAATCCAACCCCTGCCATGTTGCTTGGTGATGTTTGAAACTGTTGAGAGAAGAAAACTACTAAGAAAGCTTCCAATTCCCAAGCTGGTTGTGAAGTATGAGGTCCCAAGGCTCTTCATCCCTTGGGGTGCTTGGTCATAGAACAACTCTATCTTGGCTGTTTCCACAAAAGAATCGGCAATCCCCAACAAAGCAAACTGAGGAAAAAGAATGAAAATTGTGAGAGGAAGTATGTCCTTTTTCCCAAACAATTGATGTTCTCTTACGACACTCAGCCTTTTTCTTTCAGCCAACCAAGCTGTGACCATGATCACGACATGTATCACAAGGCCAATGCCTAATCTCTGCAGCAATGTGATCCCTCTAGGGTTCTTCGTGTAGCCCCGGATCCATGGGACGAAGAGGCGGTCGTAGACTACAAGGCTTATCAGCATGAAGATTGTTATGAATGCTGAGAGACATGCTGGAGGGATCTCAAAGTTGGGACCTATGCTTCTATCTAGTGTTGTGCCCTGTTTGATGAAAAGTGTTCCTCCTTGAGCTAACATCATGCTTGGCACAAATGTTGCTACCAGAATCGGAACCATTTTGATCATTTGCTTGGTTTCTTCGACTTGCGTCACGGGACATAGCATCAACGGTGAGGTTAGCCCGCTCTTTACAGCTGCTTTGTCAAGAAATCTGCAGGTAATAAAATGCTAGCTATATTTAGTCTTACCAAAATAAAACTATTTGTATCGCATTTATTGACTACATTATATAGACCGCATCACAATCCTATTAAAAATGTTGTTTAGGGTCATTTGGATCTACCTTAATGAAGGGGAGTGGTCAATTCTGAATTTCCCAGACTTTGTGTACGCTTCCAAGCTCAGCTCATGAAGCTCTTTTTGGTCATCTGGGATTGTTACCCTCCACTTGCTTAGAGCAGCCACAATCACATGAGCTATCCTACTGAAAGGACTCTCAGAAGGCAATTTGTGCCTATAAAATTTAGTGCCCAACAAAAACACCAAAATGGAGAGAGCAAGCCCAAGTGTTGGAAGCCCATAGCCAAGAGCCCAGCCCACATTGTCTTGTAGGTAAATCAAGAAGGTGTTTGAGAAAAGGGTCCCAAAGAAAATGCTGAACATCCACCAGTTGAAAAAGGAGAACTTTTGGGTCCTCTCCTTGGGCTCAAACTCATCAAATTGATCTGCTCCCATGGTTGAGATGTTGGGTTTGGTCCCTCCTGTTCCAATTGCAATTATGTACAATGCACAATAGAATATGCCTACTTGGAATGGTGAGGCTGTTTTGTCACAATCTTCACTGCCACATGATGGTGGCCTTAGGGCAGGTAATGAAACTGCTAGGGTTAATAGGGACATGCCCTAATTGGTAACCAAGAGGAGCATTATGAGTTTCATGTATAGATACAGTGAAAAAAATTATGTAATGGATAGATTGTTAAAGCCAGATAGGGACCAAATGGCCCAAAAGCCAAAATTTTCAGCTTCATCTTTCTTAATTATTAGGCATATTGGTGAAATTGTGAATCTGCTTCATATTTAAAATTGTCATGATCAACTAATCTCTTAACTGGATAGGAAAAGTTAAAGAGGCAGGCAAGTGCATGAGGAGGCTTGTGATGTGTGATCAAACTTCCAATTATATCCCAAAATATACAACGAGAAATACATTATCTTGGAAAAACATAGCAAAAGGGCCATCATGATATCCGATGGAGAATGATTTTGACACTTCAAATCTCACCTCACACGCTCTTATACCACTCACAAATGAGGAGTGCATGAGATAAGTTAAGGGTGATTTTAAAGTGCCAAAATCATCACCTTTTTCGATACCAACTAGGTTTGTGCTTATAAATTATTTGTAAATGCATACACTAGCGGCCAAAACCTTTTAGTATAACTTTTTTTTAAAAACAAAAACAAAAACAAACAACCCTTAATAAGCTTGCATGTTGCCAAGGTGAGATGTGATCACATTTAAGCAGAAAATTATCACTTATATATAATGCTTGTTGTTTGTTCAACAATTAATGATCCATATATACTTGTGCATATATATTGGCATGCAAGTTCTATCATGAGAAATGATAAATTATGTATATGCATGTGGATATAATTTATTAAGTGCTTGGAATTGACTTAATTCGTACCACAAGATATATGGCAGAAGCAATAACAAAAGTCCAGTAGCGGCCGAGATGAGCATCTGCAATATAAGCTCCCAACAGAGGCGTCATCCACACAGTCCCAACCCAGTTGGTAACATTGTTGGCAGAGGTTACGGTGCCTTCATGGAGCTTCGTTGTCAAATAAATCACCAAGTTTGATGCAATTCCATAGTATGCCATCCTCTCAAACACTTCATATCCTACAAATTAATCAAACACATCCGACAGCAACAAAAAAAATCATACATATTGATTCGTCATAGTGAAATGGATGATGATTTTGACCGCGAGACTTACTTTTTAACACATGCTCAGTCTAATTATCTCCTTACGAGACAAATTACGTGAAAAGAGAAATAAACTTACAAACAGATGTACACCTCAGGATATGCACGTTTTGCTCCCAGCTAAGGGGCCTTACAATATTTGAAGAACAAAAACTAGGGAGTACATTACATACCTACAATGAAGGAACAAGCTCTCCATCTCCCAGTCTTTGATCGTAAAATTGGTCTACCTTGGAGATCCACAGTCCCATCTTGTGTGTGATCTTCTCTTCCATCAGCAGAGCCTTTCTCTTCTACACTTGCCATTATGTGTTTAATGAAATGACTAGGGACTTGAAAGTCATGTGATCAGCTCGTAGCTTTTTATAAAGTCTTCGGACAGGTAATTAATTAGTTGTTGGCTCCAACATTTTAGATTTATTTCCTGTCACTTTGTTGGTCACATTTTTTGTTTTTCTCCTATAAGCCTTATTAACGGTAGTGTCTTGTGGGTGACTACTAGTAACCATTAATAAATATAAAATTCATATTAATTAACGGTTGTTAATCATTCACGAAACTAGTAAATGTTTAACAAAAAACAAGAAAAAATAGCCGACTTGGGATCTTTGTGTTATTTACTAATATATATTTTTTCTGTTGAGTAATTGGAAAAATTATATTTACTAATATAATTCAGCAATAATTGAAACTATTAATGACCAGAGATGGATGAGTGATGTCGACAGGTACTAGAAGAACAAGCCCCGAACTACAAACCATCGAAGGATTTGGATCCTCTCTTTTTCTTTTTCTATTTTTTAATAAAAATATTTCAGAAAATGATCCTAAAGTTTGATAATACCAATGTCACATAAAATTAACCAAAAAATTAGGTGGCGAAAAACGAAAGATTATGATCTGCTGTCACCTTTAATTTGACACGTGTCTTTAATTTCATTCTTCTTTTGGTAGGCCATATGTGATTAATCATATTCTAACATTTGAAATTAACCTCATGCCACTGTAAAGTGTTTGTTTTTTTATGGAACATCACTTTCATGGAATCAAAATTAGCCGGTCATGATCATGCGAAATCCAAATATAATTTTCTTTCTTCATTTTGTTTATTTATTTATATCAATCAATCTACATCAACTTGCTATAAAAAATGAAATGTGTCATAAGAAAAAGACAGACGTATGCATTAGCCATGGTGAAGAATCTGAAGATTTTAAGGAGGCTGGATGCCTTTGCCACTTTTGTACCTAATGCAATTCTAACTCAGATAAGACTTTTCCGCATAGATGAGTTCTATATGGGTCTCACTTCTATACGAGATGTAAACGGTCTCAAAATACTAGAACTTTTCTTAAGAGAAATCGGTTTCATCTTGCGCCATGGAAATCTTTGATTGGGTTTTCAGTGACCAAAATAAATTAGTTGGATTTTGTTTGATCTTAATTAACTGAGAAGCAAGGAACATATTTGTAGAAAAAAGCTTCTAATCCATGATCAGCTTAACTAGTCCAGTCTTCAAGTCTTCACATCTTAAGATTCCACAGCTACCTTGGCTTGAGAGATGTCAGCATTATAAACAAAGAACTTGGCAACAACCAGAAAGAATAGGAAGTTAAGGAAGACCAAGGCAGCCAACAATGCATAGTAATAGTCCAAATGCGAGGCATTCAAATTGTCCAAGACCCAGCCGCGTCTGTGTCCATATCTTTTGGTCACATCAGAAACTGTTTTTAGAAGAAAACTACTTAGAAAATTCCCAACCGCAAAACTTGTAGTGAAATATGAAGACCCCATGCTCTTCATGCCTTGTGGTGCTTGGTCATAGAAAAACTCGATCTTTGCAACTTCCACAAAGGTATCAGCCACACCCATCAGAGCAAACTGTGGCAGCAGAATGAAAATTGTGAGAGGTACTTTTTCTCCTTTGCCAAAGATGCCATTTTCTCTTGCAACGCTGAGTCTTTTTCTTTCAGCCAAACAGGCAATGACCATGATTATGATTTGCATCACAAACCCAATTCCCATTCTCTTCAGCAGTGTGATTCCTCTGGGGTTTTTCGTGTAACGCCTGATTGCCGGCACGAAGAGACGGTCATAGATTGGGAGGCTGACCAACATGGAAAGTGTTATGAATGATCCAAGAGATGCAGGGGGGATTTTGAAATGGGGACCCATGGAAGCATCTAATGTGGTGCCTTGCTTGATGAAAAGGGTGTGTGTCTCAGCTATGATGATGGCAGGTATAAATGTTGTGAGCAAAACTGGAATCATCTTCATCATTTGCTTGGTTTCTTCAACTTGGGTCACTGGACATAGAGTCCATGGTGTGCTTGGTCCACTCTTCACAGCAGCTCTGTCAAGTGATCTGCAGGAGCTTAATGCAGAGCAAGTAAGGTGGGACATCCACTTAGAGGTAAAGGTTAGAAATTGAAAGCACTTTGTTTGAAGACTATGATGAACATTATATACGTTTAGTATTGTCTAAAACTAAGAAATTGTGATATAAAAATGGGTTGAAGTTACTTAATTTGTTACCGTTATTAAAACAAGAATTCACTCAATTAGTAATTCAAATTGATAATATGATAACATAATATCTCATATTGTTTAACAAGAGAACATTTTCTCATTAATAAGGAATAGACTTTGTTCGAGGCTAAGAAATTGTTCAAATTTATAATATAATAACATAATATGTTAGATTGTCTGACAAAAGAACATTTCCTCGATAATAAGAGATGTACAAATTTCGAGACTAAGAATTAAACATAGACATTAAGAACAAGTACCTCAAAGATGAGGTGTGGTCAATTTTGAGTTTGCTTTTGTCTGCATAATCTTCCAAGCTCAATTCATAAAGCTCTTTTGGGTCATTTGGGACAGGAACTTTCCACTTCCTAACTGCTGCTACTAGTACCTGAGCAACACTAGTGATAGGACTTCCTGAAGGCAACTTGTGCCTGTAAAATGGGGTTCCCACCAAGAACACCACCACTGCAATCACAAGCCCAACTGTTGGGATGCCATAGCCAAGAGTCCAACCAACATTATCTTGTATGTACACCAAGAAAGTGTGTGAGAAAAGGGTGCCAAAGAAAACGGAAAACATCCACCAATTGAAGAAGGAGAGCTTGTGGGCCTTCTCCTTGGGCTCAAAATCATCAAATTGGTCTGCTCCCATGGTTGAGATGTTGGGCTTGGTTCCACCAGTTCCAACTGCTATCATGTACAATGCACAATAGAAGATGCCCACTTGAAAAGATGAAGCTTTTGTGCAATCCTCTGCTTGAATGCCATGGGCACAAGCTGGTGGCTTCAAAGCTGGCACTGATACAGCTAGTGTTAAAAGTGACATGCCCTGTTAAGAGAAACCCATATTTTTGTTACTGAGGTTATTATATGAGCTACCTAAGACAATTCATCTGAAAAAAGAAAAAAGTCGTGTCCAAGAATTTACCATGAGATAAATGAGAACTGCTAGAACAAAGGTCTTATATCTACCAAGATATGTATCTGCAATGTAAGCACCTAAAATAGGTGTGAGCCAAAGGGTGCCAGACCAGTTGGTGACATTGTTTGAAGATTGTACAGTGCCTTCATGGAGCTTCCTTGTCAAATACACCACTAAGTTTGCTGAAATCCCATGATTTGCCATCCTTTCAAATATTTCATACCCTAAAAAACACAATCCAACATTTAATTATATATATATATATGTAAATGTATATATAATGTTATAATTAAGCTATATACATACACACCTACAATGAAGAAGCAAGCTCTCCATCTCCCAGTCTTTGATCTTAAAATTGGCCTGCCTTTGAGATCCACAGTCCCATCTTGTGTGAAATCTTGTCCTCCATATGCAGGGCCTTTCTCCTCTGGATTTTCCATAATGTCAGAGCTAGAGAGAGCAAGAAAGACAGACTTGGAGTCTAGTTAGCTTTTTTTTGGTCATAGGAGTCTAGTTAGCTAGTTGGTATTTCAGCTTTCCAAACAAAACTATGAATAGAAAATAAAATAAAATAATTATATTTTTAGATCTTATTCACTTGTTTCTTTTTGTTTAGGAATCTTATCATAGAGATGGTATTCTGGTCATGCTAGTTACTTCCACATTGCTTGAAATAAGTGCATTTAATTATTGGACTTAGGACTTTTGATGGTGGTTGGAAAACGTGGTGTTAACTGATGGATTCCATTGACACTCACCGAAAGTGAGTGAAAAGGTATAATCCAATCCAATCCAATCCAATTCAATAAGTGAGGGAAAAGTGCATATGTCATTCGTAAGTATGTATGTATGTATTTAAGAATATGAGAGATTCTTCAATAAGTATTTTATGTTAATGATTGATTATATAATTTTAATCTCGATTGTTGAATTGCATGTGTATTACATATTAAATCTACCAAAAACATCTAATAAATGCAATCAAACAGCCGAAATTAAAAATATATGACAAATTCTTAACATAAATACTTATTTAAGAATTCTCCATAAGGATATTCTCATCATTAAACAACAACAAAAAATGAATTGTAAAGTAGAAGAATATGAAGAACAGTGCAAGCACCAAAGATTAAGAACAACACACCCATGATGTAACCAGAACAGACAAATTGAAGCTAAATTCAACAAAGGCAAAGACTCACTCAAACAAATAGCAAGCAAAAACAAAACAAGAAACAGCAAAGCCTTCAAGACAAACACTAAAGTTGAAAACCACCACCAATACCAAACATAAAGATCACAAGCAAATAATAATTGGTAAACTTTCAATATCCGTAGACCCCATATTACAGTAATTGTGTGCAATCTGTCTAAGGGCAAAGCTCAACGTCACACTCAAAATAGACTGAGACCGAAGCCAAAAAAGGCATAATTAAAAGAAATATTTAGAAAGTGATTCCAAGAAACTCAACAAGTAGGAAGATGGTAAAGATGAGGGAATAAACAGGGGGTGGTCGATAGTAGAGCATGAGGCTATGGCTTCGCTGGGCTTCCCTTCGTTCAAAATGCTGTGCATATGGAGGATACTGTTCCCATGACTAACTAAACCCACGTTCATAGGCCCACACAAAAACCCACTGGAAAAAGAAACACCCAGTGGAAATGTGGGATCATAGCTAGACTGCTACTGATGATAGATACACATGCATATGGCAATACAAACAGGTGCATATATTTTGACAATACCATCCGCACACGATCACCACGCTCACTCGGTTGTGTTGGGTGACTGTCATCCTTCGATGGACGTAGACCTTACACCTTACATTGGCATTCGCATTCTTCGATTGATGACAGTCACCCAAGCAGGCGCCAATTAGTGTGGATTCTATGGTGGAGATACATATCTATGATTAATAGCATCCAGTCGCGTATTTTAGCCTCACTCACCTTTTGGGCTCGCTTGAAAATTATTTAGAGAGGTTTGGAATTAATTCTTGGCTGAGTATGTAAGGTGTAGTAGCCGGAATTGCAGTTTGGCAATCCCACCGCCGATTCTCTCAGTAACACAAATGAAGTTTTGTTTTTAAAACAGAAAAGAGAAAGAAAAAAAACATGAAAGAAAACCAGTTTTTTGCTAAATTTTGTAAAATGGATCACCAGTGAGTAGTAATGTTCCGGAAAAACATTTAAAAATTCTATACCAAAAGGAAATCTATATATATAATAAAAGGCAAAAAATGGTAAAACATTCAAAATATAAAAATTGTCATTGATTAATGAATTTAGGGTAATTTTCATTTTACTACATGGAAGTATTGGTCGCATACATATAAAAATAAGTATTAGTCGCATACATATAAAAATAATCCATGAATTTATGAAGTATTGGAGCTTTTCATTAAATAAGAATAATATAGTAAATTAATATATTCTAACATTAAAAAAATTGAAAATAAAAACCAAAATAAGAACTTGGGTTCTATTTTCATGAAACACAATTACAAATTATTATTTTTTGGTTGGATTATCTTTCGTAATTCAAAAATAAAAAATCAATTGGCACTTGGGGCTAGTAAATAAATAAAAGAGAACATGAAAGTTCTTAAGCCAAACATTACATATTAAGTTTGTTGCCCAAACTGACGTACGGATTTGTTTTTTTATTTTAATTTATTGAAAGGCTTTTTTTCTGTTGCAATTTATTGAAAGGCTTTGCTACTTCAAGAAAAAGCAATCAGTTTGCCCAAAAAAATTTAAAAGAAAAACGCAAAGTCGGTCTTCTCTCCACCCTAAAAAAGATTGTCTACTCTTGTCTCAACCCATCACTCGCTCACTCCAAGAAACAAGGATGAAAAACTCGTTGGAAAGCTGTGAACCGAAGAACAACAGTAATGCTGAGCGAAGTGATACTGTATGCATGCGTTTCTCTTTCTCTCTCCTTTTTTTTTTTCAATATTTAAAGTTATTTTAGTTAAGTGTACGATGTAGTTTGGTTGGGACTTGTCCTGCGTGACTTGTCTTCCTTGGTGATTTTTGTTTGCTCCCTTGGTTGGTCAAGGGCTGCTTTGTTTCTCTTGGCGAAACCCTAAACCCTTTTGTTTCTCTTGGCTCCTTTGTTTCTCAGTTGGTGACTATTTGGGCTCTATTCTTCTAATTCTTAACGTGTCGTCATGTATGGTGTGATATTTCCCCTCTTTCCCAAATTGAAATGGTTCAACCGGCAATCTGCAGGTATCTAAAGTTTACTCTTGATGATATTACAAAGGCAAGGAAGTTAGTGTGCCGCACGCTGGATGATGATAATAGGTTTACAAAGTTCATCGTCAGAATATTAATGAGCCAGCTTGCACTTTGTCAAAAGGTTTTTCTCTGCTCTAGAAACATACGGGTTCACATGCTATAGCTTATTTGTAAATGTTGTAATCACTTTGGATTATCTATGATTGTTGTAGGATGCTGGTGGTGAAGATGTCGTTGGGACATCGCCGTGAGGAGGTAATAAAATGGATTCCCATAATTGCAAGTTTACCTGTTGTTCTTTTGAAGCTTTTGCTCTTCGACTTCGAATCTAAAGGGAAAGAAAGTGAAACTACTTTGAGACGTCTGTCAATGTTGAGATGCATGCTATAAATAGAATAGCTTCTTTGGAAATGTTGGAATTCACTTTTCCTCTCTGATTGTTGTTTGACAGATGTTTTTGGAGATGGGGATCCATTTAATGGATGGAGATTTTTGAAGAAGACAAGTAAAAGAGAAGTTTGATGCCTTCAATTTTGAGCGTCTTGTCTGATTTAAGTGTATTTCTTCTAATGAAATATCGCAAGTTTCAACTCCAATTAGGCAAAACTAGTTTTTCTTTGCACAGATTTTTTCGCTTCCTTTTCCGCAACCACACCATCAAAGATGCTGTCCTTTTTTAAATTATTTTTAATTCGACTTTTTTTATTTATTTTGGATTGGGGTCCTTGGAACTTAATTGCATTTCATATTTATTTAATCTATTTTCATAATATATTCTTGAATATGAATGAGTATGTTGATGTTATCTTCAATTTGGTCAAAACGAAGGCAAACAAAAACTCTGGGTTCAAGTAGCAGAGATGAGCAATGAAATCTGATGTAAAAGGTGGAGTTAGGATTTCAAGGGACCTTACACAAAATTTTAAAAAATAATTTGAATAAGACCGTTAAAACGCTAACTGGTTTATAGGTTAATAAAACACTAACTACCCATTTTGGTCCACTTCATAATATCATTTTATATTAATTAATAATATATACATTTGTTACAATCAAAATTATCATGAATTTCATATTTTAAAAGTGCACAAGCTATGGAACTAATTTCTGTAAAGGAAGGTCTTCAGTTTGCATATGATCTTTGCTTTCATGACATAGTGCTAGAAATGGATGCGCAGGGGGCGCTAGATAGAATCAACTCTAATGAAGAGTGTTTTGAAGCTGAAGGGAATCTAGTGGAAGATATCAAGGAGATGCAAGGGTGTGGTTTAGATCTTTCTCCTGTAATTGGCAACGACGAGATGGTAACAAGGATGCCCATGAGCTACAATATAGATCTCTCCTCATTTGCACTGGCGCTACAATAGACTAAACAATTCGAGAAACTCCACTGGTTCTTCATTTTCTTTAACAATCTGTTCAGATACAGCATTCCGTGGTCGTAGTTAGAAACCCTCTCGGATTTATCAACAATTGACAAGCAAGCATTACCCAGGCTTTAAGCCAATAGAAAGTGATACTTCGGAGAAATTACCTTTGCGCTCAGCAAGCAAAGATAACTTTTTAGAACTGTGTTGTCACCAAAAGCGGTGTCTTTTAAAATTTATAAACTCGCAAGCGCACGAATCGAAATATAGTATAAGCGTGTAAGAGCGAGATCGTACCCAAGGGATTGCGTGTAAAGATAGAAAACCAATTATACCCAAGTTAATTTCATTGCCAACCTAGTTGATTCAAATGGTGATTTGTTTGTTGATAAAGAAAATTAAATAAAGCATGAAACAAATATGGAAATGACAATAAACTGAAATTAAGATTTAAATTTATGAGAAAAAATAACTAAGGTATTAGAATCCACACCATTATTCCATAAGATTCTAATTATTTATCTTTCAATTCCCATGGAGTAGCAATCTAGAAATCAATCTACTGCTTTCTCAAGATTTATCAATTAAGCTTGTACTTTAGATCATAATTAAATTTTCCTTCCCTTCATAAGTACAAATTCTAAGCATAAAATGTAAACAAAATTATTTAACTACAAAGGATCAAAGTTTCCTAAGCATCCTATGTGAAAAAGTTTATTTGAATAACAAAATATCAAAGAAATTTATAAATTAGAAATATAAACCAAGGATGAATTAATAGATTAATCCAAACTCTTAACTACCACAAATACATGTTATATGTCACAATACATGATAGAAGTGGTGAAAAGAAGATTAATCTATTAATCATGTGAAGTGAAAATTATAATCATTGAACACCACAATATTTGAGAATTGAAAATAAAAACTAGAACTCTATTTAATGATGGTGTTTCATCCAACCTTAGTTAAGTATTTTAAATAGACATAATTAATATTTAAAACAAAACAAAGAAACTAAAATACATAATTTACATGAGAACTAGGAAAGGAAGAACAAGTTTAAAAGAGTTATTAGCTCTTGGTTCTTTCCTTTCCATCATTGTTCTCTTTCTTCCTCACTCTTTCTCTCTCTCTCTCTCTTGCCTTCTGCTGTGTATCACTCTTGAATTTCTCCACACTTTCTCTCTTGAGTTGTTGCCTATTTATTAGAGCTGGCAAACGGGTCGTTTTAACGGGTTCCGGGTCATTAACGGGTCAACCCGTTTTCTTAACGGGTTAACACGAACACGACCCGTTAAGCTAACGGGTTAGAAATACTAAACCCAAACACGACCCGCACATATTCGCGAATAACACGACACGACCCGTTATGACTAATGGGTCGTTTTCACCCGTTTCACCCGCTTAATCCGTTTCACCCATTTAAAAAATAAACAATATTTTTGCTGGAATTATTAAATAAAAACACCTCAACTTAGATATATAATACAAATAAAGCTGAAATCCTTAAATAAGTCTTCCACATTACACATTGGCAAACAAAAAAACTCTTAGACAACATGAGTTTCAAATTAATCTCAATGTCAAGGAGAAAAAGTTTTAAACAAAATGTCAAGGAGAAAAAGAATAAGTCTAGTGCCTCCTCCATGAACCTAATCTCAAAACTTCAATCCTCCATGAACATAATCTCAAAATTGCAATTTTCACCAATTATGCAATCTCTCTGAAGAAAAAAAACATAACAGACAAAAATGAGAAAATAACATTAAATTATGGAGGGATACAATATGAATAAAATATCAATTATTTATAGTTACCTTATCAATCATCAAGGGAAATACTATTGGAACATTGTCCTGATCTAGTCTCTTCACAAGTAAGATTGAAGATATCTTCAGTAAGGCTTTCCACTTCTGTACTTCCTTCATCTATTGCTAAGCATAAAAAAAACAGAACTTACAAAGAATCGGATAATGAAAATGCTCCATTTGCCACCAAGAAAGAACATCTATATCTTGCTTTCTATCTAGTCTTTCCTCATCTAAATACTTATGCATTTCATTTTTCTTACATGAACTTGAACCATTTTTGTAACTGTTATCAAAATCCTACACCATAAAAAATAAAAAACACAACTATTAGTTACATGCAAATGCAAATATACAATATGACACAATACATAAATAAAATAATAAGAAATATGCAAATTTACCTCAAGAATGGTGTCTCCACCTTCATTATGACTAGCTGTCTCATTCGTTGGATAACTTGCATGAAGAAAAGGAGATAAAGTATCCATGTACACATGAAAAAGACAAGTCAATGTGTCTGTAACACACTTGAATTCTCGAGAATCCTTACCATGAAGCTTAGTATAAGCCCACTCTACAAAATGCAACTTATAGCGAGGATCCAAAATAATTGCAATTGCAAGAACTAAACTATACTCTGACCAATACTTCTCAAATTTCATGTTCATATTAGTTCCTATCTTGTTCATGAAACTATCATTATCTTCCATGGCTGCCTTGATTTGGTGTTGGATTATGAAGATCTTAGGGAAGAATAAATTTGATGTGGGGTACTTTGTCCCAGAAAATAAGCATGTAACTTCATAAAAATACCCCAAAAACTTGGAAATCTTCTCTACTGTAATCCACTCTTGAGGAGAAGGACAATTACTAAAATTGGAATCAATCAACCCTAAATTAATAAATGCACGATGATAGAAAAGTGCACTATCAAGCATAGTATAAGTTGAGTTCCATCTAGTAGGGACATCTTGTCTCAATCCTCTCTTACTACCCACAATCCCTACTTGTGCAACACAATCATAGAATTTTTGTTTCCTCGCCTCAGATCCCTTTATATACTTGACACATTCCCGAATCTTTGTCATCTGAAGAATCAATTTCTTTAAGTCCATCTTGAACTATCAAGTTTAAAATATGGGCACAACAACGAACATGAAAAAACTGACCACCCATCAACAAAAGAGATCTAAAGTTCAATTGATTCTTCAAAATTTCAACAAAAGCAGTATTTGCAGAAGCATTATCAAGAGTAATAGAAAACAACTTCTTCTCAATCCCCCACTCATTTAATAATGCATTGATTTTTTCAGATAATGCAACACCAGAATGTGGAGGAGGCATATGACAAAAGTTGATAATTCTTCTCTGTAATCTCCAATCTTTGTCAACAAAGTGGGCAGTAAGAGCAAGATAGCCATCAGGACATCCAGAGGTCCATAAATCTGATGTTAAACAAATTCTTCCCTGAACTGAGCTTAACAAACTCTGAAGTTTTTGTCTTTCACTTTTAAACATTCTCAACACACATGCTTTAACAGTATTTCTACAAGGCAACTTAATATCCGGTGAGACATAAGCAAACAAAGCCATAACTCCCTCATATTCAACAAAGCTAAAAGGCAAGTTATGTTTTATGATTGTCTCTATTAACAAGTTCCGAAATCTGATATGATCAAATTTAGGGGAACGCAATCCAGATGATGACATAAGTAACTGTTTCACATCACCATGTGATTTCTTAAGGCAGTTTTTAGCGTGATTCAACAAATTTCCAGTCCCACACCTACTATCACACACATAAACTGTCTCACAATTTTTACATCTAGCACGCCTTTTTTTATCTTCTCCAAGAGGCAATAAATCAAATGTTTCCCAAGCAGAAGATCTCAATTTTCTCTTACCAATATTGATGCCTCTAGGTTTTTTGCTTCTAGGGCTTGACTCTTTATCTTCTACATCTGCAGTACTTGTATCCCCACCCATTGAAACATCAATAGACTCCTCATCTGTGAGTCTCATAGCTTCGGTACTCTCTGTCATAAGCTTCAAAAAAAAAAAAAAGGCATAAATTCAATATCAATTATAGTAATGTAAAACTCACGGATGGAGTGTTTCAAGAATCAAAATAATAGCCTAGTGTGCAGCAAATCAATCATTATCATACCCATTGAATATCCAATAAACTATCTTTCAGCAACTATCTTTTGCTGTTTCCGTATGGATATTGTTTTACCTCTTTTCAAGTTGCAATTGTTTGGTTTTTTTAAGTAGCAAGTCTTCATCTAAACCAATAAATAAATCAAACAAAGAAAATAGGAAAGTAGAAATTAATAGTGCAGCAAGTTGACAAAATAGGTAGAAACCACTAAACTAGTAAAGGATTGGATTGATCGGTTTGTGTTTTATTATATTCTCCAATTTCTATGAATCAATGAATCTTAACCTGAGCCTACTTTGCTAAGAGAAAGACAGAGAAGGAAAAGACAGACGGCATAAAAGAAAGCAACCGTTTCCAACTCAATTTCATACCTTTTTTCGTTGGAGAAGAGGAAAGGTAGTTGATGTTGATCCTTGATCGTTTGGTTTGGATCTATGGAGAAAAAGAGAGAACTTTTTTTTTCTCTTTGGAGAGAAAGACAGAGAGCGGCGTGAAGAGGAGGAATAACAAAATTGAAGCTTCCTTTCAAGTTCAACCTAGGTTAATTTTTTAACGAAAATTACAAAAATGCCCTTGCTCCTAACGGGTGTAATGGGTTCACCCGTTTTCGACCCAACACGACCCGTTAGCTTAACGGGTGGCTAACGGGTTCACCCGTTTTCAACCCGACCCATTAAGCTCAACCCAAATACTGATAATTTCGTGCGAATTCGTGTCGTGTTAACGGGTCGTGTGCAATATTGCCAGGTCTACTATTTATAGAAGCATGAAGTCCCTTTCATTCCAGCTGCATATGCAAGCTGTCTTCTAGAACCTGTCTTGGTGTGTGACAGCCTGTGGATTGAGTTTTTATCCAATTGCTCCAATTTTTGGATATGTTTTAGTCGACATCTTATTGAACAAGTGTCATGAAGGATATTTATTCATTTGAGTATGGGAAAATTCGTTTTTCAGGTCCGAAAATGGACTGTACAGCATGAGCTGTAAAAGGCAAAGTCATGAACCTGTCTTGGTGTTTGACAGCCTGTGGATTGAGTTTTTATCCAATTATTCCAATTTTTGGATATGTTTTAGTCGACATCTTATTGAACAAGTGTCATGAAGGATATTTATTCATTTGAGCATGGGAAAATTCGTTTTTCAGGTCTGCAAATGGACTGTACAGCATGAGCTGTAAAAGGCAAAGTCATCAAATCCAAATTGAGTTCTTCCTCTCTTTTTGCAACACATTCCTTATTCCTCCTCCTCCTCATGTCATTGGTGGAAGACACTTAATATCTACATACAACCACTCATTAAATACAAAAACAAAGATTGAAAATAGCCAATACAAATACTCTAATAAATTTACATAATACAAAAGAAAATACTAACAAATATAAATTTAAGGATAAAACTTGTATTTATTTTGTGCTCATCAAATACCCCCAAACCTATATTTTGCTAGTCCTCAAGCAAAAGAAAATAAAAACTAAGTAGAAAAGAAAACTAAACCACTTTCGCAGGGATCTCGATTGCATTTAGCATATGCAACAAGCCTTTAAACCCCTAGGTTACCCTAGTGGACGAGTATAGTCTCGTGAGGGCTTTCATGATGATACCCACAAACATCAAAATGAGAGATTAAAAAATTTATGCTACAACAAAATTGAAAATTTAAACAAATGCTTAGCCATCATCAAAGCTATCTGGATTGAAAATTCATGAACAATTTTTTAAAAGAGCAAACACGCTTCAAATTAATCCCCACATAAAGTCTTGATCACTTATAATCATTTAGTAAATTTTTTCATTTGTTTCCTTTGGTGTTTAAGTGAACCAACACATTTTAGAGACAAAAGTCAATTTCAATCACAGCAACCTCATTATTTCAATCATTATCAAAATTCAGTGCAAATAACTAACCAAGGCATTTATATACTTTTTTTTTTTTTTTTTTTTTTTTTTTTGAATGTGACTGTGCAATGTTTAGTTCCATTAAGCTTTCTAATTAACCCATGTAGCGAGATTTAGGCCAACGACTCTCAAACCAAATGTTTTAAGGCCCTAAGGGCTTATTAACTCGAGTTAAAAAGGCTACAGAACTAAACTAGTCACAAAATGTATTTACCTCAAAACTTTACCGTTTGACGCGAACACTCGCTGCTGTTTAGGCAAGAGGCCCGGTTACTAAGTAAAACTCTGGATAAATTAACATCATTATTATTATTTTATTTATTTATTTATTTATTTATTTTTTACGCCAAGGTCAATCAAGAGCAATGTCATCTAACTCTACTTAAAACAACAAAGTTAACTATAATTGATCTTTTCTTTCATTCTCACTAAAGTGTTGATGTGCATGTGAGAGTTCAAAGTATAACTCATGAATTATCCACTAAATAGAAATAAGTGAAAAAACTAAAATTATGGGTTTAAAATTTAATCATATGTTTCCAATCGTAAAAATCATTCATGAGTGTTAAATCTGATTTGATGATAGTAAGCATAAAAATCTAGAGATAACACCTTTTTTTTTTTTGAAATAAAAACAAAACTACCCTAAAAATTTAAAAACAAAACTTCTAGACCTTACCCCCAAACCTAAATCAAACATTGTCCTCAATGTTGAAGAATTTAGGTATCAACAAAGTTATAACAAGAAATGAAATGGAGTAAAACAATTAAATAAAAGAACAAACAAGATTTAAAACTACAATTTAGTTGCAAAAACAAAACAAAATCAAACGGAACAAAACCAAACCAAATACAACAGTAAGCCCTAACAACAGTTCTACGCACACAGAAATCCAGCCCATGAGAACGTCCAAATCAATTTTAAAACCCAACCCAAACGAAAGCCCAAACACTTCTTTTATTATTATGATTATTATTTATTATTAATAAAAATTAAAGAAAACAAAGAAGTGTTGTCAGAAGCGCAAGGAACAAGATTTCTAAAAAAGAGAAGGGGGCCGGATGTCTCGTTTCCTGATAGGTCACAGGCCAAAAGAGGTGAGGGACGTGTCAACGTGCAGAGGCCGCTTTCACATCCCCCAAGCCAGAATTATTGGCTTCGTAGGAAGGCGCGACGACTTTTTGTTTCTTGAAAGCACTGAAAGGCAGAAATACAATTAATAGGGTTGGGGACGGGTGCGGCAGATGGAGATAAGCCATAGGGGTGCGCGAAACTCAGAAGCACAGCGGCTAGGGTTTAGAAAAAAATAAAATAAAAATCTATAAAAGGCAGAAAAAGAAAAAAAATGAAAAACACAAACTCCTAAACACACAAAAGAGAAAAGAAAGAAAGAAAAGAAAAGAAGAAAAAAAAAGAAGAAGAAAAGAGTGAGAAATCAAATGGCCTCTTCCTACCCCTTTTCCTTGGATCTCAACCTAGCTCCACCGACTCAGACATGGGGCCAAGCAGCGGCACCAGGTATGGGTGCCCTACTTTGCCTCTTCACGGGGGCCTGTGACTGTCAATGACTCAATACTCCTGGACAACGATGTTGCCATCGGAGTTGGTAGAAATTTAGTGACTCCTAAAGATATACGTGTGTTCGGGACAAGGGATGACAACCGGGTCACGAGTGATGCCCTAGCACTGAGCGTGCAGAGTCCAGCATGTGTCGCAAGTTTGGGACATCGCCTACTGCGAAGTCCCATGAGGTAGAGGTGCTGAAAGGTCAGTTGGCGGCGGAGCGAAGTATGGTTGAAGAGTGTCAGACTGCTATAAAAAGCCTAAAAAGGGAGAGGGCAAGGATAGTGGAGGTGAATCGACACCAGCTAGAAGTATTGCGGGACGAGAATAAAAGCCTAACAAAGATGGTAGAGTTGTATTCTCGCGACATGCGAAAGCAGCTGGAAGACCTAGACCGACCGGGTAAACGCAAACAAGTAGATCGCGAGAGTAGTTACGCTCAAGTGGTGAGCCCCAAGAGGCTGTGCGTGAAGCCCTGGAAGAGGACAGCCAGAGGGCCAAACTCAAAGCTCCAATGGTCGAGACACCAACAACCGAGAAGAAATGATTTCTACAACATGATTGGTGTTTTTATTTTATTTTGTGGTTTTTGTTATTTCTTTTTTTTCGGAAATAAAAGAGTAAGGTTGCAGTAAGAAAGAAAAAAGAAAAAGAAAACACACTTCCCAACTAAAATAAGACAAAGATGATAGCCGAAAGGGAAAGGTAAAAACACAAAGCACTAGAAAATGAAAGTAACGGGCAAAAACATAAAACACAAGAAAACACGGAAAAAAGTAAATTAAAGTGAAAGTAAAGGTGCTCCCCCTTGAAGCGATTAGGTCGAGCATGCCCGGGAAATCCGAAATGGTATTGGCTCTCTCTCATCAGCATATGCCTATTTAAACCACGCCTCTACAAGCGGATGATACCCAGCATTTCTTCCTGCAAACTTAAGGAAAAACATCAAAAAATTCAGAAGCAAAACAAATGGCATCCTCATGCACTCACCTTGATGACCTCAACCTTGAGTTATCACTTGCACCACCAAATGCCCAGATAAGGGCTCCTCCAACCTCTGTCTTCCCAAACTCCACATATCATCATGGCACAGCCTCAAACTTTGCTGAGGCAATACCGAACCTTTCTGAGGCAATGCCGAACAGGCAGTGTCATCCTGGGAACATTGATTGGCAGTAAACTCACTCCAGCAGGGATCACCTGCATGTGGCACGTAGGTCTGGCAGGATGGCGGTGGATGAGTCCCACAATCTCACTGTGCTCCAGGCGGTCTCGTCTACCAATCTGGGCATGCGACTCCTGGCGAGGACACAAGAGTGTGCAGCATTGAGTGAGGAGGTGGCCTCCTTGAAAGCTCTGGTGGCGGACTCCAGAAACGGCTCTCCTGTGCCAATAAGCAAGTGGAAACACTGCAGGGGAAAATTGAGGAGCATGTAGAGCTGCTGCAGATTCTACAAGTGCGAGCAGATAGAGGCAATTAGCAGAAGCCTCAGCTAGCTAGAAAATCTGGAAACAAACATGTGATTGAGAAATTTTATGTATGCATTTTTCACATTTGTGTATGTAATCACATGTTTATGAAATGAATAAGTGTTTGAGCCAAATTTCTGTGTGTGCAATCATGAAGCAATCTACTTCCCAAACTTAACAACAAATTAAATACATAAACAAGTAAAAGAAAGCAAGAATTACAGTAATAAAAGAGAAACAAGAAATTCGGAATTAACTTAAAAAATTAAATAAATAAATAAATAAAAATAAAACAAAACAAAACTTCTAAACCTTACCCCCAAACCTAAATCAAACATTGTCTTTAATGTTTCAAAATCAAAGCATAGAAAATGTATGAAATAAGAGGGTAAATAATATAGAAAGATAATACCTGGAAAATATGCGTGCCAATCCCCTTGGTATTTATCCATTGCAGAATAAAAGACAATAAATATATATATAAAAAAATCCAAGCAAAAATAAATAAATACCAAAATGAATCAAAACACACAAAAAGAAAACTAAAATCTATCCAGACACGCAAAATAACCAGTCGTGATAAGCAGGATTGTTAAGAAGTATCCGCTCTACTTCTGGGGATTTCAACTCAAAAAATGGTTTCAGTCTTTGACCATTCACTTTGAATATGTCTCCATTTTTGGGATTTTCAATCTCAATAGCTCCATGAGGGTAAACAGTACGAACAATAAAAGGGCCCGAACCAACGAGATTTTAGTTTACCAGGAAAAAGATGCAAACGAGAATTATACAGAAGGACTTTTCTGACCATTCTCAAACATTTTTCGCAAAATTTGTTTGTCATGAAACACCTTCATCCGGGCTTTATATGATTTAGCACAATCATATGCATCATTTTGAATTTCTTCTAATTCATTGAGGTGGAGTTTTCTTTGAATTCCTGCTTTATCTAGAGAAAAATTAAGTTGCTTCACAGCCCAGTAGGCTCGATGCTCTAACTCAACAGGCAAATGACATGCCTTTCCATACACTAGTCTGTATGGGGACATTCCTATGGGAGTTTTGAATGATGTACGGTAAGCCCACAAAGCATCAGCGAGTCTTAAAGACCAATCTTTCCTACTAGGATTAACTGTCTTTTCTAAAATATGCTTGATCTCCCTATTTGACACTTCAACTTGACCACTCGTTTGGGGGTGATAGGGAGTTGCAACTCGATGTGTAATGCCATATTGTTTCATTAATTGCTCAAATGGCCTATTACAGAAATGTTTACCTCCATCACTAATAATAGCACGAGGTGAACCAAAACGAGAAAATATATTTTCTTTCAAGAAGCGGACCACAACCTTATGATCATTTGTTTTGCATGCAACTGCCTCAATCCATTTAGACACATAATCAACTCCAACAAGAATGTACAAGTTACCGAAAGAGTTAGGAAATGGTCCCATAAAGTCAATACCCCAAACATCAAATACATCGACAATGAGGATAGGGTTTAATGGCATCATGTTTCTTCTAGAGAGACTCCCTAATTGTTGACAACGCTGACAAGCTTTACAATATGAATAAGCATCACAAAAAAGAGAAGGCCAGTAAAATCCACATTGTAGGATCTTAGCGGCAGTTTTCTTGGCACTAAAGTGACCACCACAAGCTTGGTCATGACAAAAAGATAGGATATTGGTCTGATCACATTCTGGAATGCATCTCCTTATGATCTGATCGGGGCAATACTTAAATAAATAAGGATCATCCCAAAAGAAATGTTTGACCATGGCTAAAAACTTTGATTTATCTTGCTTTGACCAATGAGAGGGCATCTCACTAGTAACAAGATAATTTACGATATCAGCAAACCAAGGAATGGATGAGACATGCATAAGCTGCTCGTCAGGAAATGTTTCAATGATTGGAATGGAATCCTCACTAGACTCAACAATTAGTCTAGACAAGTGGTCTGCTACAACATTCTCAGAACCCTTTTTATCTCGAATTTCAATGTCAAATTCTTGAAGCAAAAGAACCCAACGGATAAGACGAGGTTTAGCATCTTTTTTAGACAAAAGGTACTTCAACGCTGCATGGTCTGAGTAGATAATGACTTTAGATCCTAAAAGATAAGATCTAAACTTGTCTAAGGCAAAGACAACTGCTAGCAGTTCTTTCTCAAGTGGTAGAATAATTGAGTTGGGCATCAGAAAGAGTTCTACTAGAGTAGTAAATGACATGGGGGAGCTTGGCAATCCGCTGTCCCAAGACAGGCACCAATCGCATAATCAGAAGCATCACACATGATTTCGAAAGGAACACTCCAATCTGGAGGACGAATGATGGGTGTAGAAGTCAAAAGTGCCTTGAGTTTTTCAAAAGCATGGTTGCAATCATCACTGAAGATAAAAGCAGAATCTTTGGCAAGCAAGCTACACAAAGGACGAGAGATTTTGCTAAAATCCTTGATGAACCTACGGTAAAATCCAGCATGGCCTAGGAATGATCTAATTTCTCTCACAGTTCGTGGAGGTGGAAGATTTGAAATCAAATCTACCTTGGCTTTGTCAACTTCTATACCATCAGAGGAAATTACATGTCCTAGCACTATCCCTTTTTTTACCATGAAATGACATTTCTCCCAGTTAAGCACAAGATTCTTCTCTTTGCAACGAATTAATACCAGAGAAAGATGGTGCAAACATTCATCAAACGATGATCCATACACTGAAAAATCGTCCATGAAAACCTCTAAGAAACGTTCTACCATATCAGAGAATATAGAGACCATACACCGCTGAAATGTAGCAGGTGCATTACACAACCCAAAGGGCATGCGTCTCTAGGCAAATGTTCCAAAAGGGCATGTGAAGGTGGTTTTTTCTTGATCCTCGGGTGCAATAGGAATTTGGTTATATCCAGAATAACCATCCAAGAAACAGTAATATGCATGACCCGCTAATCTCTCCAACATCTGGTCAATGAAAGGTAGAGGAAAATGGTCTTTCCTCGTGACAGAATTCAACTTTCGATAGTCGATGCATACACGCCATCCAGTTCGGACTCGTGTAGGAATGAGCTCATTTTTCTCATTTTTGACAACTGTGATACCAGACTTTTTTGGCACCACTTGCACAGGACTCACCCACTTACTGAGAAATTGGGTATATCACCCCAACATCTAAAAGCTTTAATATTTCATCTCTAACAACATCCTTCATGGAAGGATTCAGCCGCCTTTGTGGTTCTCGGGAATTCTTGGCATTGTCTTCTAAGTGAATCCTATGCATGACAATAGAAGGAGCAATACCCTTAATGTCAGCTATAGACCACCCTATGGCTTCCTTATGTTCTTTAAGCATTTTGACAAGTTTACCTTCCTGTTTGTTATTAAGGTCCGAAGCTATGATTACAGGCAAGGTTTCAGAAGACTCTAAGAACACATACTTGAGAGTATCAGGTAATGGTTTTAAGTCCAGCTTAGGGGGCTCTATGATGGAAGGAAGTGGGGGTGACGTGGAAAGAGGAAGAGGTTCAACCTTAAGTTTCCAAGTGGGCGTTTCAATATACGGAACAGAATTTAACAATGCATTGACTTCATCAAAAGATTTTTCGAAGTCAAAGTTAGCCCCAAAATGAGCTAAGCATGCCTCTAATGGGTCCTTAATGCTAGAGTAATGAAAAGAATCTTCCACCATAGTATCAATCAAGCTGATCTCACTAATCCCTTCATCATCTGGTGGTTGCTTGCTTATGTTGAAAATATTAAAATCAACAGTCATATTGCCAAATGAGATATTCATTAATCCATTCCTACAATTGATATTTGCATTGCATGTGGCAAGGAATGGACGGCCTAAGATGACTGGAATTTGTTTTTGACCTGAAGGTACAGGTTGTGTATCAAGGACAATGAAATCTACAGGAAAGTAGAATTTATCAACCTTGATCAAAACATCTTCGACAATGCCTCTAGGGATTTTCAGAGACCCGTCAGCTAAAGAGAGACATATCTTAGTTGGTTTAATCTCTCCTAAGCCTAATTGTTTATACATTGAGTATGGCAATAAATTCACACTTGCCCCTAAGTCTAACAAAGCCGTTTCAATATGGTGATCACCTATCATGCAAGCGATGGTAGGACAACCGGGGTCCTTGTATTTGATAGGAATCCTATTCTCAATGATGGAATTGATATGCTCAGTTAGAAAGGCTTTCTTTGGAACATTTGTCTTCCTCTTGAATGTACAAAGATCTTTTAAGAACTTAGCATATGAAGGAATTTGATTGATTGCATCTAGGAATGGGATGTTGATATGAACTTGCTTAAACACCTCTAGGATATCACCAAATTGTGCACTCTTCTTTGAATTTGCTAACCGGTGAGGAAATGGAGCTTTTGGAATGAAATTCCTAGGAGGATCAGATGGAGTTGATGATAATGCATGTGGATGACTCTCATTAGACTTTTGTGTTTCTACATCTTTTAACTCATTCTTATCCCTCAAGTGTGGCTCTAAATCCTAATTACCAATCTGTTTCCAGATCTAAGAGTGGTGATGGTTTGAACATGTTCATTAGAATTTGGAGAACTTGATGGGTTATGAATCACAAATTGATCTTTTGGATTCAGGCACAGGCTGACTAGGAAACTTACCTTTCTCTCTCTCTCCCACAACAGTTGCTAACTGGCCTATTTGTTGTTCTAACTTTGAGATGGCTTGAGTATTTTGTTGGGTGGAAGCTTTGACATCATTAATAGCCTGACCAGTTAATTGCATGAATTTTTGGATTGAATCCTCCAAAGAGGATGATTGTTGTTGCTGTGTTGCAACAAACTGTGGAGTGGAGTGAGGGATAGGAGGTTGACGAAACTAATTATTTTGAGATGGGTTTCCTCCAGAAATTTGAGGTTGATTTGACCTCCAAGAGAAATTTGGGTGATTCCTCCAATTTGGATTGTATGTTTCAGAAAATGGACTAGGAAACTGGTTCCTATAATAATTGAGTGCATTTGCCTGTTCATTGTTCTCAGCATAACCATGACTAGAAGGACATGTTTGTTCTGAATGCGTTGGGCTACAACACAAAGAGCAAATCTCAGTGTGGACTTTGTTGACAGAGTTCATGTTTTGGCTCAATGCTAAAGCCTCAACTTTACGGGTCAAACTCTCTATTTTAATCCCAAGATCAGAATCGCTTCTGACTTCATACATCCCTCCTTTCTTAGGTTCCCTAATTTGCTTATCAGGGGTGTTGGAAAAATCCCATTGTTGAGAATTCACGGATAAGTTCTCAAGGAATTCATAAGCTGCAACTTCCCTAAGTTGTAAGAAAGCTCCTTTATTCATAGATTCAATCATATTGCGACTAGTCTGAGTTAGCCCATTGTAGAAGGATTGAACCAAACGCCATTTTTCAAAACCATGGTGGGGACATTTAAGAATAAGGTCTTTGAACCTTTCCCAACTTTCGTAAAATTGTTCGCTTTCACTTTGTCTAAACTCAGAAATTTCTCTCCTAAGCCCATTGGTTTTAGACATGGGGAAAAATTTTGCCAATAATTTTTGTACAAGTTGGTCCCAAGAAGTTATGGAACCAGAAGGAAGGGAATTGAGCCATGACTTGGCCTTATCTTTCAAAGAGAATGGGAAGAGACGGAGTCGGACACTTTCATCAGAAAAGTTCTGAAATTTGAATGTTGAACAAATTTCAAGAAAGTCTTTGACATGCATGTAAGGATCCTCTCGATCTAAACCATGGAAATTGGGCAAAAGTTGAATGACTTGAGCTCTCAACTCAAAGCTGGTTGCATTGGTGTTAGGCAACACTATGCAAGATGGGGAATTAGTGGTGACAGGAGCAAAGCACTCCAAGAGAGTTTTTTCTGGCTTAGCTTCTGCCATCTCAAACAGAGGGTTGGTTATCACAATCCTAGGTTTTCGTTCTTCCCTAAGCGTCCTTTCAATTTCTGGGTCGAAAGGCTCTAAGTTTAAATTTTGAGAACGACGACCAAACATAAAACAAACAAGAAAATACAAAAATAACCACACACAAAAAAATAAAAATAAAAATATAGGTTTATTTATTTATTTATTTAAAAGCTCTAAACAAATCCTCCTCTTAAGAGCAAACTTAAGGATGACCAGTTAAAGGCTTCCAAAAATCACAGCCAGGTCTTTTCGGGAAGGGTGGAGGGGTCACAATGGTCCCACTTAAAACCCAGTCCTTCTTAAACACCGAAGGTGCCTCCTTAAAGAACTTTCCTAGACACTGTAATGTTTAGAAGTTATTCACTGGAGTTACCACAAGTTAACATCTTTCAAGAAGGGCCTATAAGTTTTAAATTTACTAATTACTTATATGCGAGAAAAACAATATAAAAATAAAATAAAAAGAAAATTCAAGCAAGAATTTAAAAGAAGAATTAGAATTTCTTACCTGGTGTCCAAGACGCACCTTTAATTTCACTCCTCTAATAAAATCTTATGATACCTGTAAAAACAAGCACACAAATCAGTTCAAGCAAAAACAAGCACACAAATTGACATAAAGAAAAAGAAATGAACTTTCTTAAAATAAAATAAAATATGAAACTTCTTCCAAGTCCAAGGCTACACCAAAAGAAGCTTAGATGATACAACTGAAACAAAGAAGCGAAAAATTAATACACAGTGATATTACAATAGAAAACAAGAGATTTGACAAAATCTGAAATTTTTTTTTCGTTTTTTTTTATTATAAAAGTTTAATATATATTACAATAGAAACAAGATAATTGACAAAATCTAATTTTTTTATTTATTTTATAATTTCGTTTTTTTAAAAAAAAAATTTCTTTTTTATATATATTACAAAACTAAATTATAACTAGTGGAAGAATTTAATTAACCAAAATTTGATTAGTTTTCCGTTGCAATCCCCGGCAACGGCGCCAAAACTTGTTGTCACCAAAAGCGGTGTCTTTTAAAATTTATAAACTCGCAAGCGCACGAATCGAATATAGCATAAGCGTGTAAGAGCGAGATCGTACCCAAGGGATTGCGTGTAAAGATAGAAAACCAATTATACCCAAGTTAATTTCATTGCCAACCTAGTTGATTCAAATGGTGATTTGTTTGTTGATAAAGAAAATTAAATAAAGCATGAAACAAATATGGAAATGACAATAAACTGAAATTAAGATTTAAATTTATGAGAAAAAATAACTAAGGTATTAGAATCCACACCATTATTCCATAAGATTCTAATTATTTATCTTTCAATTCCCATGGAGTAGCAATCTAGAAATCAATCTACTGCTTTCTCAAGATTTATCAATTAAGCTTGTACTTTAGATCATAAGTAAATTTTCCTTCCCTTCATAAGTACAAATTCTAAGCATAAAATGTAAACAAAATTATTTAACTACAAAGGATCAAAGTTTCCTAAGCATCCTATGTGAAAAAGTTTATTTGAATAACAAAATATCAAAGAAATTTATAAATTAGAAATATAAACCAAGGATGAATTAATAGATTAATCCAAACTCTTAACTACCACAAATACATGTTATATGTCACAATACATGATAGAAGTGGTGAAAAGAAGATTAATCTATTAATCATGTGAAGTGAAAATTATAATCATTGAACACCACAATATTTGAGAATTGAAAATAAAAACTAGAACTCTATTTAATGATGGTGTTTCATCCAACCTTAGTTAAGTATTTTAAATAGACATAATTAATATTTAAAACAAAACAAAGAAACTAAAATACATAATTTACATGAGAACTAGGAAAGGAAGAACAAGTTTAAAAGAGTTATTAGCTCTTGGTTCTTTCCTTTCCATCATTGTTCTCTTTCTTCCTCACTCTTTCTCTCTCTCTCTCTCTTGCCTTCTGCTGTGTATCACTCTTGAATTTCTCCACACTTTCTCTCTTGAGTTGTTGCCTATTTATAGAAGCATGAAGTCCCTTTCATTCCAGCTGCATATGCAAGCTGTCTTCTAGAACCTGTCTTGGTGTGTGACAGCCTGTGGATTGAGTTTTTATCCAATTGCTCCAATTTTTGGATATGTTTTAGTCGACATCTTATTGAACAAGTGTCATGAAGGATATTTATTCATTTGAGCATGGGAAAATTCGTTTTTCAGGTCTGCAAATGGACTGTACAGCATGAGCTGTAAAAGGCAAAGTCATGAACCTGTCTTGGTGTTTGACATCCTGTGGATTGAGTTTTTATCCAATTATTCCAATTTTTGGATATGTTTTAGTCGACATCTTATTGAACAAGTGT
The DNA here is from genome assembly GCA_018703695.1 of Prunus fruticosa. Classification (NCBI taxonomy): domain Eukaryota; kingdom Viridiplantae; phylum Streptophyta; class Magnoliopsida; order Rosales; family Rosaceae; genus Prunus; species Prunus fruticosa. Next base: position 40,387,593 of record CM031924.1, on the reverse strand, counting down.
CATGAAGGATATTTATTCATTTGAGCATGGGAAAATTCGTTTTTCAGGTCTGCAAATGGACTGTACAGCATGAGCTGTAAAATGCAAAGTCATCAAATCCAAATTGAGTTCTTCCTCTCTTTTTGCAACACATTGCTTATTCCTCCTCCTCCTCATGCCATTGGTGGAAGACACTTAATATCTACATACAACCACTCATTAAATACAAAAACAAAGATTGAAAATAGCCAATACAACTACTCTAATAAATTTACATAATACAAAAGAAAATACTAACAAATATAAATTTAAGGATAAAACTTGTATTTATTTTGTGCTCATCAAACTGCAATTGGAAACAACGTTTTCAGGACTCTTAGACATGGGTTGATCAGAAGCATTAGATGAGAGGAGAGACATGTCAGAATCATTTGACAATGTTGAAGAGACTGGAGAAGAGCATGAAGCTGCTGATGGAGAATCCATAGAGGATATGGATTTTGAAAAGTACTTCGAACTAGTGCTTGATTCAGAAGATATGGAATCTGGTGATAGATATAGAGGTGAAGAAGAAGAGGACGATGAAGATGAAGAGGATGCTGATGAATTATTTTTAGCTGTATGAACTAACATACAATCTGACAAACAACCCCTCTTGCATCCCTTTCACTGATGGCCTCACAATTCTTACCAATCCAAACATATATGGCAGACGGTATATGAACAATAAATGCACCTCTAGAATCCAGAGCAGAAGGTGATGGATCATTCAACATTTTTGGGACAAGATGCAAAGGATCATACGGTGAATGTGGGGCAATTCTGTACATCCTCAATAGTGAACTCGGGCTAAGAGGAAAAGCATGGACCCTCTTTTGTCACTGTAACAACTAACAAGCAAAACCCATATTCGGATCAGCAATGCCTCTTGCTGCTTCCACATACTGAAATGCATCATCAAAACTCTGTCCTTCTCTCCACATAAGATACGCAATCACCAATGAGGTGGACCGAGATACCCCTTGACAACAATGAACAAAAACTCTTCCTCCTTGTTCCCTAACATCTTCAAAGTAATCAAAAACATCATATAAGATACTAGTACGTCCTTGGTCGGACTGTCCTGCAACCATAGAGTTCTATACACAAAACCCTGAACCCTAGGTAGCTCTAGGCTGCCCTAGGCGGTTCTAGGAGGGTCTAGGCGGCTCTAGGAGGGTCTGGACGGGCGTTTTGCTGTTGAGGCGTGGATCAAGGGCGGTTGAAGAGCGCAAGATCCGCTGCTTGTTAGGAAGAAAGACGGAGAGAGAGAGAGATCGAGATAGAGAGAGGAAGGAGAAGGCGACGCTGGGAAGAAGAAGATATCAGACCTAATTTTTTTTATTTGAAATGTATAGCCGTGCGGCTATACTATCAATTTGAAAAAAAGACACGGAATATAAAGGCGCGGCCATACTATGTTTTTATATTATATTTAAACAGTATAGCCGCTTGGCTATACTATAAATTGGAATATAATTTTTTAAAAACGGATTATCGCCGCCCGACTATACTATTAATTTCAGGAAAAAAAATTAAAAAATGGAGTATAATCACTCGGCTGTACTCTTTTAATATGGGTTAGCAGAAGGAGGGCGAATGCCATGGATATTATGAAGAAAAAAAAAAGGCAATGTGTGTGTGTGGTGGTGGTGGTGGTGGTAATTTCAACCTTCTGTAGTTGGTATAGACATGCAATTATGAAGATCAATTAATTTGATGTTGCTCGAGAATTGCCGTTCCCAAGTGATGACCTCATTGCTTTTTTAAGTGAAATGACATCATTGATTTTTTAAGAGAGAAGAAGAAAGCAAAAGAATATGATATCTTTGTATTAGTTTGAAGTCCAATACGTACCCAATCCAATGCATTCAGCCAATAAATATTAATAAGAAAGAGACGGACACACTGCATTGACTAACTGGCGTAATTAGTTAATTGATTATTAATAAGAAATTTTTTTGTCTGAAATTATTAATAGAAAATTAATAATTAAAATAATAAAGTATATAGATGATATATATAAAGGAATTCAGACCTCCTCCATGCCAACATTAACCCTTTAAGCATGGTTATACCAGAAATGGTAGACATATAGGCTTCACTTCCAAATTTTCCATGATCATATATGTAACAACACCCTTCACATACCCTAGGCACACAGAATGACCCATCAATCTAGGAATCCCCCTGTTCTAGCAACAACTAGAGTGATATGTGTGTGAACATTCATCAGCATGTCAAAGAACATATATATTATGACTAATCATAAAACACAAAGTAAATTTTAAAAACTAAAAACTCATTTTAAAATATCACAATGAAAAACCTAGACTTCACCAAGTAAAGAATGCATAGTAAAATTACTCTAAAAAATTCTCAATGGGCGAAGTAGATTTCTAAAATAGAAGGAGATTTCAAAAGCTATTTGAAAACCTCATTTCCAAAAACCATGGACACTGTCAAAACAAACTAAAAAGAAAACCAAGTTTTCCAAAATGGTGCAAATGAAAGAGATGAGAAATTGAAACTTTGATGAGCAAAGCTATGGTCAGATTTTAACAAAAAGAAGTAGCTTTCGAAATGAAATCTTGAAAACCCATTTCCGTGCCATAAACACTATTATCAAACGCGAAGAGAAAACCAAGTTTTTCAAAATGGTGCAATGAAAGTGATGAGAGATGAAAACTTCGTATCACTAAAGAAAAGTTTGAGAAATGAAATTTCAATGAAAGCCCCAAAAGGAATTCAAGAACCCATGAACTTTTCACCCAAAAAGCACAACCTAATTTATGCATAATCTCTCACAATAACTCTCTCTCTCTCTCTCTCTCTCTCAAAATCCATATGAAAAATGTAAAATGAGAGAGTTTGTGAGTCCAAACCAGCCCCAAACTTTTTGCAGGTCAAAAGGTCACTTGACAACCAATGATTGGAATTATAATAAGTGAAATCAAATTCCTTGATTAAAAAACCCGTGTAGGGAATATTTGGCTTATATGACTGGGAATCTAGACAAATTATTGTGATGTAGATGCTGATTTTCCGAATGATGCCCATTATAAATGAATGCACAAATGATCTTGGTTTTGTAGCCTCATAAGCTCTTCAATGTACTTCAACTTTTTAGCAAACCATGTAATAACCAAATCCTAAATTAATATTTAATTATTCAAGTATTCAAGTAAAAGACAATTTTACCACGGGAATATTTGAAGGGGTTTAAAAGTTGACTAGGGAAGGTGAAACGGTGCTAGGGTTTTTGCGTAAATTGAGGCGTTGGTACCCTTGAGTCTCTTATAAATAGAAGCTTGGGGTGAAGAAGGCATCACACTTGAGACTTGAGAGAAAATTTTGGGAAAAGTGAGGAGGAGAAAGGAGATTTCCGGCTAGAGACTTGGTGGTGGTGCGGTGGTCAGAGTTATTTCCGCGATCTTTCCACGGTGTGCAAACACTTGTGACATGCAAGTTTTTTATACTTTCGGCACCCTCGTGTCTAGCACATTCCCTTGCGACATGCAAGTTTTGTGCCTTTAGCATCCCTTTTGCCTTCGGCACCCTCGTGCCTAGCACATTGCCTTGCGACATTAAAGCTTTGTCCCTTCGGCACTCTCGTGCCTAAGCACATCGCCTTGCAACATAGACTCTTTGTGTTACCTTTGGCATCCCCTATGCCTTCGGCACCCTCGTGCCCAACCACATCACCTTGTGACACGCAAGCTTTACACCTTTGGCACCCCCGTGCCTAAACACATTGCCTCACGACATGCAAGCTTTGTGTATTTGGCATCCCTTTGCCTTCGGCACCATCGTGCGTAGCCACCTTCTCTTGAGACATGCAAGTTTTATACCTTCGGCACCCCTGTGCCTAAGCACATTGCCTTGCGACAAGCAAGCTTTGTGCCTTCAGCACCCTCATGCCTAGTCACATCGCCCTGTGACATGCAAGCTTTGTGTCACCTTCGGCATTCCTTATGCCTTTGGCACCCTCGTGCCTTGCCACATCGCCTGACATACAAGCTTTACACCTTCGGCACCCTCGTGCCTAGGCACATAGCCTTGTGACATGCGTCTTACGCCTTCAGCACCTACGTTCCATTCGGCACCCTTGCATAACAAAAACGGGACTTGCAAACCACTTGGCTTTTTATTGCAAGTTCCCTCCCTCCAATGTCCTTCTTACTCGGGGACTTGGGGGATTATGGGCAGTGCACTATGCAACTTGGAAGATGAACTGTGGTGTTGCTCGACCAGTGCACTTAAAACTACAAGTCCCCAATCAAGAAGTACCTTCTTAATCGTGAACTTGGGGGACTCCTGTTGGTCCTGTAACTGACCGAGCAACTAGCTAGGCTAGACCATCCACATGCCATGCTTTGAGAGGTCATCACCTCAGCCAAATAAGCATTACCACAACTCTAAGCAAGAGGAGTCCCACATCAGAAAACTACAAGAGATGGAGACTCCCCATCACCTATAAAAGAAGACTACTCTCCCCTTAGAAAAGAGCTCTCTCTTTGGGACTCTCCTGCTGGTTTGGTCTTCGGGTCTTGGGTCTCCGGATCTTGGGACTTGAACCCTGGGCTTTGGATTCCTAGCTTTGTACCTTAGGCCCTAGGCCTTCTTCCATTTATCTTTGGGTCTAATCCCCTTGTACAAATGTAAACAAACATTATCATAATGAGAACATCTTCTCCGTGGACGTAGCCCATCATTCGGGTAAACCATGTATATCTTGTCTTCTGCATGCTTATTTACTTTATTTACCTTAACTGTTGAAGGTAACAATCTTCCAAAGGCACATACACCTGCTGAAGACCCACATCTTCACACATCATCTACCATTCCACCTCTATCTAAGTTGACCTCCTAAAAAGAGCATCAACATTGTACAAAAGTGACCAAAGTTCTTACGCCAAGCCATTACGTTTGTTGCCCAAACTGGCATATGTAGTTAAACCTAAATAAGAAATATCTTCAATAATACGTTATAAGTCGGTTTGCACAAAAAAGAAGAAGCAAAGTTGGTCTTCTCGAACCCTAAAAAAGATTGTCTTCTCCAGCCATCCATCGCTCTAAGAAACAACAGCAATGGTTTTACCGGTCGAAGTAATATTGTATGCCAAATAGTCCTTCTTCATTTGGAGATGGCAAATGTTCAGATAATGATAGCTCTGAGACTGAGAGTTTAGTTGATCTCAAACAGTTTAATTAATCTTAGTGCCATTTTTATATACATGGTAAAGCGTCATTCAATTGAATTGATGAAATATTCTAGGTCAGGGCCAATGTTGCATTATTCTAATGAGAAATTAATGCCTTTGTTTTCTTTTTCTTTCCCTCTTTTAGCAGCTAGGGTTTTACGTGGTTTTTTAGTCTAGAATGCCTTCGTTTTCATGACTTTGATGTTCGGGCCATAAGGTTTTCATCAATTTGCACCCGAATGTAAAATTTGACTAATGTATACCCTCTGTTAATTTGACCATTTGGACTTCAGTTAAATTGATGACGTGGCGAGTGGTTTTCAATTAAATTTATGACGCATGTGCTTATGTGTAAAAAAAAAAAAGTTTTAAAAATCATATTAACTTTAAAATATATAAAAAAAATCTCAAATCCCCACCAACTGTCCGTCTCTTCTCCCCTCCTCCTCACTCTCTCTTTCTTTGTCTTCCGCCACTGTATATCAAGAAGAAAAAGAACCAGTAAATACGTATTTTATTTATACTTTGAAAAAAAAAAAAAAAAGGATCAACCAGTGGGAGTGGTCACATTCCCATAAAACATTTTAAAAACAGATCAGGAAAGTTCTTAAGCCAAAGTCTACACATAAGGTTTGTTGCCTTGAAATTAAATAAGAAATATCTTCAATAAAACACTATACATCGGCTTAAAAAATAAAAAAAGAAAAGAAAAAGAAAATTGCAGAGTCGGTCTTTTTGGAACCCTAAAAAAGATTGTCTTCTCTGGTCTCCACCCATCCGTCGCCCGCGGCTGGCTCCAAGAAACAAGGATGAAAAACTCGTTGGAAAGCTCTGAATCGGAGGAGAACATCACCAACGCTCTTTCTGGCCCAAGTGAAAATACTGTATATGTACGCATGCGTTTCTCTCTCTCTCTCTCTCTCTCTCTCTCTCTCTCTTCAGTATTTAAGGTTATTATTTTAGTGGAGTCTCGAACTCTGATGGATTATCCTCCCTGCCCCCCATCTCATGAGAACTAGTATGCGATGTAGTTTCGTTGGTCTGTCTTGGTTGGGACTTGTCTTCCATGGTCATTTTTGTTTGCTTCCTTGGTTGGTTAAGGGTTGTTTTGTTTCTCTTGGCCAAACCCTAAACCCTTATAATGAAATCACTCCTGACAAAAAAAAAAGAAGGTTTTATTTTAGTGGAGGCTTCCCATGAAATATATATGATTAAAGTTATTACTTTTCATTAGTTCAAATTTTATTTTTTTTCAATTCGCATATTTTTATGAATTTGGGAATCAATTCGGTTGTCTCTTCTCTTGTGAGTTGCTAATCATACATGGTTTGGCTTTGGTTTTATTCAAGACTGATATAATAAACTTAAAAACTCTATTTGTCTCTTATGCTCCTGAAAGGCAACATGAGGGAAAGCAGGATTCAAGCCTGTAAAAATCCTCACCCATTTAATTTGGCCTCTATTATTCTTGTAATTTTTAATGTGTCCTCGTGTATGATGTGACTATTCCCCCCTCTTTCCCAATTTGAAATGGTTCAACTGCCAATCTGCAAGCCTCTCGATTTTATCCTTGATGATATTGCAAAGTTAAGGAAGTTGGTGCCCCCAACGCGTGATGATCCTAATAGGTTTCCAAAGTTCATCGTCAAAATGATGATGAGCCATCTTGAAAACAAAGATAGTGTATGTTCCTTTTTATTGCTCTAGACACATCTGGGTTCACATGCTATAGCTTGCTTATAAATCTTGTAATCACTTTGGAACTTTGTATCTATGATTGTTGTAGGATGTTGGTGGTGAAGATGTCAGGACATCGAATGTGAGGAGGTAATGAAATGGATTCTCATAAGTACAAGTTTACCTGGTGTTCTTTCGAAGATTTTGCTCTTCGAATTTTGATTGTTTCGAATATTAAACATATGTTGTTTTAGGCACATAAAATGTTGTTTGCAAGTGTGATGCAGGAGCATAGGGGTAGATCAAGATAGATATTTACTATTTAATTAGTTATTTCATGATATATTGTTATTTTCTTATTTATGTAGTTTTAGGATATCTTTTATTATTTATGTGTGATTTTATAATTAATTAGTTTTGGACCAAGTAGCCTTGGTGCCCAAGTCTTGTAAAGCCTATAAATAAGGCTAATGTAATAGTTGTAGGGGAGTTTATATTGATGATTAATGAAATAGTTTATTTGTGGTATGAATTTGCTACGATATATGTGAGTTTGCACTAGCCCTATATTTCAGTGCTCGTGTGTGTGGTTGGTGACCTGTGTCCGAACCCCGATCCCCATTAATTCGGTGCTTGTGTATGTGGTCGGTGACCTGTGTCCGAACCCTAATCACCTTCAGAGTGAACCATCATTAGGTTCCACTAATCAAATCTAAAAGGAAAGAAAGCGATACGAGTTTGATGCAAAGTGGGAATAAAATAGTTCCTTGAGTCTGAAAATTTGATCTCTCTAGTTTGGTAAGGTGGATATGCTGATTTGAAATGCATGTTATAGTTTGTACTGAAAATTTTCAGGAGCAGTCGGAGGTGGATGTTATGGATCTGGGTGAGGATCCTGAATTATGGCCAGATGAGGTGAGGAAATAATATCTATGTATTTGGTAAACTTTATTAGCTTGTTTTTGTAAATGTTGCAATCACTTTTTGTTGTTGTTGGTGATGCTCCTTATTATAATTGGATGATATGTTTATGGAGTCAAAAAGAAAATTGATATATGCCAATTTGAAAAAATCGAAAATCAAAGTAATGCTATGTACTGAAACAAGTTTGTACTGGAATTTTGCAGTTGTATGATGAGTATTACAAAGCAGAACAGGAGAAGATGCGGAAGGGGTTAGAGAGGGTGATGAAGTAAAATTTAGTTTAATGTATATATGTGGATTCTTGTTTGATATATATATAGTCTATAGGTGGATTGTTCCAAGAGTCGACGAATATGGTCATATATGTGAACTCAAGTTGATATTTTGTTACTTGATTCCTCTATATCCAATCATTTGCCTCCAATTTCTTTGGCAAGAATTCCCTTGACAAATATTGACTAACTTTCAAGCTCAAATTCTCAATATTTATCATCTTTCCGATCTCCAATATTTTTTCTATCTCACTAACCCAATTTTTGTCACTCATCACAAATTGTTGTTTCAAAAAGGTATTTGCTGCAGAGACACTAGTCCCTTCCAATGGTATGTCTCCTGGATGAACTTCATATTTTTCTATATTTGACGGCCTCACACCCAACCATTTAATGTTTGGAGTGGCTAAGTCACGACTGTCAAATGATTTCCTAACCGAACCATATTTGTAATAAAAAAATATGTGAAGTCCAAATGGATTGTAATCCACAATGGCTAGCACTGGAAGCTTTAACCCATAATAAAGCTTTTTCAAGAATAACTTGGTATCTCTGTGACCAAATCCTTTCATGTCACCATAATGCAACGAGCCTCCTTATGAAAATTATCCTCAACTAAATGAGTAAACACAGTATTCTTCTCAACAAGTAAGATGAATAATGCCCCATGGTTCTTGAAATTATCTACTATATGATCACAATATGGGATACGCAAGGCAAACAAAGAATAGTCAAAAAGAGAGTTGTCGCACCTGAAGCTAAATCGACCAATAACCTCACTGTGTGAGTCAGCAAAGACCCCGAGACTGGGCCTTGTGCAGCCTATCATGTAACATATGTCATCAATTACTCTATCCGAACCGCTCTCAGTCCCAAACAGCTTAGAATCAATATAAAAAACATCACGCTTCTTTATGCGTTGTTTATTGATGAAGCAGCGTTCATGGATGATCAACAAAACCAAAAAGGTACATATGGATAAGCGTTGTGACTTCGTATTAGAGTAGGAATATGTTATTTCATGTCTCATCAGCAACCTACAGCATAACTCATCGTTGAAGACTGTGCGGGTTGAACTTCTAGAAGGCACAATGAACTTGAAGTCCTTCTTAACTAGGATGGATCTCAAGGTATCACAGATTAGTTCTTCTAATTTCTTTTGTAAAAATTATGCGGAAAGATCATACACCTCAACAAATTCCTTTTTTTCTTGTGGTGATAAATCTCGGGGACGGTCATAGTTCAATTTCATAGCCTTAAACCTTTTCTTGATGAGTTTGAGATTGTTGGTACCGTAACTAGCCGAGCAACTAGCTAGGCTAGATCATCCACGTGCCATGCTTTGAGAGGTCATTACCTTAGCAAAAGAAGCATTACCACAAGTCACAACTTTAAGCAAGGCAAGGAGTCCCACATCGGAAAACTACAAGAGATGGAGACTTCCCCTCACCTATAAAAGAAGACTACTCTCCCCTTAGAAAAGGACTCTCTTCTGGTCTTCGGATCTTGGGTCTTGATGCCTCGGACTCTTGGCTTTGTACCTTAGGCCCTAGGCCTTCTTCCATTTATCTTTGGGTCTAATTCCCTTTGTACAAATGTAAACAAATATTATCATACTGAGAACATCTTTCTCCGTGGACGTAACCCATCATTCGGGTGAAACAAGTATACCTTGTCTTCTGCATGCTTACTTACTTACATTGAATGTCACTCACTGCGACGACAAAAACCTGCCGAAGGCACATACACATGCTGAAGACCCATGTCTTACATGTCATCCACCACTCCACATCTATCTAAGTTAACCCTCCCAAAAAGTCCATCAACAGTTTGGCACCGTCTGGGAAGCGACACAAAAGGCTTATGTCGTTCTCCTTTTCTTCAGTGCCCTTCGGCACCCCTCCAATCATCATCCTTAACCATTCAGCACTATCTGTGCCGAAGCAATCAGGAGTCATCAAAACATCAACATGCTGAAGACACCCACTTTGTCACAGTCTTACAAAAGACTCAAATCCAGAGCCAACAGGAAGGCTAGGCCACGTGCACAATCTGCCTCCAGAAAAAGAAAGCCCCATTAAGACTGCCTAGTTGCCTACCTAAGCACATTGCCTTGCAACATGCAAGGTTTGTGTCACCATTGGCACCCCCGTGCCTGAGCACATTATCTTGCGACATTCAAGTCTTGTACCTTCAGCACCCCCGACCCTTCATGCCCTTCGGTACCCTTGCATAACAAACTGAGAATTTGCAAACCACTTGGGTTTTTGTTGCAAGTTCCCTTCATTGAATGTCCTTCTTACCTGGGGACTTGGGGGACTATGGGTAGTGCACTATACAACTTGGAAGAAGAACTGTGGTGTTGCTTGGCCAGTGCACTTAAACTTACAAATCCCCAATCAAGAAGTACCTTCTTACTCCCGAACTTGGGGGACTATTGTTGGTACCGTAACTAGACGAGCAACTAGCTAGGCTAGATCATTCATGTGCCATGCTTTGAGAGGTCATTACCTTAGCCGAAGAAGTATTACCACAAGTCACAACTCTAAGCAAGACAAGAAGTCCCATATCGGAAAATTACAAGAGATTGAGACTTCCCCTTACCTATAAAAGAAGACTACTCTCCCTTTAGAAAAGGACTCTCTTCTGGTTTTCGGATCTTAGGTCTTGACGCTTCGGACTCTTGGCTTTGTTCCTTAGGCCCTGGGCCTTCTTCCATTTATCTTTGGGTTTAATTCCCTTTGTACAAATGTAAACAAACATTATCATAATGAGAACATCTTTCTCCGTGGACGTAGCCCATCATTTGGGTGAACCACGTATACCTTGTCCTCTGCATGCTTACTTACTTACACTGAATGTCACGACTGCCGAAGATAAAAACCTACTAAGGGCACATACACATGCCGAAGGCCCATGTCTTACATGTCATCCACCACTCCACATCTATCTAAGTTGACCCTTCCAAAAAGAGCATCAACATAGATTAATGCTACTTTGCTCCTCCGGTTGAGTTGATATGTCTGTATTGACAAACCTTTGAGCCAGAAATTCAACAGACGAATGTAAGTTCATCTCACGGAAGATATCTTTATCAAACATCGACATTGTAAGAAGATATAATTTTGGTTCTCAAAGTAAGCCTTCAAGTCAACATGTACTGCATAGAATAAAATGATTTTAATGTTGAGTGTGAAATTTCATATGCAAAAGAGTTAAAAGTCTTATTAGGAAATCGGTTGGATCCCCAATGATAAACTAGAATAATAATATTGTAGATATAGAATGAAAAGACGAGATGGTGTAAGAAAAAGTGAAGTTTAGAACTTTTTTGTTCATAGGTAATGGCGTAAAAGTTCGCAGCATCTTCTAGCAATTCACAAAGAATGAAACTACCAAAAAATATATAAATATAATATGCAAAAAGGCTACTTTATCTTTGTCTGTTGTTCAACCCTATAAAATTTTAAAGAAAAAAAAACGCACAATAACCTCTATCGACAGACATACCTAATAGAAGTTTGCGCTTCGTATTTGATCAAATACAATTTATGGGTATTGACTAAACAATAATAATAATTATTATTTAAGACAGCAAGAGAGAAAATCGGTTGAGAATAAACAGCACTTTATTATGTTGTTGGAACGAGTCTGAAGGCCAAGAGGTTTGGAAGCCTTTTTTGGTTCATAGAGCTCAACCCCAGTTCTTTTGTGCTGATCTCAAGATTTGGATTTTGAGAAAATTTTCCTCTCAAAATCTAAGTGGCGTGTACTATAGATTGGAGTATCGTTGTGTTTGATTTACTTGTCGATTTAAAGACAACACGATAAGGGTGGTTGCAGTTCGGTTACCGCGATTTTTTGACCAAACCATAACCGACCGACTATTTGCGGTTTGGTGTTTTTTGAAACCGTAAACCGACCGTATTTTGTGGTAAATCGTATTGCGGTAAAACCACAATTTCGGTTGGTTACCGTGAATTATCGGTTAAACCAATTCGGATATTTTCGGCCTAAATTAGACAGTTTTAGGTCTTTCAAGTGTGGTCTTTTTGTGTCATAAAAATCCAATCTTCCACACTTCTAAGCCTAGTTTTGATGCTTCTTTTGAAGCCTTTTGAGTTCAAGCATACTTTAACCCAAAAATATAAATTAACAACCTAAAGAAATAAATTCACAACCTCAACTTCTCAAGCATATATAAATTCATAACCTCAACCTCAACTTCTCAAGCATTTACAACCTAAAGAAAAATCCAATTCAAAGTTAATTAAAGTTACAAACCAAAAGGAAAATGCAATACAAAATGAATTAAAGTTACAACCAAAAGGGAAAATCCAATTCAAAGTTAATTAAAGTTACAAACCAAAAGGAGAACTCAAGTGTAGGTGATGGTGAATGGATTTGAAGGACCCGGTTGTGTTGTTTGAGCACCAATGCTATCTACAAATAAAACAACATAAGTTTAGTACATTTTATTATAAGAAGAAGCATAAATAACATGAGCATAAAATAATTACTTACAAGTTGTCATATGTTCCATTTCCTTGTAGAATTCAACCTCATCATTCGTCGGTTCTTTGAAAAAGGAAAATTCGTCCATCCCAAGCCAATCACTAGTACACACTAATGCCTCTACCATTTTAGGATGCAAGGAGCTTCTAAAATGATCCACAATCCTCTTGCATATGCTAAAAGCATTTTCACTAGAAAACGTAGAACTTGGAATTGCAAAGATATCCTTGGCAACTTGTGAAAGAATATGATATTTTGTTTGGTTCCCTTTCCACCAATTCAAGAGATTGAATTGTTTGCTCCAAGAGCTCTCAAAAGGATCCGTCAAGTACTTATCCACTTCATTGGATATCTCAACGGATTGCTCATCCTTCCTCTTTTGCACAAGTTGTTGCATTAGTTGAAATGTGACATCAACATCGTCACCAATTTGTGCAACCTCATCATCAACCTCATCCTCATCAAATTGGCTCACAACACTCCCAACCTCTTTATACTCATTATACAATTAATTCAAACACTTTACAACCTCCTTCACAATCTCATCTTGTTTTCTAGTATCTTCCCCAAGTTTGCCAAAGCTTATTTGGAGCATTTGAAGCTTCATCCTTGGGTCTAGCACATTGCCCAAAAATATAAGCTTATTCACAACATCAAAGCTCCCCCAATATTTGTCAAATTTCAACTTCATTAAAGATGCTACCCGTTGCATGGTAGGATTTCTAGGATCCTTCATTTTCGCTTCTATTTGAACTTGTAAAGAAACCAATTCTAGGAAAATTATAGGGAATGTACAAGTTTTGGTTGCACTAAGCTTCAATGTAGCATCATAAATTTTTTTGAGAAAATGCACAAAAGCTAATGCCTTCTCCCAATCATGATCTTTTGAAGGTCCCACTCTCTTAACCATCACTTTTTTTAACTTTTTCTTTCTCTAGAAAGTAAGATTGAAACAACTCACAAGAATATGTCATCTTGTCAAAGACTTGCCTATATTTGAATGCACCTTCAAGTATTTTATAGGTTGCATTCCATCTTGTAGGCACATCCATTGGCACATTTGCCATCTTATCCATCCTACATGCAATGGCAAACTCTCTAAACTTATCCAACCTTGCCGGAGAAGAGTGAATAAACTTCACACAATTTTTTATACCCTCAATTGAGGCACTAAACTCCTTCAACCCTAAACCCTAACAATTAAATTAAGAATGTGACAAGCACACCTCAAGTGCAAGTACTTCCCATCCAACATTAAGGTGTTCATTGCCTTTAGGCTTTGTGCCATGTACTCAACCGCCCCATCATTGGCGGAAGCATTATCAACGGTAATTGTGAACACTTTGTGTATGCCTCAATCCATCAAACATGCATCTAAGGTTTTTCCTATGTCAATGCCCTTATGACTAGTGATCTTTGTGAAGCTAATTATTCTTTTGTGCAAGTTCCAATCACTATCCATGAAGTGGATCGTCACAACCATGTAATTTATGTTTTGGATCAATATCCAAGTATTGGTTGTGATACTAACTCTTGGTCACCAATCACACTTATTATCTTTGCCTTTTCAACCATGAATAACTCCCACACCCCCTCGGCAACCTTCTTCCTACTTGGTACCTTGAAATAAGGTTGCACCTCATTCATCATTTCCTTAAAACCCGAGCCCTCAATGACTATAAAAGGATGCTCATCCTTAATGATGAACTTCACAACCTTTAACTCACTTTTTTATATATTGAATGTGTAAGGAACCAATCCACTACCCATTGTATTCGTTGTCGAAGAATGTTGATTTGCATCACCTTGTTGTTGATAAGAGGAGAGAGCTTGCATCTCCTCTCTATGTGATTTTTTAAACCCGTTGTCCCATTTTTTCTAGGGTCCGCCTGCATCTCCAATTGCAATAATTGCAAACCCCTATAATCTTCTCTACCCCATGACCATACTTCTTTATTTGTTTTGTGCAATGTAACCACACAATCGATTTTGGGGCTTTCCTCCTATCTCCCACCACAAACCCCTCACGTGTGGGATTTTGTGTTTGAGTTGGAGGTTGTGTTTTGGGTGTATCGGTTTGTGTTAAGGGATTAGAGGCATTAGGTGTGTTAGAGTGGCTAGACTCCATCTATAACACAACATAACACAAAAGCAACAACATAAAAGCATATTAATAACATATTAAACTCAACCAAATTAAAACATAACAACAAATGAAACTTAAAAAAAAAAAAGAATTTAATTAACATACATATTACCAAGTGCCAGATTCCAAAATAGATTACTTAGTGCAAGATTCCACAACAACAAATTTAATTCAACAGATTCCAAATTACCAACAGAATTAACATTAACATACAAAACATAATTTAATTCAAGCTCAAAACATTAACATACAAAAAAACATAACTTAATTCAAGCTATGCACAGATTTACGGTTTACCTCTGCAAAACCAAATGCTCCAAGCTCAAAACAGAAACCTCCAAACTGTTAATTCACTTCAGCAACAATCCCTGCAAAAATAAAATTTGACATTAGAAATTTCCAATTAAAACCTAAGTTTCAAAACCCTATCTTTGAAACAATCTATTTCAAAAATTAGGTTTACCATAATTTACCTCCAAATCAACCAAGACAGACTTGAGTGAGGTTGAGAGCGGCTGTTGACAGTGGTGGCGAGCAGGTTTGAGTTGAGCTTGAGACACACACAGAGAGAGAGAGAGAGAGAGAGAGAGAGAGAGCTTGAGTTGAGTGAGCGTGGTGGAGGTTGAGTTGAGAGAGAAGAGACATAACTGAGAACGAGAGAGAAATGAGGAGATGGGTTCGAGTCTGTGAGAGAGAAGCAGATTTTAAGAGTTGAGAAAGAGAGAGAGAGACGAATGAGAATCAAATTGAGAGTTAAGAGAGTGAGGTCGCGTAAGGAGAGAAGAGAGGCTTAGTTAGGTCTGATCGCATCTAACGGCTACGATTAATAACTAAAATGCAATTTTATTCCATTTTTAAATGTAGTCGCGGTTTGCGATAACCTTAAGTTGCCAAAATCAAACACCGCAACTGCAATCGTAATTGATGTTCGGTTCTTCAAACTGCAAGTCTCGGTCGGCTTCCCACGATTGCGGTTCCATTGTGGTACATTGTCGGTTGGTTTTTGCGATTTTTCAATTTTTCGGTCTAAAATGCCACCCCTATAACACGAGAGAAAATCAGTATAAATTTTGAGGCGAAGAGATGATACTGGGATGCCTTGCAGGAGAAGTACGAAACGGCTGGGAAGAAAGGTAAAGTTGTACAAAAGTGACCAAAGTTCTTACGCCAAGCCATATGTATGACGTTTGTTGCCCAACCTGGCATATGTAGTTGAAACTAAAAAGAAATATCTTCAATAACACGTTATAAGTCGGTTTGCACAAAAAATAATATTTAAAAAAACCCAAAGTTGGTCTTCTCGAACCCTAAAAAAGAGTGTCTTCTCCACCCATCCATCGCTACAAGAAACAATAGCAATGGTCTTACCAGCAGAAGTAATATTGTATGCTTGATAGTCCTTCTTCATTTGGAGATGCCAAATGTTTAGATAACGATAGCTCTGAGATTGAGAGGTTAGTTAATCTTAAATAGTTTAATTAATCTTAGTGCCATTTTTATATACATGGTAAAGTGTAATTCAATTGAACTGCTGAAATCTTCTAGGTTACATTGCCAATGTTGCATTGTTCTAATGAGAAATTAATGCATTTGTTTTATTTTTCTTTCCCTCTCTTAGCAACTAGGGTTTTACGTGGCTTTTTAGTCTAGATTGCCTGGGCACAGTTCGGGTCGGATCTAATTTTGAGTGATTCGTGGCTTGAACCGAGTAAGATATCGATTCTCGGGTTGGGTCGGGTCCAAATTGAAAGCCGAAAATGGGCCAACCCAATAGGCTTCGGTTCGGTTATGGCTTTTTGGTTGGTTTTGGGCTTTAGCCTAATACTAATTATTTTTAAGCCCAATACTAATAATTAATTTTGAGCCTGTAAATATCCTCACCCATTTTAATTGGCCTCTATTATTCTTGTAATTTTTAACGTGTCCTCATGTATGATGTGACTATTCCCCCCTCTTTCCCAATTTGAAATGGTACAACTGCCAATCTGCAGGCCTCTCGATTTTAATCTTGATGATATTGCAAAGTTAAGGAAGTTAGTGTCCCCAAAACGTGGTGATCCTAATAGGTTTCCAAAGTTCATCTTCAAAATGATGATGAGCCATCTTGAAAACAAAGATAGTGTAGGTTCCTTTTTATTGCTCTAGACACATTTGGGTTCACATGCTATAGCTTGTTTATAAATCTTGTCATCGCTTTGGAACTTTGTATCTATGATTGTTGTAGAATGCTGGTGGTGAAGATGTTGGGACATCGATCTATGAGAAGGTAATGAAATGGATTCTCATAAGTCCAAGTTTACCTGGTGTTCTTTCGAAAACTTTGCTCTTCGAATTTCGATTGGTTAGAATATTAGACATATGCTGTTTTAGGCACATAAAATGTTGTTTGCTCGTGAACCATCATTAGGTTCCACTAATCAAATCTAAAAGGAAAGAAAGTGATACAAGTTTGATGCAAAGTGGGAATAAAATAGTTCCCTGAGTTTGAAAATTTGATCTTTCTAGTATGGTCAGGTGGATATGCTGATTTGAAATGCATGTTATAGTTTGTACAGAAATTTTTCAGGAGCAGTCGGAGGTGGATGTTATGGATCTGGGTGAGGATCCTGAATTATGGCCAGATGAGGTGAGGAAATAATATCTATGTATTTGGTAAACTTTATTAGCTAGCTTGTTTTTGTAAATGTTGCAATAGAAATAAAACTAGTAAGATTTAGAAGAAATTGAGAGAGAATGGTATCAATCTTATGATACTCGTAGGAACTGATATCTTCATTCAATTAATGCCTTGTATTTATAGGCAAATGAGAAACACTATTTACCACACTATACAAATATAAAAACTATATCTTAGTAGGTACAATATAGTGGGCACGACATAGTGGTAGGTTTTTGTAGTAAAGGATGTACGTGGGCATCCATCATTTTCCCACTTATTTATAACACTCCCCCTTGGATGTCCACCATGCATGAAATATGCCTCATTAAAAACCTTGCCAGGCAAAACCCAGTGGGATAAAACTGGTCGAAGGGAAAAAGAGTACATAATCATGTGTTACATATAATTTTGTGTTATGTTCCATATAACACAGACGAGCGTGTGACACTGCCTCATTAAAACCTTGTCAGGAAAAACCCAGTGGGATAAAAACCTAGACGAATGAAAGAGTACAGCGTGTGGATATCTTTATGACTCACACGCTCCCCTTGATGCCTGGCAAAAGATTTGCGAGTTTACGCATCCCAATATTGTGAACCATCTTTCTGAACCTTGTAGTTGGCAATGCTTTAGTGAATAAATCTGCAAAGTTGTCCCTTGATTGTATTTGTTGGATATGTATTTCTCCACTTTTCTGAAGCTCATGGGTGTGGGAGAACTTTGGTGAAATGTGCTTGGTTCTGTCACCCTTGATGTAACCATTCTTGATTTGTGTAATACAAGCTGCACTGTCTTCATATATTATTGTTGGAGTATTTTTATTTGAAGACAATCCACACGTTTCTAGTATATGTTGAGTCATATTCCTCAGCC
Organism: Prunus fruticosa; assembly: GCA_018703695.1. Lineage (NCBI taxonomy): Eukaryota > Viridiplantae > Streptophyta > Magnoliopsida > Rosales > Rosaceae > Prunus > Prunus fruticosa. Next base: position 40,369,305 of record CM031924.1, on the reverse strand, counting down.
ATATGCATTCACAACTTGCTTCATGTAGTGCTAATATTTCGGAATGGTTCGAAGAAGTGGCGACTAGAGTCTGCTTTATAGATCTCCATAATATGGCAGCGCCACCACAAGTGAATACATAACCAGTTTGAGATTTGCCTTGATGTGGATCAGAAAGATAACCAGCATCTGCATAACCAAGTATTTGTGGTTTTGATTTCTCTAAATAATATAAACCCATGTCGGTTGTTCCACGAAGGTATCTCAATATATGTTTGATACCCTTCCAGTGCCTTTTTGTTGGTGCAGAGCTATGTCTTGCTAACAGATTTCCTGAGAAAGCAATATCAGGTCGTGTACAATTTGCTAGATACATTAAAGCTCCAATTGCACTAAGGTATGGTACCTCTGGACCAAGTAGCTCTTCATTATCTTCTCTTGGGCGAAAAACATCTTTCTTTACATCAAGTGATCGAACAACCATAGGGCTACTCAATGGATGAGCCTTTTCCATGTAGAATCGTTTCAACAATTTTTCTGTATATGTTGATTGATGGATAAATATTCCATTTGACAAATGCTCTATTTGCAAGCCAAGGCAAAATTTAGTCTTCCCAAGATTTTTCATCTCAAATTCTTTTGTTAGATATGCAGCAGTTTTGTAAGCTCTTCAAGGGGTCCCTACAAGATTTAAATCATCCACATAAACTGCGATAATAGCAAATCCATTTTCCGTTCTTTTGATAAAGACACACGGACAAATAGGATTGTTTATATACCCTTCTTGTAAGAGGTATTCGCTAAGGTGGTTGTACCACATTCTCCCTGATTGCTTTAGTCCATACAAGGACCGTTGTAATTTGATCGAATACAAACCACATTGCTTTGGATTATTTGTTACAGGATTTTTAAAACCTTCGGGGATTGTCATATAAATATCCGTATCAAGTGACCCGTATAAATATGCTGTAACAACATCCATAAGTCACATGTCAAGCTTTCCTGTGACAACCAGGCTAATCAAGTAGCGCAATGTAATTGCGTCTATCACGGGGGAATATGTTTCATTATAATCAATCCCGGGTTTCTGTGAGAAACCTTGTGCTACAAGACGTGCTTTGTATCTTACAATCTCATTTTTCTCATTTCGTTTTCGTACAAACACCCATTTGTGTCCAACAGGTTTTATGCCTCCAGGTGTTCGGACTCCTGGTCCAAATACTTTACGGTTTTCCAGTGAATCTAACTCTGCTTGTATAGCATCTTTCCATTTTGGCCAATCTTTTCTATGTCGACATTCTTCAACCGTTTTTGGTTCAAGATCCTCATTGTCTAATATATTATCTATAATCACTTCCTTTCTATTCCAGCTTTCTCATGTACTCATGTAATTTAAACTAATCTCATCATGTATATCTTCGGGTGCATATGCCGCTCCAGGGGCTGTGTTTTTATCAACTTTAAACTGATAAGTTATTGTCTCTTCGGGAGCACTCATTTGTTTTATGGTTTTCTGTTCTTCTGGAATATGCACTAGTGTCTTTTTTTTTCGGGGATTTTTATCTTTAGCACCCACAGGACGCCCACGCTTCAGGCGTGCCTTTGATGTATTATCATGTTGTCCTTCAGGGATATCAATCCTTGCGGGAGTATTTACGGCCGGTATATAAGACTTTATCACTTTCTTTGTATCAGTAAATGCGTCCGGTAATTGATTTGCAATGTTTTGCAAATGAATGATCCTTTGAACTTCATGTTCACTTTGATTTGTATGTGGATCAAGATGAGATAGTGATGATACATTCCATGTAATTTCACGCCGTTCTTCTGGAATCGGTAGTTTTTCTCCCCTAATGGCGGGAAAACTGTCTCATTAAAGTGGCAGTCTGCAAATCGTGCCAAGAACATGTCACCCGTTGAGGGTTCAAGATATCTAATGGTGGATGGAGAATCAAATCCAATGTAAATGCCAAGACGTCGTTGGTGACCCATCTTAGTTCGTTGTGGTGGAGAAATTGGGACATAAACAGCACAACCAAAAATCTTTAAATGAGAAATGTTGGGTTGTTGTCCAAAAACAAGTTGTAATGGAGAATATTGATGAATAGAACTTGGACGAATGCGAACTAAAGATGCAGCATGTAATATAGCATGTCCCCAGATTGAAGTGGGTAATTGTGATCTAAAAATTAAGGGTCTAGTAATTATTTGAAGGCGTTTGATAAAATTTTCTGCTAAACCATTTTGAGTATGAGTGTGTGCAACAGGGTGTTCAACATTAATACCAATTGACATGCAATAATCATCAAAGGCTTGAGATGTAAATTCACCAGCATTATCAAGATGAATAGTTTTAATAGGATAATCAGGAAAATGTGCCCTTAATTTAATTATTTGAGCAAGTAGTTTTGCAAAATTTAATTATTTGAGCAAGTAGTTTTGCAAAAGCATTAGACCTTGTAGAAAGTAAGCAAACATGTGACCATTTGGAAGATGCATCTATTAATACCATAAAATAACGAAAAGGTCCACATGGTGGGTGAATAGGTCCACAAATATCTCCTTGAATCCGATGTAAAAACATGGGAGATTCACCAACAACTTTTAGCATTGATGGTTTAATAACCAACTTTCCTTGTGAACAAGCCACACATGGGCAATCACTCTCTGGAAGAATCTTCTGGTCCTTCAATGGGTGACCAAATGTATTTCCAATTATCCGACGCATCATTGTTGTCCCTGGATGACCAAGTCTATCATGCCAGAGCATGAATAGTTTCTGATTATTAAACTTCTGGTTTATATAATTTGATTCTACTGCACTTATGGTAGTATAATATAATCCTGATGAGAAAGCTGGAAGTTTTTCCACTACATGCTTCTGGCATGAGTTAATATAAGTGATGTAAAGATATTCTTTGTTCCCCTCATTCATGGTTTCAATATGAAATCCATTAAGACGAAGATCTTTAAAACTCAGTAGATTTCTTCTGGATTTTACTGAATACAAAGCACTTTCTATATAAATATTTATTCCCCCAGGGAGTATTATTGTGGCTCTCCCAGGAGCCTTCAATTAACTTGGAAGTACCCGTAATGGTATTTACATTGGCTTTAGCTATTTTTAAGTGCGTGAAATATTTCTTATCTCGAAGAATCGTATGCGTTGTTGCACTGTCTACTAGACATACATCTCCATCACATCTTTTGGAATAGCTCAAAGCATTGAAATTTTTCATATTTCTATATAAGATGATAAAGATAATTAGATCATGGATCCAATTTATTGAATTAAAAACATTACAAAAAATGCAGAAATTGAAACACTCAGCATGCAACAAGCCCTTTATTTTAAATATTATACACAACATGCGGAATTTTAAACACACAACATAAAGTACAATGCAAAGTTCAACATTGAATCATTCATCATTCATGTCATCATTGGCATCATGGCCATCATTGCCATCATTGCCATCATTGCCACCATCATTGCCATTTTCTTCATTGATTATGGGATCAGTGTTTCCATTTATTTTCTAAAGAAATCAGAAACTTCTAAATGGGTGATATCTAACGGCTCGTTATCATCATCAAGAAGATTATCGAAATCAGTGTAGTTTGTTTCCATTTCCTTTCCCTTGATTGATTCTTGATATAGATTAACAAGATGTTTTGGTGTACGACATGTACGTGACCAGTGTCCTTTCACTCCACATCTATAACAAGCATCATCATCTTTCTTTTGAAAATTATACATCACTTTTCCTTTTCCTTTTCTATCACTATTATTCCACTGCTGGTGGTGTGATACGTTTTTCTTATTTGAATGACTTACTTGATTTCGGTAATTGTCATAATTATGACCACGACCTCGTCCTCGGCCGCGTCCACGGCCGCGTCTATGACCACGCCCATATCGTCTTGCATTTGCTTCAGGCCATAATGTTTGTATATTCTCATTTGCATTCGCTTCAGGGAATGGTTTTGATCCCGTTGGATGAGACTGATGATTTTTCATTAAAAGTTCATTGTTTTGTTCTGAACGAGAAGACATGAAATCAGTTGGGAATATTTCTTAAACCCCCTTTCTCTCTATTGCTGCTGCAGGAGCATGTTGGATGCATGGAAAGTAGTGAATGTCTTTTCCAGCATATCTTCATCTGTAATTCTGTCTCCACACAAGGTTAATTGAGATACAATTTTAAAAAGTCCTGAATTATACTCATTTACAGATTTGAAATCCTGCAAACGCAGATGCATCCAATCATATCGAGCCTTTGGAAGTATTATGCTCTTTTGGTGGTCATATCTTTCTTCCAAATTTTTCCAGAGTATTGTTGGATCTTTTACCCCAAGATATTCAGTCTTTAATCCTTCATGAAGATGCCGTCGAAGGAAAATCATTGCTTTTGCACGATCCTGAGGGATGCTTGATTTCCTTCCCTGATGGTATTTCCCAAGTTATTCGCTTGCAAGTGGATTTCAACATCCAGAACCCACGTTAGATAATTCTTTCCAAAAATATCTAGTGCAATGAAATCGATCTTGGCAAGGTTTGACATTGTTGTGTATCGAGTTCAATCAAGAGCTGCGGGTGGTTAGAGACTCGTGCTGATAACGTGAAATAAAACTAGTAAGATTTAGAAAAAATTGAGAGAGAATGGTATCAATCTTATGATACTCGTAGGAACTGATATCTTCATTCAATTAATGCCTTGTATTTATAGGCAAATGAGAAACACAATTTACCACACTATACAAATATAAAAACTATATCTTAGTAGGTACAATATAGTGGGCACGACATAGTGGTAAGTTTTTGTAGTAAAGGATGTATGGTGGGCATCCATCATTTTCCCACTGATTTATAACAGCAATCACCTTCTTCTTTTTTTGGGGGGGTGATGCTCCTTATTCTAATTGGATGATATGTTTATGGAGTCAAAAAGAAAATTGATATATGCCAATTTGAAAAAATCGAAAATCAAAATAATGCTATGTACTGAAACAATTTTGTACTGGAATTTTGCAGCTGTATGATGAGTATTACAAAGAGGAACAGGAGAATATGCGAAAGGGGTTGGAGAGGGTCTATAGGTGGATTGTTCCAAGAGTCCAAGAATATGGTCATCTATGTTAACTCAAGTTGATATTTCTGTCAATGTATTTGTTTTGATAAGATATCTGTCAATGTTGAGATGCATGTAAGAACTTGTTTGGAAATTAATGTTGTAATTCACTTTTGATCTCTGATTGTTTTACTACAGTTGGCTTCGTAGATGGGGAAGCGAGTGGACGAAATTTGGTGGTGAAGAAAAGTAAAAGAGACGTCAAGTGGCTGGGCTTCAATATTTCTAGTATTTTTCATGTTCTGAATAAATTAATTAACGCCGACTCACAAATGGAATTGGTTTCCCATTCCATCTGTTCTAGATATGTTTCTTTGTTGTTGCATTTTAATTAAAGTCTTGGAAACGAATAGAGCACCAAGGACTAGTCTGAGTGTCTGTTCCGTTCATTCACAAGTAATGCAAAAGGAAGTCCTTTTTTACTAACTTGTTATTCTATTGCAAAAGAGCTTGTTTGGAAGTGATTCTAAATAGGCCAGAATCATTTCGTGGCCAAATGCTTCTTCATAGAATCACATAAAACCACTTAAAGTGATTATATAGAGAAGTCATTCTCCAAAGAAGCGCTTTTTGGCTCTCACACAATGATGGGAAAGAGACCACTAATGATGATGGCTAAGTATCAGGCCAAGGAAACAATTTAATGCATGAACCGGCGCAACTTTCAGCTCACTTACATTGGGTGACTATCAACTTTTGATGGTGTAGACCTCACAATCAACCAAGGACGCAACGTTGTTCCTATTAAAACTCTTGTTCCCTTCTATTTTTTGCCTAAAAATTGTGGAGTTTTGAAAGCCGCAAATTGGTGTGAGTTTCATAATAAAATTCACACTGATCGACGCTTAAGCCAAGCCAGCACTACGTTTGTTGCCCAAACTGGCATATGTAGTTGAAATTACGTATGAATTATTCTTCAACTACCATTAATATTCCCAATCATGCAACAAAAGGAGAGTATTGTCTTCATGGATCTCTAATCAAAATTGGGGCCTCTTGAAAAGTTAGCCAACCCTATATACTATATATATCAAGAATGACTCCGATTCCAAATGACTCGAACTGTCAAAACTATTCTGAAGATTTCTACTTTCATGTTTGTTTCTCTTGTTATCCATTTCCCCTCTTCAATCCTAAAAGAACACTACCGACATCTATAATCAAAGAAAACACATAAACAGGTACTTATATAATCCCATATTAAATGAAACTGAGCACCTAAAACTACCCACATAAACTTTTAGGTAACATACCACCACCAAGACTGGCTTGGACAACTCTGAAACCAAGGCAATGCATCGAGCAACTCCAACCTGAAAATCATGTCCATGCTACAAATCCCATTTATAAAATTATTGCATCCCAGAATTCAAAAGTAGGATCTCCTGCACAAGAAGTGCAAATCCAGGAGGAAAGTTATTACACATTTCACGAAGAGTGTAGAGGAATCCTATCATGCGGAGCACATATTACTCAGTGCTACTTAAGTTTTACTAGATCTACCCTTCAATCACTAGAAATGCAGCCCAGTTGCTTAAATGGACCAGACATAATAAACTCAAAGCATGAGTAATCCAGGCAGTAACATCTAGCGCACAGAAACTGAATTAAACTAATCCAGTTCCAGGAACAATGAACTATCATGATTACCCACCGGATAAATAAGTTCAATGAGTCTGATCAAGGAAAAAAAAGTTCAATGAGCATGAAAAATGAAGACAGTAACATCAAATTTCTAGCACATCACAACTGATAAAACTAATGCAGCACCAGAAACAATAACTATCATCATTACCCACAGTGATAAGTAAGTTCAATAGAAACTATCTAGGTCAAACAGAAAAGAGAGGGAGAGAGAGAAGGTTGAGTGGAAAGGGGAAGAGGGGAGCTCCAAAATCATAAAGCACGCACAATATAGGCAACCTAGATATTAAATTCTGAAAATTTCAATAAGAATTACTACTACTAGAATGTATTGGTTGTAACTTCTAGCAGAACTGCCAACTACCACCAAGAATTAAGCAATCCAACCAGTCTCTGGATTTAATTTCAACTCTTCTCACGCATAAACTGTCAGACTGGAGAAATGATCACTTGCACAAGGATTCCCGTGAAACAAATTTCAAAATCTGTTGGATCTCCAATGTTAGGCCTGCCTGGACTGAGAACCACCATAGCCACCAGTGGCCTGTGAAGGATCAGATCTCCATGATGCATTAGAGTACCCTGAATTTCCATTGGTGTCGCCATAGCCACTCCCCATGTAGCCACCACGGGTCCCTTGTTGCTCTCCACCGCTAGCACTACCACCAGAGTTGCTAGTTGGGGTACTTCCAGCACGCCCACCAGAGCTCCCGTATCCACCAGGATAAGAACCGTAGCTCCCGCCATAATTTCCATACCCATAACCTTGATTTCCGTAACCAGAGGCCCCACTTGGGGATTGACCCCTTGGAGCAGAAGGAGCACCACTTCCACCAGGAGCACTCCAAGGAGCTGCAGCCCCATAACCAGAAGCACCATACCCAGAAGGAGTTTGGTTGCTCCAAGTACTTTTCAATGCAGCAGGTGCCCCACTAACATAACCAGCATTAGGGGCATTTGGATTTCCATATGATCCTGCAGGACCACCAAAACCAGTATTGGCACTTCCATAACCACCAAGACCATAACTTCCATAACCAACCCCTGTATTTGCCGCCCCATAACCATACCCTGGCGCACCATAACCAGAATATGGAGGGAAACCACCTGCTGTAGTTTGTGGCTGCATGTACCTATTGCCATCCATGCGGCCATCAAATGCATTTGTACTGGCACCAGAGGCATTGTAACCTTGAAAACCCCCACCACGGCCCCCACCACCAGGATTTGCATCTTTAGGAAGTGCTCGCTTTACCTCTACAAGTTTACCATTCAACTCATGGTAGTTCTTGTGTAGTACTCTATCAACTGCATCTTCAGTATCAAATGTTATGAAACCAAAACCACGGGGTCGTTGAGTATTCTGGTCATACATTATTACTACATCAGTGACAGAGCCATAATTTTCAAAGAATTGACGAAATCCATCTTCTGTCAGTGTGGAAGGCAATCCTCCAACAAATATTTTCTTGGTCTTAAAATTTCCTCCCCCTCCAGAGCTTCTGGTGGTATTAAAATTTCCACTTCTATTGGATGTCTGCTGTTCTTCTCTTGATAAAGCCTTTTTGGCTTCCACCTGTGTAGTCAAAGTAGAACATTCAACTGATGAAGGGACAAACATATGTACAGACAAAGCAAAGAAATATATTAAACTAGTATACGCCTATCCATAAAATGAAAGTGGTAGATTTATGTCATTCCTGAAAGTTGTTCCATATACAAATCAGCTCAGAATCTTTTGTAAGGAACACATAAAAGAAGTAATTGAATCTTAAAAACTAGAAGTCAGTCATTTTGAGACTAAAAGCTAAAAATTTGTATTTGGACAATTTCACAATTGAAGGCCATGACAGAAATTTATAAAATAAAAGAAAATAATCCAACCTCCCTATGTGCGCATTTGTACAAACTTTTTAACCAGTACCATTAAGCCGTGCTTAGAAGAAATAAATTCAGCCATTTAAATCAAGAGTAAGTTGGTGTTGTTATACAACATAATTTTCAGTAAATTACTGACAGTTCAGGGATTGAATAGTCAAGTTTTTTAATGTTGACAACTTATCTTGTGCTTCCATGAAGCACCCTATGCGTATAATTTCACATCAATGGGCACCCAGAATATAAAATCATAGACAAATCTTCACTAATGAATAAGAAGTAGATAATAATACGAAACTCCCATTAAAAATCATTTCATTGCTTGCACACACTTTACATCTTAGAAAAGATGTCACATAAACAAAATTATTTCTAACAGACTAAATAAGCAATGACAAGGGAATTCTCGCCCTAATGAACTTGGTTTTCATCAGTCAAAGACCACAATGAACCCAATAATCACATAACTGCAAGTACTTCTGTAAAGTTCCCCACGAGGAGCTTAACAACCAACAAAATCAGTAGAAAGTCAAAAGATACAATAAAGATAGACTCTTTTAAAATAAAATAAAATAACTCAATATAAAGATAGACTTATAAGCCAAATAATTGATTCTTTCGCTAACTCTTATAGGTCTTCAGCAAGCAGATGCAAGCCCAACTCAAAATTAGCATTACCCAGTACACATTACCACATAATAGGAGACTCCAGAATGCAATAACACTCAAAGACAGCTAAAGCATGTAAAATCCTATCAAAATTAACATCAAAATAGCCAAACCCATAACACATTACAGCAAAATAACGAAATCCCAGAACGCAGAACACTCACAAGAAGCTAAAAAAACAATTAAACCCAATAAAATTAGCATAAACAAGAAAAGCATTAAGCAATTCCAATCGATGAGCCAATGCAGCTAAAATAGAAGAGGGACAGAGACTGACCACTCGGCCATCAATGGTGTGCTTGTCGTTGAGGACCCTATCGAGCACAGAGGGATCAGAGAAGACAACGAAGCCGAAGCCCCTGGGCCGGCCAGTGGTCTTGTCGCGCATGATGACGGTCTGGGTGACGTCACCGTACTGGTTGAAGTAGTCGGTGAGCTTGTCCTCTGTGGTGTCCCAGGCCAGCCCTCCTATGAACAGCTTACCTTCGTCTGAGTCCATGGCTGGCTCTCTGTGTGTGTTTTGTGTCTTGGTGTTGTTTCTGCTCTCTGAAACGAGCGAGAGAGCGAGAGAGAAGGAGACACAGAGTGGGGTTAGAAAGGAAGGAGGAAGTGTCGAGGAGGGAAGGGCTACTGCCTAGGGTTTGTTTGAAAACGACACCGAATTGGGCACGTGGGAACTGGAAGATAGCCGCGAGGTTTGCCCAACCAATGGCGAGAATGTTATACATTAAATACAATTACTGTGAAAGCTAAAACAACAACGGGGTGGTGGCGCAGTTGGCTAGCGCGTAGCTTCTGAGTTATCCTGAGGTCGAGAGTTCGAGCCTCTCTCACACCACCATATTTTTTCCTTTTTATCATTTTGATAAATTATTTCTTTTGAATAAAAAGTCCTTCATTTTTAAAGGAAGATCCTTTTTTCTTTTTTTTTATTGTCTATTAGTAATGATGGAGCACTTAACTTCAATTGTGGATTGAGATAACATGAACAAAAAATAAAGGTATTTTTAATAAACGTATTTTTAAAAAGAAATCAGTTTGCTGATAATTTAACCAACTTTGTTTGAGTTGCTGAGAACAGATCAAAAGTTTGACTAGCTATTTCCCTTGTTGGAGATAGTATGATGCTACCTACCCCATCCTGAGGACACCATCTCTCTCTATACAATTTTTCCACAAGCTGAAAGAGAACAAAATTAAAATATGATAGGGCATCAAAAGTGGGTTATTTTATAACCATTGAAAAATGCCTATAGACTGACAGAGAAAGAATGGTACTCTGATTTTGCCCAGGTCGCTTATGTCGTCCAAGGTTTCGATTTTTTTTTTTCCTGTTTTGTTTTGTTATTGCGATTCAGCTGCTGGGGTTTCTGGGTTTTGGGGGGTGGGGGGAGGGGATGGGTTATGAGTTTGTGGGGGAGAGGTGAAAAACCAAAAGGGGTTTCTAGGTGTGTGGTTGATGGCTGGGATTTCTGGGTTTGTGGGGGAGGGTGGTAGGGGTAAGGGGTGGTCATGGGAGAATTGAGGGGAGAAAGAAATTAAGGGGTTGGGGGCTGGGTTCTCAGTATATTTTTCTTTGAGCGCTGCTATTTCCACCCACTGTCCCATTTCCCCACTCACCTTATCTTCCCACCCACTATGTAAATTTGAAAAAACACAATCCTATCTTTCCACCCACCATTATTTCTAAAACACCCTTTAATTATTAATTCAAGCAAATTCTCTTTTAAGTTAAAGATGTCTGTTAACTAGTGATGTCATTTAAATTAAATCTAATAGCTGAAAAGTTGGCATATCACAATTCGATATAAATAAATAAATAGCATATGTACAATGAATTCAGATGATTTGTTCTTAGTTTTTTCAAATCTTTCTTCCAAGAGCTATAGGAAATTTGAAGAATCGCCCTAGTTACAAGCTGCTGGCTGTTCTTTAGTTTTCCTATAAGAAGCTGAAGGCTTTGACCAAAAAACAAAAACAAAAAACAAAAGGCGCATGTACTTTGGAATTTTTTTTTATAACTTTTTTCAATTTTAAGGTTGAGGAAATTGTTTTGGTTTTTAATCCTTTTCTCTAAGTCTTTAGAAATCTTTTTACAAATGGGTAGATTTGTCTTTAAATTTTTGAAGATAAAGTGGGTGAGAAAAATGGGCAGGGTGGGTGGAAATAGAAGCACTCTTTTTTCTTTAGTGTCTTTGTCTTTTTTTTCTTCTTTTGTTCAATTTTCCTCTTTATCTTCAATTTTTTTCCAAAAAGAATGCGTTGAATGACCAAAATAACCCTCAAAAGAGAGTCAACGTGAGTCAAATGAACAGATTAATAGATGAAATGTTCGAATTTTAACGGTGGAGGGAACATTGATAATAAAATTTAATTCAAGCCCTTAATTCGTTAAAAAAAAAAATCAGGGTATAATTTGAGAGTTATGTACAAATTAGAGGGCAATTCAACAGATTACCCTTATATAATTGCAATTGTAACTAAGTTGCTTGGTGGTTCAAACTACCCTAAACTATTTTAATTAAATTCAACCAATGCCCTTATTATTGTTTGATGAATTCATAAATTTGTGTTTTACACAGTCTCCTTTAGAGGAGTGAGATGCATGATAATTGGCTCGGACTCAATTCGAATACAATTCAAGCCAAACCACCAACACAAGGTCCGTCAATTTTTGCCTTTTTCTATCACCGTAAATCATAATAAAATTATACATGTTTTTATATGACAGGAGGGTGATGTAACCATATAGTAAATATAGATGTCCTATGATCTCATCCCACTCATTGTAGGGATGCAGGCAATATGGGGACACTCTAGGATCAAGTATTCTTATTTCCAATATCCCTCCCACCTTGCAAGAGTCGGTTTCTCATTTCATGAGCATTCTAAACCATTGGCCCATCGCCCATGGGACCAGCGGAGCGGGTACGAAGGGTCCAGATAAAACATGAGGTAGATGTAGGGCCCACAGGCTACCAATGTTTTCAGTGCTCAGTGATGAACGGTGCAGATTAAATAAAGACAGAGTCTGCAACACAGCTTGATAATTTTGCGTTAGAAAAATCCCCAATTTTACAGGCTGTGATCAACACACTCATGAATCCCTAACGGTCATATCTCCTTTCTCGAAATTTAAAGAACCTTATGGGCGCCCTCTCTCTCTCTGTCTCTCTCTCTACTGGCGGGTCCCCAAGCCCCAAATCCTTCAAAGTTTATGACCGTTTTGTCCTTTCCTTCCCCCCCCTTTACCTTTCCAAAACTTTCTAATTCTTTACCTACCAACCCAACGGCCACTGCTTTCCTCTTTCTCTCTCTCTCTCTCTCTCACTCCCTCTTTCAGTGGGAAAGATGGATTTGAAACTATGAAAACCCAGAACCCAATTCCTTCTTTTACAGAAAGACGCAATCTTTGAGAGACCCAGAGGAAAGAGATCAATAATGGGTTGCTTTCTTGCATGTTTTGGTTCTTCCAAAGACAAAAAACGTAGGATACAGAGGTACAGGGTTCAGCACCGAGACCATGTAAGTCAGAGTTTCTAAGCTTGGTTTATGATCATGTTTCCGCCTGTTTGGTTCCTGAGAAAACTGTAGAAAGAAAGACTAGAAACAAGCAAAGTTTTAAACTTTGATTCTTTATTGTTTCCTTTTTTGGGGTTCTAAGTTTGTAAACAGACCAGTCAATTCTGAGTATGCCATATTTTGTTGAATTAGGCTCAATTTGTGGGATTTTTTCTATAACTTTTAATTGTTCTATTCAGAAAAAGCTTAAAGTTCAAGACTTTTTTATTTATGTATAAACTTTCTGTGGATTTATCACCAGCCAAACAGAGCTTTGTATTTATTCTCAACTAATCTCTCTTTCTCTAAATTTGTTTTTGGCAGAGATATACAAGCTTCGAGCCTGTTCAATCTGCAGTCTCTTCTGTACCGGAGGTTCAGGAAACTCCTATTAGCCCCGTATTGGAAGAAGTCCGGTGAGTGATTGAATTTCATGGTTTTTTCAGTTCAATTGCAGCTGTTTGCTTTTAGATTACACTTTTTTTTTGGTTTTTTTTTATATATATTAAGGTTATGAGTTATGGTCTGCAGGGATAAGCCAGTGGAGCAACTGAGCTTAAATGCTAGAAAGAGAGTAACTTTTGATTCTAATGTCAAAACCTACGAGCATGTTTCAAGCAACGAGACCTCGGATCCTATATTGGATACTGAAGAGAGTGGGAAGAAGGAAGAGGGGAAGATTTTGGAAAAACCATGCCAATCCAAGTCTTCCTCTGACGATAGTTCGATCACTTCGAGCTCAGGGTCATACCCTCCTAATCATAGGTACCAGAATTGCAGGGATAGTGATGATGAAGATGAACCATTAGACTCTGAAGTTAGTGATCTTGATGATGAAGATGAGGATGATTACTATGACGATGATGGGGAACTAGAGTACGAAGATGAAATTGTAGAATCGAATAAAGGGGTTTCTATACCTCAAATAAGTACTGAGGATTTTGATAGTCCAATGCCAATAAAACCAACTGGTTTGAACCACAATGCACGTGATAGGAGTGGTTATGTTCATTCCGTGCTAAACCCTGTTGAAAATCTTACACAGTGGAAAGCTGTCAAAGCCAAAGGGACATCACTAATGAAGCCTCAGAAGGAGAATTTCACACTGGATCAAGAGCCCCGGATTTCATTCAGTTCGGAACCAAGTTTGAGCTTCAAATCCAAAGCTGATCAACACAAGAAGCATTCGAAGAATCCTCACCAAGAATTGGCAGTTGATACTAGCCTCTCAAACTGGTTGGTTTCATCAGAACATACACCTGTTAACAAGACTAGCACAATAGCTTTAGACACTGGCACACCCGAGAAAAGCATGTCACACGGATCAAACTCAGCGAGAAGCCAAGAAGATAGACCAATTTTAGGTGCATTAACTGTTGAAGAGCTCAGACAGTTTTCAGCTTCCTCTTCACCAAGGAAGTCACCAACTAGAAGCCCCGATGAGATGCCCATAATAGGGACTGTTGGAACCTACTGGAATCACTCAGCTCCTCCTGCCAAGGGTTCTTCTGGTGCCTCTTCTTACAAAGGAATACCAAATACCACCAGCAAATACAGAGAGGTACACTGGAAGTAAGATTTGTGAGACTCTTTTCCATTAGGTCTTGGTGGGTTCTGATAAAAATTCATGGGTTTGCAGGATAAAAGAGTGAATTGGCATTCTACCCCATTTGAGACAAGGTTGGAAAGGGCTTTGAATAGAGGGGGTGCTGCTGAAACTTAGTGTTTGTATGAGATTGTTTTTCTTTTTTTGAGGAAACAAGATTGGTTTGTGATTGTATGTTCATGATGTCCATTTTTTTAATTCTTTTGTGAATTATGTATTTATTTCTGTGTGACGCTTGGCTGTTGTAAAATTTAGTGGTTGAATGAAATAGACTTGCTTACCCATATTTCTTTCTCCAATGCTGAAAAATGGAGATTCCATATTTGAGCGGTTGCCAAGTTCACTAGTAGGTTCTCTTCTCTGGTAGTTTTTAGTACGCATACCCGGAAATATTCTCTATCATCCACATTTTAAAAGATTTTAGGGACTAATTGTCCCCATTTAAAATAACTTCAAAGTCCTTGCCTTAAATAATAAAATACTTACAAAAAATAATCGAAGGAATATCCGTAGTCTTAGTTGTTTTTGGGCTTTTGGGGAGAAAAACAGAAGAAAAAACAGCATTTGGGGGTTTGAAGAAAAGAAATTCATCTCAAACTCTTGAATCAAGTGACTTTTCTAGTAGCGTGTCCATGAAGTAGGTAACAAGCTTATAATAAAAGTTATATTTTACTACAACATATCCATCAAGTTCCTTAATGTGAGCGTATGGAAAGATGCAGGTGGAGATATATGTGTGGATGCTGCTGAGAGTTGAGCAGCCACTTGATGCATGGTGGGTCGAGAAATGGGATTTTCATGAATGCAAGCCAGTGAGAGGCTGGTAGCTAAGAGTAGACTTTGTTCAACTGGACCAGCAGGTGATGCAGGCCTCTTGTCAAGGACATCAGTTAAGAGCATGTCTATGTCTTCTCCAGATTGCAGACTTAGGAGGAGTTCCTGAGGGTGCTTCCCCATGAGTAGCTCTAAAGAAACTATGCCGAAACTGAACACGTCACATTTCTCTGTCACCTTCATTGTAGAAGCAAGCTCTGCAACAAAAACAAAGGAAAAAGTACAAGAATTTAATGAGATTATATATCCTTTTGGACTTGGACTTTTTTTTTCTTCATTTAAATGGGAAGTTTGAGTTCATGGTTTCAACTATATATTGGTTGAATTTTGTTGCCTTTTGAGGACAAAAGTGTTGCTCAGTTGTGGGTGAATTTGAGAAATACCTGGTGCCATGTAACCGTATGAGCCAACAGGAACTGTCCAGTTAGACTCATTCTCTCTCAGCAACCTTGCTGTTCCAAAATCCGATATCTTGGGCTCCAAGTCTATGTCTAATAGTATGTTATTTCCTGTTATGTCTCGGTGCACGATTCTTGGGGAACAGTCGTGGTGCAGGTAAGAAAGTGCATGTGCCACTCCTCTGATAATCTTTAACCGGATTTCCCAGTTCAAAATCTGTCCCTCCTTCTCCTCCTGAATTACCTTGTTCAAGCTACCCCTTTCTACATACTCGTACACGAAATACATGGAGCCATTGAAGGAGCTGAATCCATACAGTTTGATAATATTTCGGTGTCGGATTTCAGTGAGTGCATGCATTTCAGCCATGAAGTTCTTCATCTGGTTTTCCTTGGGATTTTCACTTTCATCAAATGGTTGAAAACGCTTCACAGCAAAGATGTCACCTGTAGGTAGCATTGCTTTGTACACGCTTCCTTGTCCACCCCTTCCTATGCAATAATTGTCATTGAAATTCTCTGTAACAGCAACTATGTCTTTAAAATCAACTCTCTTCATGTAATTCCATACAGAAAATGTGGATCTTCCTTCTATATTATTGTCCTTTTTATGTTGATTAGACCTTGATCGACGACACAACATAATGTAAACCCCAACCAAAGTTAATAGAAGGGCTAAAGCAGCCACTGACGTAGCTATGGCAATAATCAATTTCCTTCTGTTGTTTTTGTCTTGGTTTTTTGTTGAAGAGTCTGCATTGCAGGGGCTCAGTCCTTGTCTCTTCTCTCCACACAGACCAGGGTTGCCTGCCACTGACTTTGCTGGAGCTTTTCGAAATGCCTGATTCTCAGGGAGAGGACCTTCAAGATTATTATATGACACGTCAACATCTTGAAGACTTTGTAGATACTGAAGACCATTAGGTATTGAACCAGAGAGATGATTGTGAGAAAGATTCAATATTTCTAATTTTCTTAAATTCCCAAGTTGTGGGGTTATCTTTCCTGTGATTGAATTTTGACTGAGGTCTAGGAGATACTGCAAGGCCAAAAGATTTCCTAGCTGAAATGGCATTGTGCCATTTAGTCTATTTCTACTCAGCTGCAAGTATAAAAGTTCCTGGCAGTTCCCAAGTTCTTCTGGTATTGGCCCACTTAAATTGTTTGCTGAAAAATCCAAGTACTGCAGCTTTACCAATGCTCCAATTTTTGCTGGTATCCCATCTGAAAGCTGATTGTTGCTCACATTAAGTTTGAGTAGAAGCGAAGAGGGACCGAATAGCTCCACGGGGATTCTCCCAGTAAGTTGATTATCAGAAAGGTCGAGATTTTGCATATTTGGCAGTTTTCCCAGCCCTGGTGGGATGTTACCTGATATCATGTTGGAAGGTATCCGGAAGTCTGAGAGATCTGTACATTTTTCCCAATTGGATGACAAAACACCATAGAGTTGGTTATATCCCAAGTCAATAAATTCCAGATTCGGGTATATGCCAAATGCATCTGTGACATTTCCATTGAGAAGGTTCTGCTCCAGCCGGACTCGGTTCAATCCTGTACAGTTCCTAAGACTTCCTGGAATAGGTCCCACTAGTTTGTTATAGTTGGCTGCTATGTAAACAAGGTTCCCTCCATTACAAATTCCAGGAGGAAGCTTTCCCGAGAAATTGTTTGTGGAGAAACTCACATTTCTCAAAAGAGTGGGACCAAAATCTTCAGGAATGCTTCCTGACAAGTTGTTAGATGTAACATAGAATATGGTAATTTTTTGCAAGCTGGTTATTGATGAAGGCAAAGATCCCTGCAACTTGTTGAAGCTGAGGTCCAGTTCTTCTAAGTTTTCCATACTTCCTATTTCAGGAGGAAGGTTTCCACTGAGCTGGTTTCCATAAAGGCCTAATTTGACAAGCTTAGATAAATTTCCAATGGTTGAAGGGATGGTACCGGTGAAAGAATTGGTGGACATTTGAAGCTCTAACAAATTTGACAAATTACCTATTTCTGGAGGCAAGGGACCTGAAAACTGGTTTTCATGAAGATAGAGATAATTGAGCGTTTGGAGTGAACCAATTTCATGAGGAATGACTCCAGACAGTTTGTTATTTGGGAGTTGCAACGAAACGAGTTCTGTCCAATTCGATAAAAGTGATGAATGGAGTTCACCAGATAACTGATTATCTGAAATTGCCAGCTGTTCGATCCTTGTTAAGAAGGCCATGGAAAGAGGCAAAGAACCAGTAAGGTTGTTTTTGGATAGATCAAGAAAAGTAAGGTTCACACAGGAACTAAGTTCTTTCTGGATGCTGGAATTCAGGCCTGCACTATG
The DNA here is from genome assembly GCA_018703695.1 of Prunus fruticosa. Lineage (NCBI taxonomy): Eukaryota > Viridiplantae > Streptophyta > Magnoliopsida > Rosales > Rosaceae > Prunus > Prunus fruticosa. The sequence goes on along the minus strand of CM031924.1, from coordinate 40,351,278 downwards.
AATAGATTCCTAATCAAAATAGATTAGAGAGGAGCAGTATAAATAGATTCCTATTTTGACTAGAGAGGAGCAGTATAAATAGATTCCTAATCAAAATATGCTTCTCGTACAAGTAAACTTAAAAAAATTCTAGCATTCTCTAGCTCACTTTGCCTCTTCTAGCCTTGCTGCACGTATTGACTCGCGATCGACATTTTATTAATGCTGCAAGAGACGAGAAGTAATAAACTTCACACAATTTGATCAAGTGTTTTATTCTTCAAAATTTATTGTCCAATTGCATATGCAAAACCGTCATACAACAATTTGAGATGAAAAGTGAATTCCAACATTTCCAAGGAAGCTATTATAGCATGCATCTCAATATTGACAGATAACATATCAACTTCATTTTACACAGTCCATAAGAGAAGAGAAATGCATACAGTATCACTTGGGCCAGCATTGCTGCTGTTCTCCGGTTCAGAGCTTTCCAACAAGTTTTTCATCCTTGTTTCTCGCACGATGGGGAGAGAAGAGAAGCCAATCTTTTTTAGGGTTTAAGAAAAAAGACTGCCTTTTATAATCTCTCTGGCATTAATTAATTTTTTTTTTGTTTGTTGTGATTTAAAGATGGGGTATAATAGGCTTGAAGTTGACTTGTAATAGAAGTCACCTTTTATTTTGAGCAAAGAAGAACATTATCTTTAAGGATCCATATAAAAAGGCTTCAATTATTTGCCTCATTTGATATCTTCCCTTCACGGTGGACAAGAAAAGTAAAAAACCATAGGCTTGAAGTTGACTAGAGATGAGAGTATACATTCCATTAGCTTGTGATGGAGCATTTTGTATGTTGCTAAGAGATTTCAGCATTATATCAAACAACACCGAAAACTAAAAACAACAGGAAGGAAGGAAATAGATATTTATACAATCTTGTTGGTGAATAACATTCTTGGAGAAGGCCTTCGTTCTACCTACATGATTATGCCACCCAGATGTCCTTTACATCAATAATAATAAACTAAAACTAAGATGCCCAATGAAATGGGAAAATTGTACAACATCTCTAAATATGCTTCTCGTACAACTTCAAAAATTCTAGCATTCTCTAGCTCACTTTGCTTCCTCAAGCCTTGCCCGTATGGACTCGGGATCTGACATTTTATTAATGCTGCAAGAGACCATAAGTAATGACATCAAACAATTTTATCAAGTGTTTATCCTTTTAATAGAAGATAAATACATATGCACTAGAAGCGCATGATTTGTACTTCTAACTATAGAGAAAACTCACTGGATCATAATCAAATCAGCTTCAGATGATAACTGTTTCTCAGAAATCCAATCGGGAACCAGCTCTAGCAACAATTTTAGCTGCTCTTGAACTTCCTCTGCAAAAAGAACAAAGAAAGAGTTAGGCTCACCATGAGCTTTCATAGAAATATTATCGGCTTTTATTTAAAGACTTACTTCTGTCAACAATATCAAAATTGGTCCAGATTGTACAAGCTCCTCTTTTGTGATAACTGAACGGTTCATAGACTGCAATAGGAAATGAATCATATTGAAGAGCTTAGGCAGGCTGGAAATCATCTGGCGCCGCCTCTTTGCTTCTGAGATGGCTGGATTTCGCTCCTCTATTGCCTTCCTCTCCTTTTCTCTAAGCTGCAGAAAGATATATTCTTCTCAGAATTACAATTCATTATGTTCAAGTTCAGGTAGTACATGTAAAGACTTGGAATAAGCAGGCTTGAAGATTGAGACTGAAGTACATTTCCAACCACGTAAGAGTTTCAACTATAACATGGTTCCCAATAACGTAAGAGTTTCAACTATAACATGGTTCCCAATAACTTTCAGGACTAAATTGAATGCATATGTGTTGAACACAAAGAGTGAGCACAAGAACACATTGTGGGCTGGATTCAGGAAATATTTGTTTAAATATGCTGCACCATTTTAGCAGAAGTAAGAAAGCTTTCTAGCAATGTATGCACATTGTTCCGAACACATGCTGCCATAATTAATGGTAATAGCACCAAATGTAATGATGATAGCATACGTCCAGTCTACATTTAAGTGTAATCTGCCCCCTTTGGACATTTCATTTGAGACCAAAAAAAAAAAGATGATACTTTTATGCAGGTGGATTAAGGTAAGATGGAATTAGTAAGCTCCAACAGCTTTCACAGAATTCTAGACATAGAAGGCATGCTCAATAAGGGAAAAAAAATGGAGAATTCATGATAGACATACCGATTGCAAAAGATCCTCTGGAAGAATATCGAGGCTGTCAGTATCGATTGATGCACCACCCATATCAGGAACTTCATCCTCAACATTTTTATTCTTCACAGGAGTGTCAAATTTCAAAGACCTGGAGCGCGGAGGACGCCTAACCAACTTGTTCAGCGAGCTAGTAGAATTATCATCCGGGCTCATATAACATCGCTTTGGTCGGTGCAATGCAGGTGTGTCAGCCATCAACCTAGCTGGAGTTGAAGCAAGCTTTTCTGGAGTCGACTGAATGCTATCACTTTGTATGGGCAAACAATCATCATTTTCTATGGGGTCTATGCCTTTGGTTGGAGTTACAAGCACTTGGCCATACAATGAAGCACAAGTACTCCTTTCCCCAACAGAGCAAACTGTATTGACGTTTGATTCTGGAACTTCATCACCCTGAAGGCAGCTTGTTGACATTGCTGGCTGCTCAACTGTGTGTACATCAGTCAATATGTCACCAGGAGATGATGACAAGGGAAGTTTGCCTGTATCTGATTGCATATCTTGCTTCCTAATATCGAATGGCTGAGGCAAAGTTTCTTCTGGAATTTCATAATCCTGAAAGCATGTTAAGCATTGTTAGACCACATGCTATTAATGGTTCAAAAAATAAATTGTTAAATTGATAAAAATAAAACGTTGAAGTCCCAAGTACATAATCTAACTTGATATTCATAAAAACCTTTTTGAATACAGGAACCCAACTGCAAGAATAACCTTTTTGAAAAAACTAAACAAATGAAACCAGGTGCATAGAGTTTTTCTGTTACATCAATTAATACAGTATTTATATTCTAAATCCTCGTGTGCTTTAAAGTCTCTGCACGCTCAATCAAAGTCATGCCAGAACACCAATAACTTTCCAGATTCCAGATCAATTTAATAACAAAGAATACTTTAGAAATTAAACCATATTAGTAATGTTGTATCAGAAACTGAGTAATGGGTATACCTCAGGATGGGATTTTGAAATATCTGCAAGCCGTTTGCGGAACGTCTTCCTCAAATGCATACTCCCACCACCTTCAGATTTCGCCTTGCCATCACTCTCTAGTGCATCAACATTGATGGTGACATGAAGATCAGGCTTAAGACAACTGGTTCTCTCATCCTTAACAAGAACTTTCTTTATCTCAATCACCTCAGGTAAAACAAACTTCAACCGAGATAAGACGATCAATTTCTATAATACCCTAATTTCATTTCTTCAGCAACCAAACAATCAATTGAAAAGAATTTTTTTTTATTTTTTCAAGTATACCTATCCGTCAAACACTCGATTTGGGGGCAAATATTGGTAAAACTGGGCTTCAAACCCCTCAACCGCAACAACCGAATCGAAGTGTCCAAGCCATTGAAAAACTCACTCAATATTTCATATCTGCAAACAAGAAACAAAAAGAAGAAATAAGCCAACCCGGAAATCGAAGAAATCAAAATCAATCTAGAAATACAGGAGCAGATCACATAAATATAACAGACAACTGAGATTCACAAACGCTTACTTTTCCTGTAGCTTCTCGGAGCGGCCGACGCGTTTCTTTGGGCTTTTGTCGGGCCAAGAATCGATCTGGTCCGTCCGTCGCTTCTGGCTTGACTCGCTGAGGCTTTTGGCGGCGGCTCTTCTGATGTCGCCGATGGAGAACGCGACGTTGCCGTTTCGGGCTCGTCCAGAGAACTTTTCGGATTTCTGAGGGGTTTTGGTGCTCAGTGTGTCATTGCCTAAGATTTGGGGCTTTGGGTCTAGGACTTTCTTTTCTCGGCTTCTGGGTGTCTTGGATTTGAAGGTTCCTAAGGAACTCATTGCAGAGATCAAATAGAAATGTGAGATTTGGAATCGATCGAAAGGTGAGATTTTGAGGGTTCACAGTCTCACAGAGAAGAAGAAGAAGAAGAAGAAACAATGGCCATGTGGGGTTTCCCGGTATTTATCGGGGTCTCTGGCGGGAAAGATGAGCTGGCACTCTCTCGTGACCCGTTGCTTCCCGCCAAATAGATCCGTTGGCTCGCATCTTCTGTGGGCTAGTGGGCTAGTGGAACACCCGTTGTTTATTGGGCCTAAATCTAAATCACATATCCCATGTTACCAAATTAACCAAAGATATTTTTTGAAGAAAATTGTGCAAGATATTTAGATAACTATGAAATGTCTGGTTAAGAAACTCTACTCAATTTTTAAACCAATAAAATTTGTTTTTATAGAAAATTAATACATTTTACATTATCTATCTATGTTTACTATTATTAATAATTAAAAATATTTACCACCAAAAAAAAAAGGATTGCTAGTAAATGAGTCACACATATAATCCAAAAAGAATAGAGATGAGTAATTAGGATGGTGCAGATGTTAATGTTAACATACATCGTATAAGAATTTCTCTTACACACAGAAAACTTTCCAACTAGTTTTATTTTATTCTTTTTCCTTCTAGTTTTATATCCCCATCAGCTTGTTGATGGTTAGCATGCCAAATGGTTCAGGAAGTGAAGGCGGACTATGAGCTGATAGTTTTTGTGCTACATAAAGCATTGTAGGTCGACACCCGGGACGCGCGTACGTATACAACCCAAGGCTAAACTCATCACAAGCACCACTGCCTTTGCCAATTCATTGCTTGGAGCCTCCAGCCTTTGGTCTAACAAATCCTTCAAAAGCAACTCTGCATTGTCCTCCTTCATTGATTTTGATGATTCTGATAGCTGGGATTCTAGCAGATCCCCTGGGTGCCTTCCCATCATTACTTCCAGCGCCACCACTCCAAAGCTATACACATCACACTTATCCGTGACTCGCATTGTCAATGCAAGCTCTGCATATGAAGAGAAAAACAAACCAAATATCCTCAAAACATATCTCAGTCACCAAAATATGATCCAAAAATGCACAAAATTAAATTGGTATGTTACCTGGCGCCATGTAACCAAATGATCCAACAATATGGGTCCAGTTGGATGAATTGGCACTAATCAGTATTTGCCTGTTCCAAAAATCAGAAAGTCGGGCTTCGAAATTCTGACTCGAGCAATACATTGTTCAGGTTACATCACGGTGCACAATTAGTGGAGAGCAGTCATGGTGCAAGTAAGAAAGTGCATGAGCTAATCCTTTCACAACTTTGACCCTTGTAGCCCATCCAAGTTCAGTTACCCCATTAACCCCATACAATGCCTTTCCCAGGCTGCCTCTCTAAATATTCATAGAGCAAGAAGATGCATTCCCTCCTTGAACAGAACCCATATAGCTGAATGATGTTCCTATGTCGGAGATTTGTCAGAAGTTCGGATTTCATTCTCAAAACTTTGGAGATTGATTGCTGGAATGTCGTTAGAGTCTGACATGTTAAGCCTCTTAACTGCGACAACTTGACCTGATAGCAACTCTGCCTTGTATACTCTTCCAAATCCTCCTTTTCCAATACAGTACTTCTCATGAAAATCATCTATGGCCTTTACAACTTCCCCAAACGTAAATTTTACTTCTTCTTGCAATATCATTGACTCAAAATTCTCAAAGTTTTGAGCAGGATTGATTTTCTTAAGAACACACTTGGTTTTCTTATGGAACATAAGAATCATAGCAGTTGTAGTTGCAACCACTGATAAACCACAAACAGGTACAAGGACACCAATTATAACTTTGTTATGTTTTTTGGAATTGTCGGGGGCTTTTTGGATTTCCCGTGTGAAATTGTTATTAGACAAATCAATATTCTCCGGGAATGGGCCATTGAGATTGTTGTTGGAAAGATTTAAGCTCTGAAAATTTAGAAGGCTCCACCATAGTGTTAGATTAATTGACCCAGAGAACTGGTTTCTCGAAAGATCCAAGTTAATCAAATTTGATAATCTTCCTATTTCTGGTGGAATATTCCCACTAAAGCTGTTGTGTTGAAGTTGCAAAGAGACCACTTTGGTCCAATTGGAGAGCAGAGAAGGCAAGAGTGGACCGGTAAACCATTAGCAAATAAACTCAGATGGGTGATGTGGTTCAGATTGGACAAGGACAGAGGCAGTTCCCCATTGAGTTTATTGGAGGCCAGGGTCAAGTAGGTGAGGCTGGTACAAAAACCAAGCTCAGAAGGGATTGAAGAATTTAAGGAATTGTTACTAAGATCAAGGTACCAGAGCTCTCTGAGTTGGCCTATAGAAGGCGGAATTTTCCCTTCAAGGTGATTGGAAGTCAGGTCCAAGTAGGTGAGGTTGGGACAAAGACCAAGCTCAGATGGGATTGAAGAGTCTAAGGAATTCATGTGAAGATCAAGGTACTGAAGCTCCCTGAGTTGGCCTATAGAAGGTGGAATTTTCCCCTCAAGGTGATTGGAAGCCAGGGCCAAGTAGGTGAGGTTGGTACAAAGACCAAGCTCAGATGGGATTGAAGAGTTTAAGGAATTCATTTGAAGATCAAGGTACTGAAGGTCCCTGAGTTGGCCTATAGAAGGTGGAATTTTCCCTTCAAGGGAATTCCATGCCAAGTCAATACGCTGAAGACCAGATATCAAACCAATATCTTCAGGAATAGCACCACTGAAGTTGTTTTGTGCTAAATGAAGGTGTTTAAGCTTGGGAAAGTTTAATGGCAGTGGTCCTTCGAAGTAGTTGTTGGTGAGATTGAGATATTCAAGCTTGCTCAGATTGGTAAATACTTGTTCTGGTATTTGGCCAGGTAAAGAAATTTCCAGACAAGTCAAGGAATGTCAAGTTCAAACATTTAGATATAAAATTTGAGAATTTTGGGAATTTTGGGAATTCTGAATACTTCAGTAGAGAAAAATCAAGGTATGTCAAAGAAGGCATGCCTAAAAATTTAGACCAGTCAGGAGTTTCTAAGTAGTTTCTTCCAAGAATCAAAAACTGTACCTTTTGGAGATTGCTGAGCTGATAGGGAATTACACCAGTGAGACTGTTGTTGAAGAAACTCAAATCCAGAAGCTCAGTTAACTTGCCTATCTCCACAGGTATTTCTTGATCGAAAGAGTTGTGGGCCAAGTCCAAAGTTGTGAGCTTGGAGAGGTTGCCAATGGCTGATGGTATAGGTCCTCTGAAATTGTTGCCAGATAGGTTGAATTGGGTGAGATTGAGAAATTGGGTGAAGCTGAAATGGGTTAGTGTTGCAGAGATGTTGAAGTTGGAGAGGTCAATTTGGGAAACTTGTTTGCTGCCTGTGGTCACAAACAATGGCAGTCCAGTTGCAAAGATTGTTGAGGTTAGTAGGGGACCATGAAGTGAGAGAAGGTGGTGCAGAAGCAAAGGTGATCTTCCAACTTAAAAAAGCTTCTGCCTGTGTGAAATTGTTATTAGACAAATCAATATTTCTAGGGAATGGGAAATCAATATTCTAGGGAATGGGCCATTGAGATTGTTGTAGGAAAGATTTAAGCTCTGAATATTTCGAAGTTTCCATAGTGTTAGACGAATTGACCCAGGAGAACTGGTTTCTCAAAAGATCCAAGTTAATCAAATTTGATAATCTTCCTATTTCTGGTGGAATATTCCCACTGAAGCTGTTGTGTTGAAGTAGCAAATGGGCCACTTTGGTCCAATTGGAGAGCAAAGAAGGCAAGAGTGGTCCGGTAAACCATTAGCAAATAAACTCAGATGGGTGATGTTGTTCAGATTGGACAAGGACAGAGGCAGTTCCCCATTGAGTTTATTGGAAGCCAGGGCCAAGTAGGTGAGGTTGGTACAAAGACCAAGCTCGGATGGGATTGAAGAGTTTAAGGAATTCATTTGAAGATCAAGGTCCTGAAGTTCTGAGTTGGCCTAGAAGATGGAATTTTCCCTTCAAGGTGATTGGAAGTCAGGTTCAAGTAGGTGAGGTTGGTACAAAGACCAAGCTCAGAAGGGATTGAAGAGTTTAAGGAATTCTCTCTAAGATCAAGGTATTTAAGCTCAGTTAACTTGCCTATCTCCACAGGTATTTCTTGTTCGAATAAGTTGTGGCCCAAGTCCAAAGTTGTGAGCTTGGAGAGGTTGCCAATGGCAGACGGTATAGGCCCTTCGAAAAGGTTGCAAGATAGGTTGAATTGGGTGAGATTGAGAAATGGGGTGAAGTTGAAATGGGTTAGCGTTGCAGAGATGTAGAAGTTGGAGAGGTCAATTTGGGAAACTTGTTTGCTGCTCTGGTGGGCTAGTGGGCTAGTGGAACACCCGTTGTTTATTGGACCTAAATCGAAATCACATATCCCATATTACCAAATTAACTATGACGAAAATTGTGCAAGATATTTTTTGAAGAAAATTGTGCAAGATATTTAGATAACTATGAAATGTCTGGTTAAGAAAATCTACTCAATTTTTAAACCAATAAAATTTGTTTTTATAGAAAATTCATACATTTTACATTATCTATCTATGTATACTATTATTAATAATTAAAATTATTTACCACAACAAAAAAAAGGATTGCTAGTAAATGAGTCACACATATAATCCAAAAAGAATAGAGATGAGTAATTAGGATGGTGCAGATTTTTATTCTTTTAGAATGGACGGTGCAGATGTTAATGTTAACATACATGGTATAAGAATTTCTCTTACACTCAGAAAACTTTCCAACTAGTTTTCTTTTTTTTCCTTCTAGTTTTATATCCCCATTAGCTTGTTGATGGTTAGCATGCCAAATGGTTCAGGAAGGGAAGGCAGACTATGAGCTGATAGTTTTTGTGCCACATAAAGCATTGTAGGTCTCAGACCCGGACGCGTACGTATACAACCCAAGGCTAAACTCATCAGAAGCACCACTGCCTTCGCCAATTCATTGCTTGGAGCCTCCAGCCTTTGGTCTAACAAATCCTTCAAAAGCAACTCTGCATTGTCCTCCTTCATTGATTTTGATGATTCTGATAGTTGGGATTCTAGCAGATCCCCTGGGTGCCTTCCCATCATAACTTCCAGCGCCACCACTCCAAAGCTATACACATCACACTTATCCGTGACTCGCATTGTCAATGCAAGCTCTGCACATGAAGAGAAAAACAAACCAAATATCCTCAAAACATATCTCAGTCACCAAAATATGATCCAAAAATGAATAAATTAAATTGGTATGTTACCTGGCGCCATGTAACCAAATGAGCCAACAATATGGGTCCAGTTGGATGAATTGGCACTAATCAGTCTTGCCTGTTCCAAAATCAGAAAGTTGGGCTTCGAAATCTGACTCGAGCAATACATTGTTGACAGTTACATCACGGTGCACAATTGGTGGAGAGCAGTCATGGTGCAAGTAAGAAAGTGCATGAGCTAATCCTTTCACAACTTTGACCCTTGTAGCCCATCCAAGTTCAGTTACCCCATTAACCCCATACAATGCCTTTCCCAGGCTGCCTCTCTCTAAATATTCATAGAGCAAGAAGATGCATCCCCTCCTTGAACAGAACCCATATAGCCGAATGATGTTCCTATGCCGGACATTTGTCAGAGTCCGGATTTCATTCTCGAAACTTTGGAGATTGATTGCTGGAATGTCGTTAGAGTCTGACATGTTAAGCCTCTTAACTGCGACAACTTGACCTGATAGCAACTCTGCCTTGTATACTCTTCCAAATCCTCCTTTTCCGATACAGTACTTCTCATGAAAATCGTCTATGGCCTTTACAACTTCCCCAAACGTAAATTTTACTTCTTCTTGCAATATCATTGACTCAAAATTCTCAAAGTTTTGAGCACCATTGACTTTCTTAAGAACACGCCTGGTTTTCTTATGGAACATAAGAATCAGAGCAATCGCAGTTGCAACCACTAATAAACCACAAACAGGCACAAGGACACCAATTATAACTTTGTTATTTATGTTGGAATTGCACTCTCTAGTTAGTCCCCTGGCATCTTCACACAAGCCAGAGTTTCCAACAAAAGTATTGTCGGGGTTTTTTTGGAATTCCCATGTGAAATTGTTATTAGACAAATCAAAATTCTTCATGAGCGGGAATGGGCCATTGAGATTGTTAGAAAGATATAAGCTCTGAATAAATGGAAGTTTGCTGAGTGTTAAAGGAATTGACCCAGAGAGCTGGTTACTCGAAAGATCCAAGTAGGTGAGGCTGGTACAAAGACCAAGCTCATATGGGATTGAAGAGTTCAAGGAATTCTTGTGAAGATCAAGGTACTGAAGCTCTCTGAGTTGGCCTATAGAAGGTGGAATTGGCCCTTCAAGGGAATTCCAAGCCAAGTCAATACGCTGAAGACCAGATATCAAACCAATATCTTCAGGAATAGCACCACCGAAGTTGTTTTTAGCTAAATGAAGGTGTTTAAGCTTGGGAAAGTTTGATGGCAGTGGTCCTTGGAATTGGTTGTTGGTGAGATTGAGATATTCAAGCTTGCCCAGATTGGTAAATACTTGTTCTGGTATTTGGCCAGTAAAGATATTTCCAGACAAGTCAAGGAATGTCAAGTTCAAACATTTAGATATAAATTCTGGGAATTTTTTAAAACTGTTTAGAGAAAAATCAAGGTATGTCAAAGAAGGCATGCCTGAAAATTTAGACCAGTCAGGATTTTCTAATAAGTAGTTTGCTCCAAGAATCAAAAACTGTACCTTTTGGAGATTGCTGAGCTGATAGGGAATAGTACCACTAAGACCGCTGTTGTAGAAACTCAGATACCTGAGCTCTGTTAACTTGCCTATCTCCACAGGTATTTCTTGATCGAAAAAGTTGTGGCCCAAGTCCAAAGTTGTGAGCTTGGAGAGGTTGCCAATGGCAGACGGTATAGGCCCTCTGAAATAGTTGCCAGATAGGTTGAATTGGGTGAGATTGAGAAATGGGGTGAAGTTGAAATGGGTTAGTGTTGCAGAGATGTTGAAGTTGGAGAGGTCAATTTGGGAAACTTGTTTGCTGCTGTGGTCACAAACAATGGCATACCAGTTGCAAAGATTGTTGAGGTTAGTGAGGGACCATGAATGGAGAGAAGGTGGTGTAGAAGCAAAGGTGTTCTTCCAACTTAGCAAAGCTTCTGCCTGTGTTTTTGGTGATGAAATGGCCTTGAATGGAAGCAAAGAAAGCAGGAAAATATGAAGGAGAAGAAGAAGATAAGTAGGGTTCTGAGCAGAGAAAACTCGTCCTTCCATGGTGGTTTGAGGAGTTAATGTTATGTTCCAAGCTTTATAGAAGGTTGATTCTTATTGTTATCATTTTCGTTCTTAAAATTCCACTTGTAATTTGCATTATTTTTATGTATTTATTTTAATTTAAATTAAGAAGAAAATTTACTTTTTTGAAGTAATAGTTGTTGACTGAAGATGGCATTTCATAATTGAGATATTAATGCAATTATAACTCAACCCAAAAGTGCAAAGTTGTTACGTTGATTACTGAGATTTCACAAGTCATAATAAAAATGCAATTTACTTCCTCCACTTGGACTCAAATAATAAAAATGTTGGAATGGAAAAAGTCACATGGGACGGTCCTGACTAATAAAAATCTTTGGGTCAACTAGACTTGTGCCCTGCAATTTCTCATAGTCATCAGAGTCAGTTGAAGAAAAAGCAGGACACTCAGTGGAATTAATGTATATAGACATAATATTAAGTTAGAAATTTCATTTTACAAAAAACAGAAAACCAGGCGTGTGTTCGGCGTATCTACTATGAATGGGCTGAGGAAGTTAAGCCATTATTCCAAACTGAAGAAAAGTCTAGCCCTTATGTGAAGACTCAGGGAAATTGCCTTGGTCATTTCTGATCACCATAGTCAACGTCAGCAAATCTTGGGAAATTGCCTAAGTTAACTAAATGTTGTATCCACATATACCAATATCTTCTACTTATGAATTCAAGCACCCATCAGATTCATATGTAACAATTATTAGATAGTAACCAAATAAGTAATTGTAGGTAGAGACCCCACATCCTTCAAAAGAATGTTCGAACACAAGTTGGACAAGATGAAGTGTTATTTGATGTCATCCGAGCACATTTCTCATGTAAAATTTATGGACAAAATTCTCTAGTCACATATGGATGCCTCAACTTATACCCAATAAACCACAATACATAAATAATTCCCAAACAAAGGAATGTGAGTCGTTCCTCACATTTTGACCGTCAATTTAATTTTTTACTTACCAAGGATGGGAGAAATCATGAATTGGGGAACTTAGATGGGGTAATCAAGGTATGAGAATCGGATCAACTACTCCCTCCTAGTTGATTTCATTCCCAATTTTGAGGGCATTCCATTATGGATTTTAATGTGGAACTCACATAATCTTTTATTCCTTATGTGTTAGTAAACGCATGGGAAGTCATGAATTGGAATCATTCGATGTGTTAGTAAACTCATAAAAAGTAGAAATTTGAATCATTCCAATGTCCATTCTTTACAAGTAAACATGCCATAAGGGTTAAAGCAGTTCATTACGGAGGAGGCTTCTCAACTACTCCTTCCATGGTGTTGAGTCTGTTGACCAGTTGTTTATGTTTGATCCAATCCACGGCTCGTTTCATAATCAAAAGTTGCGTGGTTGTAAGGTTTCCTCCACTTGACTGGCCTGGTCTAGTCTTCCCTTCCCTTGGCCCCAGCCATTTGTTTCTCTCCACACACACAAAATACAACCCCACATTATAGAGTTTCTATCTGATATTTTCATTTACGTGCATATGAACGATTGTCGTATTTAACATCACAATATAATAATTACATTTCATTAAAACATGTCGTTGCCTAGGTGAAAGGAAATTTGTAGTTAAAGGAAATTTGTAGTTTATTTAGCATTATTGGACCAACACGCTATTCATAAACAAGTACTACAAGGAAATAAAAAAAGAGAAAGGAGATATTAATGCAATTATAACTCAACCCAAAAGTGGTTCCAGTGTTTCCTCGACTTGACTAGCGTGTTCTAATTTTCCTTCGGCCCCAGCCATTTGTCCGGACATAATATAAAGTCTAGCCCCCTATGTTAAGTTAGAAATTTCATTTAACAAAAAACTGAAAACCAAAAAACAGAAAAATAAAAAAGGGAAACAGATAAATATAGTCTAGCCCCTATGTTAAGTTCTATTATGAATGAGCTGAGGAATTTAAGCATGCCCCAGTCATTATTCCAGACTGAATAAAAATATAGCCCGTATGTGAAGATTGAGAAAAATATTCCCAATTGCTTTCAAGCAGTCAGCTCAAAATTTACAAATGAAGGAAGCTTCCTCAGTCATCTCTCAACTCTGATCACCGTAGTCAAAGTCAGCAAATCTTTAGCATTGGTTAATACTTAGAGGACGACTAGGTACGTAGCACCTTGAGATGAGTAATTAGGATGGTGCAGATTTTTAGGATGGTGCAGATTGCTAGTAAATGAGTCACACATATAATCCAAAAAGAATAGAGATGAGTAATTAGGATGGTGCAGATTTTTATTCTTTTAGAATGGACGGTGCAGATGTTAATGTTAACATACATGGTACAAGAATTTCTCTTACACACAGAAAACTTTCCAACTAGTTTTATTTTTTTCCTTCTAGTTTTATATCCCCATCAGCTTGTTGATGGTTAGCATGCCAAATGGTTCAGGAAGGGAAGGCAGACTACGAGCTGATAGTTTTTGTGCTACATAAAGCGTTGTAGGTCGACACCCGGGACGCGTACGTATACAACCCAAGGCTAAACTCATCACAAGCACCACTGCCTTTGCCAATTCATTGCTTGGAGCCTCCAGCCTTTGGTCTAACAAATCCTTCAAAAGCAACTCTGCATTGTCCTCCTTCATTGATTTTGATGATTCTGATAGCTGGGATTCTAGCAGATCCCCTGGGTGCCTTCCCATCATAACTTCCAGCGCCACAACTCCAAAGCTATACACATCACACTTATCCGTGACTCGCATTGTCAATGCAAGCTCTGCACATGAAGAGAAAAACAAACCAAATATCCTCAAAACATATCTCAGTCACCAAAATATGATCCAAAAATGCGCAAAATTAAATTGGTATGTTACCTGGTACCATGTAGCCAAATGAGCCAACAATATGGGTCCAGTTGGATGAATTGGCACTAATCAGTCTTGCTGTTCCAAAATCAGAAAGTCGGGCTTCGAAATCTGACTCGAGCAATACATTGTTGACAGTTACATCACGGTGCACAATTGGTGGAGAGCAGTCATGGTGCAAGTAAGAAAGTGCATGAGCTAATCCTTTCACAACTTTGACCCTTGTAGCCCATCCAAGTTCAGTTACCCCTTCAACCCCATACAATGCCTTTCCCAGGCTGCCTCTCTCTAAATATTCATAGAGCAAGAAGATGCATCCCCTCCTTGAACAGAACCCATATAGCTGAATGATGTTCCTATGTCGGATGTTTGTCAGAGTTCGGATTTCATTCTCAAAACTTTGGAGATTGATTGCTGGAATGTCGTTAGAGTCTGACATGTTAAGCCTCTTAACTGCGACAACTTGACCTGATAGCAACTCTGCCTTGTATACTCTTCCAAATCCTCCTTTTCCAATACAGTACTTCTCATGAAAATCCTCTATGGCCTTTACAACTTCCCCAAACGTAAACTTTACTTCTTCTTGCAATATCATTGACTCAAAATTCTCAAAGTTTTGAGCACTATTGATTTTCTTAAGAACACGCCTGGTTTTCTTATGGAACATAAGAATCAGAGCAATTGTAGTTGCAACCACTGATAAACCACAAACGGGTACAAGGACACCAATTAAAACTTTGTTGTTATTTTTTTTGGAATTGCACGCTCTAGTTAGGCCCCTAGCATCTCTACACAAGTCAGAGTTTCCAACAAAAGTATTGTCGGGCCATGTGAAATTGTTATAAGTCAAATCCAAATGGCCCCAGAGTTGGGAGGGAATCTCTGTCGTCGGGTATGTGCCACTGAGATTGTTGTTCGAAAGATATAAGCTCTGAATATGTGGAAGTTTCCATAGTGTTAGAGGAATTGACCCAGAGAGCTGGTTTCTCGAAAGGTTCAAGTAGGTGAGGTTGGTACAAAGACCAAGCTCCGAAGGGATTGAAGAGTTTAAGGAATTATATCCAAGATCAAGGTACTGGAGTTCCCTGAGTTGGCCAATAGATGATGGAATAGCACCACCGAAGTTGTTGTGTGCTAAATGAAGGTGTTTAAGCTTGGGAAAGCTTGTTGGCAATGGTCCTTCAAATAGATTATTGGTGAGATTGAGATATTCAAGCTTGCCCAGATTGGTAAATACTTGTTCTGGTATTTGGCCAGTATAGAAATTTCCAGACAAGTCAAGGAATGTCAAGTTCAAACATTTAGATATGAATTCTGGGAATTCTGAATACTCAAGAGTCAGTAGAGAAAGATCAAGGTATGTCAAAGAAGGCATGCCTGAAAATTTAGACAAGTCATCAGGAGTTTCAAAGATGTAGTCGTTTCTTCCAAAAATCAAAAACTGTACCTTTCGGAGATTGCTGAGCTGATAGGGAATTACGCCAGTGAGATTGTTGTTGAAGAAACTCAAATACAGAAGCTCAGTTAACTTGCCTATCTCCACAGGTATTTCTTGATCGAAATAGTTGTGGGCCAAGTCCAAAGTTGTGAGCTTGGAGAGGTTGCCAATGGCTGATGGTATAGGTCCTGTGAAATTGTTGCCAGATAGGTTGAATTGGGTGAGATTGAGAAATGGGGTGAAGCTGAAACGGGTTAGTGTTGCAGAGATGTTGAAGTTGGAGAGGTCAATTTGGGAAACTTGTTTGCTGCTGTGGTCACAAACAATGGCAGTCCAGTTGCAAAAATTGTTGAGGTTAGTGGGGGACCATGAAGTGAGAGAAGGTGGTGCAGAAGCGAAGGTGTTCTTCCAGCTTACCAAAGCTTCTGCCTGTGCTTCTGCCTGTGCTTCTGCCTGTGCTTCTGCCTGTGCTTCTGTCAGTGTTAACTTGTTATTAGACAAATCAATACTCTCCGAGAATGGGAAATCAATATTCTCCGGGAATGGGCCATTGAGATTGTTGTTGGAAAGATTTAAGCTCTGAATATTTCGAAGTTTGCTTAGTGTTAGAGGAATTGACCCAGAGAGCTGGTTTCTTGAAAGATCCAAGTAGGTGAGGTTGGTACAAAAACCAAGCTCAAAAGGGATTGAAGAGTTAAAGAAATTCTCTCTAAGATCAAGGTATTTAAGCTCAGTTAACTTGCCTATCTCCACAGGAATTTCTTGTTCGAAAAAGTTGTCGCCCAAGTCCAAAGTTGTGAGCTTGGAAAGGTTGCCAATGGCTGATGGTATAGGTCCTTCGAAATAGTTGCCAGATAGGTTGAATTGGGTGAGATTGAGAAATGGGGTGAAGTTGAAATGGGTTAGTGTTGCAGAGATGTTGAAGTTGGAGAGGTCAATTTGGGAAACTTGTTTGCTGCTCTGGTCACAAACAATGGCATACCAGTTGCAAAGATTGTTGAGGTTAGTGAGGAACCATGAAGGGAGAGAAGGTGGTGCAGAAGCAAAGGTGTTCTTCCAACTTAGCAAAGCTTCTGCCTGTGTTTTTGGTGATGAAATGGCCTTGAATGGAAGCAAAGAAAGCAGGAAAATATGAAGGAGAAGAAGAAGATAAGTAGGGTTCTGAGCAGAGAAAAGTCCTCTTTCCATGGTGGTTTGAGGAGTTAATGTTATGTTCCAAGCTTTATAGAAGATTGATTCTTATTGTTATCATTTTCGTTCTTAAAATTTGCATTATTTTTATTTATTTATTTTTGGTCGAAAGCTTTATTTTTAATTGAAGTTAAGAAGAAAATTTACTTTTTTGAACTAATAGTTGTTGACTGATGATGGCATTTCATAATTGAGATATTAATGCAATTATAACTCAATCCAAAAGTGCAAGGTTGTTACGTTGATTACTGAGATTTCACAAGTTAACATATTCTATGAGATAATATAAGTGAACATGTCCTCCACTTGGATCCTTCTAAAGTTAATATATAGTAATTAACTTACACCTCCCCCTTTAACCCGTTTGACTCAAGTAATAAAAATGTTGGAATGGAAAAAATCACATGGGACGGTCCTACTATTTCCACGCCGCTAAACTAATAAAAATCTTTCGGTCAACTAGACTTGTGCCCTGCAATTTCTCATAGTCATCAGAGTCATAGACTCAGTTGAAGAAAAAGCAGGACACTTAGTGGAATTAATGTATATAGACATAATATAAAGTCTGGCCCCTATATTAAGTTAGAAATTTCATTTTACAAAAAACAGAAAGTTAGGGATCTTATCATGAAAATATTTGGAGAAGAAGAAGAAACGGAGGAGGCTTCTCAACTCCTTCCATGGCGTTGAGTCTGTTGACCAGTTGATTATTATGTTTGATCCAATCCAAGCTATACATATATATTTGAGTTGCATTTCTTGTTACCCAGATTTGGAGGGATTATTGCCTGCCCTGGTTCATGGTTCGTTTCATAATCAAAATAAGTTGTGTGGTTGTAAGGTTTCCTCCACTTGAGTGGCCTGGTCTAGTCTTCTGTCTTCCCTTCCCTTGGCCCCAGCCATTTGTTTCTCTACACACACGAAAAATACAACCCCACATTATACTATCTAGTATTTTCATTTATGTGCATGCTAACGATTATCGTATTTAAAATCACAATATAATAATTACATTTCATTAAAACATGTTGTTGCCTAGGTGACAGGAAATTTTTAATTTAAGCATTATTGGACCAACATGCTATTCATAAACAAGTACTAGAAGAAAAAAAAAATTGTAAATTTGATGAAAAGAAGACCTTGAAGTCCCAAATAGCAAGTTCAAAACTTTGTATCTCTTAATCACATCGTGATGTAGTTTTATTAATTTACATGTTAAAATATAGGTGGATGATATTAATACAATTATAATTGAGATATTAATGCAATTATAACTCAACCCAAAAGTATGTGGTTCCAGTGTTTCCTCGACTTGACTGGCGTGGTCTAGTTTTCCCTTGGCCCCAGCCATTTCTCAGGACATAATATAAAGTCTAGCCCGCGTGTTAAGTTAGAAATTTCATTTAACATAAAACAGAAAAATAAAAAAGGGAAACAGAAAAATATGAAGTCTAGCCCCTATGTTAAGTTCTATTATGAATGAGCTGAGGAAGTTAAGCATGGCCCAGCCATTATTCCAAACTGAATAAAAGTCTAGCCCGTAGGTGAAGACTCAGAAAAATATTCACAATTGTTCTCAAGCAGTCAACTTAAAATCTACGTATGTGAAGGGAAATTGCCCCTGAAAGATTCAAATCTGGAGTCAAGTGTTGTAAGTTTTTCCTACCGCTGATTCTGAGGGTTATTCATTTGTCCAAGTATGGTCTTACTCTAGGATCCAAAATCGTGAAAAGAGCAATGTTGGCTGTCAATGTCATTAGTAGGACGATTGACTACATTGAATTGAACCTTCCGTTTATCTTCATTCTCAGTTTCACATTAGTTCCTTTCTTTACATAGACAAAGAAAAAACTCCAATCCCATGTTTTAGAATTTCTAACCATAACTTGGTATTCCAATTACGTACCTGTGAACGACTATCGTATTATATCATAATATTATAAGTGCATTTCCCTTCAACATGTTATTGTCTAGGTGAAGGGAAAGTTGCAATTTATGACAAGACCCGCCCCAAATTCCTTGGAACTCGAGACGAATCCTGTGGAATTCCCGACATCACCCGATGTCGGGCCCACTCACTGAAACTATAACCTCTTTTCCCAAAAAGGATTAAGGGCACGAGACTTCCTACCGAAAATTTCGGCAGAGTCTCCCTGTAAATTGAACATTTCCCAAATTTTAACCTGCACAAAATTCACATTTTAATATCCCAACAGGCAGCATGCACAATATAATTTCATGCAATTCATATAATCGGCCTCCGGCCTTCAGATAAATTGGAATAGAACCAACAATATTCTCGAGTCAATTATTACATAAACCCTGTACTTAAAGTCTTCAAACAACTTTACAAACACCACAGAAATCATTAAACTGGATTCAAATCCAACAATCACATTGAACCACATAAGGAATCCAATCACATACGCAGAATCGAACAAACCTTTTAAACACATTAATACTTCGCGGCTGCACCTGGTGAGACCCCAGGCTGCCTACGTACCCTTGGACAAGGGATCAAGCCACACATAGTTCTCATCTCAACGGTCACAACTCCGATAATAATCAATTATTTACAACAGAACCATCTATACATTTCAGATCTGACACAATTCCGAAATCCAACAAAAACACAATGAACACATTCTCAATTTCGTAACCATACCATATCCACGGCGTATGTACATTAAACACATCATCAATTTCTTCCATTTATACCCATTCAATCCTGCAACCACACCATATTCAAGGCGTATGTTGCTGTAAACACTGCCTAAATTTAGGGCTTATACGTTCATACATGTACAGGCTCACAAATCTCAAACAGAATTAAAACCACATATACATATATGTAATATGTATAACAAGAAAAGAATAATTATATATTTATATATATATAAATACATCCACATACACCCACCTCTCACCATCATCATGTACCAGGGGGAAACAATACAACAGGGGATTGTTGACTAGCTCACAATTATCAGCTCTCAAACGGACTATGTGGCTAGGGACGAGCCGTCCAACTGGGGGACTAAACTCAACCAGCCCGTACGGACGAAGAATCAAGACCCGTACGTCTGAAAACAGCCCTACGCGCGCAGACTACCCAATTAAGGGTCTCCAGCGACATCCCGTTAAGGTATGCCCCGGGTTCCGTCATATCCAGACCATATTCATAATTTCCATGTATCAGGTATCCAAGGGGAGGTACATGTGATGTTGCACATCATGTCCTGGGGGAAACAATCCAACAGGGGATTGTTGACTAGCTCACAATTATCAGCCCTCAAACGGACTATGTGGCTAAGAACGAGCCGTCCAACTGGGGGACTAAACTCAACCAGCCCGTACGGACAAAGAATCAAGACCCGTACGTCTGAAAACAGCCCTACGTGCGCAGACTACCCAATTAAGGGTCTACAGCGACACCCGTTAAGGTATGCCCTGGGTTCCGTCATATCCATACCATATCCACAATTTTTCGACATCCCACAATTCCGGGATCCATGACCAAATAAGCCCACACGCCCGAAACCCGGCACGTGTGTGAATAGTATATCCAAAACATATCCATATATCCATTTCCATGTATCCCAGTGTCCATATCCATTATTGATGAGCACAAAATAAATACAAGTTTTATCCTTAAATTTATATTTGTTAGTATTTTCTTTTGTATTATGTAAATTTATTAGAGTATTTGTATTGACTATTTTCAATCTTTGTTTTTGTATTTAATGAGTGTTTGTATGTAGATATTAAGTGTCTTCCATCAATGGCATGAGGAGGAGGAGGAATAAGCAATGTGTTGCAAAAAGAGAGGAAGAACTCAATTTGGATTTGATGACTTTGCCTTTTACAGCTCATGCTGTACAGTCCATTTGCAGACCTGAAAAACGAATTTTCCCATGCTCAAATGAATAAATATCCTTCATGACACTTGTTCAATAAGATGTAGACTAAAACATATCCAAAAATTGGAGCAATTGGATAAAAACTAAATCCACAGGCTGTCAAACACCAAGACAGGTTCATGACTTTGCCTTTTACAGCTCATGCTGTACAGTCCATTTGCAGACCTGAAAAACGAATTTTCCCATGCTCAAATGAATATATATCCTTCATGACACTTGTTCAATAAGATGTCAACTAAAACATATCTAAAAATTGGAGCAATTGAATAAAAACTCAATCCACAGGCTGTCACACACCAAGACAGGTTCTAGAAGACAGCTTGCATATGCAGCTGGAATGAAAGGGACTTCATGCTTCTATAAATAGGCAACAACTCAAGAGAGAAAGGGTGGAGAAATTCAGGAAAAACACAGCAGAAGGAAAGAAAGAAAGAGAAGGAAGAGAGAAAGAGAGAGAGAAAGTGAGAAAGAAAGAGAACAAGGATGGAAAGGAAAGAACCGAGAGCTAATAACTCTCTTAAAATTGTTCTTCACCTTTCTTAGTTCTCATTTAATTCATGTATTTTAGTTTCTTTGTTTTGTTTTAATTCTTAATTATGTCTAGCTAAAATACTTAACTAAGGTTGGATGAAACACCATTATTAAATAAAGTTCTAGTTTTTATCTTCAATTCTCAAATATTGTGGTGTTCAATGATTATAATTTTCACTTCACATGATTAATAGATTAATCTTCTTTTCACCACTTCTATCATGTATTGTGACATATAACATGTATTTGTGGTAGTTAAGAGTTTGGATTAATCTATTAATTTATCCTTGGTTTATATTTCTAGTTTACAAATTTCTTTGATATTTTGTTATTCAAATAAACTTTTTCACATAGGATGCTTAGGAAACTTTGATCCTTTGTAGTTAAATAATTTTGTTTACATATTATGCTTAGAATTTGTACTTATGAAGGGAAGGAAAATTTACTTATGATCTAAAGTACAAGCTTAATTGATAAATCTTGAGAAAGCAGTAGATTGATTTCTAGATTGCTACTCCATGGGAATTGAAAGATAAATAATTAGGATCTTATGGAATAATGGTGTGGATTCTAATACCTTAGTTATTTTTTCTCATAAATTTAAATCTTAATTTCAGTTTATTGTCATTTCCATATTTGTTTCATGCTTTATTTAATTTTCTTTATCAACAAACAAATCACCATTTGAATCAACTAGGTTGGCAATGAAATTAACTTGGGTATAATTGGTTTTCTATCTTTACACGCAATCCCTTGGGTACGATCTCGCTCTTACACGTTTATGCTATATTCGATTCGTGCGCTTGCGAGTTTATAAATTTTAAAAGACACCGCTTTTGGTGACAACAAGTTTTTGGCGCCGTTGCCGGGGATTGCAACGGAAAACTAATCAAATTTTGGTTAATTAAATTCTTCCACTAGTTATAATTTAGTTTTGTAATATATATAAAAAAAAGAAATTTTTTTTTTTAAAAAAAAAAATGAAATTATAAATAAAAAATTTAGATTTTGTCAATTATCTTGTTTCTATTGTAATATATATTAAACTTTTATAAAAAAAAAAACGAAAATTGTTTTTTCTTCAGATTTTGTCAAATCTCTTGTTTTCTATTGTAATATCACTGTGTATTAATTTTTCGCTTCTTTGTTTTAGTTGTATCATCTAAGCTTCTTTTGGTGTAGCCTTGGACTTGGAAGAAGTTTCATATTTTATTTTATTTTAAGAAAGTTCATTTCTTTTTCTTTATGTCAATTTGTGTGCTTGTTTTTGCTTGAACTGATTTGTGTGCTTGTTTTTACAGGTATCATAAGATTTTATTGGAGGAGTGAAATTAAAGGTGCGTCTTGGACACCTGGTAAGAAAATTCTAATTCGTCTTTTAAATTCTTGCTTGAATTTTCTTTTTGTTTTATTTTTATATTGTTTTTCTCGCATATAAGTAATTAGTAAATTTAAAACTTATAGGCCATTCTTGAAAGATGTTAACTTGTGGTAACTCCAGTGAATAACTTCTAAACATTACAGTGTCTAGGAAAGTTCTTTAAGGAGGCACCTTCGGTGTTTAAGAAGGACTGGGTTTTAAGTGGGACCATTGTGACCCCTCCACCCTTCCCAGGAAAAGACCTGGCTGTGATTTTTGGAAGCCTTTAACTGGTCATCCTTAAGTTTGCTCTTGAGAGGAGGATTTGTTTAGAGCTTTTAAATAAATAAATAAATAAACCTATATTTTTATTTTTATTTTTTTGTGTGGTTATTTTTGTATTTTCTTGTTTATTTTATGTTTGGTCGTCGTTCTCAAAATTTAAACTTAGAGCCTTTCGACCCAGAAATTGAAAGGACGCTTAGGGAAGAACGAAAACCTAGGATTGTGATAACCAACCCTCTGTTTGAGATGGCAGAAGCTGAACCAGAAAAAACTCTCTTGGAGTGCTTTGCTCCTGTCACCACTAATTCCCCATCTTGCATAGTGTTGCCTAACACCAATGCAACCAGCTTTGAGTTGAGAGCTCAAGTCATTCAACTTTTGCCCAATTTCCATGGTTTAGATCGAGAGGATCCTTACATGCATGTCAAAGACTTTCTTGAAATTTGTTCAACTTTCAAATTTCAGAACTTTTTTGATGAAAGTGTCCGACTCCGTCTCTTCCCATTCTCTTTGAAAGATAAGGCCAAGTCATGGCTCAATTCCCTTCCTTCTGGTTCCATAACTTCTTGGGACCAACTTGTACAAAAATTATTGGCAAAATTTTTCCCCATGTCTAAAACCAATGGGCTTAGGAGAGAAATTTCTGAGTTTAGACAAAGTGAAAGCGAACAATTTTACGAAAGTTGGGAAAGGTTCAAAGACCTTATTCTTAAATGTCCCCACCATGGTTTTGAAAAATGGCGTTTGGTTCAATCCTTCTACAATGGGCTAACTCAGACTAGTCGCAATATGATTGAATCTATGAATAAAGGAGCTTTCTTACAACTTAGGGAAGTTGCAGCTTATGAATTCCTTGAGAACTTATCCGTGAATTCTCAACAATGGGATTTTTCCAACACCCCTGATAAGCAAATTAGGGAACCTAAGAAAGGAGGGATGTATGAAGTCAGAAGCGATTCTGATCTTGGGATTAAAATAGAGAGTTTGACCCGTAAAGTTGAGGCTTTAGCATTGAGCCAAAACATGAACTCTGTCAACAAAGTCCACACTGAGATTTGCTCTTTGTGTTGTAGCCCAACGCATTCAGAACAAACATGTCCTTCTAGTCATGGTTATGCTGAGAACAATGAACATGCAAATGCACTCAATTATTATAGGAACCAGTTTCCTAGTCCATTTTCTGAAACATACAATCCAAATTGGAGGAATCACCCAAATTTCTCTTGGAGGTCAAATCAACCTCAAATTTCTGGAGGAAACCCATCTCAAAATAATCAGTTTCGTCAACCTCCTATCCCTCACTTCACTCCACAGTTTGTTGCAACACAGCAACAACAATCATCCTCTTTGGAGGATTCAATCCAAAAATTCATGCAATTAACTGGTCAGGCTATTAATGATGTCAAAGCTTCCACCCAACAAAATACTCAAGCCATCTCAAAGTTAGAACAACAAATAGGCCAGTTAGCAACTGTTGTGGGAGAGAGAGAAAGGTAAGTTTCCTAGTCAGCCTGTGCCGAATCCAAAAGATCAATTTGTGATTCATAACCCATCAAGTTCTCCAAATTCTAATGAACATGTTCAAACCATCACCACTCTTAGATCTGGGAAACGGATTGGTAATCACGATTTAGAGCCACACTTGAGGGATAAGAATGAGTTAAAAGATGTAGAAACACAAAAGTCTAATGAGAGTCATCCACATGCATTATCATCAACTCCATCTGATCCTCCTAGGAATTTCATTCCAAAAGCTCCATTTCCTCACCGGTTAGCAAAATCAAAGAAGAGTGCACAATTTGGTGATATCCTAGAGGTGTTTAAGCAAGTTCATATCAACATCCCATTCCTAGATGCAATCAATCAAATTCCTTCCTATGCTAAGTTCTTAAAAGATCTTTGTACATTCAAGAGGAAGACAAATGTTCCAAAGAAAGCCTTTCTAACTGAGCATATCAATTCCATCATTGAGAATAGGATTCCTATCAAATACAAGGACCCCGGTTGTCCTACCATCGCTTGCATGATAGGTGATCACCATATTGAAACGGCTTTGTTAGACTTAGGGGCAAGTGTGAATTTATTGCCATACTCAATGTATAAATAATTAGGCTTAGGAGAGATTAAACCAACTAAGATATGTCTCTCTTTAGCTGAGGTCTCCGTCAAAATCCCTAGAGGCATTGTTGAAGATGTTTTGATCAAGGTTGATAAATTCTACTTTCCTGTAGATTTCATTGTCCTTGATACACAACCTGTACCTTCAGGTCAAAAACAAATTCCAGTCATCTTAGGCCGTCCATTCCTTGCCACATGCAATGCAAATATCAATTGTAGGAATGGATTAATGAATATCTCATTTGGCAATGTGACTGTTGATTTTAATATTTTCAACATAAGCAAGCAACCACCAGATGATGAAGGGATTAGTGAGATCAGCTTGATTGATACTATGGTGGAAGATTCTTTAGAGGCATGCTTAGCTCATTTTGGGGCTAACTTTGACTTCGAAAAATCTTTTGATGAAGTCAATGCATTGTTAGATTCTGTTCCGTATATTGAAACGCCCACTTGGAAACTTAAGGTTGAACCTCTTCCTCTTTCCACGTCACCCCCACTTCCTTCCATCATAGAGCCCCCTAAGATGGACTTAAAACCATTACCTGATACTCTCAAGTATGTGTTCTTAGAGTCTTCTGAAACCTTGCCTGTAATCATAGCTTCGGACCTTAATAACAAACAGGAAGGTAAACTTGTCAAAATGCTTAAAGAACATAAGGAAGCCATAGGGTGGTCTATAGCTGACATTAAGGGTATTGCTCCTTCTATTGTCATGCATAGGATTCACTTAGAAGACAATGCCAAGAATTCCCGAGAACCACAAAGGCGGCTGAATCCTTCCATGAAGGATGTTGTTAGAGATGAAATATTAAAGCTTTTAGATGTTGGGGTGATATACCCGATTTCTGAGTAAGTGGGTGAGTCCTGTGCAAGTGGTGCCAAAAAAGTCTGGTATCACAGTTGTCAAAAATGAGAAAATGAGCTCATTCCTACACGAGTCCGAACTGGATGGCGTGTATGCATCGACTATCGAAAGTTGAATTCTGTCACGAGGAAAGACCATTTTCCTCTACCTTTCATTGACCAGATGTTGGAGAGATTAGCGGGTCATGCGTATTACTGTTTCTTGGATGGTTATTCTGGATATAACCAAATTCCTATTGCACCCGAGGATCAAGAAAAAACCACCTTCACATGCCCTTTTGGAACATTTGCCTACAGACGCATGCCCTTTGGGTTGTGTAATGCACCTGCTACATTTCAGCGGTGTATGGTTTCTATATTCTCTGATATGGTAGAACGTTTCTTAGAGGTTTTCATGGACGATTTTTCAGTGTATGGATCATCGTTTGATGAATGTTTGCACCATCTTTCTCTGGTATTAATTCGTTGCAAAGAGAAGAATCTTGTGCTTAACTGGGAGAAATGTCATTTCATGGTAAAAAGAGGGATAGTGCTAGGACATGTAATTTCCTCTGATGGTATAGAAGTTGACAAAGCCAAGGTAGATTTGATTTCAAATCTTCCACCTCCACGAACTGTGAGAGAAATTAGATCATTCCTAGGCCATGCTGGATTTTACCGTAGGTTCATCAAGGATTTTAGCAAAATCTCTCGTCCTTTGTGTAGCTTGCTTGCCAAAGATTCTGCTTTTATCTTCAGTGATGATTGCAACCATGCTTTTGAAAAACTCAAGGCACTTTTGACTTCTGCACCCATCATTCGTCCTCCAGATTGGAGTGTTCCTTTCGAAATCATGTGTGATGCTTCTGATTATGCGATTGGTGCTGTCTTGGGACAGCGGATTGCCAAGCTCCCCCATGTCATTTACTACTCTAGTAGAACTCTTTTTGATGCCCAACTCAATTATTCTACCACTTAGAAAGAACTGCTAGCAGTTGTCTTTGCCTTAGACAAGTTTAGATCTTATCTTTTAGGATCTAAAGTCATTATCTACTAGACCATGCAGCGTTGAAGTACCTTTTGTCTAAAAAAGATGCTAAACCTCGTCTTATCCGTTGGGTTCTTTTGCTTCAAGAATTTGACATTGAAATTCGAAGATAAAAAGGGTTCTGAGAATGTTGTAGCAGACCACTTGTCTAGACTAATTGTTGAGTCTAGTGAGGATTCCATTCCAATCACTGAAACATTTCCTGACGAGCAGCTTATGCATGTCTCATCCATTCCTTGGTTTGCTGATATCGTAAATTATCTTGTTACTAGTGAGATGCCCTCTCATTGGTCAAAGCAAGATAAATCAAAGTTTTTAGCCATGGTCAAACATTTCTTTTGGGATGATCCTTATTTATTTAAGTATTGCCTCGAATCAGATCATAAGGAGATGCATTCCAGAATGTGATCAGACCAATATCCTATCTTTTTGTCATGACCAAGCTTGTGGTGGTCACTTTAGTGCCAAGAAAACTGCCGCTAAGATCCTACAATGTGGATTTTACTGGCCTTCTCTTTTTCGTGATGCCTATTCATATTGTAAAGCTTGTCAGCGTTGTCAACAATTAGGGAGTCTCTCTAGAAGAAACATGATGCCATTAAACCCTATCCTCATTGTCGATGTATTTGATGTTTGGGGTATTGACTTTATGGGACCATTTCCTAACTCTTTCGGTAACTTGTACATTCTTGTTGGAGTTGATTATGTGTCTAAATGGATTGAGGCAGTTGCATGCAAAACAAATGATCATAAGGTTGTGGTCCGCTTCTTGAAAGAAAATATATTTTCTCGTTTTGGTTCACCTCGTGCTATTATTAGTGATGGAGGTAAACATTTCTGTAATAGGCCATTTGAGCAATTAATGAAACAATATGGCATTACACATCGAGTTGCAACTCCCTATCACCCCCAAACGAGTGGTCAAGTTGAAGTGTCAAATAGGGAGATCAAGCATATTTTAGAAAAGACAGTTAATCCTAGTAGGAAAGATTGGTCTTTAAGACTCACTGATGCTTTGTGGGCTTACCGTACATCATTCAAAACTCCCATAGGAATGTCCCCATACAGACTAGTGTATGGAAAGGCATGTCATTTGCCTGTTGAGTTAGAGCATCGGGCCTCCTGGGCTGTGAAGCAACTTAATTTTTCTCTAGATAAAGCAGGAATTCAAAGAAAACTCCACCTCAATGAATTAGAAGAAATTCGAAATGATGCATATGATTGTGCTAAATCATATAAAGCCCGGATGAAGGTGTTTCATGACAAACAAATTTTGCGAAAAATGTTTGAGAATGGTCAGAAAGTCCTTCTGTATAATTCTCGTTTGCATCTTTTTCCTGGTAAACTAAAATCTCGTTGGTCGGGCCCTTTTATTGTTCGTACTGTTTACCCTCATGGAGCTATTGAGATTGAAAATCCCAAAAATGGAGACATATTCAAAGTGAATGGTCAAAGACTGAAACCATTTTTTGAGTTGAAATCCCCAGAAGTAGAGGGGATACTTCTTAACAATCCTGTTTATCACGACTGATTATTCTGTCATGTCTGTATAGATTTTAGTTTTCCTTTTGTGTGTTTTGATTCATTTTGGTCTTTATTTATTTTTGCTTGGATTTTTTTATATATATATTTATTGTCTTTTATTCTGCAATGGATAAATACCAAGGGGATTCACACGCATATTTTCCAGGTATTATCTTTTTATATCATTTACCCTCTTATTTCATACATTTTCTATGCTTTGATTTTGAAACATTAAAGACAATGTTTGATTTAGGTTTGGGGGTAAGGTTTAGAAGTTTTGTTTTGTTTTATTTTTATTTATTTATTTATTTAATTTTTTAAGTTAATTCCGAATTTCTTGTTTCTCTTTTATTACTGTAATTCTTGTTTTCTTTTACTTTTTTATGTATTTAATTTGTTGTTAAGTTTGGGAAGTAGATTGCTTCATGATTGCACACACAGAAATTTGGCTCAAACACTTATTCATTTCATAAACATGTGATTACATACACAAATGTGAAAAATGCATACATAAAATTTCTCAATCACATGTTTGTTTCCAGATTTTGAGCTAGCTGAGGCTTCTGCTAATTGCCTCTATCTGCTCGCACTTGTAGAATCTGCAGCAGCTCTACATGCTCCTCAATTTTCCCCTGCAGTGTTTCCACTTGCTTATTGGCACAGGAGAGCCGTTTCTCCGAGTCCGCCACCAGAGCTTTCAAGGAGGCTACCTCCTCACTCAGTGCTGCACACTCTCGTGTCCTCGCCAGGAGTCGCATGCCCAGATTGGTAGACGAGACCGCCTGGAGCACAGTGAGATTGTGGGACTCATCCACCGCCATCCTGCCGAGACCTACGTGCCACATGCAGGTGATCTGCTGGAGTGAGTTTACTGCCAATCAATGTTCCCAGCACTGACCTGTTCGGTATTGCCTCAGAAAGGTTCGGTATTGCCTCAGCAAAGTTTGAGGCTGTGCCATGATGATATGTGGAGTTTGGGAAGACAGAGGTTGGAGGAGCCCTTATCTGGGCATTTGGTGGTGCAAGTGATAACTCAAGGTTGAGGTCATCAAGGTGAGTGCATGAGGATGCCATTTGTTTTGCTTCTGAATTTTTTGATGTTTTTCCTTAAGTTTGCAGGAAGAAATGCTGGGTATCATCCGCTTGTAGAGGCGTGGTTTAAATAGGCATATGCTGATGAGAGAGAGCCAATACCATTTCGGATTTCCCGGGCATGTCTGAACCTAATCGCTTCAAGGGGGAGCACCTTTACTTTCACTTTACTTTACTTTTTCCCGTGTTTTCTTGTGTTTTATGTTTTTGCCCGTTACTTTCATTTTCTAGTGCTTTGTGTTTTTACATTTCCCTTTCGGCTATCATCTTTGTCTTATTTTAGTTGGGAAGTGTGTTTTCTTTTTCTTTTTTTCTTTTCTCCCAACCTTACTCTTTTATTTCCGAAAATAAAGAAATAACAAAAACCAAAAACCACAAAATAAAATAAAAACACCAATCATGTTGTAGAAATCATTTCTTCTCGGTTGTTGGTGTCTCGACCATTGGAGCTTTGAGTTTGGCCCTCTGGCTGTCCTCTTCCAGGGCTTCACGCACAGTCTCTTGGGGCTCACCACTTGAGCTCCCAAAGATCGCAATCTTAGCTTGAGCGTAACTACTCTCGCGATCTACTTGTTTGCGTTTACCCGGTCGGTCTAGGTCCTCCAGCTGCTTTCGCATGTCGCGAGAATACAACTCTACCATCTTTGTTAGGCTTTTATTATCGTCCCGCAATACTTCTAGCTGGTGTCGATTCACCTCCACTATCCTTGCCCTCTCCCTTTTTAGGCTTTTTATAGCAGTCTGACACTCTTCAACCATACTTCGCTCCGCCGCCAACTGACCTTTCAGCACCACTACCTCATGGGACTTCGCAAGTAGGCGATGTCCCAAACTTGCGACACATGTTGTACTCTGCACGCTCAGTGCTAGGGCATCACTCGTGACCCGGTTGTCATCCCTTGTCCCGAACACACGTATATCTTTAGGAGTCACTATATTTCTACCAACTCCAATGGCAACATCGTTGTCCAGGAGTATTGAGTCATTGACGGTCACAGGCCCCCGTGAAGAGGCAAAGTAGGGCACCCATCCTGGTGCCGCTGCTTGGCCCCATGTCTGAGTCGGTGGAGCTAGGTTGAGATCCAAGGAAAATGGGTAGGAATAGGCCATTGGATTTCTCACTCTTTTCTTCTTTTTTTTTTTTTTTTTTTTTTTTTTTTTTTCTTTCTTTCTTTTCTCTTTTGTGTGTTTAGGAGTTTGTGTTTTTCATTTTTTTTTCTCTTTCTCTGCCTTTTATAGATTTTTTTTTTTCTAAACCCTAGCTGCTGTGCTTCTGAGTTTCGCGCACCCCTACGGCTTATCTCCATCTGCCGCACCCGTCCCCCAACCCTATTAATTGTATTTCTGCCCTTCAGCGCTTTCAAGAAACAAAAAGTCGTCGCGCCTTCCTACGAAGCCAATAATTCTGGCTTGGGGGATGTGAAAGCGGCCTCTGCACGCTGACACGTCCCTCACCTCTTTGGCCTGTGACCTATCAGGAAACGAGACATCCGGCCCCCTTCTCTCTTTTCAGAAATCTTGTTCCTTGCGCTTCTGACAACACTTCTTTGTTTTCTTTAATTTTTATTAATAATAAATAATAATCATAATAATAAAAGAAGTGTTTGGGCTTTCGTTTGGGTTGGGTTTTAAAATTGATTTGGACGTTCTCATGGGCTGGATTTCTGCGTGCGTAGAGCTGTTGTTAGGGCTTACTGTTGTATTTGGTTTGGTTTTGTTCCGTTTGATTTTGTTTTGTTTTTGCAACTAAATTGTAGTTTTAAATCTTGTTTGTTCTTTTATTTAATTGCTTTACTCCATTTCATTTCTTGTTATAACTTTGTTGATACCTAAATTCTTCAACATTGAGGACAATGTTTGATTTAGGTTTGGGGGTAAGGTCTAGAAGTTTTGTTTTTAAATTTTTAGGGTAGTTTTGTTTTTATTAAAAAAAAAAAAAAAAAAAAAAAAGGTGTTATCTCTAGATTTTTATGCTTACTATCATCAAATCAGATTTAATACTCATGAATGATTTTTACGATTGGAAACATATGATTAAATTTTAAACCCATAATTTTAGTTTTTTCACTTATTTCTATTTAGTGGATAATTCATGAGTTATACTTTGAACTCTCACATGCACATCAACACTTTAGTGAGAATGAAAGAAAAGATCAATTATAGTTAACTTTGTTGTTTTAAGTAGAGTTAGATGACATTGCTCTTGATTGACCTTGGCGTAAAAAATAAATAAATAAATAAATAAAATAATAATAATGATGTTAATTTATCCAGAGTTTTACTTAGTAACCGGGCCTCTTGCCTAAACAGGCAGCGAGTGTTCGCGTCAAACGGTAAAGTTTTGAGGTAAATACATTTTGTGACTAGTTTAGTTTTGTAGCCTTTTTAACTTCGAGTTAATAAGCCCTTAGGGGTGTTTCTACACCTAATGCCTTAAAACCTTTGGTTTGAGAGTCGTTGGCCTAAATCTCGCTACATGGGTTAATTAGAAAGCTTAATAGAACTAAACATTGCACAGTCACATTCAAAAAAAAAAAAAAAAAAAAAAGAAGTATATAAATGCCTTGGTTAGTTATTTGCACTGAATTTTGATAATGATTGAAATAATGAGGTTACTGTGATTGAAATTGACTTTTGTCTCTAAAATGTGTTGGTTCACTTAAACACCAAAGGAAACAAATGAAAAAATTTACTAAATGATTATAAGTGATCAAGACTTTATGTGGGGATTAATTTGAAGCGTGTTTGCTCTTTTAAAAAAATTGTTCATGAATTTTCAATCCAGATAGCTTTGATGATGGTTAACCATTTGTTTAAATTTTCAATTTTGTTGTAGCATAAATTTTTTAATCTCTCATTTTGATGTTTGTGGGTATCATCATGAAAGCCCTCACGAGACTATACTCGTCCACTAGGGTAACCTAGGGGTTTAAAGGCTTGTTGCATATGCTAAATGCAATCGAGATCCCTGCGAAAGTGGTTTAGTTTTCTTTTCTACTTAGTTTTTATTTTCTTTTGCTCGAGGACTAGCAAAATATAGGTTTGGGGGTATTTGATGAGCACAAAATAAATACAAGTTTTATCCTTAAATTTATATTTGTTAGTATTTTCTTTTGTATTATGTAAATTTATTAGAGTATTTGTATTGACTATTTTCAATCTTTGTTTTTGTATTTAATGAGTGTTTGTATGTAGATATTAAGTGTCTTCCATCAATGGCATGAGGAGGAGGAGGAATAAGCAATGTGTTGCAAAAAGAGAGGAAGAACTCAATTTGGATTTGATGACTTTGCCTTTTACAGCTCATGCTGTACAGTCCATTTGCAGACCTGAAAAACGAATTTTCTCATGCTCAAATGAATAAATATCCTTCATGACACTTGTTCAATAAGATGTCGACTAAAACATATCCAGAAATTGGAGCAATTGGATAAAAACTAAATCCACAGGCTGTCAAACACCAAGACAGGTTCATGACTTTGCCTTTTACAGCTCATGCTGTACAGTCCATTTGCAGACCTGAAAAACGAATTTTCCCATGCTCAAATGAATATATATCCTTCATGACACTTGTTCAATAAGATGTCGACTAAAACATATCCCAAAATTGGAGCAATTGAATAAAAACTCAATCCACAGGCTGTCACACACCAAGACAGGTTCTAGAAGACAGCTTGCATATGCAGCTGGAATGAAAGGGACTTCATGCTTCTATAAATAGGCAACAACTCAAGAGAGAAAGGGTGGAGAAATTCAGGAAAAACACAGCAGAAGGAAAGAAAGAAAGAAAGGAAGAGAGAAAGAGAGAGAGAAAGTGAGAAAGAAAGAGAACAAGGATGGAAATGAAAGAACCGAGAGCTAATAACTCTCTTAAAATTGTTCTTCACCTTTCTTAGTTCTCATTTAATTCATGTATTTTAGTTTCTTTGTTTTGTTTTAATTCTTAATTATGTCTAGCTAAAATACTTAACTAAGGTTGGATGAAACACCATTATTAAATAAAGTTCTAGTTTTTATCTTCAATTCTCAAATATTGTGGTGTTCAATGATTATAATTTTCACTTCACATGATTAATAGATTAATCTTCTTTTCACCACTTCTATCATGTATTGTGACATATAACATGTATTTGTGGTAGTTAAGAGTTTGGATTAATCTATTAATTTATCCTTGGTTTATATTTCTAGTTTACAAATTTCTTTGATATTTTGTTATTCAAATAAACTTTTTCACATAGGATGCTTAGGAAACTTTGATCCTTTGTAGTTAAATAATTTTGTTTACATATTATGCTTAGAATTTGTACTTATGAAGGGAAGGAAAATTTACTTATGATCTAAAGTACAAGCTTAATTGATAAATCTTGAGAAAGCAGTAGATTGATTTCTAGATTGCTACTCCATGGGAATTGAAAGATAAATAATTAGGATCTTATGGAATAATGGTGTGGATTCTAATACCTTAGTTATTTTTTCTCATAAATTTAAATCTTAATTTCAGTTTATTGTCATTTCCATATTTGTTTCATGCTTTATTTAATTTTCTTTATCAACAAACAAATCACCATTTGAATCAACTAGGTTGGCAATGAAATTAACTTAGGTATAATTGGTTTTCTATCTTTACACGCAATCCCTTGGGTACGATCTCGCTCTTACACGTTTATGCTATATTCGATTCGTGCGCTTGCGAGTTTATAAATTTTAAAAGACACCACTTTTGGTGACAACAATTATTTCCAAATATCATCATCCAAGGGGGAGGTACATATGATGGTGGAGTTCGTAATCCTTATATAAATATTATATAAATAATATTCTTATCCTTAGTTCAATTTTCCCAAAACAAAATACATATTCATAGTAGATAAATAACTCTCAAACATAAAACTCATAACCAGGGAAGTACCTAAGTTAGTGTTTTCTCAAATATTATATATATATAAACTCCAAGACACTCGAACATATCAAATCCACAAATATCACAAATACTTTACAAAATAATAATCTCGACTATTAAATATAAAGTGCATTACAATAAACCATTTAATTCATATGCATAACATTTCCATCTCAAAACCATGCCATTTATTTGAAAGCAATACCCATTCTCTTCCTAATAATCATAACTGAAGTCCCAAGACTCACTTTCACAACTCTACAAATTGAGTATCCCATAATTATTCATTTCATAATTTCAATTATCAAATAATATCCAAGAATCCCATAAGATATTATAAAAAAGCTCATACTCCCAATATAATCCAAATAACTCAAATAACAATTAAGACTTGTTTACAAGGTCATCCTAATACTTTTCGAGGTGTGAAACTACCTCGGAAGACTCACGGTCAACCGAGGGTCAAACTTTCCAAATTTGGTCAATCGGGCCCGCGGGCCCCACGACCTCCGTTTTACGATCCGAACGTCCCTAAGGGTTCCACAAGGTTTAATAAACCTATCCTCCAAGTTTGGTCTGAATTGGACGGTCGGATCATTCACGATCGCACGATCGGACGGTTATCGTAAAACACAAACTTTAACTATTTAAATCGGAACATCGGGCCTCCGATTCCCGATCCGCGAATTCCTACACGATCCTAGAAATATCTAAATCAACATATATATTAAATTGGAAGCGATCCAACGGTTCTAACATATCGAACCCGGAAATCACACAATATGTAAAATCCGTTCGGGGTTCAAACGTTGTCGAATTGAGATCCGTAAAATTCGACGCACTCGTGACAACTAGGAGATTGCATTGGGACACAATGCCCCTCTGCTACAGTGCCCAGACGCCGCTACACGCACTGGGCAGCACGTGGGTGTCCAAAGCGATAACGCTTCGCCGGAAAAACTTAATATCTTGACTCCAAACTCCTACCCTAGTTAATACACCTAATTTGGAGTCACTTTTGTTCTTGGGCTATGGCCAAAACGTGGCCGGAAGTGGCCGGAAATTCGACCTGAAGTCAGGCCGACTATGAATTGAAAATTGAACTGTAAATTCTCAAAATTTCTAGAATCTTATCTAACAGGCAGCTAGAGCACGAAAAATAGTTGAAAAACCATACCTCACTCGTCCAATTTGGTGGAGAACGAACGACCCAAAGTTTCTGCGAAACTGTCCAAAACCGGCAGCTTGTGTGGCTGTTTCCGGCGATCTCGACAGCGGATCGGGGCGGCGATGGGCTGGAACTGGAAGAGGGTCGTGTGGTGGTCCTTTGGGACCGGTACCGCCCCAAGTGGCGGCGTGTGGTGGCCGCGACGATGATTGGAAATGACTGCGATGGAGAGAAAATTCGAAGGGGGGGGCGTTTCGGAGATCGTGAGAGAGAGAGAGAGAAATTCTGAGTTTTTAATTAAAATTCAAATTTCAGTTTATTTATGGTTTTGCCACTGAGGGTTTTTAGATCATAACTTTTTCGTTACAACTCCGAATTGACCCCACTCCATGTCTACGGACTCATCTCGATGTGCTCTTTCGCAATGGTACAACCGGAAGTCCCAAATTCCTTCCTGAATTTAAAATGACCTTTTTGCCCCTTTCTTTATTAAATAATATTTTAAATTTTCAAAAAACCTTAATTAATTCAAATCATTTTATTTTATTGTTTACTCCAATTTATTTCCTCTTAATTTAATTATTTTACTTCTTTTTAGGACCGGGATGTTACAATTTAGGCATTGTTGGACCAGCATGCTATTCAAAACTAGTAGTACAAGAAAAAAGGTTCTTATATTGATAAAAGGAAAATCTTTAACTGCTATAATCAGCTGCTTCACACACTTTTAACTACTAATGTTTCTTTTAATCTTTTTTAACATGCTGAGCCAAATACTGGGCGATAGTAATTGCTCTGCCTAACAGAGCAAGTGCATTCGGTTACTTCATAAAAGCCAAACATGCGATGCGAGGGTAAAGATGATTACAATCAACAAACTTAATTGCTTAAAGCAGAGATAGACATGAATTTGCAAACAATTTATTGGCCACTCTCGTTCAATCTTACAGATCAAGCACAGTTTTATAAAGTTTATCATCACAGGTTTATAAAGTTTATCTTAAACATAGAATACTTTCCAACTAGTTTCACATTTTCTTCTATTTTTGTATCCCCGTTAGCCTGTTGATGGTCAACATACCAAATGGTTCGGGAAGGCTAGGCATGGTCTAAAGCTGATAGCTTTTGTGCCACATAAACCATTGTAGGTTGAGACCCTGGACGGTGCAGATATTAATGTTAACATACATGGTATAACAATTTCTCTTACACACAGAAAACTTTCCAACTAGTTTTCTTTTTTTTCCTTCTACTTTTATATCCCCATCAGCTTGTTGATGGTTAGCATGCCAAATGGTTCAGGAAGGGAAGGCAGACTATGAGTTGATAGTTTTTGGGCTACATAAAGCATTGTAGGTCGAGACCCGGGACGCGTACGTATACAACCCAAGGCTAAACTCATCACAAGCACCACTGCCTTTGCCAATTCATTGCTTGGAGCCTCCAGCCTTTGGTCTAACAAATCCTTCAAAAGTAACTCTGCATTGTCCTCCTTCATTGATTTTGATGATTCTGACAGTTGGGATTCTAGCAGATCCCGGGTGCCTTCCCATCATAACTTCCAGCGCCACCACTCCAAAGCTATACACATCACACTTATCTGTGACTCGCATTGTCAATGCAAGCTCTGCACATGAAGAGAAAAACAAACCAAATATCTTCAAAACATATCTCAGTCACCAAAATATGATCCAAAAATGAACAAAATTAAATTGGTATGTTACCTGGCGCCATGTAGCCAATTGAGCCAACAATATGGGTCCAATTAGATGAATTGGCACTAATTAGTCTTGCTGTTCCAAAATCAGAGAGTCGGGCTTCGAAATCTGTCTCGAGCAATACATTGTTGACAGTTACATCACGGTGCACAATTGGTGGAGAGCAGTCATGGTGCAAGTAAGAAAGTGCATGAGCTAGTCCGCGCACAATTTTAACCCTTGTAGCCCAGCCAAGTTGAGTTACCCCTTCAACCCCATACAATGCTTTTCCCAGGTTGCCTCTCTCTAAATATTCATAGAGCAAGAAGATGCATCCCTTCCTTGAACAGAACCCATATAGCCGAATGATGTTCCTATGCCGGATGTTTGTCAGAGTTCGGATTTCATTCTCAAAACTTTGGAGATTGATTGCTGGAATGTCGTTAGAGTCTGACATATTAAGCCTCTTAACTGCGACAACTTGACCTGATAGCAACTCTGCCTTGTATACTCGCCCAAATCCTCCTTTTCCAATACAGTACTTCTCATGAAAATCGTCTATGGCCTTTACAACTTCCCCAAACGTAAATTTTACTTCTTCTTGCAATATCATTGACTCAAAATTCTCAAAGTTTTGAGCACTATTGATTTTCTTAAGAACACGCCTGGTTTTCTTATGGAACCTAAGAATCAGAGCAATTGTAGTTGCAACCACAGATAAACCACAAACCGGTACAAGGACACCAATTATAACTTTGTTGTTTTTTTTTTGGAATTGCACTCTCTAGTTAGGCCCCTAGCATCTCCACACAAGTCGGGGGCTTTTTGGATTTCCCATGTGAAATTGTTATTAGAAAAATCAAAATTCTTCAGGAGTGGGAAGGCAATCTTTGGCTGGAATGGGCCATTGAGATTGTTGTTGGAAAGATTTAAACTCTGAAGTTTGCTTAGTGTTAGAGGAATTGACCCAGAGAGCTGGTTTCTTGAAAGATCCAAGTAGGTGAGGTTGGTACAAAAACCAAGCTCAATAGGGATTGAAGAGTTTAAGGAATTTTGTTGAAGATCAAGGTACTGGAGCTCTCTGAGTTGGCCTATAGAAGGTGGAATTTTCCCTTCAAGGTGATTGGAAGCCAGGGCCAAGTAGGTGAGGTTAGTACAATGACCAAGCTTAGATGGGATTGAAGAGTTTAAGGAATTCATTTGAAGATCAAGGTACTGGAGCTCTCTGAGTTGGCCTATCGAAGGTGGAATTTTCCCTTCAAGGTGATTGGAAGCCAGGACCAAGTAGG
The DNA here is from genome assembly GCA_018703695.1 of Prunus fruticosa. Taxonomy (NCBI): domain Eukaryota; kingdom Viridiplantae; phylum Streptophyta; class Magnoliopsida; order Rosales; family Rosaceae; genus Prunus; species Prunus fruticosa. Next base: position 40,312,669 of record CM031924.1, on the reverse strand, counting down.
TGAGGTTAGTACAAAGACCAAGCTCAGAAGGGATTGAAGAGTTTAAGGAATTCTCCCTAAGATCAAGGTACTGAAGTTCCCTGAGTTGGCCTATGAAGGATGGAATTGGCCCTTCAAGGGAATTCCATGCCAAGTCAATACGCTGAAGACCAGATATCAAACCAATATCTTCAGGAATAACACCACTGAAGTTGTTTTGTGCTAAATCAAGGTGTTTAAGCCTGGGAAAGTTTAATGGCAGTGGTCCTTCGAAGTAGTTGTTGGTGAGATTGAGATATTCAAGCTTGCTCAGATTGGTAAATACTTGTTCTGGTATTTGGCCAGTAAAGAAATTTCCAGACAAGTCAAGGAATGTCAAGTTCAAACATTTAGATATAAATTTTGGGAGTTCTGGGAATTTTGGGAATTCTGGGAATTCTGAATACTTCATTAGAGAAAAATCAAGGTATGTCAAAGAAGGCATGCCTGAAAATTTAGACCAGTCAGGAGTTTCTAAGTAGTTTCTTCCAAGAATCAAAAACTGTACCTTTTGGAGATTGCTGAGCTGGTAGGGAATTACACCAGTGAGATTGTTGTTGAAGAAACTCAAATACAGAAGCTCAGTTAACTTGCCTATTTCCACAGGTATTTCTTGATTGAAAGAGTTGTGGGCCAAGTCCAAAGTTGTTAGCTTGGAGAGGTTGCCAATGGCTGATGGTATAGGTCCTGTGAAATTGTTACCAGATAGGTTGAATTGGGTGAGATTGAGAAATGGGGTGAAGCTGAAACGGGTTAGTGTTGCAGAGATGTTGAAGTTGGAGAGGTCAATTTGGGAAACTTTGCTGCTGTGGTCACAAAGAATGGCAGTCCAGTTGCAAAGATTGTTGAGGTTAGTGGGGGACCATGAAGTGAGAGAAGGTGGTGCAGAAGCAAAGGTGATCTTCCAACTTAAAAAAGCTTCTGCCTGTGTGAAATTGTTGTTAGACAAATCAATATTCTCCGAGAATGGGAAATCAATATTCTCCGGGAATGGGCCATTGAGATTGTTGTAGGAAAGATTTAAGCTCTGAATATTTCGAAGTTTCCATAGTGTTAGAGCTATTGACCCAGAGAACTGGTTTCTCGAAAGATCCAAGTCAATCAAATTTGATAATCTTCCTATTTCTGGTGGAATATTCCCACTGAAGCTGTTGTGTTGAAGTAGCAAATGGGCCACTTTGGTCCAATTGGAGAGCAAAGAAGGCAAGAGTGGTCCGGTAAACCGATTAGCAAATAAACTCAGATGGGTGATGTTGTTCAGATTGGACAAGGACAGAGGCAGTTCCCCATTGAGTTTATTGGAAGCCAGGTCCAAGTAGGTGAGGTTGGTACAAAGACCAAGCTCAGAAGGGATTGAAGAGTTTAAGGAATTCTCTCTAAGATCAAGGTATGTAAGCTCTGTTAACTTGCCTATCTCCACAGGTATTTCTTGCTCGAAAAAGTAGTTGTGGCCCAAATCCAAAGTTGTGAGCTTGGAGAGGTTGCCAATGGCAGACAGTATAGGCCCACTGAAAGAGTTACCAGATAGGTTGAATTGGGTGAGATTGAGAAATGGGGTGAAGTTGAAATGGGTTAGCGTTGCAGAGATGTAGAAGTTGGAGAGGTCAATTTGGGAAACTTGTTTGCTGCTCTGGTCACAAACAATGGCAGTCCAGTTGCAAAGATTGTCGAGGTTAGTGAGGGACCATGAACTGAGAAAAGGTGCATAAACAAAATCAAAGGTGTTCTTCCAACTTAGCAAAGCTTCTGCCTGTGTTTTTGGTGATGAAATGGCCTTGAATGGAAGCAAAGCAAGCAGGAAAATATGAAGAAGAAGAAGAAGATAAGTAGGGTTCTGAGCAAAGAAAACTCGTCCTTCCATGGTGGTTTGAGGAGTTAATGTTATGTTCCAAGCTTTATAGAAGGTTGATTCTTATTGTTATCATTTTCGTTCTTAAAATTCCACTTGTAATTTGCATGATTTTTATTTATTTATTTATTTTAATTTAAGTTAAGAAGAGAGAATTTACTTTTTTGAACTAATAGTTGTTGAATGATGATGGCATTTCATAATTGAGATATTAATGCAATTATTACTGAGATTTCACAAGTTAACATATTCTATGAGATAATATAAGCGTACATGTCCTCCACTTGGATCCTCTCAAAGTTAATATATAGTAATTAACCTACACCTCCCCCTTTGACTCAAATAATAAAAATGTTAGACGGTCAACTAGACTTGTGCCCTGCAATTTCTCATAGTCATCAGGAAGTTAAGCCATTATTCCAAACTGAAGAAAAGTCTAGCCCGCATGTGAAGACTGAGAAAAATATTCACAATATTGTTCTCAAGCAGTCGACTTAAAATCTACAAACAAATGAAGGGAAATTGCCTTGGTCATTTCTGATCACCATAGTCAACGTCAGCAAATCTTGGGAAATTGCCTAAGTTAACTAAATGTTGTATCCACATATACCAATATCTTCTACTCATGAATTCAAGCACCCATGTTAGTAAGCTACAACATTTCCAAGATGCCTAAGTAACGAAATATTTGGACAAAAGTCAGGAATAAATCATATCAATATAAAATTGAACTACTTTAAAAATAATAATAAATACAACTGTACAGTCTTACAGTATGCAACATCCATATCAATTTTTAACAATAAGTGATTTTCTCACAGTTTATCAAACGGACTGGACTTCCCAAAAAATTTTAAAAATCACTTATCATCCCAAATAAGTAATGTCAAACGGATACTAAGCAATGTAATCAAACTTAGGGGTGGGCATCAATCTGGCCAGATCCGATTACACCGGGTCGAACCGATTATATTGGTTTGGTTTGATTTGGTTTTTACCAATGAAAAAGTCAACAGTTTGAAAAACCGATCCGAACGGGTTGGTTTGGTTCGGCTGCGGTTTGAGCGTTTTTGAAACTGTCCTAAACCAAACCGAACCGATATAACTCCATTTAATATTAATTTTATTTAATATACATGTGTCAAACAACAATTGGTTAGTAGAAAGGCATATTATGTACCCTTTCACACCTAATTGGACCCCAAAAACATAACAAAACCAAGAAAACCCTCCACTACACTCACATTCGAAGCCTCTCTCTTCTCTTCTCTACAACTCAAACTCAAACCTAATCTGAAACAAAAAACCCAGCGAAGCAGCCGCCAGATCTCATTATTAGCCTCAGCACCTCCAAGTTGTTGACCTCATCTCTTTCTTCTTCGAAAACCCAGTTGTGCCTCTTGGATCTTCCTCTTAATTCGTAGCTGCAAAACCATGTTTGAGATACTCAATGGGGCTTGGAGAAAATAGCTCATACCACTTCAATCCCACCCTCTTAGAACTAAGGTTTGTTTCAATTCTTGAATCATACCCAGTTTTTGTTTTTGTTTTGTTGTCTTACTCTGCTTTGTAAGATGTCAATTAATCAATTGGGTTTTGAAATTTCTAATTTGATTTGTATTAATCAATTATTTGTATTAATGAAAATATGGGATTGGGTCTGCCAGGGTGTGGGGGGAGGAGCTGAGAGAATTGGGTTATTGAAGAATAAATGATTTGTCTTTTCATTGCACTAGTTTCCAAAAGGCTATTAATTTTTTTATTATTAATACCTCACTTGCATGGTCCCTATGTTGTATATTTTGTATTCAATCAGAGAGATGATTTCTGGAACGAGGCCATTGAACTTGCTGATTTACACCACCTCAATGTGGTAGCTTCTATGGTGTTGTGCTTGATGGGCCGGGAGGTTCTGTGCCAACAGTGACAGTATATTTTGAAATAATTGATTATTTGTTTCTGCTATTGCAAAATCATTCCCTCAAAAGCATAAGTGATTATACAATGTGTGAATACTGAAAAAAGAGAAGAGATGAATAAAATTTTGTATTGAAACTCTTATTCATTTTCACTGATTGATTCTCTATTGATGCACAACCTTGCAGTTATGGTAATTTTCTTATTCATTTCTTATTTGGTTAATCTTGTATCCTAAAATTTGTGTTGATTGAAACTCTTTTATGTGCAGTATGGGGGACATGCTGGAAACTGGAAATTGATGCTGGAAACTGGAAACTGGGCAGCCTTTCATTATGAACTAATTTTGGGCAGCTTTTCATTTCTTAGTTTTATCATGTATTCATTTCTTATGAACTTTAGAATGTTTGTTTTGATGGATATTGTGAACTTAGAAGCATACTGGAAACTGGACAGGTTTTGATTAAATGGAAATTATGAACTTGTATTTTGGGCATCCTTTCATTTCTTAGTTTTATCATCTTGTACAGCTTTTGATGTAAGAGCAGGTTGAAAAATTGTTGTGTTAGCCTTTGATGCTAGAAATTGGACAGCTTTTGATTAATGGAATATTGTTGTGTTAGCCTTTGATGGAATGGAATGATATAATGGCGAAACATTAGCATTATAATGTAAGAGCAGGTTGAAAAATGCTTGGTTTTGTGTTAGGCACAAACCGGCCGAACCAATCCGAACCAAACCGATTACAAGTGGTTTGGATTGGTTCGGTTTTCATTATGGTTTTAGGCTAATCCGAACCAAACCAGACCGTTATTTTCTTATTGGTTCAGCTGTGGTTTGAGAGTAAAACCGAACTAATCCGACCGTGCCCACGCCTAATCAAACTGATTAACAAATTCTTGTGTTTTCGATTAATGTATGAGACATAATGTAATTTTCCTCGATCAATTGGTTAACCACACGTATTAAATTATTAATGTTGAGGAAGAATCTTGCTTCTAAAGTTAGTTCACTAACTAACTTAACAATAATTCACAATTGATTTAACAAAAGCATATAATTCACCCAAATTTTCTCTCACTACTTTATTTTTCCTCTGTATTATTTTCTCATTTATCCAGCAATCACTGCCTCCACATGCATAGCTCATGTGTAGATTGCTAGTAACAATATCAAACGTTGACTAAGCATATAGGGTTATAGGATCTGATGCATGTTAGAGACACGTGTTTCATATAATCCGAAAAGAAACATTTGGCTGTACTTATCATGAAAATATGAAGGAGGAGAAGAAGAAACGGAGGAGGCTTCTCAACTACTCCTTCCATGGTGTTGAGTCTGTTGACCAGTTGTTTATGTTTGATCCAATCCAAGCTATACATATATATTTGAGTTGCATGGTGTTGAGTCTGTTGACCAGTTGTTTATGTTTGATCCAATCCATGGCTCGTTTCATAATCAAAAGTTGCGTGGTTGTAAGGTTTCCTCCACTTGACTGGCCTGGTCTAGTCTTCCCTTCCCTTGGCCCCAGCCATTTGTTTCTCTACACACACACAAAATACAACCCCACATTATAGAGTTTCTATCTGATATTTTCATTTACGTGCATATGAACGATTGTCGTATTTAACATCACAATATAATAATTACATTTCATTAAAACATGTCATTGCCTAGGTGAAAGGAAATTTGTAGTTTATTTAGCATTATTGGACCAACATGCTATTCATAAACAAGTACTACAAGGAAATAAAAAAAGAGAAAGGAGATATTAATGCAATTATAACTCAACCAAAAAGTGTGTGGTTCCAGTGTTTATTCGACTTGACTGGCGTGGTCTAGTTTTCCCTTGACCCCAGCCATTTTTCCGGACATAAAATAAAGTCTAGCCCCTATGTTCCGTTAGAAATTTCATTTAACAAAAAATAGAAAAATAAAAAAAGGAAAAATCATGATGTAAACCTTCGTTTTCATCATATTTAATAAATCTCTCAAACGTTTTGACAAAAAAAAAGAAAGAAAAAAAGAGAGAGAGTTCTATAATCATGCTTCTTCTTGCAATATCTTTGAATAAAATATCTATTATGAATGAGCTGAGGAAGTTAAGCATGGCCCCAGCCATTATTCCAAACTGAAGAAAAGTCTAGCCCATATGTGAAGAACTGTCAGCTTAAAATCTACAAATGAAGGGAAGTTGCCTTAGTCATTTCGGATCACCGTAGTCAACGTCAGCAAATCTTAGGAAATTGCCTAAGTTAACCAAATATTGTACCCACATATACCAATATCTTCTACTTATGAATTCAAGAATCAAGCACCCATCATATGCAACAATTATTAGATAGTAAATTAGAACATTTCCAAGCTGCCTAAGTAACCAAATAAATAGCAAATCACAAACAAAATGAGTCAGGAATAAATCATATGCATATAAACAACTGAAACTTACAAAAACTTACTTTTCCGGTACGTAGCATCTTGGAGCAGCCAACACGTGCCTTTTTATGGGTCGACTCGGTGAAGCTTTTGGTGCCGGCTCCTCAGATTGGACAAAGACAGAGGCAGTTCCCCCGTTGAGTTCATAGGAGTAGTTTGATTGTATTATTTATGTTGTTTTAGTTTCTTACATATGGAAAACTGGCCTAGGTTAATTAGGTTATAAATATTGTTCTGAAAAGCTCAACTGTGGTAATTGCTGAATGGTACAAAGGTTCACAACCTAAATTTGATTTCTTTTCTTTATTACAACATTATCACAAAAACTCAATGTTGTTCGATCTAATTTTCTTTTAATTTTCAATGTTGTCTTACAACATTATCACAAAAACTCAACCTAAGTTTGAAGATGAGCAAAGTCTCAATGTATGTATTTAGGGAATTCAAAAGGAATTCTGTGAGACTCAAAAGGAATTCATCTTCATGATCACCCCGTCTTTCAAAATTAGCCTTACTTACCATAAACAGAAAAAAGAAGCAGAAAAATATTACAATTTCAATTAAAATTTTGACTAATTGTCCTGCAAAATAAGAAAAATGTTGAAATTTCGAAGTTGAAATCACTGGAAGAAATACAGGGAGCATCGCAAGTATGTATCATAAGCACACCCGTGAAGGCTTTTGCTATGCTATGTGAAGGAAGTTGAGGTTCCACCCCAAAACCAATTGGCCATGGGGGAGTAGCCCAACTCCTTATAAACCCAGGCTAGGTCCCTTAACTTTTCAATGTGGGACAAATACTCTCAACACGCCACCGCACGTGTGTCAAACTTTCAAGCCTAACACGTGGACAACACATATTGGGTGACGTGGGAGCACGTGTAGCCGTTAGGCCCAACACGTGAAGCCTTGCTTTGATACCATGAAGGAAGTTGATGTTCCACCCCAAAACCAATTGGCAATGGGGGAGTAGCCCAACTCCTTATAAACCCAGGTTAGGTCCGTTAACTTTTCAATGTGGGACAAATACTCTCAACACTATGGAAGGTACAATTACAATATTTCTTAACCAAGGTCCTTTTAAAATTGGAATAATTAAAACTTAAAAGGCAGATATTTGTGCGGGACCATGAACTGAGAGAAGGTGGTGCAGAAGCAAATGTGTTCTTCCAGCTTACCAAAGCTTCTGCCTGTGTTCTTGGTGATGAGGTGGCCTTCAACGAAAGCAATGAGAGCCAAAAAATAAGAAGGAGAAGAGTAAAAGGAGGCTTGTGACCAAAGAAAGGTTTTGCCATGATGTTGTTGACCAAAGAAAGGTGATAGGGCATTATGTTTTGCCTTTTTTTTTAGTTGTAATAAGTGCAACAATTCTCTATAAGAATGCCGAATGGGAATGGGCTTTAGTCTTTGTTTAGGTTTTAAGTTTTTATTCTAGGTCTCTCCTAGGGAGGGTTTTGTTTCGTTCTTTATGTTGGTGTGTGTCCAATTTATCCAAGCAGTGGGGCGTTTTCAGCTTTTCATGAAAAAGTCACTAGAGCAAAGCCAGCTTTTCATGACATAAGTGTTTGTACTAATTTAAAACAGCTTTTGGCAGCTCCAAAAACACTCCAAAACGTTCCCTAAATTATGTAAATCAGTCTTCATCATTAAGGTTTTGCATCCTAAAACTAAGGTGGATACTAATTGTGGGAACCTAATTAATTCATAAACCTAGGTCAAATAATTCCTTCCATTTGGGGATTATTTGACCTAATTAGGAATTATTCAATTTAATTGGAGGTTACCCAATTAAATAGAATGTTACCTAATTAGGTTGAGGATTGATTTGATTCCTACGAATATTCTCAATTAATGGAGGAGTTACCTAATTAAATTAGGTATTGATTTGATTGCTATCCTGATTAGAGATTTGATTTAAATCAATTAAATCAAATCCCTAATTAGTAAAATCTCGCCAATTGGGGAGGAATAATTCCCTTCCATCTACGGAATTATTCCTCTGAAACCCTAGCTCCCGAGACCTATATAAAAGGATGGCCACATACAAGGGTGGAGGTACGTCTAAAATTACTACCAAATCTTTGCAGAAATGATTTCTCACAAACCCTAGCCGCCACTCTCTCTCTCCCTTTTACACAAGGCTCCGGCCACCACTCACGGCTCCGCCCACCCGGTTTCCACCACAAACATATATAACTCCGTACCCTATTTTAGTTATCATTTCTTTATAGATCGATTGAACTAACTTAGGCATCGGAGGGCCTTTGGCCAACACCTCCCGGGTGTGGTCCTCTTATTGCTATGCATTTTGCATGGAGAAAGAGAGGCGGAGAAGACGAAGGAATCTTCCAATCCAATATTCCCGTGGGAGGAAATTTGCTCCCACAAATTGGTGCTTTCATTGAGAGCACGAGTTATACTCAACGCGTGCTCAAGGAATCCGTTCCTCCTATTTTCCAATCCACCGAAACTTTTCGAACAACCATGGTTGGAAGCATGACGACGAGAGGCAAAGCCGCCGCAATGGCTCAATCCGCGACGGCCCAAAGCCACTCCACCCATGATCCCGCGATCGACATGGTGGCGCCACCACCTCTCACCACCGCGCCGGCCACTGCAGTCTCCCAAGGCCCCTTGGCCGGACCCAGCCACCCTCGTGGCTCCATTGCCGAGCATGGTGGAACCTCCCATTAAGGTGGGCTCGTTACCACCGCCGACCTAGGCCCAATCTTAGAGCAACTTCATCCATTCCCTCCATTGCATCCGCGCTCGACGCACACTCCCGCGTACAACTCCAATGAAACCCTAGCCCGTATGGAGTTGGGCTCCACACACTTCTCTCCTCCCGATCCACGAAGTCAAGCAGACCTCAATTTGAGAGTTGACCAGCTAGCTCTGAGGATGGACGACCAAAGCAATTTGATGAGGCAGCTCCTCAACCAAATCAATCTAGTTCAAAACCTTGGCCTTGGACAACTGGGCGAAGAGAGAAGGATGGACGAAGGCGCCAATAGGCAGCTCGATGGGTACCAAGCAAGTCAAGCAGGAATGAGCAGACAAGGAGAGGGACAACAACGTGATCAGCTCGCCAACATATCACAAGCATCCGCAAGCCACACTCAGAGCAACATGCGAGGAAGGCTGGGCCCACGACTCGACGTCCACGACCGCCTAAGCCCGCAGATGAGTGCTCCTCAAGGGCTAGGCTCCCAGGGAGGTCAACCTGACAACCTTCACGGTGAGGATCGTGAGGAAAGGCGCTCCGCTGCTCACTCTCGAAGAACCGATTCTCGTCGACAAGCTATGGAAGATCACTCACAAGCGCAGTCGACCAACACGCCGCCTAGGCAACGCAGACGAGAAGCTCGAACCTTGCAAATCAATGAGGAGGTCAATCAACGTCGCCCAGATCGCGAGGGTCGCCGACGTGTCGACCAGCAATGCGCGCATAGGACGTTAGGAAGCTTGTGAATGACCAACTTTGAGGATGCCCTTCGCAAGGAGATGGACCAAGCGAACTCCACGCCTTTCACTGTCGGAATTGAGCAAGCGGCTCCCCCGAAGCGATTCTCGACCCTTCGTTTACACCCTTCAAGGGAGACTTCGATCCCGATAGCCACCTAAAACACTTCAAAAGTGTCATGATCCTCCACAAGGCTGACGACGCGTTGATGTGCAAGGTGTATGTGATGACCCCCGGGAGCAGCTCAGGACTGGTTCCACACCCTACCATCTGGGTCAATCAGGCTTCAAGGAGTTGGCATACGTCTTCGCGAAAGAATACACGTCTTCCCGGACAATCAAGAAGAACCCCGACCACCTGTTCAACCTACGCAAGAAGTCCGACGAATCCCTTCGAGACTACATCAAAAGATTCAAAGCAGAAAAGGCCAACATCGTAGGATGTGACGACCAGTCGCGTCCTCTGCTTTCAAGAAAGGCCTTCCAGCTGAACACGACTTATACCACAAGCTGACTATCGCTCCCAGCCGGACTCTGGCAGAGGTCTCGCAACCGCGAAACGCTATGCGCTCTGGGATGACGATCGAATCGCCGCAAAGAAGTCTACTAAGCAGGAAGATCAACCAACCAAGAGGGCAGGCCAAAAGAACGACGGGTTCAGCAAGAGGAAACAAGGACAAGCGAAGGTCGCACCCGAAAGAGGACGTGACGGCAGGAGAGAATTACACCAAATTCTTCATCCCCATACACCAAATCTTAGCCCAAGTGAATGACAAACCTTTGGTAAGGAAGCCATTGCCCTTGAAAGGAGATCCAGACAAGAGGGATACCAGAAAATATTGTGCCTTCCACGGGACGCACGAGCACACAACAAACAACTGCTTTGCTTGGAAAACACACCTTGAGGAACTCGTGAGAGAAGGTCATTGCACGGAGTTCATTGCGAAGCAAGCCATCCAGCGGATAGAGGATCGCGACACCACCAAGGAGCCACCTCAGAAGGTCATAAGGATTAACACAATCTTCACCGACTCCAGGAGTCTGGGCTGACCAGCAAAGAAAAGAAGAGGAAGATCAAATAGGCCACGGTGGTCTCCCAAGTCTCGACCGACCTTCCACCGGTGAAAGACGACCTAGTGATCGGCTTCTAGAAGAAAGATCTGATCGGCCTCGATATGCCACACAACGACGCCCTTGTCGTCAGCATTCAAATCGCTGAGGCCATGGTCGACCGAATCCATGTGGACGAGGGCAGCGTAGACAATATCCTGCAATCGACTGTCGTCCAACAGATGGGCTTGGAAGCAAAGATCAACAAATCAGCCAGGTTGCTGACCGGCTTCAATGGCGCAACGACAGTTACAATGGCCACAATAGATCTCGACGTCTACTCCCCACCTGTAATCAACTCACAAACATTCATGGTCATTGACGAAGTCTCACCCTACAAAGGCATCTTGGGCAGACCATGGATTGGTAAGATCAACGCCATCACCTCCGCCACTCATCAGAAAATCCGCTACCCAATTCCTGGGGGCGGTGTCGGCCAAGTGGACGCGACCAGGTAATGGCGAGGAAATGCTCAGCTCAAGGGCTGAAGAAACGCAAGCCAACATAGTTCCTCACTGTGAATCAAGCAGATCTGGAGCTAGTAGAACAACCAGATCTCACTCCTAGCAACTGAGCAAGCCAGAAGGGGAAGGGAATAGTTATGCCCTTATAGCAATCAAAGCATCAGGACCAAGTCGAAGAAACCCGTCCGGAGGACTCTCCTGAAGAAGGATAGAAACCCGAAGAGGACGTTGAGCTAATACCCTTGGATCCTGACCGGGCAGACAAAAAAGCGCGGTCAGCTCAGCGCCTAAGCCCAGAATGAGAAGAAGAAGCTAACTATTAGAAATGTGCCCTAAGAGCCAATACATTTGACGTAATCTCCTTAGAATACATTTCATATTTGATATATAAGGGGCAAACTTATTTGTTATCTTTTACATCGTGAAAGAAACAAATGTCCAAGGTATACTAAATAAGAGATAAAGTAATCTAAAGAAAATTAGATTCGGAGACCTTTAATCTTTAACTGTAGCATCCCAAAATGTTCCTAATCATAGGTTATCAAATGGGCATTGATAAACCGTCAAGATTAGCACATATTATGTATGCTCAATTGGGAGGATGGTTAGTCTCAAACCATTTGTGTAGTTGACACTAATACAAGTATGTAAATGCTCATTAGTGAATGAGTACACTAACGCGATCAACCGTAGTTCTCATATGGAGTATTTATCTACATGTCAAATGAGAACTCATAGTTGCAATAATGCAAATTAGTCCTTAGACATGAGGCATCATGGTTGTCCTGTGATGCGTTATTGATATTTGATAGCTCTTAAAGGCAAGCCGTAAAAGATTTGTCTTAAGTGTTGTTGGGATCTCTTAATTCATCATAGGGGCATGTGAATGTACAATAAGGAATCTCTACTTTCGATAAAGAAGGAGAATGTTTCAAGATGTGATTCAGTAAATCTTTGGCCAAAGTATTTTGAGCTTGATTTAGAAAGTTGTTCTTAATCATGTTCTTTTGAATCACATAAGGTTATAAATCATATTAGGGGTTTGACATAAACAATCCGTACCCTAATAATATGATTTGAAACATTGTATAAGAGAAGGACCGTATTGCATTGCAATTCCAACTGAATAGGTTCTTCATCAATTCTGGTTAGCTTGGGTAGCCTTGATATATTGCTAGATGTCACTCTTGGCTTGTGGAAGTCCTATGATTGATTGTGATTGATCCAAATAAATGAAGAACTAAAAAGGGGTTTTTAATTCCAGTTGGTTAGAAAGAGTTCTAATATTTTCCCACTGCCTTGCTAATTAGAACCTAATGAATTGCACACCTTAAATGGTTAACTTTGAGTAATACAAATGAGAATGAGGAAATCAATTTGATTGATTTGATGTGGATAATTTACTACGTGTAAAAATGTATTTGGGCCTCGGTAATAGTTAAGGAAAGTCCAAATGGTTGGGTATCAAGCCCAAGGGCTTAAGACACATAAATATTATGGTTTAAGTGTCATAAGGCCCAATTTTGGAAGCCCAATAGGGTTTGGCCGAAAATGGTTAAGTGAATGTGTATGGGAATTGTTTCCATAAGCTCATTAACAAAAAAAACACAATCCAACATCAACCAAATGGTTTTGGGAGATCAAAGATAGATAAAAGAGAGTTTTCAAGAGTGAAACACTTTCATCTTTCTAAGTGGTTTAGATTGAAACCAATCTTGAGAATCTTGCACTAGCATCCAAGTATTCTCAAGATACTTCTTCTCATCTCAAGGTTCCATTGATGTGGAGACTTAGAGGCCATATACTTTTGTGGCTCACATGGAGGAGAAAGATCAAGGAGCAAAGATCAAAGATCAAAGAGGAGATCAACAAAGAGGAAATCATCAAGAGAAGACCAAACACAAATTGGTTCATATAATTGCTTAAAGGGTAATTAGATCTTATCCTTTCTCTTGAATTTTCATTTATGAAAAACATATCAATGTTCATGGCTTAAGATACTTGGAAGAAAGTTTTGTTTTTGAATTTAAACACCCACCTTAGACTTCCGCTGCGATTAATTTGATTAAATGCATGTTTAATATTCAAATGAACTTTGGAAAAATATTTTGAAATTCCTACACTAACCACCTTCCTCTAGAACAACAAGGACATGTTCGCATGGTCACCATTAGACATGCCAGGCATCGACCCAAACATCATCTACCATCGACTCCACGTCAACCCTGCCAGCAAGCCAGTGGCACAGAAGAGACGCAACTTCGCCCCAGAGCGGGTCTCAATCATTGAAGCCGAGATCGACAAACTTCTAGCAACCGGCTTCATTAAAGAGGTCTCCAACTCGGAGTGGTTGGCCAACGTTGTTTTGGTGGCAAAACACAGAAAAGGGCAAATGGAGAGTTTGCGTCGACTACACTGACCTCAATAAGGTATGTCCTAAAGACAACTTCCCATTGCCGAGAATCGACCAACTCGTGGATTCCACCTCGGACAATCAGTTGCTCAGCTTCATGGACGCTTGCTCTGGCTACAATCAAATCATGATGCACGAGGATGATAAGGCGAAAACTTCTTTCATCATCGAGAGAGGGACCTACTGCTACAAGGTCATGCCCTTTGGGCTAAAGAACGTCGGAGCAACATACCAAATGCTCGTGAATAAAATATTCAAGGGGCAGATCGGCAAGACTATGGAAGTCTACGTGGATGACATGCTGGTCAAAGCCCCAAAACGTGCAGATCACATAAAAAACCTCGCCGATGCATTCAGCTTGCTACGCTAGTATCGCATGAAGTTGAATCCAAGTAAATCCACGTTTGGCGTATCGTCAGGACCAATTCCTAGGGTACCTAGTCACGCAACAAGGTATCGAGGCACACCCACGACAAATCAAGGTCATTCTAGAGATGAAGTCGCCATCCACAATGAACGAAATACAAAGTCTGACGGGCAGAGCAGCGGCCCTCAATCGATTCCTCTCGAGATCTACCTACAAGTGCAGACCATTTTTCAAAGCTTTGAAAAAAGGGCAAAGAGACAAGTGGCATGAGGAGTGCGAAGTAGCTTTTAAAGTCTGAAGACTTACCTCACTTCACCTCCCCTGCTCTCAAAATCAGTCCCAGGCGAAGACTTGTTCGTATACCTGGCAGTGTCCAACTCGGCCGTTAGCTCAACTCTCATTCGAGAAGAACTAGAGGCCCAAAACTGGTATTCTACACGTCAAAAGCTCTCCTCGATGCAGAGACTCGCTACCCGAAATTGGAAAAGCTTATTTTGGCCCTTGTAGTTTCCGTGAGAAAGTTACGACCCTACTACCAAGCTCACCGAGTCATCATCATGACCGACTTTCCTTTGAGATCAATACTTCACAGCCCTGACGCTTCCCAGCGACTCATGAAATGGACTATAGAACTAAGCCAGTATAACCTCCTCTACTGGCCAAAGACTACAATAAAAGCTGTCACGCCCCGGACCCTGGGGTTGGTGGAAACCTCGCGCCCGGTGCGTGAGAAAATAAAAAGAAAAATAAAATAAAATAAAAAGAAACCGAAATATAAAATAAACTTTTCTTATAAAAATAGTTTCAAAATATTACAATTTTACAAGAAATAAATAAAGGTCTATCACCCTCATCTAATTCAGTCTCAACTGGTTTAGTCCTCGTCTTGCCCACTAATTCATCTGAAAAATTAAACAGGATGAGGGATGAGCAACCACCGCTCAGTGAGTAGATTATGTAATATGTCAGTCAAGCAATGTTTGTTTTACACACTCTAGAAAATATATCATGAAAAGATACACCAATCCAGATCATATCACATCTTCCCTTCATATTTTGATTATCCTTCATAGCATGTAACCAACCACGTGACTCCTATTGGCCTTACTGCCCTATGTCCCCGTGTGGTACATCTATCCCTCGGATACCCAAACATTGAAGTTCTCATGTTCCATGAATAATACATACTTTATATTCCAATCAATATATATATATAGTGTGAAAGATTGCACCAAATTAAACATGCTTGACTTGAAAATAGAGAGATATTTGTAAATAGAATAAATCCACGATAATTCATGGTTTTCATATTTTATCACAAAATAAGAACTTTTAGAACACATTACATAAACCACTCACCTCGCTAATAAGAGTCCTTAAAGAAATTGGGAGGACAACTATATCTATCTTCATGGACTACTACGCATGCCATGAAAACAATAATAGGAAAGGGTTCCTATTTATACTACTACATAGGCGGCAACTACTTTCCTTCAATTGGACTAATGAATGGCAATTGATAAGGTTTGGCTCCAGGTTTAGATAGCTATTATTGGAGTGCCAACACCTCATGCTTAAATAGAGCTTACTCATCTAGGTACAATGACACTTGGAGTCTAAAGTACGTTTTGGATAATAACTAGGCAATTGAACTTGGTCAGCAAGAAACAAGAGATAAAGCTGTCAAAAAAGACAATACATATAAATATTACTATTTTTAATAACTAATAAGATAAATTTCTGAAAATATAAGACGTACCAAGATAATTATCTATATATAAACATGTAACAAAATATTTTCTGAAATATAAAAAAAAATACGGGGTTTCACAAAAGCCCAGGCTCTAGTAGACTTTGTGGCAGAATTCACCTCATAAGCCGAAGAAGAGAAGTTGGTCAACCATAAGAAGGAAAGTTCAAAAACAGATGACACATCCGCTGAACCTGGCCAACCCACAGACATGTGGCAATTGCGCGTAGACGAAGCATCGAACCAAAAAGGAGCGGGAGCAGGCGTTGTCATCATCACCCCAGATGGAACCCTATTAGAGCAAGCCATCACGCTGGGTTTCCCAGCCTGGAACAACGAGGCAGAATACGAGGCATTGCTCGCTGGCCTGTGCTTGGCAAAGGAGCTAGCAATCAAGAAGCTAGCCATCTACTCAGATTCCCAGTTGATCGCGAATCAAGTCTCAGGTGAACACATGGCGAAGCACCCAAGGATGATCTTGTGCCTTGACAAAGTCCAAAAGCTATTAAAGGCGTTTCCTACCTTCACCATCCAACAAGTGCCTCGGGCAAAGAACGCGCATGTAGAGGCCCTGGCAAGCCTAGGATCCGCGCTGGATACCCAATCCAGGACGCTCCATCCGGTCGAACACCTAGACCGACCAAGCATTGAAGAAATAGAGCCAATCAACGCAATGCAGATTGACGAGGACCCCAACTGGCAAGACCCCATCATTGACTACCTGATGAACGGAAATCTACCAATGAACAAGTCCGAAACTAGAAAAGTCCAGCAGAAGGCCGCGAGATACTATATGCACGGCAACAAGCTCATTCGCAGATCATACTCCGGCCCTCATCTCACCTGCATAAAATACCCTCAAACACTTGAGATTCTCTGCAAAATTCACAACAGCGAGTGTGGCAACCAGTCTGGGGGCATATCACTCATCTAGAAGGCTCTAAACATAGGCTACTTCTGGCCTACCATGCGCCACAACTCCATCAAATATGTCAAGAAATGTGATCGCTGCCAGCGATACAAGCCAATTCCTAACCTGCCTACCGAAGTCTACCATTCGCAAAGCAATCCATGGCCATTCATGCAATGGGCCATTGACCTAGTGGGTCTCTTGCCACCAGCGCCCGCCAAGAAGGACATGATGATCGTTACCACCGACTACTTTACTAAATAGATCGAGGCCGAAGCTCTATCCTCTACTAAAGAAGCTGATGTGGAACGATTCATCTGGAGAAACATCATCTGCCGATTTGGTTGCCCACAATCACCAGCTACCGACAATGGCTCACAATTCATCGACAAGCAGATGACTGAGCCCTGCACATTTCTGAAGAAGAGAACCATCTACTGCAAATTCCAGAATGTGCCACAACAAAAGACAGTTGCCCATAAGCAGCGTCCTAAGGGAGACGCAGGGCGACGACCAAAGCATCCTTCGGGAGACGCAGCCCATAAGAAGCGTCCTAAGGGAGACGCAGGGTGCGCCAGGAATTTCCTAAGGGAGGTATCCAGGTTCCTATCCGTTTCCTAAGGGAGGCAGGATAGTCACACAGTTGCCCATAAGGAGCGTCCTTCGGGAGACGCAGGGCGACGACCAAAGCGTCCTTCGGGAGACGCAACCCATAAGAAGCGTCCTAAGGGAGATGCAGGGTGCGCCAGGAATTTCCTAAAAGAGGTATCCAGGTTCCTATCCGTTTCCTAAGGGAGGCAGGATAGTGACACAGTTGCCTATAAGGAGCGTCCTTCGGGAGATGCAGCCCATAAGAAGCGTCCTAAGGGAGACGTAGGGTGCGCCAGGAATTTCCTAAGGGAGGTATCCAGGTTCTTATTCTTTTCCTAAGGGAGGCAGGATGGTAACATAGCTGCCCATAAGGAGCGTCCTTCGGGAGACGCAGGGCAGCGACCAAAACATCCGACAGGCATATGCAGACCACGCCCGGAAGTCCCTTAAGGGGGACCCTGGCAATTATAAATCTCCAAAAGAAGATGCGCAATCAAAATACAGGCTGGTTACTCAAGCAGTTCACAAGTCAATATGCAAATTGAAGTTGAAAAAATAACTGAAATTTCCATAGCAAGCTGACCAACCGACCAAAGTTCAACAAAAAGAAGATGATCAGACAATACCAATTATTCCACACAAGAAAGCAGACTACAAAATGAATAAAGGAGTCTTCATTTACTCTGAGACGCTAGCAGGAGATCCTTGATCTACAGCCTCTTCAGCGTCCCACCCGATCAGCCACGTTCTCAGAAGCTCCACCTGCTTGGTCCGCGACGCCCGCCACTACCTCATCTGCTGCATCCTACTCTGCTTCACCTACTCTTCAACTCCTTCCATGTTCACAGGCATTAACCTGCTCACTTTGCACATGGAGTAAGTCAAAGAGAGTATCTCGATATCTCCATCTCCAATGGCATAGAAGGGGATCATTTCCATTTAAACAGTCTAAGTAGCCCAACTTGTACGCATTCATGATAGCTTAGAACTTGGACTTTTCAGCGGACTTATGATATGCGCCAAATCTAGCCAAAAGCTTGTCATGACTAAAGGAGACATCAGCATTCTTGTGCACAAGACGGAAGTAGGTATCTTTTCGACTAACCAAGTCAACGGCGGAATAGGGGGCAACAACGGACGAGTTTCGGATAGTTTCAGCAACAAGAAACTACTCCTTTTTGAAACAGATGAAATGTTGCTTCATTTTGTTTTCCCAAGGAAAGCCTCGAGAATGTGTCAAGATCGCGGCCTGACGGATGTGATAGACCAACTGAGCACAGAAGGCCGAGTTTGATAGAAAGTTCGTCTTGAGCAGATGAGACATGCATGCATCCCCTGCAAGGCTAGACTTGTTCGCCTTGGTATCAACCGCCGACGCTGAAGAAGAACCCTTCGCCCAAGCAGATGACTCTCTCATCTTCTTAGCCACTGCCACCTCACCTCCAAAAGAGTCAATGATACTGAATCAACTCCACGCTTGACTGCCCGTGACTCAACAGCTGGATCATAAGCAGACCTCCCGCTCCGATCTCCATCTTTTGACAGATGCAGATGACTCGAACTTCGAGGAGGAATGTCTACATCTATTTAAAGCTCGGCAAAACTAGATTGGGCACGAGCTGCTTCATGAAGCAGATCATGGTTTTCAAGCTTGTCAGCAGGAGGCTCGGGCAGAACACCCCAAACACCGCGCATGCCACCAACCTTCGTGCTATATGCGTCCATGAGATGTTTGGTGATGAGCACAAAATAAATACAAGTTTTATCCTTAAATTTATATTTGTTAGTATTTTCTTTTGTATTATGTAAATTTATTAGAGTATTTGTATTGGCTATTTTCAATCTTTATTTTTGTATTTAATGAGTGGTTGTATGTAGATATTAAGTGTCTTCCAGCAATGGCATGAGGAGGAGGAGGAATAAGTAATGTGTTGCAAAAAGAGAGGAAGAACTCAATTTGGATTTGATGACTTTGCCTTTTACAGCTCATGCTGTACAGTCTATTTGCAGACCTGAAAATCGAATTTTCCCATGCTCAAATGAATAAATATCCTTCATGACACTTGTTCAATAAGATGTCGACTAAAACATATCCAAAAATTGGAATAATTGGATAAAACTCAATCCACAGGCTGTCAAACACCAAGACAGGTTCATGACTTTGCCCTTTTACAGCTCATGCTGTACAGTCCATTTGCAGACCTGAAAAACGAATTTTCCCATGCTCAAATGAATAAATATCCTTCATGACACTTGTTCAATACGATGTCGACTAAAACATATCCAAATATTGGAGCAATTGGATAAAAACTCAATCCACAGGCTGTCACACACCAAGACAGGTTCTAGAAGACAGCTTGCATATGCAGCTGGAATGAAAGGGACTTCATGCTTCTATAAATAGGCAACAACTCAAGAGAGAAATGGTGCAGAAATTCAAGAGTGATACACAGCAAAAGGCAAGAGAGAGAGAGAGAAAGAGTGAGGAAGAAAGAGAACAATGATGGAAAGGAAAGAACCAAGAGCTAACAACTCTTTTAAACTTGTTCTTCCTTTCCTAGTTCTCATGTAAATTATGTATTTTAATTTCTTTGTTTTGTTTTAAATTCTTAATTATGTCTAGCTAAAATACTTAACTAAGGTTGGATGAAACACCATTATTAAATAAAGTTCTAGTTTTTATCTTCAATTCTCAAATATTGTGGTGTTCAATGATTATAATTTTCACTTCATATGATTAATAGATTAATCTTCTTTTCACCACTTCTATCATGTATTGTGACATATAACATGTATTTGTGGTAGTTAAGAGTTTGGATTAATCTATTAATTCATCCTTGGTTTATATTTCTAGTTTACAAATTTCTTTGATATTTTGTTATTCAAATAAACTTTTTCACATAGGATGCTTAGGAAACTTTGATCCTTTGTAGTTAAATAATTTTGTTTACATATTATGCTTAGAATTTGTACTTATGAAGGGAAGGAAAATTTACTTATGATCTAAAGTACAAGCTTAATTGATAAATCTTGAGAAAGCAGTAGATTGATTTCTAGATTGCTACTCCGTGGGAATTGAAAGATAAATAATTAGGATCTTATGGAATAATGGTGTGGATTCTAAAACCTTAGTTATTTTTTCTCATAAATTTAAATCTTAATTTCAGTTTATTGTCATTTCCATATTTGTTTCATGCTTTATTTAATTTTCTTTATCAACAAACAAATCACCATTTGAATCAACTAGGTTGGCAATGAAATTAACTTGGGTATAATTGGTTTTCTATCTTTACACGCAATCCCTTGGGTACGATCTCGCTCTTACACGCTTATGCTATATTCGATTCGTGCGCTTGCGAGTTTATAAATTTTAAAAGACACCGCTTTTGGTGACAACATTTGGCCCTGGCAGATGATGACGGAGTAGACCCCACTTGAGTCTTCTCAGCACAAGGGAACCTTGGCTTCTTCCTCAATGGAGACACATTCTCTGCCTGTGAAGGAGTAGCTTCATCTCTTGAAGACTTGGCAGCAGCCTTTCTCTTTGGGGGAGATTCAGCAGAACACTTCTCTTACCCAGCTGGCAGACCCAGAGTTCTGCACCATTCAGCTTCCATCTCTCAACATCCTGGGCAGGGGGCAGACCATCGACTTTCTCTCAATACTTGCCCAACTGATGACGCCTGCAACGCATAGGAAGTGGCTGGTCTACCCTGCGCACCTGCTCCACCACAGCTGCTGCCCACTACTCCACCACAGCTGCTGCCACGTGCCAGCCGTCGCCTGTCACGACGACATCTAGTCGAGTTTCCCCTAGCTAATCCTCGAAGCAAAAAAGAAATACACGTGCTCGACTTACCTTGGGATACACGATGACTCCTCTCTTCGACAAGCAGGTACAAATTCTCCAAGATCTCTCTCAAGCTAGAAAGTAGAGAAGTTAAGTTTACGATGTGAAGAAGAGTGAAGAAAAGCCCTGCATTTATACATGTTCGGCATCCTAGGTCAAGAAAGAATCGCAAGCCCATTCCTACTGGGAACCGAACTCCAAGTGCAAGTCATATACCTCCTCCACTCAGGAGCCCAAATCCAAGAAGGAAGCCCAGTTACAGCTGGACAGCTCAATAGATGATTTACATCTCTTACATGCCACCACGCGTCATGCAGAAGCTGGGGGGCATTTGTGGGAACCTAATTAATTCGTAAACCTAGGTCAAATAATTCCTTCCATTTGGGGATTATTTGACCTAATTAGGAATTATTCAATTTAATTGGGGGTTACCCAATTAAATAGAATGTTACCTAATTAGGTTGATGGTTGATTTGATTCCTACGAATATTCTCAATTAATGGAAGAGTTACCTAATTAAATTAGGTATTGATTTGATTGCTATCCTGATTAGAGATTTGATTTAAATTAATTAAATCAAATCCCTAATTAGTCAAATCTCGCCAAATTGGGGAGGAATAATTCCCTTCCATCTACGGAATTATTCCTCTGAAACCCTAGCTCCCGAGACCTATATAAAAGGATGGCCACATACAAAGGTGGAGGTACGTCTAAAATTACAACCAAATCTCTCCAGAAATGATTTCTCACAAACCCTAGCCGCCACTCTCTCTCTCTCCCTTTTACACAAGGCTCTGGCCACCCGGTTTCCACCACAAACATATATAACTCCGTACCTTATTTTAGCTATCGTTTCTTTATAGATCGATTGACCTACTTAGGCATCGGAGGGCCTTTGGCCAAAACCCCCCAAGTGTGGTCCTCTTATTGCTATTCATTTTGCAGGGAGGGAAGAGAGGCGGAGAAGACGAAGGAGTCTTCCAATCGAATATTCCCATGGGAGGAAATTTGCTCCCACACTAATCATGTTTTATTAAAAATTGTCAAATTAGAGGACCCTAATCCTTTTAGCCACAACATCCCGGGCTAATTAGAGCATATCCATTAATTGTTCATTACGCTTAATCTATTTGACTGCAATATTAAAATCAAATCTAAAATAAAATGTTTCCATTTTCCTTCCATTCGGATAATCCACTAATTATTTTTAGTGCAGTCCCAATTCCCACGTGCTAATAAAAGAACGTGAAATTCGTGATCCCAATTATTTTACTCCCGAAAAGAAAAACGCACATGTTGTATTCTCACAAATCACCTGAATGTTTATGCTTCCAGTACACGTGGCAGTATGTGGTAGAGCTTTCAGAATATTGTGAACGCACATGGTATAACCAACAAAATTAAGAGCTTAAAGCAGAGATAGGCATGGATAAAACATTGAAATTTGCAAACAAATTATTGCCCTCACAACTTAAACACAAGTTTTTGAATTTTCCTACTAGTTTCACATTTTTCTTCTATTTTTGTAGTCCCCATTAGCCTGTTGATGGTCAATAAACCAAATGGTTCAGGAAGGCGAGGCAGGGAATGAGCTAAAATAATTTAAAATTAAAGTAAAATTTGTAAAAATTTAAATTTTGAAAAAAATTGAAGAAAAAAAAACCAAACCATAAAATAATTAAAATATTTGTTAACAACCTAAAGTGAAACTTTTCCATTTCAATAAAATTTTAAAAATTTAAAACTCAAAACTAAAATAAATAAAAAACAAAAAAGCAAACCCAGCACCCATCAATGAACCACCACCCCGCCATCAGCATTAGGCATTGCTGGTGAGCAAAAATGCTCCCCATTTTTCTACGATGAGCCATTTAAAAAAACAGGGAACTTCAATTACATGTCTTGTTAATATCTTCATGTCGGAGAAAATGAGGAAAAAAAAACCTCCACTCAATTTTCAAATTAATACAATCTATATAGAAATTTTTTTACTTTATCTATCAATATAATATTATGAAAAGAATACTCTTTCTCAACCATTTTTGCAAAGTTTCAAATATATTAAATGAAAAAACCTTAATATATTAAGGGTACAAAAATAATTCACAATTGGTTTAACAAAAGCATATAATTCACCCAAATTTTCTCTCACTACTTTATTTTTCCTCTGTATTATTTTCTCATTTATCTCTCACAATTGATTTAACAAAAGCAATAACTGCCTCCACATGCATATATAGCTCATGTGTAGATTCCTAATAAAAATATCAAAACGTTGACTAAGCATATGTGGTTATAGGATCTGATGCATGTTAGAGACACGTGTTACAAATAATCCGAAAAGAATATAGATGAGATGAGTAGGGATCTTATCATGAAAATATGAAGGAGAAGAAGAGAAACGGAGGAGGCTTCTCAACTCCTCCATGGTGTTGAGTCTGTTGATCAGTTTGTTATATTGGCGAGTCCTTACTTAGTTAGGATTTTAGTTCCTTACTATGTTAGGATTTTAGTTACTTACCTATTTGTCTAGTCCAATTATAATTAAGATTTATTTCTTATTGTAATTTAGATTTATTTTCTATTGTAATTTAGATTTATTTCCTATTTTATTTAGGATTGTACTTATATAAATACCTCAATATTAGAGAAGAATAAAAATATGAGCGTATACGAGCATAACTAAATATATGCCCTACTTTGTTTGACATGGTATCAGAGCCAGGTTTTCTTGTGACTTGTGTTCTTCTTGCAATTTAAGTGTTCTCCTCCCCTCCTCTTGAAGGGGGGGAGGGGGAGTGAAATTGATATATTTATTGATGTATCCCCATTATCTTGACATATTCCCATGAAGATGTTGCTTATTTCTTGACTCCGACAACCTCTTCTCTTCAGGGGAGAGGAGGAGTGAAGAGAAGTTGTCTGTGTGAATTAGCTAAAGTTGATATGGAAGAACTGTTGATGTTGCTGTTGTCGTTGTCGTTACCTCTACTACTGTCATTGATGTTACCGTTGCCGCTATTGTTGCCATTGATGTTGCCGTTGTTATGGTCATTGCCGATGATGTTACTGTGTTTTGATCTGTCTCTACCCTAACCCTAGACACTACCTATTTCCGTTGCACTATACATCTAGCTTACAATCCTAGTCTGCCGCCACTGCCGTCTACCTTTCTATCGTCATCGCTGCCTACCTTGCTATTGTCACCGCTGCTCATCTATTCCGCTACAATTTAACCACCTATTTGTCATGGCTGATTCTGCTACATCTCAGTGTTAATCAGTGCATGTTTCTCAAGTACCATTGATCATATGGCTCCATCGACCCCTTCTCTTCAGGGGGAGAGGGGGAGTGAAGAGAAGTTGTCTCTGCTATTGCTGGTGTCAATGCCTTGTATTTCTGTTGATGATGCATGTTATGTCTCTCCCTTGTTACTCCTGCCTGTTATGGTACCAGTATTGTTGCTCATGCCTTTACTGGTGTGTTTGCCTTGCCTTACCCTATTTTTTAGGGTTTGGTTTCTGCCTTATCTTCTCCTGTGCTCACAAGGCTTCTGTGTTTTGCCTTATCTATTGCTGTGCTCACAGGGTTTCTGTGTTCTGCTATCTGCCTTATCTTCTGCCGTGCTCACAGGGCTTCTGTGTTCTGCCTTATCTATTGTCGTGCTCACAGGGCTTCTATGTTCTACCTTATCCGCTGCCGTGCTCACAGGGTTTCTGTGTTCTGCTATATGCCCTATTTTTTAGGGTTTGCTCTTGTGTTTCGCTGCGAACTTTGCTTTAGTTTGTCACTTGTTTCACTCGTGGTTGACAAAAAGACCTTCTCTACAATTGGTGCTTCTCAAGTATGGTGTTCTATGACTCGCTTGTCAAGTTGGGCATGTGAAATATCTTTGCCCAACTTGAGGGGGAGTGTTGGCGAGTCCTTACTTAGTTAGGATTTTAGTTCCTTACTATGTTAGGATTTTAGTTACTTACCTATTTGTCTAGTCCAATTATAATTAAGATTTATTTCTTATTGTAATTTAGATTTATTTTCTATTGTAATTTAGATTTATTTCCTATTTTATTTAGGATTGTACTTATATAAATACCTCAATATTAGAGAAGAATAAAAATATGAGCGTATACGAGCATAACTAAATATATGCCCTACTTTGTTTGACATGGTATCAGAGCCAGGTTTTCTTGTGACTTGTGTTCTTCTTGCAATTTAAGTGTTCTCCTCCCCTCCTCTTGAAGGGGGGGAGGGGGAGTGAAATTGATATATTTATTGATGTATCCCCATTATCTTGACATATTCCCATGAAGATGTTGCTTATTTCTTGACTCGGACAACCTCTTCTCTTCAGGGGAGAGGAGGAGTGAAGAGAAGTTGTCTGTGTGAATTAGCTAAAGTTGATATGGAAGAACTGTTGATGTTGCTGTTGTCGTTGTCGTTACCTCTACTACTGTCATTGATGTTACCGTTGCCGCTATTGTTGCCATTGATGTTGCCGTTGTTATGGTCATTGCCGATGATGTTACTGTGTTTTGATCTGTCTCTACCCTAACCCTAGACACTACCTATTTCCGTTGCACTATACATCTAGCTTACAATCCTAGTCTGCCGCCACCGCCGTCTACCTTGCTATCGTCATCGCTGCCTACCTTGCTATTGTCACCGCTGCTCATCTATTCCGCTACAATTTAACCACCTATTTGTCATGGCTGATTCTGCTACATCTCAGTGTTAATCAGTGCATGTTTCTCAAGTACCATTGATCATATGGCTCCATCGACCCCTTCTCTTCAGGGGGAGAGGGGGAGTGAAGAGAAGTTGTCTCTGCTATTGCTGGTGTCAATGCCTTGTATTTCTGTTGATGATGCATGTTATGTCTCTGCCTTGTTACTCCTGCCTGTTATGGTACCAGGTATTGTTGCTCATGCCTTTACTGGTGTGTTTGCCTTGCCTTACCCTATTTTTTAGGGTTTGGTTTCTGCCTTATCTTCTCCTGTGCTCACAAGGCTTCTGTGTTTTGCCTTATCTATTGCTGTGCTCAGGGTTTCTGTGTTCTGCTATTCTGCCTTATCTTCTGCCGTGCTCACAGGGCTTCTGTGTTCTGCCTTATCTATTGTCGTGCTCACAGGGCTTCTATGTTCTACCTTATCTGCTGCCGTGCTCACAGGGTTTCTGTGTTCTGCTATATGCCCTATTTTTTAGGGTTTGCTCTTGTGTTTCGCTGCGAACTTTGCTTTAGTTTGTCACTTGTTTCACTCGTGGTTGACAAAAAGACCTTCTCTACAATTGGTGCTTCTCAAGTATGGTGTTCTATGACTCGCTTGTCAAGTTGGGCATGTGAAATATCTTTGCCCAACTTGAGGGGGAGTGTTGGCGAGTCCTTACTTAGTTAGGATTTTAGTTCCTTACTATGTTAGGATTTTAGTTACTTACCTATTTGTCTAGTCCAATTATAATTAAGATTTATTTCCTATTGTAATTTAGATTTATTTTCTATTGTAATTTAGATTTATTTCCTATTTTATTTAGGATTGCACTTATATAAATACCTCAATATTATAGAAGAATAAAAATATGAGCGTATACGAGCATAACTAAATTTATGCCCTACTTTGTTTGAACAGATTATGTTTGATCCAATCCAAGCTATACATATATATATTTGAGTTGCATTTCTTGTTACCCAGATTTGGAGGGATTATTGCGTGCCATGGCTCGTTTCATAATCAAAAGTTGTGTGGTTGTAAGGTTTCCTCCACTTGACTGGCCTGGTCCCCAGCCATTCGTTTCTCTACACACAAAAATGAAAATTTTCTGAAAGAGGAAGGGCGGTGTAGTGGCAACCTCATTGCAACATGACGACTTTCAATATGTCAACAGTCAAGAGAAACGATGCAATGCATGCATTGGAAAAGTTCTTTATTCCTTTTATGCACTCACAAAATGAGCAACATGTAAGATTGATTAATTAAGAGTACAATTCAACTTATATTTAGAAAAATAAAATGTCATTCGTGAGTCGTCATTACAATGTGAAGGCGAAAAATAATTAATTTTGATAGCAATTAAAATTCTCGTGATGAACTGTTCATTTAGAGATACATATGGATTACTAATCAAACGATCTCTTTGCATAGGTATAGCAAAGTTTCATTAATCACGTCGAGGTGAATAAATGATGCATGCACCTAAATATTGTTCATCATTATATTAACTTGAATTCCATCACATATATACATATGTTTAACAAATCTTCATATTAACTTAAAAACGTAGGCTTTGTTTGAGCTTACGTTATAAAAGGAATTCCACCACATTATAGAGTTTCTATCTAGTATTTTCATTTATGTGCATGTGAATGACTATTGTATTTAAAATCACAATATAATAATTACATTTCATTAAAAAATGTTGTTGCCTAGGTGAAACCAACATGCTATTCGTAAACAAGTACTAGAAGAAAATAAAATTTGTAAATTTGATACAAGAAAACATGCTTTAGTTGACACTTCATTAGTGACGTTTTTGTCAAAACCATCAACTTTGTTACTATGCTTTGACGCTTTTTAAAAAGCGTCAACTATACATCATGTTATGGTGACATTTATTAGAAAACGTCAATTCGCATTATATATACTTGACGTTTATAAGGAAAACGTCAATTTACAATATCTATACGTGACGTTTATTTGTAACCATCAACTATGGAAGCTAGAGCCGTGAGTGGCATCTCTCTATTTTGGTCCAAATATTTCTTAAGTTTCGCGCCTTTTCATTCTCTCTTCAGAAACCCACATATCACAAGCCCTAAAATTTCATTTGTTCATTTCGTGCATTTCAAATTCAAACCCAAATATCAGAATCCCTAACTTTGTCCACTATTTCCTCAATTCCCAAATTAGAAACACAAACCAGAGGATCTAACACACAAATTTCAGGGGCTTCTTGCTCTCGGATGGCAAACAATTAGCTTTTTTCTTGTCTCAATCTCATACAACTTTATGGGTAAGCCTTCATTCCTCAGATCTGTCTCAATCTCTAGATATTTAGGAAGACCGAACCGGAGGGTCTTGAAAATAGTGAAAATCTGAAACTTTTAACACCCCCTTTTACCTTGTAGAACTGGGTTCTTTATTATCCAGAAACTTCAGGCCAGGTATTCTCACAATTGCTTGTTATTTTTGTTGTGGGTTTTGATTGTATGAAATGCTTCATTCTATTTTAGGTTTGCTTTTCCTTTCCTTTTAATGGGAGCAGTGGCTGATTTCCCTCTTTTTCTTATACAATAGACCACATCAAACTATTTTTCCCTTTTTTTTGGTGTTTGTTCCATCTCAGCCCACCACCCAAACTGGATCTCTTTTTTTTGTTTCTATTTCTTTAATTTTTTTCCTTTTCGCTGGAAACTGACTCCTCTTTTATTTTTATGCAGTCAAAGTATCTCTTTTATTTCCATTTGTTTTTTGAAAATTTGTGGCAGGAACATGGGTGGAATGTGACCAGTGGTTGTTGAAAACAAAAAGCCTTGCACCTTTGGTTTATGAAAATTGGATCCACTAAGGTTTTTGCATTTGGAAAGACACACAGACATTAGAGGTTGTTATGATTTGTATACCTGTGTAGTTGAGTTCTTAAAAATCATTATCCCTTCTTCCATACTTAGATTTGTCTCTTGGCTTTCCTGTGATTGAGGTCTGAAACCCCTATGGTTTTTATATTACTTTGCTTATATTGTCATGAGAATCCTCTGTTCCATTGCATGTGTGTTTTTGCTCTCACATTTGTAGTAAATATTATTTATGAGCCTTGTGTTATATATTAATAATGCAGGAGATGAAAAATAATTAGGGACTGAGATTTTGTTTCTTCTTCTTATTTGAGTTTTTATGTGTTTGGGGTCAAACAACTTTGTTTAGGCATGCCACTAACCATTTAATGAGGCATTTGTGCTCATCCTTCTCTTTTCTTCTTTTGAAATGTAAAATAAAATGATATATAATTTTTTAAAATTAATTATGCATCATCATTTGCAACAGGAGTCAAACTACAAATTTTGGTACTCTTATACACCCAAGAGTTAAAGTTGTTAATATTTTGTTATTCCTGTCTTGTTTCTATATAAGTCAGGTACAATGTTTTCATGCCATGATTGATTTGCACATTAACTTTTTAAACTGTTTTTCTTGCTTCATTTGAGCATGTAGATGCTAGCATGACTTGTTCTGTCAAGAGACTATTAGTTTCTTCCCACAAATCTAATGATCTCTACGTAGATTTATCTCTCTGTTTTTTGTTGAGTAAGTGTGTGAATATTTATTTGTATTTTAAATTATGTTTTAGTCAATTCATTTTGTCTTTATCCAAGAGAATTCCCAATTTGTTAGTTTCTTTAGTTTCCTCTTAGTCTCTGAAATTTTTGGCTGACCTTGTGCTTTCTTTTTTTGGTGTACGTCAAGTGCAAGGCAAATAAAAGCAACTAACTGACAATTGGATGTTCACTTTGTGTTGTACTGTAGAAAGAGTGGTGAGCTCCTCATTTTTCCTTATTTTGTATTGTATTTACAAAAGAAAAATTACTGAAATGATTGTTTTGGTTAATTTAATCATAGGGCAACCGAAATCAGCAGCCCCATTCAAACTTTTGCAGCCATATATGAAGAGGGGAAGACGCAATTTTCATGTGATATATGTTGATGAAGGTAATATGGGTTGTCTTCTTTCTTATTGTGTACAGCATGTTTAAAGCAAGGGACAACTAATTGAAAATAGGTTGTTCATCAAATTCATTTAGTCAATTGATTTTGTCTTGATAACTCTTTGATCCATAAATTCATATTTTCATAGATTGGTATTATTTGGGTGGCTCCAACCGTGAAGGAAGTGTTAGGCTGGTAATGGGCTTACTTGGAAGTGTTATGAGGAAAGTAAAGCTTCTAATGGCCAAATTCCTTATAATTGAGACTTTATTACTAGATACCTCGTTTCTTTTTAGCATATTTAATTTTAATTTTAATTCATATAGTAATTGTAATAATATTTATAGATAATTTGAATGTTGTAACATTCATTTCATATTATTACAGTGACTATACAATTTCCAGCCTTTTTTGTCAAGAAGCTTTTTTCTTTTTTTTTTAAATTTATTTAAATTATTAGTTTTTTGTTTCTTGACGGCTAAACTACCAAAAAATGCCCTTAATTAATACAAATATTAAGAATTGAAATTATTAATTAAATGAGGATAATATAGTAAATTCACACTTTTTCATATTAAAAAAATTAAAATTAAAAGAAAAATTAGATAATAAATCCTATTTTTATGGAACACAATTATCCATTATCTTTTTTAATTCTAAAATAAATTTTCAAAATTTTTTTAAAAGAACCTCTCGCAGTCGCGGAAGCGCGTGCGGAGAGGCTAGTTAATAATTAAAAATATTTTTAAAAAATTAAAGTATAATATAACTCACCCTTCCTTCCTTTAAATAAATTAATAATATAACATTTTTCTCTCACTACTTCCTTTTCCGTTTTTCTCCCCCTCATTTCCCCAGCAATAATTGCTTCCACATCTCCATAACGCATGTGTAGGAATACTAGTAATAAATTGACCAACAAAAAAAAAAAAGCCAAGGATTGCTAGTAAATGAGTCACACATATAATCCAAAAGGAATAGAGATGAGTAATTAGGATGGTGCAGATTTTTATTTTTTTAGAATGGACGGTGCAGATGTTAATGTTAACATACATGGTATAAGAATTTCTCTTACACACAGAAAACTTTCCAACTAGTTTTATTTTTTTCCTTTTAGTTTTATATCCCCATCAGCTTGTTGATGGTTAGCATGCCAAATCGTTCAGGAAGGGAAGGCAGACTACGAGCTGATAGTTTTTGTGCTACATAAAGCATTGTAGGTCTAGAGACGGGACACGTACGCATACAACCCAAGGCTATACTCATCACAACCTGGGTGCCTTCCCATCATAACTTCCAGTGACACCACTCCAAAGCTATACACATCACACTTATCCGTGACTCGCATTGTCAATGCAAGCTCTGCACATGAAGAGAAAAACAAACCAAATATCCTCAAAACATATCTTAGTCACCAAAATATGATCCAAAAATGCACAAAATTAAATTGGTAGTTACCTGGCGCCATGTAACCAAATGAGCCAACAATATGGGTCCAGTTGGATGAATTGGCACTAATCAGTCTTGCTGTTCCAAAATCAGAAAGTTGGGCTTCGAAATCTGACTCGAGCAATACATTGTTGACAGTTACATCACGGTGCACAATTGGTGGACAGCAGTCATGGTGCAAGTAAGAAAGTGCATGAGCTAATCCTTTCACAACTTTGACCCTTGTAGCCCATCCAAGTTCAGTTACCCCATCAACCCCATACAATGCCTTTCCCAGGCTGCCTCTCTCTAAATATTCATAGAGCAAAAAGATGCATCCCCTCCTTGAACAGAATCCATATAGCCGAATGATGTTCCTATGCCGGACATTTGTCAGAGTTCGGATTTCGTTCTCAAAACTTTGGAGATTGATTGCCGGAATGTCGTTAGAGTCTGACATGTTAAGCCTCTTAACTGCGACAACTTGACCTGATTGCAACTCTGCCTTGTATACTCTTCCAAATCCTCCTGTTCCAATCCAGTACTTCTCATGAAAATTGTCTATGGCCTTTACAACTTCCCCAAACGTAAATTTTACTTCTTCTTGCAATATCATTGACTCAAAATTCTCAAAGTTTTTAGCACTATTGATTTTCTTAAGAACACGCCTGGTTTTCTTATGGAACCTAAGAATCAGAGCAATTGTAGTTGCAACCACTGATAAACCACAAACAAGTACAAGGACACCAATTATAACTTTGTTGTTATTTTTTTTGGAATTGCACGCTCTAGTGAGGCCCCTAGCATCTCCACACAAGTCGGGGGCTTTTTGGATTTCCCGTGTGAAATTGTTATTAGAAAAATCAAAATTCTTCAGGAGTGGGAAGGCAATCTTTGGCGGGAATGGGCCATTGAGATTGTTGTTGGAAAGATTTAAGCTCTGAAGTTTGCTTAGTGTTAGAGGAATTGACTCAGAGAGCTGGTTTCTTGAAAGATCCAAGTAGGTGAGGTTGGTACAAAAACCAAGCTCAATAGGGATTGAAGAGTTTAAGGAATTTTGTTGAAGATCAAGGTACTGGAGCTCTCTGAGTTGGCCTATAGAAGGTGGAATTTTCCCTTCAAGGTGATTGGAAGCCAGGGCCAAGTAGGTGAGGCTGGAACAAAGACCAAGCTCAGAAGGGATTGAAGAGTCTAAGGAATTCATGTGAAGATCAAGGTACTGAAGTTCCCTCAGTTGGCCTATAGAAGGTGGAATTTTCCCCTCAAGGTGATTGGAATCCAGGGCCAAGTAGGTGAGGTTGGTACAAAGACCAAGCTCAGGAGGGATTGAAGAGTTTAAGTAATTCTCTCTAAGATCAAGGTATTGAAGCTCTCTGAGTTGGCCTATAGAAGGTGGAATTTTCCCTTCAAGGTGATTGTAAGTCAGGTTCAAGTAGGTGAGGCTGGTACAAAGACCAAGCTCAGATGGGATTGAAGAGTCTAAGGAATTCATGTGAAGATCAAGGTATTGAAGCTCCCTGAGTTGGCCTATAGAGGATGGAATTTTCCCTTCAAAGCGATTGGAAGCCAGGGCCAAGTAGGTGAGGTTGGTACAAAGACCAAGCTCAGAAGGGATTGAAGAGTTTAAGGAATTCTCTCTAAGATCAAGGTACTGAAGTTCTCTGAGTTGGCCTATAGAAGATGGAATTTTCCCTTCAAGGTGATTGGAAGTCAGGTTCAAGTAGGTGAGGTTGGTACAAAGACCAAGCTCAGAAGGGATTGAAGAGTTTAAGGAATTCTCTCTAAGATCAAGGTATTTAAGCTCAGTTAACTTGCCTATCTCCACAGGTATTTCTTGATCGAAAGAGTTGTGGCCCAAGTCCAAAGTTGTGAGCTTGGAGAGGTTGCCAATGGCAGACGGTATAGGCCCTCTGAAATAGTTGCCAGATAGGTTGAATTGGGTGAGATTGAGAAATGGGGTGAAGTTGAAATGGGTTAGTGTTGCAGAGATGTTGAAGTTGGAGAGGTCAATTTGGGAAACTTGTTTGCTGCTGTGGTCACAAACAATGGCATACCAGTTGCAAAGATTGTTGAGGTTAGTGAGGGACCATGAATGGAGAGAAGGTGGTGTAGAAGCAAAGGTGTTCTTCCAACTTAGCAAAGCTTCTGCCTGTGTTTTTGGTGATGAAATGGCCTTGAATGGAAGCAAAGAAAGCAGGAAAATATGAAGGAGAAGAAGAAGATAAGTAGGGTTCTGAGCAGAGAAAACTCGTCCTTCCATGGTGGTTTGAGGAGTTAATGTTATGTTCCAAGCTTTATAGAAGGTTGATTCTTATTGTTATCATTTTCGTTCTTAAAATTCCACTTGTAATTTGCATTATTTTTATTTATTTATTTAAATTTAAATTAAGAAGAAAATTTACTTTTTTGAAGTAATAGTTGTTGACTGAAGATGGCATTTCATAATTGAGATATTAATGCAATTATAACTCAACCCAAAAGTGCAAGGTTGTTACGTTGATTACTGAGATTTCACAAGTCATAATAAAAATGCAATTTACTTCCTCCACTTGGACTCAAATAATAAAAATGTTGGAATGGAAAAAGTCACATGGGACGGTCCTACTATTTCCACGCGGCTAAACTAATAAAAATCTTTGGTCAACTAGACTTGTGCCCTGCAATTTCTCATAGTCATCAGAGTCATCAGAGTCATAGAGTCAGTTGAAGAAAAAGCAGGACACTCAGTGGAATTAATGTATATAGACATAATATAAAGTCTGGCCCCTATATTAAGTTAGAAATTTCATTTTACAAAAACAGAAAACCAGGCGTGTGTTCGTCGTATCTACCAGGAAGTTATAATTCGATTATGAATTTTAATGTGGAACCCACATAATCTTTTATTCCTTAAGTATTAGTAAACGCATGGGAAGTCATGAATTGTTCCATGTGTTAGTAAACATAGAAAAAGTAGGAATTTGAATCATTCCAATACTCATTCTTTATAAGTAAACATGCCATAAGGGTTAAAGTAATTCATTTCAACTAAAATATTTTATTTTAAAATTAAAGTAAAATTTTGTAAAATTTAAATTTTGTAAAAATTGAAAAAAAAACCCCAAACCATAAAATAATGAAAATATTTGTGAACAACCTAAAGTGAAACTAATAGTTGTTGACTGATGATAGCATTAACGGAGTCACAAATCGTAGCTAGTGGGTTCTTAAAAGTGCCGGGTTTTCAGGCCTTCCAAGAAGAAACAACACTAATAACAACTCATCTTACTTTTGTTTTTGTTTTTTTTTCCTGTCTTCTTGGTAACTTCGAATTGTTGCTCGTCAAAGCCGTGTAGATTGAGGGTTTACTGTATTCAACCAACTTTTGACGAGTTTAAAGTTGTCTTGATTTAGAAAAACAACGTAGCTTTCATATCTTGATCTTCATTTTCAATTTCACAGTAGTTTCTCTACACAGACAACAAAAAACAAAAACAACCCCGCGTTATTTATGTGTGTCAACTACTATCTTATATGAGAATTATATTGATATTTTCTATTTAAACCCCACACTTCTCTTAGTTCACCCCAATACTTAAATCATTAAATTGTAAGTTTTATTATTGTGTAAAAAGACAAAAAAGTCATCCAACTTAATACTTAACCCTAGTACATTTATACACACACTCCACATACCCCCATCACTCTTCATATTAAGTTTAACAAAAATACAAGTTCCTATTGTCAGAGACGTAGAACATTGACGAGCATGCCTCTTTAAAATCTGCGTGGGAGCTGATGGAAAGACTTGGTGATTGTTTGGCTGTAATGATCTTATTCTCTTCCCTTTGTTGATTGCTTGGCTGTTGATTGTTTTTTTTTTTTTAATACCTGATGTTTTGGTAAAACTGTTCTCTTTCTCTAGAAATTTCTCTAGAAAGTATTAAATTTCGAATTTTGGGTTCCATTTGTTTGTGTTTTTTTTTGCTGGGAACAGTAATATTATTGTCACTTCTGGAATTCCAGTATGCATCTAAAATCATAATCTTGCTGCTGCTACTTCAATAGTTGGGTTATTTTTCTTGTTGCTTTTCCACTCTGATAAAAGCTTCAATGTATTCTTCATTGGTGGCTGATCAGATGGCCTACTCCTAGTGCAAAGTGTCAATTTAATATTAGAACTATCTGGCAACATTCAATCGTTAAATTGACACTTGTTTGCAGCAAATGAAACGTCAATATTAGAATCAATTTGTTCTCTAGGTATCACCGGTAATATTATTGTCACTTTTGGAATATCAGTATTGGGTAGCTTGAATTTTTCTTCATGTTATACTAAGGGTAGCTTGTGGGTTTTAAATAGAAAATTTCTTTTATTTTTTATTTTTTCAGCTTAGGGTGTATTTAAGGGTAGTTTGGGAAGATAGTGGGGTTTTTTTAGAAATTGTGAAAATTTAAATTAAAAGTTGGGGTGAACTTAGAACATGAGATGAACTAAGAGAAATGGGGGGTTTCAATAGAAAATCTCATTATATTTCCTTTCAACATGTTATTGCCTACATGCTAAAGTTTGGATTTGGGCCCATAGCCTGCTGTTTTGAAAAGAAAAATGTCACGAGCAAAACTCATCAATTTGCCATGATCATGAGCTTTTTAGAGCGTCTGTGATATCATTTAGTTTTACTTTTTTGAACTAATAGTTGTTGACTGATGATGGCATTTCATAATTGAGATATTAATGCAATTATAACTCAAAACCCAAAAGTGCGTGGTTAAGTTTTCCCTTGGCCCCAGCCTTTTGTCCGGACATAATATAAAGTCTAGCCCCTATGTTAAGTTAGAAATTTCATTTTAACAAAAAACTGAAAACCAAAAAACTGAAAAATAAAAAAGGGAAATAGATAGTTCCCTTGCAATATCCATAATCATGATGTCAATTAGAATATTGGTAAAACTTAAAAATTAAAAATTAAAACCGAAGTCCTTTTATTTAGTATACCTATCCGTCAAACACTCGATTTGGGGGCAAATATTGGTAAAACTGGGCTTCAAACCCCTCAACCGCAACAACCGAATCGAAGTGTCCAAGCCATTGAAAAACTCACTCAATATTTCATATATGCAAACAAGAAACAAAAAGAAGAAATAAGCCAACCCGGAAATCGAAGAAATCAAAATCAACCTAGAAATACAGGAGCAGATCACATAAATATAACAGACAACTGAGATTCACAAACGCTTACTTTTCCTGTAGCTTCTCGGAGCGGCCGACGCGTTTCTTCTTTGGGCTTTTGTCGGGCTAAGAATCGATCTGGTCCGTCCATCACTTCTGACTTGACTCGCTGAGGCTTTTGGCGGCGGCTCTTCCTGATGTCGCCGATAGAGAATGCGACGTTGCCGTTTTGGGCTCGTCCAGAGATTTTTTCGGATTTCTGAGGGGTTTTGGTGCTCAGTGTGTCATTGCCTAAGATTTGGGGCTTTGGGTCTAGGACTTTCTTTTCTCGGCTTCTGGGTGTCTTGGATTTGAAGGTTCCTAAGGAACTCATTGCAGAGATCAAATAGAAATGTGAGATTTGGAATCGAAATCGAAAGGTGAGATTTTGAGGGTTCACAGTCACAGAGAAGAAGAAGAAGAAGCAGCAATGGCCATGTGGGGTTTCCCGGTATTTATTGGGGGTCTCTGGCGGGAAAGATGAGTTGGCACTCTCACGTGACCCGTTGCTTCCCGCCAAATAGATCCGTTGGCTCGCATCTTCTGTGGGCTAGTGGAACACCCGTTGTTTATTGGGCCTAAATCCAAATCTCATATCCCATATTACCAAATTAACCAAAGATATTTTTTGAAGAAAATTGTGCAAGATATTTAGATAACTATGAAATGTCTGGTTAAGAAAATCTACTCAATTTTTAAACCAATAAAATTTGTTTTTGTAGAAAATTAATACATTTTACATTATCTATCTATGTATACTATTATTAATAATTAAAAATATTTACCACAAAAAAGAAAAACGGATTGCTAGTAAATGAGTCACACATATAATCCAAAAACAATTGAGATGAGTAATTAGGATGGTGCAGATTTTTATTCTTTTAGAATGGAAAGTGCACATGTTAATGTTAATGGTATAAGATCAATTTCTTTTACACACAGAAAACTTTCCAACTAGTTTTATTTTATTTTTTCCTTCTAGCTTTATAAACCCATCAACTTGTTGATGGTTAGCATGGCAAATGGTTCAGGAAGGGAAGGCAGACTATGAGCTGATAGTTTTTGTGCTACATAAAGCATTGTAGGTCGAGACCCGGGACGCGTACGTATACAACCCAAGGCTAAACTCATCACAAGCACCACTGCCTTTGCCAATTCATTGCTTGGAGCCTCCAGCCTTTGGTCTAACAAATCCTTCAAAAGCAACTCCGCATTGTCCTCCTTCATTGATTTTGATGATTCTGATAGCTGGGATTCTAGCAGATCCCCTGGGTGCCTTCCCATCATAACTTCCAGCGCCACCACTCCAAAGCTATACACATCACACTTATCCGTGACTCGCATTGTCAATGCAAGCTCTGCACATGAAGAGAAAAACAAACCAAATATCCTCAAAACTTATCTCAGTCACCAAAATATGATCCAAAAATGAACAAAATTAAATTGGTATGTTACCTGGCGCCATGTAACCAAATGAGCCAACAATATGGGTCCAGTTGGATGAATTGGCACTAATCAGTCTTGCTGTTCCAAAATCAGAAAGTCGGGCTTCGAAATCTGACTCGAGCAATACATTGTTGACAGTTACATCACGGTGCACAATTGGTGGAGAGCAGTCATGGTGCAAGTAAGAAAGTGCATGAGCTAATCCTTTCACAACTTTGACCCTTGTAGCCCATCCAAGTTCAGTTACCCCATCAACCCCATACAATGCCTTTCCCAGGCTGCCTCTCTCTAAATATTCATAGAGCAAGAAGATGCATCCCCTCCTTGAACAGAATCCATATAGCCGAATGATGTTCCTATGCCGGACATTTGTCAGAGTTCGGATTTCGTTCTCAAAACTTTGGAGATTGATTGCCGGAATGTCGTTAGAGTCTGACATGTTAAGCCTCTTAACTGCGACAACTTGACCTGATTGCAACTCTGCCTTGTATACTCTTCCAAATCCTCCTTTTCCAATACAGTACTTCTCATGAAAATCCTCTATGGCCTTTACAACTTCCCCAAACGTAAATTTCACTTCTTCTTGCAATATCAGTGACTCAAAATTCTCAAAGTTTTGAGCACTATTGATTTTCTTAAGAACACGCCTGGTTTTCTTATGGAACATAAGAATCAGAGCAATCGTAGTTGCAACCACTGATAAACCACAAACAGGTACGAGGACACCAATTATAACTTTGTTGTTATTTTTTTTGGAATTGCACGCTCTAGTTAGGCCCTTAGCATATCCACACAAGCCAGAATTTCCAACAAAAGTGTTGTCGGGGGCTTTTTGGATTTCCTGTGTCAAATTGTTATTAGACAAATCCAAATTATCCTGGAGTCGGAAGCGAATCTCTGGCGGGAATGTGCCACTGAGATTGTTGTTGGAAAGATTTAAGCTCTGAATATATAGAATTTTCCATAATGTTAGAGGAATTGACCCAGAGAGTTGGTTTCTCGAAAGATCCAAGCTTTCCAAATATGATAATCTTCCTATATCTGACGGAATTGAGGCAGAGAACTTATTATGATTCAGACAAAGCACATTGAGTTTTCTCAACAGTCCAATTTCTGGTGGAATATTCCCACTAAAGCTGTTTTGTTGAAGTTGCAAAGAGACCAATAAGGTCCAATTGGAGAGCAGAGAAGGCAAGAGTGGACCGGTAAACCGATTATCAAATAAACTCAAATCGGTGATGTCGTTCAGATTGGAGAAGGACAGAGGCAGTTCCCCATTGAGCTTATTGGAAGCCAGGGCCAAGTAGGTGAGGCTGGTACAAAATCCAAGCTCAGAAGGGATTGAAGAGTTTAAGGAATTATCACTAAGATCAAGGTATTTAAGCTCCCTGAGTTGGCCTATAGATGATGGAATTGGCCCTTCAAGGTGATTGGAAGTCAGGTCCAAGTAGGTGACGCTGGTACAAAGACCAAGCTCAGATGGGATTGAAGAGTCTAAGGAATTCATGTGAAGATCAAGGTACTGAAGCTCCCTGAGTTGGCCTATAGAGGATGGAATTTTCCCTTCAAAGCGATTGGAAGCCAGGGCCAAGTACGTGAGGTTGGTACAAAGACCAAGCTCAGAAGGGATTGAAGAGTTTAAGGAATTTTCTCTAAGATCAAGGTATTTAAGCTCAGTTAAGTTGCCTATCTGCACAGGTATTTCTTGACTGAATAAGTTGTCGCCCAAATCCAAAGTTGTGAGCTTGGAGAGGTTGCCAATGGCAGATGGTAT
This sequence comes from Prunus fruticosa, assembly GCA_018703695.1. NCBI lineage: Eukaryota > Viridiplantae > Streptophyta > Magnoliopsida > Rosales > Rosaceae > Prunus > Prunus fruticosa. Next base: position 40,272,997 of record CM031924.1, on the reverse strand, counting down.
GGGCCCTTCGAAATAGTTGCCAGATAGGTTGAATTGGGTGAGATTGAGAACTGGGGTGAAGTTGAAATGGGTTAGTGTTGCAAAGATGTCCAAGTTGGAGAGGTCAATTTTGGAAACTTGTTTGCTGCTCTGGTCACAAACAATGGCAGTCCAGTTGCAAAGATTGTTGAGGTTACTGAGGGACCATGAAGGGAGAAAAGATGGTTCATAAGCAAAATCAAAGGTGTTCTTCCAACTTAGCAAAGCTTCTGCCTGTGTTTTTGGTGATGAAATGGCCTTGAATGGAAGCAAAGCAAGCAGGAAAATATGAAGGAGAAGAAGAAGATAAGTAGGGTTCTGAGCAGAGAAAACTCCTCCTTCCATGGTGGTTTGAGGAGTTAATGTTATGTTCCAAGCTTTATAGAAGGTTGATTCTTATTGTTATCATTTTCGTTCTTAAAATTCCACTTGTAGTTTGCATGATTTTTATTTATTTATTTATTTTAATTTAAGTTAAGAAGAGAGAATTTACTTTTTTGAACTAATAGTTGTTGAATGATGATGGCATTTCATAATTGAGATATTAATGCAATTATTACTGAGATTTCACAAGTTAACATATTCTATGAGATAATATAAGCGTACATGTCCTCCACTTGGATCCTCTCAAAGTTAATATAAGCGTACATCTCCCCCTTTGACTCAAATAATAAAAATGTTAGACGGTCAACTAGACTTGTGCCCTGCAATTTCTCATAGTCATCAGGAAGTTAAGCCATTATTCCAAACTGAAGAAAAGTATAGCCCGCATGTGAAGACTGAGAAAAATATTCACAATATTGTTCTCAAGCAGTCGACTTAAAATCTACAAACAAATGAAGGGAAATTGCCTTGGTCATTTCTGATCACCATAGTCAACGTCAGCAAATCTTGGGAAATTGCCTAAGTTAACTAAATGTTGTATCCACATATACCAATATCTTCTACTCATGAATTCAAGCACCCATGTTAGTAAGCTACAACATTTCCAAGATGCCTAAGTAACGAAATATTTGGACAAAAGTCAGGAATAAATCATATCAATATAAAATTGAACTACTTTAAAAATAATAATAAATACAACTGTACAGTCTTATAGTATGCAACATCCTTATCAATTTTTAAGAATAAGTGATTTTCCTACAGTTTACCAAACGGACTGGACTTCCCAAAAAATTTTAAAAATCACTTATCATCCCAAATAAGTAATGTCAAACGGATACTAAGCAATGTAATCAAACTGATTAACAAATTCTTGTGTTTTCGATTAATGTATGAGACATAATGTAATTTTCCTCGATGAATTGGTTAACCACACGTATTAAATTATTAATGTTAGGGAAGAATCTTGCTTCTAAAGTTAGTTCACTAAAAAAAAAATTCCCAGAAAAATGATGCCTACGATGTATTTTAGATCATGACATTTTTTGATCGTCACTAGATAGGTATATCATCCATCGGCTATATAAAGTATTTTTTGTGTAAACACAACTAGTATATGGACTCATCACATATAAATAGACAATTTTGTTAATATACACGATAATCTAAACTATAGGAGATGAGGATTTAAGAATGGTCGATATACATACACACATATAGTTTCAAAAACTAATATTGTCCATATACATACACAAATATATAATATGGTTTAAGAATTATATATAATACGGAAAGAATGTAACATACGTAAATTTGTATGTCATTTATTATTAAAAAGAAAGATATCTCTAACTAAAGACATTTTTTAGTTTTTTATGCAGCGGTAAACCTCAGGTTGCGTATATATATAATATACTTGTACCCCTAAAAATCTAAAATGGAAAATGCATGAAAGGAGCGTGAGATGTCTCCTTTTTTGGAAAATTAAAGTCTAGCCCCTGTGATTATATGTACAACATTTCCAAGATGCCTAAATATTTGGACAAAAGTCAGGAATAAATCATATCAATATAAAACTGAACTACTTTTAAAAAAATAAATAAATACAATTGTAGGTGTGCAACATCCATATAAATTGTTGTATTAATAATTGGCACAAATTATGGGAGAAACATTGGATTCCCTACACCTATCTTCTTTTCATATTTTTCCCTATTTCGAGGCTGAAAATTTTGACCCTACTAGAATTTCAAAATTTCCCTATTTAGATCAAATTTATATATTAATGGTGCACTAACTAAATCCCTCTTAAACGTTACATTGATATTCAAAAGTTATCTTTTAGTCACTTTCTGGTATTTAGGTGTACAAAAAATTGTATCATGCACCCAGAGTCTGGTTATATATATATTTGTATTGTTTTTATGACTGATGGTGTTTGTGCTTAAATTATAAATGCAATCTATAGTTCTTATTTTTAAAAAAAAATAAAAAACAAAATTGTATGACGCATATGCCGAACAATCCTCATGACATCACTTGTCCGCTATTATAGATGCTATCAAATTTTAATTTGAGTATGTTTCAATGTTAAAAAAATGAGAGAAACTTCCATGTAATGATTTTAGTTCTTTTTTTTCTTCATATTTTTAATCATCGTGTAAGTTGCATGCGAATTGAAATGGAATAAGAAGAATAAATTGGTACAAAACACAAGTGAAATCGTATAGATCTGAAGTGGTTATGGCTTCAATAAGTCCCAGAAACTTCTTTGAATTTTGTATGAAACCTAAAAAGCTACATGTAAATTCATAAACTTGTCAACTATTGGCCCCTCAATAAATTGACTCTAGCTATTTTCGTTCAAAAGACATTGTAAGTGTTTTGTAGTCATACCATATGAAGCTATCCGATTTCCCTAAAACACGAAACACCCCACATCCTTCAAAAGACATTGCAAGAGCAACACTTTTTAAATATTGAAAATTTGAAAATGATTTAAGTGATGTTCTAACACAAGTTGGACAAGATGATGCCCAATTTTTATAATGCACTACCATGATGAAGTGTTATTTGATGTCATCCTTGCACATTTCTCATGTAAAATTTATGGACAAAATTCTCTAGTCACATATGGATGCCTCAACTTATACCCAATAAACCACAATACATAAATAATTCCCAAACAAAGGAAAGCGTAACATCAATTGTTTGACTCATTTTCAACACATGGATCCAAGTAATTAAATGTTTTGCATGTGATTGTTTTGTTTTATCATAATATTTTTCTAGGGCAAGCATCAATGGGGGTCCATACTGAAAACCAGGCGTGTGTTCGTCGTATCTACTATGAATGGGCTGAGGAAGTTAATCCAAACTGAAGAAAAGTCTAGCCCGTATGTGAAGACTAAGAAAAACATTCACAATATTGTTCTCAAGCAGTCGACTTAAAATCTACAAATAAATGAAGGGAAATTGCCTTGGTCATTTCTGATCACCATAGTCAACGTCAGCAAATCTTGGGAAATTGCCTAAGTTAACTAAATGTTGTATCCACATATACCAATATCTTCTACTTATGAATTCAAGCACCCATCATATGTAACAATTATTAGATAGTAAATTACAACATTTCCAAGCTGCAGATGTTAATGTTAACAAAAGTTGTGTGGTTGGTTTCCTCCACTTGACTGGCCTGGTCTAGTCTTCCCTTCCCTTGGCCCCAGCCATTTGTCCGGACGGAACATAAGTCTAGACCCTACGATTATATGCACCCAACAATAATATTTTCTTATGAATTCAAGCACCCATGATTTTATGTACAATTAATTGATTAGTTAGTAAGCTACAACATTTCCAAGATGCCTAAGTAATGAAATATTTGGACAAAAGTCTTACAGTATGCAATATCCATATAAAATTGAACTACTTTAAAAATAATAATAAGTATAAAATTGAATTACTAACAACTCATCTTCCTTTTGTTTTTGTTTGTTTTTTTTTTTTTTCCTCTCTTCTTGGTAGGGTCTTCATAAGTCGTGTAAATTGCTGCTCGTCAAAGCCGTGTAAATTGAGGGCTTACTGTATCCAACCAACTTTTGACAAGTAATTAAAGTTGTTCTTGACTTAGAAAAACAGGGTAGCTTTCATATCTTGATCATCATTTTCAATTTCACAGTAGCTTCTTGATGTGATTAATTGCAAGTGGACAATATCGCTCAAATTAATATAGTAGTAAGTAGAGTATCGTTCCAACAGGGATCAAGTTAATCTATTAAATACTAGAGTGATTTATATCTAATTATATTTGAATTAAACGAAAAGAGAATTATGATGATTAAAATCTAATTAAGCAAGCAAAATAAATTGAGATTAAGGAAATAAAGTAAAAGATGGAAACAAAGATGATAAAGCACTAGGGCACCGATTTCACCTAGCTAATCCCACCCAAATCCTTCTAGCTTGTTAATTCTAATTACCTAACATGTTGATAATCGTTTTCCCTTACCTCACTAATACTCTCTTCCGAGTTATATTAGTTGTATTCCTTACAGTCATCCCACTCTATTCCTAGTTATGGATTTAGATAGCTAAGAACCCATTAAGATTTGTGGAAAACAATGAAGATTACACAAACCATAACCTAATCTTCCGAGTCGGCTATGTAATTTATGGTACTTGTTACAAGAAGCTATTTACTAGGAATCTCCTTCCGGTCTCAACCTAATTCTTCCAATCATGCAATTAGTGGCCAATTAATTGAAAGCATTAAGAACGGTAACAAGTACTCAACATGTATAGATAAATAAAATTAACAATATCAAAGAATTTGAGTATTCATAGCTAGGCTACATCGTAGCCCTAGTAAAAGGAATTAGTTCATGAAGGACTTATTGAGAATCTTGATGGTTGATGAAGACATGGAAGGCACCGAATTCTCCAAGTAGAACGCTAAGGTTGCACAAGCTCTTTGTATTCTCCTTTGGATGTTTTGGCTATGAGTATGAATGTGTAGGAATTTGGTGGTGTAGGATGATGGATGATGGATCGATCATGGGTCCTTTGAACAATGACCTAAACTCCCTATTTATAATACTCCTACAAATCCTATCCTATCTAAGGTATAATTACAATTATTATAAAAGTAGGATTCATTCTAAAATATGGTCTTCTTTATTTCTCCTTGTTTGACTTGATAAGACTTGAAACATCTTGAATTTAGGCAATTTGACAACATTCCTTGCGACAAAAGGAATGACTTGGCTTCTTGACTTGATTAATCTCCAATCTTCATCTTCTTGCCCCTTTTAGCACACTTTCTCATATTTCACAATTCCTTCACAAATCTCACAAAACTAATTAAAACAACCAATTTAATCCAAGGAAATTAACAAATAGATAAGTAAAGGAGGCATAAAATATATATAAAATATAGCCTTATCAAATACCCCCAAACCTATCTTTTGCTAGTCCTCGAGCAAAACTGAAAATCAAAGCTCGGCCCGGCCCGAACCCAAGCCCATTAAATTTGGGTCGGGATAGCCCGGCCCGGCCCATTGATGAGCCCTAGTCATGCTGCAGCCTCTGACCGTCCGTCCCGTATCATCTTGATTTGGCGATTCGAAATTATTAAATCGAGTTTTCCACATGTGAAGTGCACTCAGTCTCATCATCAAACACACAGCCATCCGGAGGAATTAGGAGATTCACCACCAACCATCAAATTCAACTCACATGTGTAGTACGTATTCGACAATATACAGGAAAGATGTTAGAAAATGAAATCTATATTGCCTAGTTTTCTTTACAACAAAGTTTAAGGGTTTGTTTAGTATTGCTTATAAAAAGGCTAAATTATCCAACTTTCTCATTCGTTCCAATTGAGTCGTTCCTCATGTTTTGACAGTCAATTTAATTTTTACTTAGAACATCTCCAACTGATATGTTAAATTGCCACATAGACATGAAATGGAAAAAATGGAAGGTTAAAGTTGCACCAACCGAGTAGTCAAATCCTGTGTGAATTTGAAGGTCGGAAGAGATGTCAAAAATAATCATACCAAAAAACTTGATGTCAAATATTTTTTTTAGTCTGGACCTCACTATCATTTACTCACTTAAAAAAACTTTATGCATTATATGAGCCCCATTTGCTTTTAAAAATATAATAAAATAATATGATATTTGACATTTCAGGTGGAGTTAAATTTTTTCCAAACTGTCAAATTGCCGCATAAGCCATTAAATTCAAATTTTACATTTTACATTTGACATCTCCCTTGGAGATGCTCTTACCTTTGACATCGTTTATGTACTGATCCAATGTTAAGGGTTGTAGCTCTATCCTGTTAACGTGAATGCTTGTAAACGTTGATTTATAACAATTATTTATGTGTATGTGACGAATCGTTTTACTAATATTCACGAATCGGTTACTCATGTAATCCAACCAGATTATGTTAAAACTTCTATGCTATGTGACATGACCTGCCCTTAATTCCTCGGAACCCGAGACGAATCATGTGGGAATTTTTCCTGATACTTTCTACCGAAATTACTAAGAACCGATACTTTCTACCGAAATTTCGGCAGAGTCTCTCCTAAAATTTGGCTTTCCCCAAAATTTCAACCTGCAAACAAAACACAGTTTAAAACTCAACTGACAGCATACACAAGTTACCAACATGAGAATACAAAATAGGCCTCTGGCCTTCAAATGGTTCGAAACAAAACCAACAAGGTTCTTAAGTCGAATACTACATAAACAATGCAATTAAAGGTCTCAAACAACTTTACGAATACCACTGAAAACATCAAACATGATTCAAATTCAATAACCACAACAGAAATCCAATCACATACACCGAATCGATCAAACATTTTAAACACAATAATATTTTGCGGCTGCACCTGATGAGACCCCAGGCTGCCTACGTACCCTTGGATAAGGGATCAAGCCACACGTAGTTCTCATCTCAACAGTCACAACTCCGATAATATACATTTATTTAAAGCAGAACCAACAATACATTTCAGATTTATCACTACTCCAATTCCGACAAAACACAATGAACACCTTATCGATTTCATCCCTTTATAGCATCTCAATCCCGCAACCATACCCTATCCAAGGCGTATGTTGCCGTACAACACTCTCCAATCCAGGGCTTAAACATTCATACATGTACAAAGTACTCACAAAGCACAATCTCATTGATCTTAACCCAAATAAAAACCACAGACACATATACGTAATATGTATACATATAAATGAGTATGTATAATAACACCCACCTCTCACCATTATCATGTACCAGGGGAAAACAATCCAACAGGGGATTGTTAACTAGCTCACAAATATCCGGCCTCAAACGCCCATGTGGCTAGGGGCGAGCCGTCCAACTGGAGGACTAAACTCAACCAACCCGTGCGGACGAAGAATCAAGACCCGTACGTCTGAAACAGTCTTACGGGCACAGACTACCCAATCAAGGGTCTACAACAACATCCCGTCAAGGATGTCCCGGGTTTCCGTCATATCCAGACTATATCCACAATTTCCATATATCAATGTCCAATGGGAGGTACATATGATGATGCACATCATGTAATGGGGGAAACAATCCAACAGGGGATTGTTGACTAGCTCACAATAATCCGGCCTCAAACGTCCATGTGGCTAGGGATGAGTCGTCCAACTAGGGGACTAATACTCTAACCCAACATGTACGGACGAAAAATCAAGACCCGTACGCCTGGAAACTGTCCTACGCGCGCAGACTAAACAATCAAGGGTCTATAGCAACATCCCGTCAAGGATGCCTCGGCTTCCGTCATATCCAGACCATATCAAATCCATATCCATTTCCATGTATTCCATGTCCATAACCACTGTTTCCAAGTATCATCATCCAAGGGGGGAGGTACGTATGATGGTGGAGTTCGTAATCCTTATATAAATATTATAAAGTAATATTTCCTTTCTTAATCCATTTTTTTTTCCAAGGCATTGTATTATGAAGACATCCAAAAGGGCCTGGATAAACTCCGACGGGTTGGGGAAAATAAATCTCTCAAACATAAAACCCATAACCGGGGAGGTACCTAAGGTAGTGCTAAAAGCACTCAACTAACATTCCAAGTACCCCACACATAATCAACAACGATAGTACTTTCTCAAATATTATATATAAACTCAAGACACTCCAAAATGTCGAAACCCATATATATATCACATATACTTTACAAAAATAGAGAATCCAACTATTAAAAGTAAACAGAATTTAAATAAACCATTAAATTCAAAAGCATAAGATTTCCATCACAAAACCATAAGAATAATCTCAATGACACTCAAAATCAACATAAGACAAAAGACGGTCAAAAATCATCCTAAAGGGTCGTTCTAATACTCATCGAAGAGTAAAACTACCTCGAAAGACTTACGGTCAACCGAGGGTCTAACCTCCCAAATTTGGTCAACTGGGCTCGTGGGGCCCACGATATCGTTTTACGAATCGAAAGTTCCTATAGGTTCCACAAGGTCTAGGATACACATCCTGCAAGTTTGGTCCATATTGGAAGGTCCGATCACTCGCAATCTCACGATTCGGACGGTTATTGAAAAACGAAACTTTAATTTATTGAATCGGAATATCCGGGGCTCCGATTCACGATCCGTGAAATCCTACACGATCCTAGGAATGCCTAGATCAACATATAATAAATTGGAAGCGATACAACGGTTCTAACATATCGAACCCCGAAATCACACAATATGTAAAATCCATTCGGGGTTCAAACGTTATCCGAATTAAGATCCGCAAATTCCTACGTGCTCGTGGCAACTAGGAAATCATTTTAGGACACAATGACAGGCCAAAACGTGGCCCATGCGCCACCCCACGCGCCGGCAGCGCATGGGTGTCCAAAGAATTTTCCGCGATCGGAAAAACTCCAAACTGCCGGCCAAGCTCCCTACCCTAGATAAAACACTTAATTTGGAACCACTTTTGTTCTTGGACATACCCCAAAAAGTGGCCGGAAGTGGCCGGATCAGAGGTTGAAAGCTGGCAAAATTTTCAATCGCTTAATTAACTACCATAACGCAGAAATTGCTCAATTCCTATCCAACCATCAGCTAGAGCATGGAAAATAGGTGGAAAAGCATACCTTAATCGACCAGTTTGGTGGCCAGAGGAGGGAGAAACCGCCGGCGAAAACTCTATTGAAAATGGGTCAAAAACCAGTCGGATTTTCGTGTTTTCCCGGTCAGCTCGGTGGTTTCAGCTGCTAAAATTGGTCGGGATAGAAAGAGGGAAGTGAGCTTGACATTTTGGTACCAATATCATGAAATTTGGTGGCCGGTGGAGGAGATGGCGGAGGAAACACTATTTGGATGAACAGTAATATGGGGGGCGTTCCTTAGGGAGAGAGAGAGAGAGGGAGAAATGGTTTTTCTGATTTTTATTTAAAATACCATATTGAAATAATTATGATTATGCCACTAAAGGTATTTTGATCGTAACTTTCTCGTTACAATTCCGATTCAAGCCTACTACGTGTCTACGGACTTATCTCGGTACAATCTACGTAAAAATATAACCCGCTGCCCCCAATTCCTTCAGGAAATAAAATGACCAAATTACCACTACTCCGAGGGCAAAATTGTAAATTCATAAATCTTGAAATTAATTAATTCACTATTCCTTTAATTTGGGTCGGGATGTTACACTATGCATTTGATTAAGTTTTCAACCACCAAACTATTGGGGCCTAAAAAGAAACTGGCCTTTTAAGGTGCATGAAAGAATATTAAAAATTTCCAACAAGGTGATAGATTGCTGAAAAAAGTGTAGGGTAGGGTCTAATATATGTGTGTGAAGACAAACGTGAAATTGAAAGTGACAGGACCCTCCCAAAATTCCTCGAAACTAGAGACGAATCCTGTGGAAATTCCGACATCACACCGATGCCGGACCAACATACTAAAATTTAGCTTATTGTCCAAATTAAGAAAAAAGGGCACGAGACTTTCTCCGAAATTTCGGCAGAGTCTCCCCTGTAAATTTGACTTTTCCCAAATTTTCATCATGTTAAAAATTCACAGTTTATATCCCAACTGGCATCACACACAATGTAATACACACAATTCACAGAGTAGGCATCCAACCTCCAAATAAAGTCAAGGCAAAACCACTAGCAGTTATACAAAATAACCAAACCTAAAATCAATCATTTACTTCGAAAAGGTCCTCAGACCTCGAAGAACCACATACACTGTTTAATAGAATTCATTCAAGTGATAATTGAGGAATAAACAAGCATTTAATCTTGCTCAAGCTTAAATCAAGTTTCAGGCATACCAACATATTCAAAACAGAACCCAATAATAATACTTAGGATTCAATTTCCAATAACCACCTCAAAATCAATACTCAAACTCAGAATCGGTCAAACCTTTTAAATATAATTTAATTCGCGGCTGCACCTAGGTGGGACCCCAGGCTACCTACGTACCCTTGGACAAGGGATCAAGCCACATGTAGTTCTTATCATCAACAGTCACATCTCCAATAATAGACAATTATTTACAATCGAACCAACTATACATTTCAGATCTATTACAATTCTAAATCCGATAAAAACACATTGAAACATTATCACTTTCTTTCTAAGGCATTGTATTAAGAAGACATCACAGGCTTGGACTAACTGGGACAGGCCTGGACAAAATAAATCTCCGAAGGGCTTGGACAAACTCCGACGGGCCTGGGCAAAATAAATCATCCAAAGGGCTTGGACAAACTCGGCAGGCCTGGGCAAAATAAATCATCTGAAGGGCTTGGACAAACTCTGACGGGCCTGGGCATAATAAATCATCCAAAGGGCTTGGACAAACTCCGACGGGCCTGGGCAAAATAAATCATCTGAAGGGCTTGGACAAACTCCGATGGGCCTGGGCAAAATAAATCTCTGAAGGGCTTGGACAAACTCCGACGGGCCTGGGCAAAATAAATCATCTGAAGGGCCTGGACAAACTCCAGGCCTGGGTAAAATAAATCTCAAACATAAAACCCATAACAAGGGAGGTACCTAAGGTAGTGCTAATAACACTCAAATTAACATTCTAAGTACCCCACACAAAATCAATAAAGATAGCACTTTCTCAATTATTATATATAAACTCAGGATTGCTAGTAAATGAGTCACACATATAATCCGAAAAGAATCAGGACGGTGCAGATGTTAATGTTAACATACATGGTATAAGAATTTCTCTTACACAGAAAACTTTCCAACTAGTTTTCTTTTTTTTCCTTCTAGTTTTATATCCCCATTAGCTTGTTGATGGTTAGCATGGCAAATAGTTTTTGTGCTACATAAAGCATCGTAGGTCGAGACCCGGGACACGTACGTATACAACCCAAGGCTAAACTCATCACAAGCACCACTGCCTTTGCCAATTCATTGCTTGGAGCCTCCAGCCTTTGGTCTAACAAGTCCTTCAAAAACAACTCTGCATTGTCCTCCTTCATTGATTTTGATGATTCTGATAGTTGGGATTCTAGCAAATCCCCTGGGTGCCTTCCCATCATAACTTCCAGCGCCACCACTCCAAAGCTATACACATCACACTTATCCGTGACACACATTGTCAATGCAAGCTCTGCACATGAAGAGAAAAACAAACCAAGTTGTCTCAAAACATATCTCAGCCACCAAAGATGATCCAGAAATGCACAACGTTAAATTGGTATGTTACCTGGTGCCATGTAGCCAAATGAACCAACAATATGGGTCCAGTTGGATGAATTGGCACTAATCAGTCTTGCCTGTTCCAAAATCAGAAAGTTCGGGCTTGAAAATCTGACTCGAGCAATACATTGTTGACAGTTACATCACGGTGTACAATTGGTGGAGAGCAGTCATGGTGCAAGTAAGAAAGTGCATGAGCTAGTCCGTGGACAATTTTAACCCTTGTAGCCCAGCCAAGTTGAGTTACCCCCAAGGGCAGAACTACATGTAGACTAGAGTGGGCTTCAGCCTGGTGCAAGATTTAATAAAATACTAATTTGGTGCAAATTTTATAAGATATTTCCTACTCGCATGAATATTAGTCCACCATTTGTTAAGCTAGTTGGCCCACGAAGTCACATACTTGCTATATATATTAATATAACTTGGGTTTTTTATTTATTACTTTGTGGTTTGGAGGCCACGTGAGTGGGAACCATTGTTTCTTCTTTTTTCTTCTTTTTTCTTCTTCTTCCAATTTACAAGTTAGCATTTAGATCTACAAGTGCAACAAAGCTTTAGTGTTTATGCCTCTCTGTGTACATTTTTTGGATATACTACTGCTACGAATTGTACTTTTGTTCGTGTTTCTGCTTCCCCAAGTTTCAGTTTTCTGATTTCCACTTGGTTCTTACTGTATCAATTAGCATACCCAAAAAAAAAAAATTGGTTCTCATTGTTTATATAGATCTTCTATATAAAAAATTAAAATTAAAATTATAGAAATTTTAGCATACCTCTAGAAAAATTCCTGGTTCCGCCATTGGTTACCCCTTCAACCCCATACAATGCTTTTCCCAGGCTGCCTCTCTCTAAATATTCATAGAGCAAGAAGATGCATCCCCTCCTTGAACAGAACCCATATAGCCGAATGATGTTCATATGCCCGACATTTGTCAGAGTTCGGATTTCATTCTCAAAACTTTGGAGATTGATTGCTGGAATGTCGTTAGAGTCTAACATGTTAAGCCTCTTAACCTGCGACAACTTGACCTGATAGTAACTCTGCCTTGTGGCCTTTACAACTTCCCCAAATGTAAATTTTACTTCTTCTTGCAATATCATTGACTCAAAATTCTCAAAGTTTTGAGCACTATTGATTTTCTTAAGAACACGCTTGGGTTTCTTATGGAACATAAGAATCAGAGCAATTGTAGTTCGAACCACTGATAAACCACAAACAGGTACAAGGACACCAATTATAACGTTGGCTTTTTTGTTTTTTTGGGTGTTATAATTACATCGTCATGTAGTGTTATTAATTTACATGTTAAAATATAGGTGGATATGATTCATCTGTCATAGACTTATGATATAGTATTAATAAATAAATACAAATATTACAATATGGGTGGATTAGTAACACAACATATCGGTGCGAAATTTCACTTAACTATCTGCATGCCTTTCACATAATTGGAGAGATTATTGCCCGCCAGGGTTCACATTAATTTCATAATTGAGATATTATTACAATTATAACTCAACCAAAAAGTGTGTTTCCTCAACTTGACTGGCGTGGTCTAGTTTTCCCTTGGCCCTAGCCATTTGTCCGGACATAATATAAAGTCTAGCCCCTATGTTAAGTTAGAAATTTCATTTAACATAAAACAGAAAAATAAAAAAGGGAAACAGAAGTCTAGCCCCTATGTTAAGATCTATTATGAATGAGCTGAGGAAGTTAAGCATGGCCCAGCCATTATTCCAATTTCCAAACTGAAGAAAAGTCTAGCCCGTATGTGAAGACTAAGAAAAATAATCACAATTGTTTTCAAGCTGTCAGCTCAAAATTTCCAAATGAAGGGAAACTTCCTCAGTCATCTCTCAACTCTTATCACCATAGTTAATACTTAGAGGACGACTAGATACGTAGCACCTTGAGTTTTCTTCATTTTCAGTTTTATAGTCTATAAACATAATTTACCATGATTGCATTATATCATTTACGGACGTGCGAAGTACTACTGTCTTACATTCTCTTTGAACATGTTGTTGCCAACATACTACTCAAAACTAGTACTACGAGAAGAAAGATTGTAAAATTGAGGAGAATGAAATCCCAAATAGTAAGTTCAAAATTTTATTAATTAGTTAGTAAACTATACAACATTTCCAAGATGCCTGAGTAAGGAAATATTGGAGAAATTTATACCAAATCACCATATAAAAAAGTCAGGAACAAATCATATGCATATAATAAACAACTGAACTGAAACTCACAAAAACCTTACTTTTCTAGTAGCTTCTCGGAGTGGCCGGCACTTGCCTTTTTATGGGTCGACTCGGTGACGCTTTTGGCGCCAGCTCTTTAGATTGGACAAAAACAGAGGTAGTGTCCCCCATTGAGTTCATACGAGTAGTTTGATTGTTTTATTATCACAAAAATTCAACATTATCACATCTCCACAACGCATGTGTAGGATTGCTAAGTAATAAAAAAAGGATTGCTAGTAAATGAGTCGCACACAATCCAAAAAGGATAGAGCTGAGTAGTTAGGATGGTGCAGATTTTTATTTTTTTTAGAATGGACGTGCAGATGTTAATGTTAATCCATGGTATAATGAAATGATGTGAGGGACAGGAGCAGTAAGATATCATGCAACTTCGTACAGATCAAGTACAGGTTTAAAAAGTTTCTCTTACACACAGAAAACTTTCCAACTAGTTTTACATCCCCATCAGCTTGTTGATGGTTAACGTGCCAAATGGTTCAGGAAGGGAAGGCAGATTATGAGCTGATAGTTTTTGTGCTACATAAAGCATTGTAGGTCGAGACCCAGGACGCGTACGTATACAACCCAAGGCTAAACTCATCACAAGCACCACTGCCTTTGCCAATTCATTTCTTGGAGCCTCCAGCCTTTGGTCTAACAAATCCTTCAAAAACAACTCTGCATTGTCCTCCTTCATTGATCGTGATGATTCTGATAGTTGGGATTCTAGTAGATCCCCAGGGTGCCTTCCCATAATAACTTCCAGCGCCACCACTCCAAAGCTATATACATCACACTTATCCGTGACTCGCATTGTCAATGCAAGCTCTGCACATGAAGAGAAAAACAAACCAAATATCCTCAAAACATATCTCAGCCACCAAAAGATGATCCAAAAATGCACAACGTTAAATTGGTTTGTTACCTGGCGCCATGTAACCAAATGAGCCAACAATATGGGTCCAGTTGGATGAATTGGCACTAATCAGTCTTGCTGTTCCAAAATCAGAAAGTCGGGCTTCGAAATCTGACTCAAGCAATACATTGTTGACAGTTACATCACGGTGCACAATTGGTGGAGAGCAGTCATGGTGCAAGTAAGAAAGTGCATGAGCTAATCCTTTCACAACTTTGACTCTTGTAGCCCATCCAAGTTGAGTCACCCCATCAACCCCATACAATGCCTTTCCCAGGCTGCCTCTCTCTAAATATTCATAGAGCAAGAAGATGCATCCCCTCCTTGAACAGAACCCATATAGCCGAATGATGTTCCTATGCCGGACATTTGTCAGGGTTCGGATTTCATTCTCAAAACTTTGGAGATTGATTGCTGGAATGTCGTTAGAGTCTGACATGTTAAGCCTCTTAACTGCGACAACTTGACCTGATAGCAACTCTGCCCTTGTATACTCTTCCAAATCCTCCTTTTCCAATACAGTACTTCTCATGAAAATCATCTATGGCCTTTACAACTTCCCCAAACGTAAATTTTACTTCTTCTTGCAATATCATTGACTCAAAATTCTCAAAGTTTTGAGCACTATTGATTTTCTTAAGAACACGCTTGGGTTTCTTTTGGAACATAAGAATCAGAAGAAATCAGAGCAATTGTAGTTGCAACCACTGATAAACCAATTATAACTTTGTTGTTATTTTTTTTGGGCCGTGTTAAATTGTTATTCGACAAATCAAAATTCTCCAGGAGTGGGAAGGCAATCTCTGTCGGGAATGGGCCATTGAGATTGTTGTTGGAAAGATTTAAGATCTGAATATTTGAAAGGTTGCTTAGTGTTAGAGGAATTGACCCAGAGAGGCGGTTTCTCGAAAGATCAAGGTCCTGAAGCTCTCTAAGTTGGCATATAGAAGGTGGAATTTTCCCTTCAAGGTGATTGGAAGCCAGGGCCAAGGAGGTGAGGTTGGTACAAAGACCAAGCTCAGAAGGGATTGAAGAGTTTAAGGAATTCTCCCTAAGATCAAGGTACGTAAGCTCTCCGAGTTGGCCTATAGATGATGGAATTGGCCCTTCAAGGGAATTCGAAGCCAAGTCAATACGCTGAAGACCAGATATCAAACCAATATCTTCAGGAATTGGACCACTGAAGTCGTTGTGTGCTAAATGAAGGTGTTTAAGTTTGGGAAAGTTTGATGGCAGTGGTCCTTGGAAATGGCTGTTGGTGAGATTGAGATATTCAAGCTTGCCCAAATTGGTAAATACTTGTTCTGGTATTTGGCCAGTAAAGTAATTTTGAGACAAGTCTAGGAATGTCAAGTTCAAACATTTAGATATAAATTCTAGGAATTCTGAATCAAGTCTCATTCGAGAAAAATAAAGGTATGTCAAAGAAGGCATGCCTGAAAATTTAGACCAGTCAGGAGTTTCTAAGAAGAAGTTGTTTCTGTTGAGAAAAATGGCTCAATTAAAAAGATACAAAAATATTAAAAACCAGCGACCGGTCAAGGTTATGGCGACCGGTCGGTTTCAGCAAAATGCCAAAGCGACCGGTCGCAAGCTACAAGCGACCGGTCGCCCGGTCGAAGGCCTGGAGCGAAAAATTGATTCTGTGACAAAGCGACCGGTCGCCAGGATCGGGCGACGTCGCCCCAGACGATGCTGTTTCAAATTCCTACGCGTTTTCAAGTCTTCCTTGGTGTGCTACCACTTCCTATCGACTTGCAAGGATATTTATGATCAAATCTGAGATATTAGAAGGTGGCATAGCAGCTGGAAAGTTGGGAGAACACATTGGCAAATTGATAACTTGTTTCATGAGTGTTTTCTCTCTTGGTTCAAGAGATTGATGGCGGCTAGCATCCTTTGTCCCTTGCTTTATGAGCTGCCAACAACAGGTGTCTAAAGAGAGATAACTAAAGCATGAACGTGTATAACTTAATGATATCTGATCTTGGAGTCCCAAGGCCTATATAAGAGGGAAGAGGAAGCAAGAGAACATTAAGTTGTTAAGTGCATAAGTTTGTGCAAAGTATAGAGAAGCTGAAAACTTGTAAGTTCAGAAAATACCAAGGGGAGAGCAAGAGAGTTCTCTAAGTGTATCAAGGTGTTGAGGAAGGGTGAGAGAGAAACAGATTGTGAGGGTAGTGTTCTAAGGGGGTTTCCTTTCTTTGTAAACCAAAGTTTGTAACCTATCTTCATTAGTGAAAGTTCTCAAGGAGATCACCAAAGAGGAAGTAGGCAATTTGCTGAACCTCTATAAACACTTGTGTCATTTCTTTCTTGGTTAAATTTCTGTGTGTGTGTAAGACTCATCCATCATTGAGTTGGTCACAAAGTTCATCAACAACAAGGTCCTAAGGGGAAGTGAGTTAGTATTAATTCACAACAAGTGGTATCAGAGCTGTGTTTTGACAGCTGTGCTAGTCTTTCTTTTGGAGTGCTAGTGTGTTGAAGATGGCAAGTGAACAAGAAGTTGAGAGTGGTAGCAGTTCACAACATGTGAAGCAACCACAGGCAACAAGCATGAAGATGGAGCTAAAGCCTTTCACAGGGAAGGAGAACTTCACTCTTTGGCAACGAAGGCTGAGGTCAGCTCTTACACAACAACATCTCCATGTTGTGTTAGTTGGCAAGGAAAAGAAGCCAGCAGACATGAAAGATGAGGAGTGGGGCGTACTTGACGAGTTAGCTAGAGCAGCCATCGAAAATTACCTCTCCGATGATGTGCTCATCAACGTGTTGAAGGATACCGCGAAGCAAACATGGGAGAAGCTCGAAGAGATGTTTGCAGGGAAGTCGCTGTCCAACAAGCTCTTCCTAAAGGAAGAACTCCTAAATTTGAAGATGGAAGAAGGAGGTAATCTAATGGAACATTTAAGTAGTTTCAATAGATGTGTTGCTGATTTGCAAAGAACGGAAGTTATTTATAGTACGGAGGATAAGGCACTTATGTTGCTAACATCCTTACCTCCGTCCTATAAACACTTTCGAACCACTCTTATGTTCGGAAAGGTCACTCTGGATTTCGAGCCTGTGCTGCAAGACATCATGACGCACCATAGGATGGCTCAACGTTCTGGAGAAAACTCTCAAGGTGAAGGTCTATTTGCTAAGACAGATGAGAGGGGTCGTTCAAAGAGGCGTGAAGGCAAGAAAGGCAAGAAAGGAAGATCAAAATCCAAGGCGAAAGATGGTTGTTTCGAGTATGGGTCAAAGGAGCACTGGAAAAGAAATTGCCCCATATGGAAAGAGAAGAAGAACAAAGGGAAGAATGCAGCAAACACAGCTGAGGAAGTCACGGAAAGTGATGGTGAGCTTTTATGTGTTAATGGCAATGTTAATACTAATACATATGCTAATTCTTCAAGGTGTTTCTCTTCGGATTGGATTTTGGATTCCGGGTGCTCATACCATATGTGCTCAAACAAGGAGTGGTTTGACACATATGAGAAAGAAGAAGGTGGCGAAGTTATAATGGGGAATGGCTCGGTTTGTAGAGTCATAGGCACCGGTACAATCAAGATAAAGATGCATGACGGGACTGTTAGGACGCTTGGAATGGTAAGGCATATTCCAAAGTTGCGTAAGAATCTTATTTCCCTTGGAACTCTTGATAAGAATGGTTATTCTGTTAAGGCTAATGGAGGGAAAATCATAATCTCAAAAGGTTCACTTGTGGTTATGAAGGGAGAAGTTCAACCTAATTGTCTATATAGATTGTGTGGTACAACAATAACAGGTGGAGCAGCTGTGTCCACAAGCAAGGACTCGGAGGATGAAACTCAGCTTTGGCATTTGAGGCTAGGGCACATGAGTGAGAGAGGCATGCAGGAACTACACAAAAGAAAACTGTTGAAAGGTGTTCAAAGCTGCAAGCTGGAGTTCTGCAAATTTTGTACCATGGGAAAGCAATCGAAGATAGCTTTCAAGCTGCGAGATAAAGAGGAAGGTAGCACAGGAGTGCTAGATTATATTCACTCAGATGTATGGGGGCCATCACCGGTTAAATCAAAGGGTGGAGCTCGCTATTTCGTGACTTTCTTGGATGATTTTTCCAGAAAGGTTTGGGTCTACTTCATGAAGGAGAAATCTGAGGTCTTCACCAAATTCAAAGAGTGGAAGGCGGAAGTGGAGAACCTAACCGGAAGAAAAATCAAGATCCTAAGGAGTGACAACGGTGGTGAATATAAGGACAACAAATTTCTTGAGTTTTGCATAAACGAAGGCATTAAGAGGCACTTTACCGTGAAGAAGACGCCCCAACAAAATGGAGCTGCGGAAAGGATGAATAGAACTCTCATGGAGCGTGAGAGATGTATGAGGATTCATGCAGGATTGCCCGAATCATTTTGGGCAGAGTCAGTTAACCACGCTGCCTATTTGGTTAACCGATCACCTTCAAGAAATCTTGAGTTCAAATGTACAGAGGAGGTATGGTCAAATAAGTCAATAGTTTTTTCTAATCTTAAAGTGTTTGGATGCAGTGCATTTGCACTTATTCCTAGTGATGAAAGAACCAAGTTGAAGCCTAAGTCTCTTGAATGCATTTTCATCGGCTTCGAGAGCGGAGTGAAGGGCTACAAGCTATGGGATCCGGTGAACCACAAGAAGATACTCAGGCAGAGATGTTGTGTTTGATGAAAAGACCATGCCTTTGAACAAAGTCAAGAATTCAGAAGCAAATGAGGATGTTGTTGAAAGAGAAACAACCATTGAAGTTCCACTCAAGAAGGTGTCAAGAAAGACTTCACAAAAACAGCCAACTGAAGACGTTTAAGGATGAGGAGGAGTCTGACATTGAGGAGGAAGAAGCTGGGCAAAATCAACAACAAACTCAAGAAGAAGAAGAAGATGCTCAAGAAATGGTGGAGCCATCATCTATAGCTCGGTCCAGGCCCAAGAGAACCATCAAACCACCTCAAAGGTTTGGATGGGACACGGACTCAGTTCACTATGCTCTAAATGCAAGTGAAGAAGAACCAACCACGTTCCAAGAAGCTGTTGAGAATGAGGAGCGGGAAAGTTGGATGGAAGCTATGATGCAAGAGATGGAATCTCTACACCAAAACTCAGTTTGGGAGTTAGTTCCTAAACCCAAAGATCGCAAGGTTATTGGCTGCAAGTGGGTGTTTAGGAAGAAAGAAGAAATGCATGAGAAGGGAGCCACCATGTTCAAAGCTCGATTGGTGGCCAAGGGATATTTGCAAAAGGAGGGAGTTGATTATGATGAAATCTTCTCACCGGTGGTGAAACATACTTCTATACGGCTACTTCTCTCCATAGTAGCCCAAGAGGACATTGAGGTGGAGCAAATGGATGTGAAGACTGCTTTCCTCCATGGAGACTTGGAGGAAGATATCTACATGAGCCAACCTTAAGGGTTCATTGAAGCAAGCAAGAAAAATCTGGTTTGCAGGTTGAAGAAGTCTTTATACGGGCTAAAGCAATCTCCAAGGCAGTGGAATAAGTGCTTCGATTCTTTCATGATGAAGATTGGATATAGAAGATGTGAATCAGATTGCTGTGTTTACAGTCATGCATTTAAGGATGGTAACTTCATCCTTTTACTTCTTTATGTTGATGACATGCTAATTGTATGTAGAGATATGTCAAAAATCCAGGAATTAAAGACATTGCTTGGAAAGGAGTTTGATATGAAGGATCTAGGCTCTGCACAAAAGATCCTAGGAATGGAGATAAGGAGAGATAGAAACGCAGGCAAGCTATGGCTGTCACAAAGTAAGTACATTTCCAAAGTACTTGAAAAATTCAATATGATGGATTGCAAGCCCGTGTCTACTCCTTTGGCGGAGCATTTCAAATTAAGTGCACAGGAATGTCCTTCTACGGATGATGAGAAGGAAGAAATGAGCAAAGTTCCATATGCAAGCTTGGTAGGGTGTCTTATGTATGCAATGGTTTGCACACGCCCCGACTTAGCTCAAGCCGTAAGTGTGGTGTCAAGATACATGGCGAATCCGGGCAGACTTCATTGGACAGCAGCGAAGTGGATTCTCAGGTACTTGAAGGGCACAAGGAAGCTTGGGATATTGTTTGAAAAACAACAAGATAATGCATGTGTGTCAGGGTATGTAGATTCTGATTATGCAGGGGATCTAGACAAGAGGAGATCCACCACGGGATATGTCTTCATTTGTGGTGGAGGACCGATTAGTTGGAGAGCGGTGTTACAATCGGTTAGTGCCTTGTCTACAACAGAGGCGGAGTATATGGCGCTCACGGAAGCTTCGAAGGAAGCGGTATGGCTGAAGAGATTGGCTAAGGAATTCGGGATAGCCCAAAACTTGGTGGTGATTCAAAGTGATAGTCAAAGTGCAATCTACCTAGTGAAGAATCAAGTATTTCATGGAAGGTCTAAACACATTGATGTCCGATACCACCGGGTAAGGGATTGGGTGAATGAAGGAGACGTCATGATAAAGAAGGTTCATACAAAGGAGAACGCTTCAGATTGTCTAACAAAGCCAGTCACAGGCAGCAAAGTTCAAGCATTGTTTGAGCTTGCTCAATCTTGTTCCATGCTAAGATTGAGGTGGAGTTCTTGAGAGTTATCCGGACGATTCTCAAGAAATTAAAGATGTCCTGGAAAAGCAATAGTGTCCACAAGGGGTTTTAATCTCGCCATGGTGGAGATTGTTGAGAAAAATGGCTCAATTAAAAAGATACAAAAATATTAAAAACCAGCGACCGGTCAAGGTTGTGGCGACCGGTCGGTTTCAGCAAAATGCCAAAGCGACCGGTCGCAAGCTACAAGCGACCGGTCGCCCGGTCGAAGTCTGGAGCGAAAAATTGATTCTGTGACAAAGCGACCGGTCGCCAGTATGGGGCGACCGGTCGACCAGACGATGCTGTTTCAAATTCCTACGTGTTTTCAAGTCTTCCTTGGTGTGCTACCACTTCCTATCGACTTGCAAGGATATTTCTGATCAAATCTGAGATATTAGAAGGTGGCATAGCAGCTGGAAAGTTGGGAGAACACATTGGCAAATTGATAACTTGTTTCATGAGTGTTTTCTCTCTTGGTTCAAGAGATTGATGGCAGCTAGCATCCTTTGTCCCTTGCTTTATGAGCTGCCAACAACAGGTGTCTAAAGAGAGATAACTAAAGCATGAACGTGTATAACTTAATGATATCTGATCTTGGAGTCCCAAGGCCTATATAAGAGGGAAGAGGAAGCAAGAGAACATTAAGTTGTTAAGTGCATAAGTTTGTGCAAAGTATAGAGAAGCTGAAAACTTGTAAGTTCAGAAAATACCAAGGGGAGAGCAAGAGAGTTCTCTAAGTGTATCAAGGTGTTGAGCAAGGGTGAGAGAGAAACAGATTGTGAGGGTAGTGTTCTAAGGGGGTTTCCTTTCTTTGTAAACCAAAGTTTGTAACCTATCTTCATTAGTGAAAGTTCTCAAGGAGATCACCAAAGAGGAAGTAGGCAATTTGCTGAACCTCTATAAACACTTGTGTCATTTCTTTCTTGGTTAAATTTCTGTGTGTGTGTAAGACTCATCCATCATTGAGTTGGTCACAAAGTTCATCAACAACAAGGTCCTAAGGGAAAGTGAGTTAGTATTAATTCACAACAGTTTCTTCCAAGAATCAAAAACTGTACCTTTTGGGGATTGCTGAGCTGATAAGGAATTACACCAGTGAGACTGTTGTTGAAGAAACTCAAATACAGAAGCTCAGTTAACTTGCCTATCTCCACAGGTATTTCTTGATCGAAAGAGTTGTGGGCCAAGTCCAAAGTTGTGAGCTTGGAGAGGTTGCAAATGGCTGATGGTATAGGTCCTGTGAAATTGTTGCCAGATAGGTTGAATTGGGTGAGATTGAGAAATGGGGTGAAGCTGAAACGGGTTAGTGTTGCAGAGATGTTGAAGTTGGAGAGGTCAATTTGGGAAACTTGTTTGCTGCTGTGGTCACAAACAATGGCAGTCCAGTTGCAAAGATTGTTGAGGTTAGTGGGGGACCATGAAGTGAGAGAAGGTGGTGCAGAAGCAAAGGTGATCTTCCAACTTAAAAAAGCTTCTGCCTGTGTGAAATTGTTATTAGACAAATCAATATTCTCCGGGAATGGGAAATCAATATTCTCCGGGAATGGGCCATTGAGATTGTTGTAGGAAAGATTTAAGCTCTGAATATTTCGAAGTTTCCATAGTGTTAGACGAATTGACCCGGAGAATTGGTTTCTCGAAAGATCCAAGTCAATCAAATTTGATAATCTTCCTATTTCTGGTGGAATATTCCCACTGAAGCTGTTGTGTTGAAGTAGCAAATGGGCCACTTTGGTCCAATTGGAGAGCAAAGAAGGCAAGAGTGGTCCGGTAAACCGATTAGCAAATAAACTCAGATGGGTGATGTTGTTCAGATTGGACAAGGACAGAGGCAGTTCCCCATTGAGTTTATTGGAAGCCAGGGCCAAGTAGGTGAGGTTGGTACAAAGACCAAGCTCAGATGGGATTGAAGAGTCTAAGGAATTCATGTTAAGATCAAGGTACTGAAGTTCCCTCAGTTGGCCTATAGAGGATGGAATTTTCCCTTCAAGGGAATTGAAAGCCAGGTCCAAGTAGGCGAGGTTGGTACAAAGACCAAGCTCAGAAGGGATTGAAGAGTTTAAGGAATTCTCTCTAAGATCAAGGTATTTAAGCTCAGTCAACATGCCTATCTCCACAGGTATTTCTCCACTGAAGAAGTTGTGGCCCAAGTCCAAAGTTGTGAGCTTGGCGAGGTTGCCAATGGCTGATGGTATAGGCCCTGTGAAATAGTTGCCAGATAGGTTGAATTGGGTGAGATTGAGAAATGGGGTGAAGTTTAAATGGGTTAGTGTTGCAGAGATGTGGAAGTTGGAGAGGTCAATTTGGGAAACTTGTTTGCTGCTGTGGTCACAAACAATGGCAGTCCAGTTGCAAAGATTGTTGAGGTTACTGAGGGACCATGAAGGGAGAGAAGGTGGAAATTGAGGATACAAATCAAAGGTGTTCTTCCAACTTAGCAAAGCTTCTGCATGTGTTTTTGGTGATGAAATGGCCTTGAATGGAAGCAAAGAAAGCAGGAAAATATGAAGGAGAAGAAGAAGATAAGTAGGCTTCTGAGCAGAGAAAACTCGTCCTTCCATGGTGGTTTGAGGAGTTAATGTTATGTTCCAAGCTTTATAGAAGGTTGATTCTTATTGTTATCATTTTCGTTCTTAAAATTCCACTTGTAATTTGCATGATTTTTATTTATTTATTTATTTTAATTTAAGTTAAGAAGAGAGAATTTACTTTTTTGAACTAATAGTTGTTGAAAAGCAGGCGTGTGTTCGTCGTATCTACTCTGAATGGGCTGAGGAAGTTAAGCATGGCGCAGCCCGTATGTGAAGAAAAGTCTATCCCGCATGTGAAGACTGAGAAAAATATTCACAATATTGTTCTCAAGCAGTCGACTTAAAATCTACAAACAAATGAAGGGAAATTGCCTTGGTCATTTCTGATCATCATATACCAATATCTTGGGAAATTGCCTAAGTTAACTAAATATTCAAGCACCCATCATATGTAACAATTATTAGATAGTAAATTACAACATTTCCAAGCTGCCTAAGTAACCAAATAAGTAATTGTAGGTAGAGACCCGGGACTCTGCAGATTTTTTTTTTTGGGTCCACGACTCTGCAGATGTTAATGTTAACATACATGGTAACAAAACTTGTGTCCACTTGACTAGCTTGGTCTAGTCTTCCCTTCCCTTGTCCCCAGCCATTTGTCCGGACGGAACATAAGTCTAGACCCTACGATTATATGTACCCAACAATAATATTTTCTTATGAATTCAAGCACCCATGATTTTATGTACAATTAATTGATTAGTTAGTAAGCTACAACATTTCCAAGATGCCTAAGTAACGAAATATTTGGACAAAAGTCTTACAGTATACAATATTCATATAAAATTAAATTACTTTAAAAAAAATTATAAATATAAAATTGAACTACTTAAGAAAAATAATAATAAATACAATTGTACAGTACAGAATGCAACATCCATATAAATCTAAGCAACCTCTGATGATATATAAGTTATAACCAACAAACTTAATAGCTTAAACCGAGGGGTTTACCTCCCCGTCACCGATTCGAATTCCAAGAAAAGTGCTCCCCCTCCCCAATTGCTGTAAATAAAAAAATACAAAACTTAATAGCTTAATCTCAATATCAAAAAACGTTGAAATTTGCAAACAGTTTAATTTATTGCCCACCACTCCGTGTCAATCTGAAAAATGAAACACAAGTTTTTGAAGTCCCTCTTAAAAAACATAGAAAAACTCTTACTAGTTTCACACTTCTCTTCTATTTTTGTTTTGTAGAGCCCATTAGCCTGTTGATGGTCAACATACCAAATAGCAAGTTCAACATTTTATTATTCTTAGGGCGGGCGTGGGCTAGGTGAATGTTCGGTTCATTTTTACACATGATTTTTCATATTATTCACCCATTATTTTGAGTTAGTTCTTGATATTTTATAGCATTTTACTTCCTTTTGTGTTTTCTTAGATTTTGACTTGATTAGAATGAAAATGAGCTAAAAGTGCATTATTGGTTATAAATTCTGATTTTGTTCATTTTCGTAGGTCAACTTCTTGGTCTTGGATCAGCATGCTCCCGTGCTCGGATGAGGTGAAGAACTTCATGAAACTTGTTCCAATGGATGTTGACTACAACATATCCGAATTTGGGCTCCATTGAGCAAGTATTGCCCACCCACCCGATCCAGCAATTGATCCCAACTTTGGAAATCTCTTTGGACCAATTTTACCCCAACTTAATGTGATTTTACTTTTACTTGTTACCATGTTATTTGGTAACAATAATTTACTTTAGTTAAGTGGAATTTTCTGAATCAAAGGCAGCCTTGGGATATATTTAAAAACCAAAACCCACCGTGGTAAGGAGACAATGTGAAGACAATGGAAGGCTTTAACAAGAGAAATTGTTTTATATTAAAAGAAATGCTGAAAAGGAGGAGAGAGAGTGGAGCAAAGGGAATGTGCATCAGCCTTTGGAATTCCTTGGGGCATTCAACATTGGACAGAGTTTAGACAGGGATTGAGCAATTTTGAGAAAGAGAGCTACGGAAGGAAGAAGGGGCAGACAAGCAAGAAGTGAAGGAAGAGCACCCATGATTCTATGTACAATTAATTGATTAGTTAGTAAGCTACAACATTTCCAAGATGCCTAAGTAACGAAATATTTGGACAAAAGTCAGGAATAAATCATATCAATATAAAATTGAATTACTTTAAAAATAATAATAAATACAACTGTACAGTCTTACAGGTATGCAATATCCATATCAATTTTTAACAGAAGTGATTTTCTCACAATTTACCAAACGGATTGGACTTCCCAAATTTTTTTAAAAATCACTTATCATCCCAAATAAGTAATGTCAACCGGATACTAAGCAATGTAATCAAACTGATTAACAAATTCTTGTGTTTTCGATTAATGTATGAGACGTAATGTAATTTTCCTCGATCAATTGGTTAACCACACGTATTAAATTATTAATGTTGAGGAAGAATCTTGCTTCTAAAGTTAGTTCACTCGAAAAAAAAAAAATTCCCAGAAAAATGATGCCGACGATGTATTTTAGATCATGACATTTTTTGATCGTCACTAGATAGGTATATCATCCATCGGCTATATAAAGTATTTTTTGTGTAAACACAACTAGTATATGGACTCATCACATATAAATAGACAATTTTGTTAATATACACGATAATCTAAACTATAGGAGATAAGGATTTAAGAATGGTCGATATACATACACACATATAGTTTCAAAAACTAATATTGTCCATATACATACACAAATATATAATATGATTTAAGAATTATATATATAATACAGAAAGAATGTGAGATACGTAAATTTGTATGTCATTTATTATTAAAAAGAAAGATATCTCTAACTAAAGACATTTTTTAGTTTTTTATGCAGCGGTAAACCTCAGGTTGCGTATATATATATATATATAATATACTTGTACCCCTAAAAATCTAAAATGGAAAATGCATGAAAGGAGCGTGAGATGTCTCCTTTTTTGGAAAATTAAAGTCTAGCCCCTATGATTATATGTACAACATTTCCAAGATGCCTAAATATTTGAACAAAAGTCAGGAATAAATCATATCAATATAAAACTGAACTACTTTTAAAAAATAAATAAATACAATTGTAGGTGTGCAACATCCATATAAATTGTTGTATTAATAATTGGCACAAATTATGGGAGAAACACTGGATTCCCTGCACCTATCTTCTTTTCATGTTTTTCCCTATTCTGAGGCTGAAAATTTTGACCCTACTAGAATTTCAAAATTTCCCTATTTAGATCAAATTTATATATTAATGGTGCACTAACTAAATCCCTCTTAAACGTTACATTGATATTCAAAAGTTATCTTTTAGTCACTTTCTGGTATTTAGGTGTACAAAAAATTGTATCATGCACCCAGAGTCTGGTTATATATATATTTGTATTGTTTTTGTGCATGATGGTCTTTGTGCTTAAATTATAAATGCAATCTATAGTCCTTATTTAAAAAAACAAAAAACAAAAAACAAATTTGTATGACGCATATGCCGAACAATCCTCATGACATCACTTGTCCGCTACTATAGATGCTATCAAATTTTAATTTGAGTATGTTTCAATGTTAAAAAAAATGAGAGAAACTTCCATGTAATGATTTTAGTTCTTTTTTTTCTTCATATTTTTAATCATCGTGTAAGTTGCATGCGAATTGAAATGGAATAAGAAGAATAAATTGGTACAAAACACAAGTGAAGTCGTATAGATCTGAAGTGGTTATGGCTTCAATAAGTCCCAGAAACTTCTTTGAATTTTGTATGAAACCTAAAAAGCTACATGTAAATTCATAAACTTGTCAACTATTGGCCCCTCAATAAATTGACTCTAGCTATTTTCGTTCAAAAGACATTGTAAGTGTTTTGTAGTCATACCATATGAAGCTATCCGATTTCCCTAAAAACACGAAACACCCCACATCCTTCAAAAGACATTGCAAGAGCAACACTTTTTAAATATTGAAAATTTGAAAATGATTTAAGTGATGTTCTAACACAAGTTGGACAAGATGATGCCCAATTTTTATAATGCACTACCATGATGAAGTGTTATTTGATGTCATCCTTGCACATTTCTCATGTAAAATTTATGGACAAAATTCTCTAGTCACATATGGATGCCTCAACTTATACCCAATAAACCACAATACATAAATAATTCCCAAACAAAGGAATGTGAGTCGTTCCTCACATTTTGACCGTCAATTTAATTTTTACTTACCAAGGATGGGAGAAATATCAATTGGGGAACTTAGATGGGGTAATCAAGGTATGAGAATCGGATCAACTACTCCCTCCTAATTGATTTCATTCCCAATTTTGAGGGCATTCGATTATGGATTTTAATGTGGAACCCACATAATCTTTTATTCCTTATGTGTTAGTAAACGCATGAGAAGTCGTGAACTGGAATCATTCCATGTGTTAGTAAACTCATAAAAAGTAAAAATTTGAATCATTCCAATGTCCATTCTTTACAAGTAAACATGCCATAAGGGTTAAAGCAGTTCATTTCAACTAAAATATTAATAAATAATTTATAATTAAAGTAAAATTTTGTAAAATTTAAATTTTGAAAAAATTGAAAAAAAAAAACCCAAACCATAAAATAATGAAAATATTTGTTAACAACCTAAAGTGAAACTTTTCCATTCCAATAAAATTTTAAAAATTTAAAACTCAAAACTAAAATAAATAAAAAAACAAAAAAGCAAACCCAGTACCCATCAATGAACCACCACGCCCACCTTCCTCCCCGTCATTAGCATTAGGCATTGCTGGTGAGCAAAAAATCCTCCCCATTTTCCTACGATGAGCCATTTAAAAAAACAGGGAACTTCAATTACATGTCTTGTTAATATCTTCATGTTGGAGAAAATAAGGAAGAAAAAAACCTCTACTCATTTTTCAAATTAATACAATCTATAGATAATTTTTTTTACTTTCTCAACCATTTTGCAAAGCTTCAAATATATTAAATGAAAAAACCTTAATATATTAAGGGTACAACAATAATTCACAATTGATTTAACAAAAGCATATAATTCACCCAAATTTTCTCTCACTACTTTATTTTTCCTCTGTATTATTTTCTCATTTATCCAGCAATCACTGCCTCCACATGCATAGCTCATGTGTAGATTGCTAGTAACAATATCAAACGTTGACTAAGCATATGGGGTTATAGGATCTGATCATGTTAGAGACACGTGTTTCAAATAATCCGAAAAGAAACATTTGGTTACTTATCATGAAAATATGAAGGAGGAGAAGAAGAAACGGAGGAGGCTTCTCAACTACTCCTTCCATGGTGTTGAGTCTGTTGACCAGTTGTTTATGTTTGATCCAATCCAAGCTATACATATATATTTGAGTTGCATGGTGTTGAGTCTGTTGACCAGTTGTTTATGTTTGATCCAATCCATGGCTCGTTTCATAATCAAAAGTTGCTTGGTTGTAAGGTTTCCTCCACTTGACTGGCCTGGTCTAGTCTTCTCTTCCCTTGGCCCCAGCCATTTGTTTCTCTACACACACACAAAATACAACCCCACATTATAGAGTTTCTATATGATATTTTCATTTACGTCCATGTAAACGATTGTCGTATTTAACATCACAATATAATAATTACATTTCATTAAAACATGTCGTTGCCTAGGTGAAAGGAAATTTGTAATTTATTTAGCATTATTGGACCAACACGCTATTCATAAACAAGTACTACAAGGAAATAAAAAAAGAGAAAGGAGATATTAATGCAATTATAACTCAACCCAAAAGTGTCTGGTTCCAGTGTTTCCTCGACTTAACTGGCGTGTTCTAATTTTCCTTCGGCCCCAGCCATTTGTCCGGACATAATATAAAGTCTAACCCCTATGTTAAGTTAGAAATTTCATTTAACAAAAAACAGAAAACCAAAAAACAGATAAATAAAAAAGGGAAACAGATAAATATAGTCTAGCCCCTATGTTAAGTTCTATTATGAATGAGCTGAGGAATTTAAGCATGGCCCAGTCATTATTCCAAACTGAATAAAAGTATAGCCCGTATGTGAAGATTGAGAAAAATATTCCCAATTGCTTTCAAGCAGTCAGCTCAAAATTTACAAATGAAGGGAAGCTTCCTCAGTCATCTCTCAACTCTGATCACCATAGTCAAAGTCAGCAAATCTTTAGCATTGGTTAATACTTAGAGGACGACTAGGTACGTAGCACCTTGAGTTTTCTTCGTTTTCAGTTTTATAGAGTCGGGATGCGTACGTATACAAACCAAGGCTAAACTCATCACAAGCACCACAGCCTTTGCCAATTCATTGCTTGGAGCCTCCAGCCTTTGGTCCAATACATTCAAAAGCAATTCTGCATTGTCCTTCATTGGTTTTGATGATTCTGTAGCTGGGATTCTAACATATCCCCTGGGTGCCTTCCCATCATAACTTCCAGTGCCACCACTCCAAAGCTATACACATCACACTTATCTGTTACACATGGCCCAGCCATTATTCTAAACTGAATAAAAGTCTAGCTCGTATGTGAAGACTGAGAAAAATATTCCCAATTGTTTTCAAGCAGTCAGCTCAAAATTTACAAATGAAGGGAAACTTCCTCAGTCATCTCTCAACTCTGATCACCGTAGTCAAAGTCAGCAAATCTTTAGCATTGGTTAATACTTAGAGGACGACTAGGTACAAATGAAGGTAAACATAATTTACCATGATTGCATTATATTCATTTACACACATGTGAACTACTGTTGTTACATTCTCTTTGAACATGTGATGGTGAAAAATGATTACCACTTTCATAGACCAAGAATCGAAATTATCAATCGAGTTTTCCACATGCAAAGTGCACTCAGTCTCATCATCAAATTCAATTCACACAGCCATCCGGAGGAGTTAGGAGATTCACCACCAACCATCAAATTCAACTCACATGTGTTGTACGTTTTCGACAAGATACAGGAAAGATGTTAGAAAATGAAATCTATATTGCCTAGTTTTCTTTACAACACAGTTTAAGGGTTTGTTTGGTATTGCTTATAAAAAGGCTAATTATATATATATATATATAAATATTTTAAAAAGGGGTTTTCAACTTCAATGTTCTTTGAATTTATATCCGAATTTCAATTAAGGTGGATGATACGGTTCATCTTTCATAAACTTATGATATAGTATTAATAAATAAATAAAAATGTTACAATATAGATGGATTATTAACACCGCTAAGTTCCTGGCTTTCCAAATTCGCCACAGCCCAAAAACAAACCACTGGATAGCCTCCGTCGCATGCTCAGATGAGTTGAGCGTCGTCATCATATGTCGCCAAGTGGAAATAAAATCCTCACCCGCTAACTTGTTCACGTCAAGTTGAAGAGGGCTGGCAAACCAGAAGGCAAAGGCAAAGTCACATTTGAAAAAAATATGAGCCTGAGTTTTGTTCACAACACTTTTGCAAAACCCAAGGAAGGTGTCGTATAATAGTGTAGCTCGGAAGTCCGAGTGTCGTATCCACAGAGAGCAGTGTAAAGAAAATAACAGAGATGAAAAAGAACAAGTGTAATTGAGAGTTAGATTTATGCAAGATTTGATTTAGAGAAAATTTGATTGATTAAAACACTAAGGCATTGGGATTCCACTTTTAACATAAACATGCAACTCTTAATAATTTGATCCACAAAATATTTTCCAATGTAGTTGTTCAAAATAATTAAAGCTCTTTTTAATTTCCTTTAGAAGTATTCTAAGCATAACTTGTACCATTGGCAACAAACTATCAAAAAATAAACTTCATCAAAATTCTATTAATCTTTAGTAATTCTCTTCTCTTTTAAAAGCATGAAAGTTTTTACTACACAGTGGGAAAAACATGATTGAACCCATGAAATAGATTATCAAACATTCATCAATTAATTAAAAAGAACACTACAAATTCCATTTGAACAAAAACTACAAAATTATATTAAAGCTTAAGTTTGGATCAAACTAATAAAAATTACACACTTATATTAAAAGCTTTCTCCCTAGCCTTAGCTAGGGAGTTAGTTCCCCATAATAAAATAAAACTAAAAACAGAATTTAAAACTTAGAAAGATGGAGGGAAGAGAGAAAAGCTCAAGATTGTGGAGCTTGGTGTAGTTTTTACAATGCCGTAGCTTACCCTATTTGTAGGAGGATGTGAGCATTTCTAAATTCATCAAATCCCTCTATTCATGAATTTAATATGTTTTCCACTTGCCAATTGCCAATTTGCTTCCTTTAATTAATTCATTGTGATGATGACTCCTTCTCCAAATTCTTCAAAACTTTCTTCAACTTGAACACTTTATCATGCACTTCCATACTTTCCTTCTTCTCTTTGTCGGGTATCATTCTTGAATTTCTCCACACTCTCTACACTTGCTTCTTTGCTCCAAGCTTTTATCATTTCAAATAAGTATCTTATAAAAAACTGCAGCAACTTTCCTCAAATTGTACCTAGATAACAACTCAAGCATCATCATTCTTCTTTGCATTCATTGGTTGCAAGTAGTCAATTTGAGCTTCTCCTTCATTGTTTATTCATTTCTCTCTATATTTCTTCAATGATGGAAGCTTGCATGCATGTCCTAGAGCATATTAATGCAATTGATTGATTCTTCTTTTCATTTGTTTTATCTTCAATTGCATTTGCTGCTGCACAAGTTGTCTCGAGCAAATTTCCTTGACTTTGGCTGCACATATTTCTTCTCATCCTTTACTTTCTTCTTGCAATACATTATTTATTTCTTCTCCTTATCATGCTATTGGTGGAAGACACTTAATATCTACAAACAACCACTCATTAAATATAAAAACAAAGATTGGAAACAAAAACAATATAAATATGCTAATAGATTTATATAAAACAAAAGAAAGTACTAACAAATATAAATTTAAGGATAAAACTTGTATTAATTTTGTGCTCATCAAATACCCCCAAACCTATATTTTGCTAGTCCTCGAGCAAAAGAAAATAAAAACTAAGCAGAAAAAAAAAACTAAGCCACTTTCGCAGGGATCTCGATTGCATTTAGCATATGCAATAAGCCTTTAAACCCCTAGGTTACCCTAGTGGACGAGTATAGTCTCGTGAGGGCTTTCAGTAATGATACCCACAAACATCGAAATGAGAGATTTAAAAAATTAAGCTACAACAAAATTGAAATTTTAAACAAATGCTTAACCATCATCAAAGCTATCTGGATTTGAAAAATTCATGAACAATTTTTAAAAGAGCAAACACGCTTCAAATTAATCCCCACATAAAGTCTTGATCACTTATAATCATTTAGTAAATTCTTCATTTGTTCCCTTTGGTGTTTAAGTGAACCAACACATTTTAGAGACAAAAGTTAATTTCAATCACAGTAACCTCATTATTTCAATCATTATCAAAATTCAGTGCAAATAACTAACCAAGGCATATATATACAATTTTTTTTTTTTTTTTTTTGAATTGTGACTGTGCAATGTTTAGTTCTATTAAGCTTTCTAATTAACCCATGTAGCGAGATTTAGGCCAACGACTCTCAAACCAAAGGTTTTAAGGCATTAGGTGTAGAAACACCCCTAAGGGCTTATTAACTCGACTTAAAAAGGCTACAGAACTAAACTAGTCACAAAATGTATTTACCCCAAAACTTTACCGTTTGACGCGAACACTCGCTGCTGTTTAGGCAAGAGGCCCGGTTACTAAGTAAAACTCTGGATAAATTAACATTATTTGATGATTATTATTATTATTATTATTTTTTTTTTTTTTTTACGCCAAGGTCAATCAAGAGCAATGTCATCTAAATCTACTTAAAACAACAAAGTTAACTATAATTGATCTTTTCTTTCATTCTTACTAAAGTGTTGATGTGCATGTGAGAATTCAAAGTATAACTCAAGAATTATCCACTAAATAGAAATAAGTGAAAAAAAACTAAAATTATGGGTTTAAAATTTAATCATATGTTTCCAATCGTAAAAATCATTCATGAGTGTTGAATCTGATTTGATGATAGTAAGCATAAAAATCTAGAGATAACACAAATTTTTTTTATTTTTTATTTTAAAATAAAATAAAAATAAAAACAAAACTTCTAAACCTTACCCCCAAACCTAAATCAAACATTGTCCTCAATGTTTAAGAATGTAAGTATCAACAAAGGTATAACAAGAAATGAAATGGAGTCAAGCAATTATAAAAAAATAAAAAATAAAAAAAATTAAACTTAGAATTTAATTGCCAAAAACAAAAATAAAGCCAAAAAAAAAAAAAATTAACCAAACAAAACAGTAAACCCTAAATAGTCCTACGCAAACCGAAACCCAAAAGACGAAGAAGTCCAGCCCATTGGAACCTCCAAATCAATTGAGGACCCAATCCAAACGAAAGCCCAAAATTTTATTTATTTTATTTTATTTTATTCGGAAAGAAAATAAATTAAGTTATAAAAGAAAAAGAAAAATAAACACATTTCCAAATTTTTTTTAAACTAAAACAAAAACAAAAACTGGAAAGGGAAGGTCACAGATAAAAGAAGGAATGGACGTGTCGGCGCGAGAGAGACGCGTTCAATATTTAAGAAGAAAAACACGGAAAGTGAAAGTGAAAGTAAAAAACATGAAGGTAAAAGGAAAAAAAAAATCCCCCCATCTAAAAACACGCGGCTGCAAAACGTTAGGGAAATAAAGGAATCCGAGAGAAAAGCAAACGCAGAAGCCGAAGTCTATTTAACCCGTCTCTTGCCAGTTGAGCTTGTGTCTGTGTTTCATCCTGAAAACTCAGAGTAAAACATCAATAAGCAAGAAACACAAATCACAATGGCAACCTCACCCACTTCCCTCGACGATCTAAATCTGGAGTTGGCCCTTGCGCCATCAGTGGCTCAAGTAAGTGCTCCTCCTCACTCCGTCTTCCCAAACTCCACATATCATCATGGCTCGGCCTCAACCTTTGTTGAGGCAATACCGAACAGAGCAATGCTCCTGGGTGGCATGATTGGCACTCAGCTCACACCGGCAGAGCATTGGCGAATAGCACACAGGCCCGAGAGGGTTGCAGGAGAGGAGACCCACATGCTGACCATGCACTATGCAGCCTCGGCTACAAATTTGGGAATAAGGTTATTGGCGAGGACGCAAGAGTGCGCAGTTCTAACTGATGAAGTGGCGTCCCTGAAGGCCCAAGTGACAGAATTGCAGAGAAGGCTCTACTTTACCAACCAGCATATAGAAGGACTGCAGAAGAGGAATGCAGATCATGAGGAGCTACTGCAAGTGTTACAAGCTATAGCAGATAGAGGCAATTAGCTGATGCCTCAGGTGGCTTAGAATGCAAAATAAAACATGTGATTGAGAAGTTATGTATGCCCTCTTTTGTTTGAAGTTTGTGTTTGTAATCAC
The DNA here is from genome assembly GCA_018703695.1 of Prunus fruticosa. Lineage (NCBI taxonomy): Eukaryota > Viridiplantae > Streptophyta > Magnoliopsida > Rosales > Rosaceae > Prunus > Prunus fruticosa. The sequence continues at coordinate 40,237,570 of CM031924.1, read as the reverse complement.
ATGTAATGGAATGAAAGAAGCATTCAAGTCCAATTTCGGATTGTGCAGTCGTGAATCGAGAACACTTTCCAAACTTAGCGACAAAATATATGCATAAACAAGTAAAATGAAGAAAGAATTACAGTAATAAAAGCAAAGAGAAACAAGAAATTCGGAATTGCCTTAGTTGGAGATTGGGTTCCGAACCGTTTATTTATTATTTTGTGTTTGTGTTTTTTTTTTTTTTTTTAGTAATGTATGAAATAAGAGGGTAAATGAAATAGAAAGATAATACCTGGAAAATATGCGTGTCAATCCCTTTGGTATTTATCCATTGTAGAATAAAAGACAAAAATAATAAATAAATAAATAAAAATCCAAGAAAAAATAAATAAAGACCAAAATGAAATTAAACACACAAAAAAAAAACTAAAATCTATACAAACACAAAATAAACAGTCATGAAAAAAAAAAAAAAAAAACAAAAAACAAAAAACAAAAAACAAAAAAAACAAAAAGAACCACAGAAAGAAATAAGCAAAAATTATAGTTTTTTTTTTTTTTTTTTAAATTTTTATATAAAAAATTTTTAGTTTTTTTTTTTATAATTTTAACACTCAGTAACTTATTTTAAAAACACACAAATATACAAGCAACTCACGGATGACCAGTTAAGGGCCTAAGAAAATACAGCCAGGGATTAGGGGAAGGTTGGAGGGGTCACAATTGTCCCGCTTAAAACCCAAACTTCTTAAACACCGAAGGTGTCGCCTATAGAACTCCTAGACACTGTATTGACAAAGACACTCACTGAACTTACCAAAAGTCATGAGTTGTTTTTTTGTTTTTTTTTTTTGTTCAAAATTTTTTTTTTAGGAGAAAAAATTAGAAGCAAATTGTGATAACTAATTCCACTCCCCCCCAACTTGAATGAAACATTGTCCTCGATGTAAGCATGCGTAAAACATTAAAGATGAAGGGTCAGGAAAGAAATTACCTGAAAAAGAAAAACAGAAAATCTTCAAAATAAATCCTACAGCTTATTAGTATCCAAAAAACATAAATAGCATAAATAAATAATGAATACTAAACTAAAGATAGTCTGAGAATTCAATCCAAAAAACAGGATTCTCCAAGTGAATCGTGTCATCCTGCAAAACAAAATTCTCCAAAAATGGTTTAAGACGTTGACCATTAACTTTAAAAACATTACCATTTTTTGGATCCTCAATCTCCACTGCTCCAAAAGGAAAAACTCTTGTGACCATAAATGGACCTGTCCATCTGGAACGAAGTTTACCAGGAAAAATATGCAATCTCGAATTATATAAGAGAACTTTCTGTGATGGTTCAAAGTTTTTCCTCAAAATATTTTTATCATGAAAAACCTTCATTTTCTCTTTGTAAATTCGAGAGTTTTCGTAAGCATCATTCCTTAATTCTGCCAACTCATTCAACTGAAGCTTCCTATTCGAACTTGCATCATTTAAACCAAAATTAAACATTTTAATTGCCCAATATGCCTTATGTTCAAGTTCAACTGGTAAATGACAAGCCTTACCGCAGACAAGTCTGTACGGTGACATCCCTATGGGGGATTTGTATGCTGTACGGTATGCCCATAAAGCATCAGTTAATCTCAAAGACCAATCTTTACGGTTAGGACTCACAGTTTTTTCCAAAATTTGTTTTATCTCCCGATTAGCAAGTTCAACTTGACCGCTTGTTTGTGGGTGGTATGGGGTAGCAACTTTATGAGTGACACCATATTTTTTCATTAAAGCCTCAAAAGGTTTATTACAAAAGTGTTTTCCCCCATCACTTATAATAGCTCGAGGTGTTCCAAATCTTGCGAAAATGTTTTCTTTTAAAAACCGCAAAACAGTTTTATGATCATTATGTCGACAAGGAATAGCCTCTACCCATTTGGAAACATAATCAATACCGACCAAGATATAAAGATATCCAAAAGAAATAGGGAAAGGACCCATAAAATCAATGCCCCAACAATCAAATAATTCAATTACCAAAATTGGGTTCAAAGGCATCATGTTTCTACGGGTAATTGCCCCCAACTTTTGGCAACGGTCACAAGTTCGACAAAAAGAATTAGTGTCTTTAAAAAGCATAGGCCAATAAAATCCACACTGCAAAATTTTTGCAGTGGTTTTCTTTACAGAAAAATGACCGCCACATGCTTCATTATGACAAAAAGAAATTACTGCATGGATTTCATTATCAGGTACACACCTCCTAATGATCTGAATCAGGGCAATATTTAAACAGATAGGGGTCATCCCAAAAGAAATTTCGAACCTCTGTAAGAAATTTCCTCTTGTCTTGAGCAGTCCAATCATATGGAATTTTACCTGGTAGCAAGAAAATTAACAATGTTAGCAAACCAAGGTAATTCTGAAATAGCAAATAATTGCTCATCTGGAAAAGAATCATTAATTGGCAATGTTTCAATGGAATCCTTAAAACTCAATCTAGACAAATGATCAGCCACTACATTTTCTACTCCCTTTTTATCTTTGATTGTGATGTCAAATTCTTGAAGTAGTAGGATCCACCTAATCAGTTGAGCTTTAGCATCTTTCTTTTCAAAAAGGTATTTTAAAGCTGCATGGTCAGTGAAAATAACAATAGGTGATCCAACTATATAAGCACGAAACTTATCCAAAGCAAATACCACAGCAAGGAGTTCTTTTTCAGTTGTAGAATAATTAATCTAGCACTGTTCAAGGTTCTGCTTGCATAATGGATGACATGTGGCTTCTTATCTTTTCTTTGCCCCAAAACAGCTCCAACTGCGAAGTCACTGGCATCACACATAATTTCAAAAGGTAAAGTCCAGTCAGGTGGTTGCATAATTGGAGCAGATGTGAGCATTTCAATTAATTTCTCAAAAGCCTTTTGACATGAATCAGACCACTCAAATATACTGTCTTTTAATAGGAGATTACACAAGGGTCTAGATATTGCACTAAAATTCTGAATAAATCTCCTATAAAAACCAGCATGACCTAAAAATGATCTGACATCTTTAACAGTTTTTGGAACTGGCAATTTTGAAATTAATTCAATTTTAGCTTTATCCACTTCAATTCCTTTAGATGAAACAATATGACCAAGAACAATTCCAGAAGAAACCATGAAATGACATTTCTCCCAATTTAAAACAAAGCTTTTCTCCTGGCATCGAACCAAAACTTTTTCCAAATTACTCAAGCAATTATCACAGATATATCATCCATGAAAACTTCAAGAAATTTCTCAATCATATCACTGAAAATACTGATCATGCATCTTTGAAAAGTAGCAGGAGCATTACATAGTCCAAAAGGCATTCTACGAAAAGCAAAAGTACCAAAAGGACATGTAAAAGTAGTTTTTTCTTGATCTTCAATGGCAATTTCAATTTGATAATAACCTGAGTATCCATCTAAGAAGCAATAAAATTTATGACCGGCTACCCTTTCTAAGATTTGATCAATAAAAGGTAAAGGGAAATGGTCTTTTCTAGTTGCAGAATTTAGCTTTCTATAATCAATGCACATGCGCCAACTTGAAACAATTCTTGTAGGTATCAATTCATTCTTATCATTTTGAACCACAGTTATGCCAGATTTCTTAGGTACAACTTGAGTAGGACTTACCCATTTACTATCAAGAGATGGAAAAAATAATACCTGCATCTATTAATTTCAACACCTCAGTTTTAACAACATCTTTCATGATTGGGTTTAACCTACGTTGTGCCTCCCTAGAAGATTTGGCTTCATCCTCTAAAAATATTTTATGAGTACAAACAAGAGGACTAATTCCCTTAATGTCAGCAAGAGTCCAACCAATGGCAGATCTGTGAGAATTCAACACATTAAGTAACTTATCTTCTTGCAAAGAGTCAAGTTCAGAAGATATTACCACTGGAAAAGTGTTGTTGGACCCCAAGAAGGCATGTTTAAGTCCCATGGGTAAAGGTTTCAATTCTAGAATAGGAATTTCCACATTTGATGGCAATGTCTTTTCCTTCCGAGGTGGAAGCTTCTCAAATTTTGGTGTCCATTTATTAACCTGCAAGGATTTAAACAACAAATTAGGATAAGCAATTTCCGGACCCTCAAGTAATTCATATTCTTTAGAATTCAATAAAAGAGCCTCTAGAGGTTTAGAAATACTGGTCTTCTCAAATTGATCCTGTACAAGAGCTTCAATCAAGTTCACCACTGCACATTCATCATCTTCATAGGGTCGCCTGAAAACATTAAAAATGTTAATTTCCAATGTCATGTTACCAAAACTCAGTTTCATTACCCCACTTCTGCAACTAATGTGTGCATCACATGTAGCAAGAAATGGACGTCCTAAAATGACAGGAATTTCTTTTTTAGAATGCAAAACAGGTTGTGTATCCAAAACAACAAAGTCAACAGGGTAGTAAAATTTGTCCACTTGGACCAATACATCCTCAATTACCCCTCTCGGCACTCGCAGAGAACGATCAGCAAGTTGCAACTTCATTGTTGTGGGTTTCAATTCACCAAGACCTAACTGCAAATATACTGAATATGGCAATAAATTTACACTAGCCCCCAAATCAAGCAAAGCACAATTTATGTAATTTTTTCCAATTACACATGAAAGAGTGGGACTTCCTGGATCTTTGTATTTAGGAGGGACCTTATGTTGCAACAATGCACTTACATGTTCAGTCAAAAATGCAGTTTTCTTCACTTGATGCTTTCTTTTAAAAGTGCATAGATCTTTTAAAAATTTAGCATAAGAAGGAATTTGTTTAATAGCATCTAACAGAGGAATATTAACTTTGACTTCTTTAAAAACATCCAAAATTTCAGAATTTTGATTCAATTTCTTTGGAGGATTTAAAGCTTGGGGAAAAGGAGCAGGAAAATGATATTCATTTAATTCACTCAATTTGGATTTATTTAGTTCATCATTATTCTTAGATTTTTCAACTTCCTTTGGTGAAGGTGTGTTATCAATTATTTTACCACTTCTAAGAGTAATGACAGATTTAGCATGTTCAATTGAGGTTTCACATGAATTAACATTCCTTGGATTTGGTTGAGTTTGGGAAGGAAATTTTCCTTTTTCATTTATTGCAAAAGAATTTGTCAATTTAGAAATTTGGCTTTTAATTTCTTTATTTTCTTCAACCATTTGACCAAACAAGGTATCATACCTTTGATTTTGCTTCTGCTGTTCTTGCATAAATGCTTGAAGAGTATCGCTCAAAGAAGGTCTAGCATTAAATGTATTAGTTGCAGGAAACTGATGATTGAAAGAATTTCTATCACTTACTTGAGGTTGTGAATTATTGCTCCAACGAAAGTTTGGATGGTTTCTTGTTGCTGGATTGTAAGTGTTGGAAAAAGGAGAATATTGTTGTTTGAAGTTTCCAACAGCAGCACAACGCTCCTCATAAGCTCCTTTCATTTCCTGAAAAATTGGGCAATTTTTAACAGTATGACCAATCTCATAACAAGAATCACAGACTTGATTAACATCAGCTTGAAAAACAGGTTGAGGCAAACTTGATTTTTCTGTTTTCAAAGCAGCTATTTCTTTAGTTAAAACCTCAAATTTGAATTTCCAATCATCTTCTTCTTTTAATTGATAAATTCCTTTATTAGTAGATGATGTGGCGATTCTTGACCGATCAATGGTCTGGCTCAACTGGACTGGGAACAGTCCATTGATGAGCTTTTTCAGCAATTTCATCCAAAAATTCTAAGGCATCATCAGGGTCTTTTTGCATAAAATTTCCATTACACATTGACTCAACAAATTGGCGATCACGAGGGAGAAGTCCCTCATAGATATAACTAGCAAGACGCAGTTTTCAAAGCCATGGTGTGGGCACAAATTCAAAAGCTCTTTAAATTTTTCCCAAGTTTGATACAAAGTTTCATGTTCCTTTTGAGAGAAATTTGAGATTCTTTTCTTAAGAGCAATCGTCTTGTGATTAGGAAAATATTTGTTAAAAAATGCTTGAGTCATTTCCCCCCAAGAACCTATGGATCTAGCCCTTAATGAATATAACCAACTTTTAGCTTTTTCTTTTAAGGAAAAAGGAAAAAATTTCAACCTTATGAAATTAAGCCTATCAAGTTGAACATTGTAAAAAGTGCCAATAGCTTCTTCAAATTCCCTAACATGCACATAAGGATTTTCACTTTCCATGCCATGAAAAATGGGAAGGTTGAATCATTCCAGGTTTGAAATCATAATTTGGCATGTTAGGTGGAAACATGATGCATGAAGGATTTGGTGCACGAATAGGATGCAAAAATGTCTCTAAAGTTCTAGGTGCAGCTACTTCTTCTCTCATTTCATTATTCTCAATCTCATTATTTTCAATATGAGCATTAATTTCTTGTTCATTATTTGCAATTTCTGCCATGCTTTCAGATTTGGATACTTCAGTTGAAGAAGTTGAAGCAGAATGTTCTAAATTAACAGTTTCAGACTTTTTGACAAACCTTCCTAGATGATCTCTAGGTCGCATAAAGAAAATAAACAAAAAAACAAAAACAAAAAAACAAAAAAAATAAAAATATATATTAACAATGAGATAAGTTTGGAAAGAGTGTACCAGATGTGAAGAATTTCACATAACCAGCAAACCTCAGACCAAGGGATCTCTGTACTCTTTGACAAGCCGCTCCCGGCAACGGCGCCAATTTGTTCACAACACTTTTGCAAAACCCAAGGAAGGTGTCGTATAATAGTGTAGCTCGGAAGTTCCAAGTGTCGTATCCACAGAGAGCAGTGTAAAGAAAAAAATAGAGATGAAAAAGAACAAGTGTAATTGAGAGTTAGATTTATGCAAGATTTGATTTAGAGAAAATTTGATTGATTAAAACACTAAGGCATTGGGATTCCACTTTTAACATAAACATGCAACTCTTAATAATTTGATCCACAAAATATTTTCCAATGTAGTTGTTCAAAATAATTAAAGCTCTTTTTAATTTCCTTTAGAAGTATTCTAAGCATAACTTGTACCATTGGCAACAAACTATCAAAAAATAAACTTCATCAAAATTCTATTAATCTTTAGTAATTCTCTTCTCTTTTAAAAGCATGAAAGTTTTTACTACACAGTGGGAAAAACATGATTGAACCCATGAAATAGATTATCAAACATTCATCAATTAATTAAAAAGAACACTACAAATTCCATTTGAACAAAAACTACAAAATTATATTAAAGCTTAAGTTTGGATCAAACTAATAAAAATTACACACTTATATTAAAAGCTTTCTCCCTAGCCTTAGCTAGGGAGTTAGTTCCCCATAATAAAATAAAACTAAAAACAGAATTTAAAACTTAGAAAGATGGAGGGAAGAGAGAAAAGCTCAAGATTGTGGAGCTTGGTGTAGTTTTTACAATGCCGTAGCTTACCCTATTTGTAGGAGGATGTGAGCATTTCTAAATTCATCAAATCCCTCTATTCATGAATTTAATATGTTTTCCACTTGCCAATTGCCAATTTGCTTCCTTTAATTAATTCATTGTGATGATGACTCCTTCTCCAAATTCTTCAAAACTTTCTTCAACTTGAACACTTTATCATGCACTTCCATACTTTCCTTCTTCTCTTTGTCGGGTATCATTCTTGAATTTCTCCACACTCTCTACACTTGCTTCTTTGCTCCAAGCTTTTATCATTTCAAATAAGTATCTTATAAAAAACTGCAGCAACTTTCCTCAAATTGTACCTAGATAACAACTCAAGCATCATCATTCTTCTTTGCATTCATTGGTTGCAAGTAGTCAATTTGAGCTTCTCCTTCATTGTTTATTCATTTCTCTCTATATTTCTTCAATGATGGAAGCTTGCATGCATGTCCTAGAGCATATTAATGCAATTGATTGATTCTTCTTTTCATTTGTTTTATCTTCAATTGCATTTGCTGCTGCACAAGTTGTCTCGAGCAAATTTCCTTGACTTTGGCTGCACATATTTCTTCTCATCCTTTACTTTCTTCTTGCAATACATTATTTATTTCTTCTCCTTATCATGCTATTGGTGGAAGACACTTAATATCTACAAACAACCACTCATTAAATATAAAAACAAAGATTGGAAACAAAAACAATATAAATATGCTAATAGATTTATATAAAACAAAAGAAAGTACTAACAAATATAAATTTAAGGATAAAACTTGTATTAATTTTGTGCTCATCAAATACCCCCAAACCTATATTTTGCTAGTCCTCGAGCAAAAGAAAATAAAAACTAAGCAGAAAAAAAAAACTAAGCCACTTTCGCAGGGATCTCGATTGCATTTAGCATATGCAATAAGCCTTTAAACCCCTAGGTTACCCTAGTGGACGAGTATAGTCTCGTGAGGGCTTTCAGTAATGATACCCACAAACATCGAAATGAGAGATTTAAAAAATTAAGCTACAACAAAATTGAAATTTTAAACAAATGCTTAACCATCATCAAAGCTATCTGGATTTGAAAAATTCATGAACAATTTTTAAAAGAGCAAACACGCTTCAAATTAATCCCCACATAAAGTCTTGATCACTTATAATCATTTAGTAAATTCTTCATTTGTTCCCTTTGGTGTTTAAGTGAACCAACACATTTTAGAGACAAAAGTTAATTTCAATCACAGTAACCTCATTATTTCAATCATTATCAAAATTCAGTGCAAATAACTAACCAAGGCATATATATACAATTTTTTTTTTTTTTTTTTTGAATTGTGACTGTGCAATGTTTAGTTCTATTAAGCTTTCTAATTAACCCATGTAGCGAGATTTAGGCCAACGACTCTCAAACCAAAGGTTTTAAGGCATTAGGTGTAGAAACACCCCTAAGGGCTTATTAACTCGACTTAAAAAGGCTACAGAACTAAACTAGTCACAAAATGTATTTACCCCAAAACTTTACCGTTTGACGCGAACACTCGCTGCTGTTTAGGCAAGAGGCCCGGTTACTAAGTAAAACTCTGGATAAATTAACATTATTTGATGATTATTATTATTATTATTATTTTTTTTTTTTTTTTTACGCCAAGGTCAATCAAGAGCAATGTCATCTAAATCTACTTAAAACAACAAAGTTAACTATAATTGATCTTTTCTTTCATTCTTACTAAAGTGTTGATGTGCATGTGAGAATTCAAAGTATAACTCAAGAATTATCCACTAAATAGAAATAAGTGAAAAAAAACTAAAATTATGGGTTTAAAATTTAATCATATGTTTCCAATCGTAAAAATCATTCATGAGTGTTGAATCTGATTTGATGATAGTAAGCATAAAAATCTAGAGATAACACAAATTTTTTTTATTTTTTATTTTAAAATAAAATAAAAATAAAAACAAAACTTCTAAACCTTACCCCCAAACCTAAATCAAACATTGTCCTCAATGTTTAAGAATGTAAGTATCAACAAAGGTATAACAAGAAATGAAATGGAGTCAAGCAATTATAAAAAATTAAAAAATAAAAAAAATTAAACTTAGAATTTAATTGCCAAAAACAAAAATAAAGCCAAAAAAAAAAAAAATTAACCAAACAAAACAGTAAACCCTAAATAGTCCTACGCAAACCGAAACCCAAAAGACGAAGAAGTCCAGCCCATTGGAACCTCCAAATCAATTGAGGACCCAATCCAAACGAAAGCCCAAAATTTTATTTATTTTATTTTATTTTATTCGGAAAGAAAATAAATTAAGTTATAAAAGAAAAAGAAAAATAAACACATTTCCAAATTTTTTTTAAACTAAAACAAAAACAAAAACTGGAAAGGGAAGGTCACAGATAAAAGAAGGAATGGACGTGTCGCGCGTAGAGAGAGCGTTCAATATTTAAGCAAAAAACACGGAAAGTGAAAGTGAAAGTAAAAAACATGAAGGTAAAAGGAAAAAAAAATCCCCCCATCTAAAAACACGCGGCTGCAAAACGTTAGGGAAATAAAGGAATCCGAGAGAAAAGCAAACGCAGAAGCCGAAGTCTATTTAACCCGTCTCTCCCAGTTGAGCTTGTGTCTGTGTTTCATCCTGAAAACTAGAGTAAAACATCAATAAGCAAGAAACACAAATCACAATGGCAACCTCACCCACTTCCCTCGACGATCTAAATCTGGAGTTGGCCCTTGCGCCATCAGTGGCTCAAGTAAGTGCTCCTCCTCACTCCGTCTTCCCAAACTCCACATATCATCATGGCTCGGCCTCAACCTTTGTTGAGGCAATACCGAACAGAGCAATGCTCCTGGGTGGCATGATTGGCACTCAGCTCACACCGGCAGAGCATTGGCGAATAGCACACAGGCCCGATAGGGTTGCAGGAGGAGAGGAGACCCACATGCTGACCATGCACTATGCAGCCTCGGCTACAAATTTGGGAATAAGGTTATTGGCGAGGACGCAAGAGTGCGCAGTTCTAACTGATGAAGTGGCGTCCCTGAAGGCCCAAGTGACAGAATTGAGAGAAGGCTCTACTTTACCAACCAGCATATAGAAGGACTGGAGAAGAGGAATGCAGATCATGAGGAGCTACTGCAAGTGTTACAAGCTATAGCAGATAGAGGCAATTAGCTGATGCCTCAGGTGGCTTAGAATGCAAAATAAAACATGTGATTGAGAAGTTATGTATGCCCTCTTTTGTTTGAAGTTTGTGTTTGTAATCACATGTAATGGAATGAAAGAAGCATTCAAGTCCAATTTCGGATTGTGCAGTCGTGAATCGAGAACACTTTCCAAACTTAGCGACAAAATATATGCATAAACAAGTAAAATGAAGAAAGAATTACAGTAATAAAAGCAAAGAGAAACAAGAAATTCGGAATTGCCTTAGTTGGAGATTGGGTTCGAAACCGTTTATTTATTATTTTGTGTTTGTGTTTTGTTTTTTTTTTTTTAGTAATGTATGAAATAAGAGGGTAAATGAAATAGAAAGATAATACCTGGAAAATATGCGTGTCAATCCCTTTGGTATTTATCCATTGTAGAATAAAAGACAAAAATAATAAATAAATAAATAAAAATCCAAGAAAAAATAAATAAAGACCAAAATGAAATTAAACACACAAAAAAAAAACTAAAATCTATACAAACACAAAATAAACAGTCATGAAAAAAAAAAAAAAAAAACAAAAAACAAAAAACAAAAAACAAAAAAAACAAAAAGAACCACAGAAAGAAATAAGCAAAAATTATAGTTTTTTTTTTTTTTTTTAAATTTTTATATAAAAAATTTTTAGTTTTTTTTTTTATAATTTTAACACTCAGTAACTTATTTTAAAAACACACAAATATACAAGCAACTCACGGATGACCAGTTAAGGGCCTAAGAAAATACAGCCAGGGGATCCGGGAAGGTTGGAGGGGTCACAATTGTCCCGCTTAAAACCCAAACTTCTTAAACACCGAAGGTGTCGCCTATAGAACTCCTAGACACTGTATTGACAAAGACACTCACTGAACTTACCAAAAGTCATGAGTTGTTTTTTTGTTTTTTTTTTTTGTTCAAAATTTTTTTTTTAGGAGAAAAAATTAGAAGCAAATTGTGATAACTAATTCCACTCCCCCCCAACTTGAATGAAACATTGTCCTCGATGTAAGCATGCGTAAAACATTAAAGATGAAGGGTCAGGAAAGAAATTACCTGAAAAAGAAAAACAGAAAATCTTCAAAATAAATCCTACAGCTTATTAGTATCCAAAAAACATAAATAGCATAAATAAATAATGAATACTAAACTAAAGATAGTCTGAGAATTCAATCCTAAAAACAGGATTCTCCAAGTGAATCGTGTCATCCTGCAAAACAAAATTCTCCAAAAATGGTTTAAGACGTTGACCATTAACTTTAAAAACATTACCATTTTTTGGATCCTCAATCTCCACTGCTCCAAAAGGAAAAACTCTTGTGACCATAAATGGACCTGTCCATCTGGAACGAAGTTTACCAGGAAAAATATGCAATCTCGAATTATATAAGAGAACTTTCTGTGATGGTTCAAAGTTTTTCCTCAAAATATTTTTATCATGAAAAACCTTCATTTTCTCTTTGTAAATTCGAGAGTTTTCGTAAGCATCATTCCTTAATTCTGCCAACTCATTCAACTGAAGCTTCCTATTCGAACTTGCATCATTTAAACCAAAATTAAACATTTTAATTGCCCAATATGCCTTATGTTCAAGTTCAACTGGTAAATGACAAGCCTTACCGCAGACAAGTCTGTACGGTGACATCCCTATGGGGGATTTGTATGCTGTACGGTATGCCCATAAAGCATCAGTTAATCTCAAAGACCAATCTTTACGGTTAGGACTCACAGTTTTTTCCAAAATTTGTTTTATCTCCCGATTAGCAAGTTCAACTTGACCGCTTGTTTGTGGGTGGTATGGGGTAGCAACTTTATGAGTGACACCATATTTTTTCATTAAAGCCTCAAAAGGTTTATTACAAAAGTGTTTTCCCCCATCACTTATAATAGCTCGAGGTGTTCCAAATCTTGCGAAAATGTTTTCTTTTAAAAACCGCAAAACAGTTTTATGATCATTATGTCGACAAGGAATAGCCTCTACCCATTTGGAAACATAATCAATACCGACCAAGATATAAAGATATCCAAAAGAAATAGGGAAAGGACCCATAAAATCAATGCCCCAACAATCAAATAATTCAATTACCAAAATTGGGTTCAAAGGCATCATGTTTCTACGGGTAATTGCCCCCAACTTTTGGCAACGGTCACAAGTTCGACAAAAAGAATTAGTGTCTTTAAAAAGCATAGGCCAATAAAATCCACACTGCAAAATTTTTGCAGTGGTTTTCTTTACAGAAAAATGACCGCCACATGCTTCATTATGACAAAAAGAAATTACTGCATGGATTTCATTATCAGGTACACACCTCCTAATGATCTGATCAGGGCAATATTTAAACAGATAGGGGTCATCCCAAAAGAAATTTCGAACCTCTGTAAGAAATTTCCTCTTGTCTTGAGCAGTCCAATCAGATGGAATTTTACCTGTAGCAAGAAAATTAACAATGTTAGCAAACCAAGGTAATTCTGAAATAGCAAATAATTGCTCATCTGGAAAAGAATCATTAATTGGCAATGTTTCAATGGAATCCTTAAAACTCAATCTAGACAAATGATCAGCCACTACATTTTCTACTCCCTTTTTATCTTTGATTGTGATGTCAAATTCTTGAAGTAGTAGGATCCACCTAATCAGTTCGAGCTTTAGCATCTTTCTTTTCAAAAAGGTATTTTAAAGCTGCATGGTCAGTGAAAATAACAATAGGTGATCCAACTATATAAGCACGAAACTTATCCAAAGCAAATACCACAGCAAGGAGTTCTTTTTCAGTTGTAGAATAATTAATCTCTAGCACTGTTCAAGGTTCTGCTTGCATAATGGATGACATGTGGCTTCTTATCTTTTCTTTGCCCCAAAACAGCTCCAACTGCAAAGTCACTGGCATCACACATAATTTCAAAAGGTAAAGTCCAGTCAGGTGGTTGCATAATTGGAGCAGATGTGAGCATTTCAATTAATTTCTCAAAAGCCTTTTGACATGAATCAGACCACTCAAATATACTGTCTTTTAATAGGAGATTACACAAGGGTCTAGATATTGCACTAAAATTCTGAATAAATCTCCTATAAAAACCAGCATGACCTAAAAATGATCTGACATCTTTAACAGTTTTTGGAACTGGCAATTTTGAAATTAATTCAATTTTAGCTTTATCCACTTCAATTCCTTTAGATGAAACAATATGACCAAGAACAATTCCAGAAGAAACCATGAAATGACATTTCTCCCAATTTAAAACAAAGCTTTTCTCCTGGCATCGAACCAAAACTTTTTCCAAATTACTCAAGCAATTATCACAGATATATCATCCATGAAAACTTCAAGAAATTTCTCAATCATATCACTGAAAATACTGATCATGCATCTTTGAAAAGTAGCAGGAGCATTACATAGTCCAAAAGGCATTCTACGAAAAGCAAAAGTACCAAAAGGACATGTAAAAGTAGTTTTTTCTTGATCTTCAATGGCAATTTCAATTTGATAATAACCTGAGTATCCATCTAAGAAGCAATAAAATTTATGACCGGCTACCCTTTCTAAGATTTGATCAATAAAAGGTAAAGGGAAATGGTCTTTTCTAGTTGCAGAATTTAGCTTTCTATAATCAATGCACATGCGCCAACTTGAAACAATTCTTGTAGGTATCAATTCATTCTTATCATTTTGAACCACAGTTATGCCAGATTTCTTAGGTACAACTTGAGTAGGACTTACCCATTTACTATCAAGAGATGGAAAAAATAATACCTGCATCTATTAATTTCAACACCTCAGTTTTAACAACATCTTTCATGATTGGGTTTAACCTACGTTGTGCCTCCCTAGAAGATTTGGCTTCATCCTCTAAAAATATTTTATGAGTACAAACAAGAGGACTAATTCCCTTAATGTCAGCAAGAGTCCAACCAATGGCAGATCTGTGAGAATTCAACACATTAAGTAACTTATCTTCTTGCAAAGAGTCAAGTTCAGAAGATATTACCACTGGAAAAGTGTTGTTGGACCCCAAGAAGGCATGTTTAAGTCCCATGGGTAAAGGTTTCAATTCTAGAATAGGAATTTCCACATTTGATGGCAATGTCTTTTCCTTCCGAGGTGGAAGCTTCTCAAATTTTGGTGTCCATTTATTAACCTGCAAGGATTTAAACAACAAATTAGGATAAGCAATTTCCGGACCCTCAAGTAATTCATATTCTTTAGAATTCAATAAAAGAGCCTCTAGAGGTTTAGAAATACTGGTCTTCTCAAATTGATCCTCTGGACAAGAGCTTCAATCAAGTTCACCACTGCACATTCATCATCTTCATAGGGTCGCCTGAAAACATTAAAAATGTTAATTTCCAATGTCATGTTACCAAAACTCAGTTTCATTACCCCACTTCTGCAACTAATGTGTGCATCACATGTAGCAAGAAATGGACGTCCTAAAATGACAGGAATTTCTTTTTTAGAATGCAAAACAGGTTGTGTATCCAAAACAACAAAGTCAACAGGGTAGTAAAATTTGTCCACTTGGACCAATACATCCTCAATTACCCCTCTCGGCACTCGTCCAGAACGATCAGCAAGTTGCAACTTCATTGTTGTGGGTTTCAATTCACCAAGACCTAACTGCAAATATACTGAATATGGCAATAAATTTACACTAGCCCCCAAATCAAGCAAAGCACAATTTATGTAATTTTTTCCAATTACACATGAAAGAGTGGGACTTCCTGGATCTTTGTATTTAGGAGGGACCTTATGTTGCAACAATGCACTCACATGTTCAGTCAAAAATGCAGTTTTCTTCACTTGATGCTTTCTTTTAAAAGTGCATAGATCTTTTAAAAATTTAGCATAAGAAGGAATTTGTTTAATAGCATCTAACAGAGGAATATTAACTTTGACTTCTTTAAAAACATCCAAAATTTCAGAATTTTGATTCAATTTCTTTGGAGGATTTAAAGCTTGGGGAAAAGGAGCAGGAAAATGATATTCATTTAATTCACTCAATTTGGATTTATTTAGTTCATCATTATTCTTAGATTTTTCAACTTCCTTTGGTGAAGGTGTGTTATCAATTATTTTACCACTTCTAAGAGTAATGACAGATTTAGCATGTTCAATTGAGGTTTCACATGAATTAACATTCCTTGGATTTGGTTGAGTTTGGGAAGGAAATTTTCCTTTTTCATTTATTGCAAAAGAATTTGTCAATTTAGAAATTTGGCTTTTAATTTCTTTATTTTCTTCAACCATTTGACCAAACAAGGTATCATACCTTTGATTTTGCTTCTGCTGTTCTTGCATAAATGCTTGAAGAGTATCGCTCAAAGAAGGTCTAGCATTAAATGTATTAGTTGCAGGAAACTGATGATTGAAAGAATTTCTATCACTTACTTGAGGTTGTGAATTATTGCTCCAACGAAAGTTTGGATGGTTTCTTGTTGCTGGATTGTAAGTGTTGGAAAAAGGAGAATATTGTTGTTTGAAGTTTCCAACAGCAGCACAACGCTCCTCATAAGCTCCTTTCATTTCCTGAAAAATTGGGCAATTTTTAACAGTATGACCAATCTCATAACAAGAATCACAGACTTGATTAACATCAGCTTGAAAAACAGGTTGAGGCAAACTTGATTTTTCTGTTTTCAAAGCAGCTATTTCTTTAGTTAAAACCTCAAATTTGAATTTCCAATCATCTTCTTCTTTTAATTGATAAATTCCTTTATTAGTAGATGATGTGGCGATTCTTGACCGATCAGTGGTCTGACCTCGAACTGGGAACAGTCCATTGATGAGCTTTTTCAGCAATTTCATCCAAAAATTCTAAGGCATCATCAGGGTCTTTTTGCATAAAATTTCCATTACACATTGACTCAACAAATTGGCGATCACGAGGGAGAAGTCCCTCATAGATATAACTAGCAAGACGCCAGTTTTCAAAGCCATGGTGTGGGCACAAATTCAAAAGCTCTTTAAATTTTTCCCAAGTTTGATACAAAGTTTCATGTTCCTTTTGAGAGAAATTTGAGATTCTTTTCTTAAGAGCAATCGTCTTGTGATTAGGAAAATATTTGTTAAAAAATGCTTGAGTCATTTCCCCCCAAGAACCTATGGATCTAGCCCTTAATGAATATAACCAACTTTTAGCTTTTTCTTTTAAGGAAAAAGGAAAAAATTTCAACCTTATGAAATTAAGCCTATCAAGTTGAACATTGTAAAAAGTGCCAATAGCTTCTTCAAATTCCCTAACATGCACATAAGGATTTTCACTTTCCATGCCATGAAAAATGGGAAAAGGTCGAATCATTCCAGGTTTGAAATCATAATTTGGCATGTTAGGTGGAAACATGATGCATGAAGGATTTGGTGCACGAATAGGATGCAAAAATGTCTCTAAAGTTCTAGGTGCAGCTACTTCTTCTCTCATTTCATTATTCTCAATCTCATTATTTTCAATATGAGCATTAATTTCTTGTTCATTATTTGCAATTTCTGCCATGCTTTCAGATTTGGATACTTTCAGATTGAAGAAGTTGAAGCAGAATGTTCTAAATTAACAGTTTCAGACTTTTTGACAAACCTTCCTAGATGATCTCTAGGTCGCATAAAGAAAATAAACAAAAAAACAAAAACAAAAAAACAAAAAAAATAAAAATATATATTAACAATGAGATAAGTTTGGAAAGAGTGTACCAGATGTGAAGAATTTCACATAACCAGCAAACCTCAGAACCAAGGGATCTCTGTACTCTTTGACAAGCCGCTCCCGGCAACGGCGCCAATTTGTTCACAACACTTTTGCAAAACCCAAGGAAGGTGTCGTATAATAGTGTAGCTTGGAAGTCCGAGTGTCGTATCCACAGAGAGCAGTGTAAAGAAAATAACAGAGATGAAAAAGAACAAGTGTAATTGAGAGTTAGATTTATGCAAGATTTGATTTAGAGAAAATTTGATTGATTAAAACACTAAGGCATTGGGATTCCACTTTTAACATAAACATGCAACTCTTAATAATTTGATCCACAAAATATTTTCCAATGTAGTTGTTCAAAATAATTAAAGCTCTTTTTAATTTCCTTTAGAAGTATTCTAAGCATAACTTGTACCATTGGCAACAAACTATCAAAAAATAAACTTCATCAAAATTCTATTAATCTTTAGTAATTCTCTTCTCTTTTAAAAGCATGAAAGTTTTTACTACACAGTGGGAAAAACATGATTGAACCCATGAAATAGATTATCAAACATTCATCAATTAATTAAAAAGAACACTACAAATTCCATTTGAACAAAAACTACAAAATTATATTAAAGCTTAAGTTTGGATCAAACTAATAAAAATTACACACTTATATTAAAAGCTTTCTCCCTAGCCTTAGCTAGGGAGTTAGTTCCCCATAATAAAATAAAACTAAAAACAGAATTTAAAACTTAGAAAGATGGAGGGAAGAGAGAAAAGCTCAAGATTGTGGAGCTTGGTGTAGTTTTTACAATGCCGTAGCTTACCCTATTTGTAGGAGGATGTGAGCATTTCTAAATTCATCAAATCCCTCTATTCATGAATTTAATATGTTTTCCACTTGCCAATTGCCAATTTGCTTCCTTTAATTAATTCATTGTGATGATGACTCCTTCTCCAAATTCTTCAAAACTTTCTTCAACTTGAACACTTTATCATGCACTTCCATACTTTCCTTCTTCTCTTTGTCGGGTATCATTCTTGAATTTCTCCACACTCTCTACACTTGCTTCTTTGCTCCAAGCTTTTATCATTTCAAATAAGTATCTTATAAAAAACTGCAGCAACTTTCCTCAAATTGTACCTAGATAACAACTCAAGCATCATCATTCTTCTTTGCATTCATTGGTTGCAAGTAGTCAATTTGAGCTTCTCCTTCATTGTTTATTCATTTCTCTCTATATTTCTTCAATGATGGAAGCTTGCATGCATGTCCTAGAGCATATTAATGCAATTGATTGATTCTTCTTTTCATTTGTTTTATCTTCAATTGCATTTGCTGCTGCACAAGTTGTCTCGAGCAAATTTCCTTGACTTTGGCTGCACATATTTCTTCTCATCCTTTACTTTCTTCTTGCAATACATTATTTATTTCTTCTCCTTATCATGCTATTGGTGGAAGACACTTAATATCTACAAACAACCACTCATTAAATATAAAAACAAAGATTGGAAACAAAAACAATATAAATATGCTAATAGATTTATATAAAACAAAAGAAAGTACTAACAAATATAAATTTAAGGATAAAACTTGTATTAATTTTGTGCTCATCAAGTTTCATCCTGAAAGCCACAAAAACCACACTCCCCGGTGCACGATACTCGCCGCCTACGCAAATTTCCTTTTCCGTTTTTCTCCCCCTCATTTCCCCAGCAATAATTGCTTCCACATCTCCATAACGCATGTGTAGGAATACTAGTAATAAATTGACCATCGAAAATAAAAAAACAAGGATTGCTAGTAAATGAGTCACACATATAATCCAAAAAGAATAGAGATGAGTAATTAGGAAGGTGCAGATTTTTATTTTTTTAGAATGGACGGTGTAGATGTTAATGTTAACATACATATAGTATAAGAATTTTTCTTTGACACAGAAAACTTTCCAACTAGTTTTATTTTTTTTCCTTCTAATAGTTTTATATCCCCATCAACTTGTTGATGGTTAGCATGCCAAATGGTTCAGGAAGGGAAGGCAGACTATGAGCTGATAGTTTTTGTGCCACATAAAGCATTGTAGGTCGAAACCCGGGACGCGTACGTATACAACCCAAGGATAAACTCATCACAAGCACCACTGCCTTTGCCAATTCATTGCTTGGAGCCTCCAGCCTTTGGTCTAACAAATCTTTCAAAAGCAACTCTGCATTGTCCTCCTTCATTGATTTTGATGATTCTAATAGCTGGGATTCTAGCAGATCCCCTGGGTGCCTTCCCATCATTACTTCCAGCGCCACCACTCCAAAGCTATACACATCACACTTATCTGTGACTCGCATTGTCAATGCAAGCTCTGCATATGAAGAGAAAAACAAACCAAATATCCTCAAAACATATCTCAGTCACCAAAATATGATCCAAAAATGCACAAAATTAAATTGGTATGTTACCTGGCGCCATGTAACCAAATGATCCAACAATATGGGTCCAGTTGGATGAATTGGCACTAACCAGTCTTGCTGTTCCAAAATCAGAAAGTCGGGCTTCGAAATCTGACTCCAGCAATACATTGTTCACAGTTACATCACGGTGCACAATTGGTGGAGAGCAGTCATGGTGCAAGTAAGAAAGTGCATGAGCTAATCCTTTCACAACTTTGACCCTTGTAGCCCATCCAAGTTCAGTTACCCCATTAACCCCATACAATGCCTTTCCCAGGCTGCCTCTCTCTAAATATTCATAGAGCAAGAAGATGCATTCCCTCCTTGAACAGAACCCATATAGCCGAATGATGTTCCTATGTCGGAGATTTGTCAGAGTTCGGATTTCATTCTCAAAACTTTGGAGATTGATTGCTGGAATGTCGTTAGAGTCTGACATGTTAAGCCTCTTAACTGCGACAACTTGACCTGATAGCAACTCTGCCTTGTATACTCTTCCAAATCCTCCTTTTCCAATACAGTACTTCTCATGAAAATCATCTATGGCCTTTACAACTTCCCCAAACGTAAATTTTACTTCTTCTTGCAATATCATTGACTCAAAATTCTCAAAGTTTTGAGCACTATTGATTTTCTTAAGAACACGCTTGGGTTTCTTATGGAACATAAGAATCAGAGCAATTGTAGTTGCAACCACTAATAAACCACAAACAGGTACAAGGACACCAATTATAACTTTGTCGTTATTTTTTTTGGAATTGCACGCTCTAGTTAGGCCCCTAGCATCTCTACACAAGTAAGGGTTTCCAACAAAAGTATTGTCGGGCCGTGTGAAATTGTTATTAGACAAATCAAAATTCTCCAGGAGTGGGAAGGCAACCTCTGTCGGGAATGGGCCATTGAGATTGTTGTTGGAAAGATTTAAGTTCTGAATATATTGAAGGTTGCTTAGTGTTCGAGGAATTGACCCAGAGAGCTGGTTTCTCGAAAGATCAAGGTGCCAGAGCTCTCCGAGTAGGCCTATAGAAGCTGGAATTTTCCCTTCAAGGTGATTAGAAGCCAGGGCCAAGTAGGTGAGGCTGGTACAAAAACCAAGCTTAGAAGGGATTCTCGAGTTTAAGGAATTGTTTCGAAGACCAAGGTACCAGAGCTCTCTGAGTTGGCCTATAGAAGATGGAATTTTCCCTTCAAGGTGATTGGAAGTCAGGTCCAAGTAGGTGAGGCTGGTACAAAAACCAAGCTCAGAAGGGATTGAAGAATTTAAGGAATTGTTACTAAGATCAAAGGTAGCCAATGACATCATGTTTCCAATCTCTCGGGGGATTGTCCCAGTGAGTTTGTTGTCGAAAAGCTGTAGGCTATAAAGATTTGTGAGACTCCACAGTGTTATAGGAATTGGCCCTGAGAGCTGGTTTCCAGAAAGATCCAAATCTGTCAAATCTTTCAAGTTTCCAATCTCTGAGGGAATCGAGGCAGTGAACTTGTTTTGGAACAGAAAAAGAACACTGAGTTTTGTCAAAAGCCCAATTTCTGCTGGAATATTTCCACCGAAGCTGTTGTTTTGAAGATGTAAAGAGACCATTTCAGTCCAATTGGAAACCAGAGAAGGCAATAGTGGACCAGTAAATGAATTCCCAGATAAACCCAATTCAACAATGTTGGTAAGCTTGGATAAGGACAGAGGCAGTTCCCCACTGAGGAAATTGGAGGCCAGGGCCAAGTAGATGAGGTTGGTACAAAGACCAAGCTCAGACGGGATTGAAGAGTTCAAAGAATTGTTTCGAAGATCAAGGTATTTGAGCTCCCTGAGTTGGCCTATAGAGGATGGAATTGGCCCTTCAAGGTAATTGATAAGCAGGTCAATTCTTTGAAGGCCAGATATCAAACCAATATCTTCAGGAATTGGACCACTGAAGTGGTTCAGTGCTAAATTAAGGTGTTTAAGCTTAGGAAAGCTTGTTGGCAATGGTCCTTGGAATTGGTTATTGGTGAGATTGAGAAACTCAAGCTTGCCCAGACTAGCAAATACCACTTCTGGTATTTGACCAGTGAAAGCATTTTGAGACAAGTCCAGGAATGTCAAGTTCAAACATTTAGATATAAATTCTGGGAATTCTGAATCAAGACTGTCTAGATAAAAATCAAGGTATGTCAAAGAAGGCATGCCTGAAAATTTAGACCAGTCAGGAGTTTCTAAGTAGTTTGCTCCAAGAATCAAAAACTGCACCTTTTGGAGATTGCTAAGCTGATAGGGAATTACACCAGTGAGATTGTTGTTGAAGAAACTCAAATACTGAAGCTCAGTCAACATGCCTATCTGCACAGGTATTTCTTGACTGAATAAGTTGGTGCCCAAGTCCAAAGTTGTGAGCTTGGAGAGTTTGCCAATGGCAGATGGCACAGGCCCTGTGAAATTGTTGCCATTGAGGTTGAATTGGGTGAGATTGAGAAATGGGGTGAAGTTGAAATGGGTTAGTGTTGCAGAGATGTCGAAGTTGGAGAGGTCAATTTGGGAAACTTGTTTGCTGCTCTGGTCACAAACAATGGCAGTCCAGTTGCAAAGATTGTTGAGGTTAGTGAGGGACCATGAAGTGAGAGAAGGTGGTGCAGAAGCAAAGGTGTTCTTCCAACTTAGCAAAGCTTCTGCCTGTGTTTTTGGTGATGAAATGGCCTTGAATGGAAGCAAAGCAAGCAGGAAAATATGAAGGAGAAGAAGAAGATAAGTAGGGTTCTGAGCAGAGAAAACTCCTCCTTCCATGGTGGTTTGACGAGTTAATGTTATGTTCCAAGCTTTATAGTAGGTTGATTCTTATTGTTATCATTTTCGTTCTTAAAATTCACTTGTAATTTGCATTATTTTTATTTATTTATTTTTGGTCGAAAGCTTTATTTTAATTGAAGTTAAGAAGAAAATTTACTTTTTTGAACTAATAGTTGTTGACTGAAGATGGCGTGGTCTAGTTTTCCCTTGCCCCAGCAATAACTATCAATATAATATTATGAAGAGAATACTCTTTCTCAACCATTTTTGCAAAGTTTCAAATGTATTAAAGAAAAAACCTTAATATATTATATCAATACAAGAAAAAAATGTTAATAAATCATAAAAGAAAAGAAGATGTTAAATTAATTTTAATTGATGTGGCTGTCCACTTCATCTGCCACATAAGGTGGTATGAGAATGTGATATACAAATAAGGTAAGAATAGCACTGAGGCTCATCATAGACCAAGATTGAAATGTGGTACACAAATGATTACCACTTTCATAGACCAAGATTCGAAATTATCAATCGAGTTTTCAACATGTGAAGTACACTCAGTCTCATCATCAAATTCAATTCACACAGCCATCCGGAGGAGTTAGGAGATTCACCACCAACCATCAAAATCAACTCACATGTGTACGTTTTCGATAGTATACAGGAAAGATGTTAGAAAATTATATATATACTAAAGCTGATCAGAAGTTTTACCTGTTCCTAGACTGTTCACGGGACTGTAGCTTAGGAATAGTAAAGTGACGTTTGTGCCCCTGCTTGCTCTCTCAGTTATGTTCACTAATAAACAGTACAAAGACCTTTTTGCCATGATGACCAACGACATACCCCTTTTGCCCTGTTCGCTCCCCCTCTCCCAAACCCCCCCCCCCCCCCCCGCGAATTCATCTCTCACCTGCTCTTCGTTGGTTCAGCCATCTTTCCAGCTGAGCTTCATCCTTCTTCTCATCACACGGGTTTAGCTCAAAGGGATTTCTAGGTTTCGTATAAAAAGGTTGGTTTTAACGTTCTTTTGGTTTTCTAAGTTGGTTTATTCATTTTTCATGTTGAAAATTGAGAAGTGAATCAGAAATTGAGTTTGCTTTGTTGTTACAGGGAGGAAGATCTAAGGAAAAATAACTGGAGTAATCAATTTGAGAATCCCCAAGTCTTCTCATCGATCTGGTAATTGGTGTTTGTGTGGTGGATTTTCTGTTTGCATGTGGTTATAGATTCCTCCTTTTATTTATTTATTTATTTTTTTGATGACTCCATATCAGAATTATAATTCTAATAGATGTTATAGATTTGCTGTTTGGGTGTCGTTATAGATTTTCTGTGTGGCTAATTTTTTTTTTTCCTTCTATTTGTACTTATCTTGCGTTCCCTTTTTGGAGTCTCTCTTTGACTTTGAAGATGCATAAGGTTCTTGGTTACTGTCAATTATTGAGAATCCTGTTATGTCATCTTCACATATAGTGGCAGACTAGCATATACAGCCGTTGATTATAAAAGGGTGGAACCACATTCTCTTGATATAGTATTGCAATTGTATACCAAGCTGTCAAATTTGTTGTATTACCGTATGTGGAATAGGGAAAAACACGTATGTATGTGTGTGTTATTTCAGTCCAACTTTGTACCTTTGAATATATGTGTGTGTTGTTCTGTTTTGATAAATAGGAAGGCAGCTGTGATTGGGTTCCTATTGTTAGATTTTGAAATTTTGACTGGTAAAGGTATTCTCAAGGGAACTGACTTCTTGGACTTTATTTACTATGTTTGAAATTGGCTTTCCTGAAAGGGAAGATTTGAATGACCGATGAAACAGAGAATATGATTATATGCCAAATATTATATTGTTGTTTTTCAAATAGCATTTGTCTTCTGGCTATTTCTATCCATATATATAATGACAAATAGCATATTTGGATAATCAAATTTGTTCTTTTTTTTCCTTTTCAAAGTTACTAGGTTTAATTGTAACTGAAAAAAAGTTACTAGGTTTAATTTGTGCTTGCACACAATATATATTTATTCTCCATTTGGCTTAACAAACTTATTAATGGTGCTCTTTGCATATTTTCAAGATTGATACTCAATCAAATACAAGGCGATTTCAATCCCTCTTTTGTGTATGAGCCCTCATAAAAATGACATTTATATGCTTTTGTTGAAGAACTTTACGAAATATTCATTACATTTTTGTGTTGTTTTACCCCACATTGTATTTCAGTATCTTCTTGAGAATGTTGCTTTGGAGCCCAAACGGTTGAATAAAATCCCCTACAGGTCAGGAGTTCATGCTTTTTTAAAACTTTTACAGGGAACTTTTTACTTGATGTGGATAACTGTCATTCTAGCCATGACATTGATTGAGGAGCCAATATATTTAGCATTGGAATTTAAAATTAACTTTAGAATTCTTCATTAATTCTCAGGTCCAGCTAGATCTATTTCTTTTACTTTCGAGGTTTATATCTTTTTATAACTCAGGTGGGTTTTCCTGGTAATGCATCTTCAGCCCCTGGATCAAGAAATTGTAAATTCTCCAGTAATGTGTTGATTCATGCAGTTGACAAACTTGGGAGCTTCTTAAGGCAATTTCCTCTTTTTCCTCTTGGTTGTAATTGACAGATGCAATTTTTGCTGCTGATCTTGGTGAGGAGCTTGGCTTTTGCATGAGTAATCTCTCTCTCTCTCTCTCTCTCTCTCTCTCTCTCTCTCTCTCTCTCTCTCTCTCTCTCTCTGTATATATATGTGGGAAATTTTTAGAATTTTGTTAATACTTACTTTTAAGAGAAGGAGAACAAATAAAAGTCATAGGGTAAGGTGGGAGCAAAGGATTATTTAAAAAAAAAAATTAGAATTACTAAGTATAGGTCGGTTTATCAAACCCTAATTGTCTTCATCTCTGCATGTATCCAACACAACCATGGTCACCTTATAGCAGTGTACGTGCTTCATAGGTTTGTCCAGGCGATTGCTTGATGTATAATTTTAGAAGGGTAATCTACTTAATATTTCAAAATCTTGGAACATAGACTTCACTTTTGTGTATGGTTATAAACTATGCTTGGTTGAACTGTGTTCATTTGATTTGAATTTGCTGAATTATTTCAATTTCGGTTTTTGTGATACCTCATCAACCATTTGATCTGGTCTGCTAGCAATTTATGAATATGAATGAACATATATGAGATAGAGAGATCAACTATGACTTAGTTGCTCCAAAGATAGAACCTAGATCTCTTTATGTCTTTGTTCAATTTGAGCAAAACTTAAGATTCACAACCGTTATTAGATGTTTTAAGTGTAATGAACAAAACTATAACCTAGCCTGTTATTTTTCCTTTATTTTGCTTCTGTAACCTTTAAGTGTATATGGGTTATTTCTACTTTTATAGCCTACTTCTCCATTATATTAACGTAGCCTAAAAATGGCAACACATGTATGAGTTCTTACCATTAGTAACTCCTTTCCTTCTTCGTTTCCTTTTGAAAATCATTAATCATCGTAAGTCAAATGCTTATAGATGATTCTCTGATTTATGTATATTAGTAGCTCCTTTTTTTTCATAATTTCCTTTAAAAATCATTAATTATCGTAATTCATGTACTTTTAGACCATTATCACAAACAGAATCTGTACATTTTTTTTTTTTGCTCTTTTGATTGTTGCTTGATTTCATTTTTTCGGTCGCGTTTGTTATAGGTGCTGCCTAACTGCTTTTTGGACTGTTTGATAGCTCTTCCCATCGCTGTTAGGCAACAGGTCAGTTTTCTATTCGTCTTTTGAAGAGGTCATACATATCAACTGTGGCAAATTGGTTTTTAGATAGTGTCATTTGAAAATTGTTATTTCTGTGGTTGTGATGTTACTGCTTATATATCTGGTTTGCTTGGTTAGGCTATAGAAATTGTATTTAATTTGTTTTTACATATTGTGTTGTTTGAAAATTCTTATTTTTATAGCTACAGTACATTGGTGTGTCTATTTTGCTTGATTAGGCAATAGATGTAATAAAAATATTATAATTTAACTCATGTATGTTTTTTTTTGGCTTTCCAGCTATCAATTTATTGGTTGGAATTTATAATTTTTGAATATCATGTCTAAAAGGATTGCGAAAACCAGAAAAAGCCTGAGGACACAGGAAACCCATATTTCTGCCACTTCGAGTGGTATACAAATCTGTCATGAAAATGTTTGTTGTACTAATACTGAGCATAAGCATGAAGCCAAAAAAAATTCTGGAACCAGAGTTTCCAATAGAGCTTTCATAGTGCAACAAGCCTGTAGTTCCTGGTAGTTCAGCTGGTATAGAATGTTCTCGCGAAAATGTCTGTTGCACTAATACTAAGCATAAGCATGAAGCCAAAAAAAATTCTGGAACCCGAGTTTCCAATAGAGCTTTCATAGTGCAGCAAGCCTGTAGTTCCTGGTACTTCAGCTGATATAGAATGTTCTCACGAAAATGTCTGTCATCCTAACAACGAAAATAAGCATAGAGACAAAAAAAATTCCAGAACGAGCCATAAAAAAGCCTTTCAAACTAAGAACAAGAAACGAAAATGTGTTCAAAATATATGCTTTCGTCAGAATAAACACAAGTCAAACAACCAGAGAGGAGATTTCATTTGACACTTTTGATCAAATGAATAGGGGTCAAGCATTTTATCAGAGGAAGAGGCAGAGTACGTTTTTTCCTCAGTTAAATATTTATTTTCAACCCTATCTTTATATTACTCATGGCGTACATTTGTCTTATATTTTTCTCTTTTTGCCCTGTTCTATGTTTCCCTTCTTTGTAGGAATGATGGAACAGTATGTGGATTTGGGAGATAAAAATTATAAGTGCATTTATTGTGGTGCACTTTTTTGGTTCAAAGAATCCATTAAAAAAGCAAATGCAGCCAATGAGCCTCTTTTTACTCTTTGCTGTCAACAAGGAAAGATCAAACTTCCAATTTCAAAGCCAACACCTCCTTTTTTAGAAAATTTACTTGATCCGGATAAAGGCCCAAAAAGTTTGTTGTTTAGAGAGAATATCAGGGCCTATAATTCTATGTTTGCATTTACTTCAATGGGAGCCAAAGTTGATCACTCAATTAACAGTGGACCAGGTCCTTACATTTTTAAAATTAGTGGTCAAGTTCATCATTTAATGGGTTCTTTGTTACCCCTTGAAGGTGAATGTCCAAAATTTGCCCAGCTTTACATATATGATACCCATAATGAAACAATGAATCGCCTTAACGCTGTTAATTGTAAACAAACGAATGAAAAGCTTGATGAAGACATTGTTCAAGGTTTGATTAGGATGTTTGACGAATCAAATGAATTGGTAAAACTTTTTGGAACAGCCAGGGATAAATTTGAAGGGGGTTTTCTTACTCCTTTAAAACTGAGATTATTGGGCCGGCAAGCAGATGATAGTAAACAATATGAACAACCGACATGTGATGAAATTGGTGGTTTGGTTGTGGGAGATATAGGCCTTTTTGATTCGAATAGAGATATTGTTATAGAGTTGAAAGCTGGAGAGTTGAAACGTATAACAAAATTAAACCCAAAGTTCATGTCTTTACAATATCCTATTCTTTTCCCTTATGGCGAAGATGGCTATAGACCCGATTTAAAATGGAGTAATGATTACAAAGGTCATGAGCCCAAAAGAGGAAGGGTGCCTATGAGAGCTTTCATAGCTTACCAGATTCAGGAAAGAGGGCCTTTATTGGATACATTGTTAAAAGGTGGAAGATTGTTTCAACAGTTTTTAGTAGATTCTTATGCAACACTTGAAGAAGATCGATTAGATTATATTAGAAAAAATCAAAAAAATTTGAGAAGTGAGATTTATAAAGGTATTTATGATGCAATTTCAAAGGGTGATAGTGATGCTAATAATGTGGGACAAAAAGTGATATTGCCTAGCTCATATACTGGAAGTACTAGATACATGCTTAATAATTATCATGATGCTATGGCAATTTGTAGACATTATGGTAATCCTGATTTGTTTATAACTTTCACCTGCAATGTCAAATGGCCAGAAATTGTTAGAGAACTTGATACCAAGCCTGGATACAAGGGAGAGGATAGACCTGATCTAATTTCTAGAGTGTTTAAAATGAAGCTTGATGATATGATCAGTTATATCAAATCAGGGAAAGTTTTTGGAGAAGTTGAAGCATGTAAATTTTACAAACTTAGAATTTCTGCTATCCTCAATTTCTTAGATTTTTTAAATGATAATAAAACTTATTAGGTTTTTATTTTATTTTATTTGTTGCTGTCATCACAAACAGAAATTTGCACGGTTAAAGTTCCAAAAAAGAGGATTGCCTCATTGTCATATGTTGGTCTGGTTGAAACAAGGTTATAAATGCTTCTCAGCAGTAGATATAGATTCCATCATTTCTGCTGAATTACCGGACAAGGATGTGGATCCTATGCTATATGATATTGTAAACCAATTCATGATCCACGGTCCTTGCGGGGAAATCAATCGTAATTCTCCCTGCATGCGGGCAGGTGTGTGTTCTAAATCTTTTCCCAAACAATACAAGAGTCAATCAGTTTTTGAAAAAAATGGTTTTCCTGCATATAGGCGCCGTGAAGATCCAACAAAATTTGTGTTAAAAAATGGAATAAAGGTTGACAACAGCTTTGTGGTGCCTTACAATTCAGAACTATTATTGAGATACAAAGCTCATATAAATGTTGAATCATGTTGCCAATCAATGCTTATAAAATATCTTTTTAAATATATAAACAAAGGTTCAGATAGAGCTAGAGTAGTTTTTCAAGACAAGCCAGAGGATGAGATATTAGCTTATCTTAATTGTAGATACATATCTCCATATGAAGCTGTTTGGAGATTGTTTCAATACCCTATTCATTCTAGAGAGCCTGCTGTTGAACGATTATCAATACATTTGCCTTTAGAACAAAATATTATTTTCAATGGTGATCAATCACTTGAATCAATTGTTAGCCAAAACGGTATTGAAGATACAATGCTAACATGTTGGTTTAAAGCAAACCAAATGTTTCCTGAAGCGCGAATATTGACATATGCAGAATTCCCTACAAAATTTGTATGGGATTCTCGCAACAAAATTTGGAAACCTAGGAAAAGAAGGAGATCAATAGGTAGAATAGCCTATGTACATCCTGCGTCTGGTGAATTGTATTACTTAAGAATGCTTCTGAATTTGCAAAAAGGAGCTTTAAATTTTGATCACATGAAAACTATTGATGGTATTATACATCCGTCATATCAGGCTGCATGTAAATACCTTGGTTTGTTAGGAGATGATAAAGAATGGATTGAGGCCTTAGGAAATGCTGTGAACACAGCCTCATGTTCTCAACTAAGACAATTGTTTGTTACAATCATTTTGTTTTGTGATGTAGGAAATCCTCAATTGCTTTTTGATACTCATTGGCAAAATATGTGTGATGACATTTTATACAAACTACATAAAGCCTTTGTAATGCCAAATCTTATTTTGTCAGAAATCTAAGTTAAAAAATTCGCTTTTGTTTGAATTAGAACAACTTTTTAATGCATCATCTAGCTCTTTGAAAGATCATTATCTTCCTATGCCTGATGAACATAAAATGTCCAAAATTAGAATTAAATTGCTAAGAGAAGAGTTAAATTATGATGTTCATCATTTAGAAACAGAACACTCAATTTTGATAACACAGCTAAATAAAGGCCAAAGAGATGTGTATGATTCTGTGATTAATGCTGTGAAAGAAAAAAAACCAGCCCTTTTTTTGTTCATGGCCATGGAGGAACTGGAAAAACTTTTTTGTGGCATACTATAATAAGTAAAATTAGATCTGAAGGCAAGATTGTTTTAGCTGTTGCTTCATCAGGAATAGCATCATTATTATTGCCAGGTGGTAGAACAGCTCACTCTAGATTTAAGATTCCTTTAATTGTTACTAATTCCTCAACATGTCAAATTAAAAAAACAACTCATCTTGCCAGATTGATTGAAAAGGCTGAATTGATTGTTTGGGATGAAGCTCCTATGAATCATAAACATTGTTTTGAAGCATTAGATAAATCACTTCGTGATATTTTATCGCATCTCAATGATTCAAATCAAAATGCCCCATTTGGTGGCAAGCCTTTTTTGCTAGGTGGTGATTTTAGACAAATATTACCAGTTATTCCAGGAGGAACGAGAGAAGAAATCATAGACGCGTCTCTTAATAGCTCTTACCAATGGCCTTATTTTAAAATATTTTGTTTAAAAGAAAACATGAGGCTTTCAAAAAAAGGATTGAACAGTGAAGAAAAACAGAAAATAAGTGAGTTTGCTGCTTGGATTCTTCGAATTGGAAATGGCCAGATAATTGATATTGACGATCCAAATGATGAAGAGGGACCTTGGATTGAAATTCCTCAATATTTACTCATTCAATCATACATAGATCCTATTCAATCAATTTTTCTGGCAACTTACCCAGATTTTGACAAAAATTTTGCTGATTTTGCTTATTTAAGGGAACGAGCCATTATTACAGCTAGGAATTCTCTACTAAAGAGATAGATAAATAATTACGCAATAGACCTATTGCCAGGAGAAAAACGCGTTTATTTGAGCTCAGATTCTTTATGTCCATCATCAACCAATTTTGAAAACCTTTGTACGATGTATCCCATAGAATTTCTCAATCAACTTGAATTTAATGGTTTGCCTGAACATAGTTTGACTTTAAAAATTGGCATGCCTATTATGTTATTGAGAAACCTAAATCAATCTTCAGGTTTATGTAATGGAACAAGATTAGTGGTGACCCAAATGGTTGATAAAGTTATTGAAGCAAAAATACTCACTGGTAGTCACATTGGCCTCAAAGTGTTTATACCTAGGATCATTCTTTCAGCAACAGAAAACAAATGGCCTTTCATTTTTAAAAGGCGCCAATTCCCAATTAGGCCATGCTATGCTATGACAATAAACAAAAGTCAAGGTCAATCTTTAAAACAAGTTGGGTTGTATCTTCCCCAACCTGTTTTCACTCATGGACAGCTTTATGTCGCGTTATCTAGAGCTACGTCTAGAGAAGGCCTCAAAATCATAATAGATAATAATAAAGAAGTGCCAAATAAATACACTAAAAATATAGTGTACAAAGATGTTCTGCAAAATTTACTATCAGGTTTCAACTTCTATTCGTACATGCTTAAACATTCCTCTATTTTCTGCAATAATTTTTTATGCATCTGTATACTAACCAAGGGCATATATATTTTTTCTTCAGATTGAGGGCACAATGAACATTGTTCCAATCCACAATTTGCACCCCTTTCAATCCAGCGTGAAAATTAGAGAGTGAGGGTGAAACCTGAGGAGACCGATGCTGTTAGATCTGATGATCAAATTGTTGGTTTGCAATGCGTCTCGCTTAATGCAATGGTGAGAAAATCAGTCCTTTATACTATTTCAACTTAAACAGTAACTAGATATACATGAATTGTATTATTGCTTGAACAATAAATATCTCACTGTTAACACAAGTCTTATTAATAAACTCTTATTGTTAATTATACAATCTATCCATTTGCCATAATTTTGGTCTTTCATCTACATTTAGAATATTCACCGCATTCAATTAAAGGTATATTCATGTTTAAACAACACCGTTCATTTTGAATGCTTTTTTCCCCCATTAATCGTGTATGATTTTAGCTTATCAGATTGATCGTTTGTTTATGTGATTTTAGTTTGAAATTTATTGCATTTTGTAATAACTCCTACAATTTAATAGAACGCATCTTAAATAATGTGTATGCCACCAAAAAGAAAATCCATTATTTTCTTCGTGGCCATAAACAAAAACTTCTTTTATATTTTGAACATTAATATTTGACTCTTAACACAAGTCTTATTGATCAACTTGCATTGTCAATTCTGCAATCTAATCTCTGGCGTTTTTGATAATTTTGCCTTATATTTACATTTAGAATGCTGATTGCATTTAACTAAATGTATATCCATACTTAAACAACTCATTTAATCTGCAATACTTTTCTTCCTCATTAATCGTCAAAGCTTTTAGTTTCGCAGATTTCATTGTTTGCTTATGTTGTTTTGTTATTTACCTGATCCTACTTTTTAGATCACGGCATCAATTAAAATTTAAGAATGAATTACTGTTTTGTCGTCTATTTGTCAGTAACTTTTTCCACTTCTTTTTCAATCATGCAGGGCACCATTTCTATTTTGTTGATTACAGCCACTTATTCTCTTGGATAAATGACAATTCAATCCTAATAAGTAACAATCTGCATATACATACAAATATTATTTTTGATGTCATTTTCAGTATTTCAGGTTTTACACATTCTAATAATCTTATGACGCTATTTTCTGAAATTGCTAGATGTTCTGAGACACATCACTGCACCACAAGATTTGAAAACAACAATGATTGACAATCCAAGGAAACAAAGTGTGAAATGCACATTGAAAATATCAGGTATAAATGTTAACAAAACATTTATAAATTTACAAATGTTACACCTCTTATAAGAATGGTTTTTAAAAATATCTCTGTTGATATAGGAGTGGGAAAATTAGAGTCACTTTGTGGGGCGACACAGCGAAGACTTTTGATGTAAAAGCTTTACAAGCCTCAAAGTTAAAGAATTTCAGGATATACAATCTATTTCTCCTACTTTCTTTACCTATTCTTATTAAGAAGGTAAAATCTCTCTCTCTCTCTCTCTATATGAGCATTTAGATAATGAACCTTAAGAGCTTAATATCTGTTTGCATCTAAACAAAATAAGATTTAGAGCTGATATTTTGAACTATTTGGTTCCTTTGTTCTTCCCTGCATGTGCTTGGAATTAATTTCCTTTCATTCTTTTTTTAGCTGTTGAAAGGTTTGATCATGAGGACAAAGGTGATTTTGCAACTTCACCAAAGCATTTTAGGTAAGAACCATATCCTCGAATTGCTCTTTTGGACTGAAATTAAGCCTTTTGTGTGATGGTTTACCATATGATTGAGTTCTATGTTTGAGCTTATGGATTGGTTCATGGTGGATTTGAATTGGCACTCAGAGTTGCTTGAGTGAGGTTGATAACTGTGTGCATTGTAAGATTCACAATTCTTATTAGATATTTTAAATGTAATGAACAAAAACTATAGCATGTAGCCTGTTATTTCTGCTTTTATTATATGTTTATAACCTATAGCTGTTTATAGATTATTACTGCTTCTATAGCTTATTTCTCCATTAGATTATCTTTATTCTGTAACAAACTTGCTCATTAAGTCATCAGGTTATCTTATTTCTATTTATAGGTCATTAGGTGTTCATAGGTTATTTAAATTTTGGTTTGTGCAGTTTATGTTGGCCTTAATTCTATAACAATAGCCATTGTCTTCGCCAAAATTTTCTTATTTGTCTACACTACCGCATACCATTTACCAAATTTATAACAACAAAATCAACACCCCTTGATTTGATTCTGTTCAGGCTCAAGTGTTTTGGCTTAATTCTCTTATACCTATTTAATAATTGTCACAATTGTTCAAAATTTGTTTTCAATTGGTTCAATAGATTGAGTTTATACTTTTGTCCATTAGATTAATAGAATGCTTGATGTACTCAAATTTTTCCATTTATATACACTAACACCTGCCATTTTCCAAATTTATGCCAACAGAGTCAAAACCTCCACAGAGGAGGAGAAAGAACGTAAGGTCCCTCCTGGAGGAGAGCTAGCAAGACCTAGATCCCCTTCCACCACCCAGTACCATATATATAAACACCTGTCCAAACTCTTTTGAATAATGAGCATGTGGATAATGAACCCTAGGAGCTTAATATATATTTGTATCTAGACGCCAACCAATTGTCAATTGATGCCATTGAGATGAGCAAATTAAAAGAGCGTAAGCTTGAAACTCCACCTATTTTGTCTTAGTACCTGCTAATGATGCAGTTGAAGATAAATAGGCTAAAGATTTCGTAGTTATTAAGGTACTAATATCAAGAATTTAATTAACTTTCACAAATTTTTGTGGTGCAAATTTAGGTAGGCCCATCACAAACATTTATTATTCTGCCTTCTGAAATTATTGCTCTAGAAATTATACAAGGACATGGAGAATAAAATCGAAAATGCAGTGCAGCTAGGCCACATTTCAGAAGAAGTACGGTCAAAACATAAAGGCTTTTCTCAGTGGGATAAATATAAATCGCGACGTGTCCATAACACCATTCTTCAAGTATGATAGTTTACCATAAAACTGCGAGTCAGGGTCACTGATATTTAACTGGTGTTTGACCAATTTGTTTTCTTTTCTCAGAATAGCAGTTCATGGGAGAGACCCAATGCAGCTGATGTTGAAGGGTGTGGGTTGCCAACTTTGCTGTATTTGGCTCGAGAAAAAGACCCAGGTATCACCATAACTTCAAAGCCGGTGTTATAAATGTTGTGGTAATTTTACTTTATTTGGTAACATTTTTTTTACTAGCTGAATTATTCAGAAAAACAGAGTCTTTCGGCTGGAAGGTAAAGATGGTTGCTTCAATATAAGATCATTCAAACAAAAAATCTGATTTAACACTATAAAATATGTAGAAACCTATTTATTCTCTGTTTGTTTGCTTCCATTTAATTTGGTATTTGTTTTTGTGTGATATATTTCTCTTGATGGTAAAGCTGCAAGTAAACCATCCATTATACGACATAATGCAATGGACTTATTCCAAAACATAAGTTTATTGTTTTGATTAAGTGTTTTACTGCTCATATTCAAGTCATTTTAAACTATAAATCCCTAATTGATGATAATATCTAATATTTTTAATTAGTTGAAATTTTTATAATGAGTTATTTGGATGAATGTTGATGATTTTGTTTGTGGATAATGATTTATTGGATTGGATTAATATTGATGATTTTGTGTGTGGATAATGTTTTGTTGGATTAGGTGACTATATATGATTATTTGATTTGTTGGAATTTAAGATTTAAGATTTAAGATTTGTTGATTAAATTTTGTGATGAACTTCTTTTCTTCCCAATGTTTGTTCATTTGTCTTAATTAAATTTGTTTCTAAAAATATATGATTTGTTGATTAATTGATACGACTGTTTGGTTTGATTAGTTCATGTGTATGGCAGAAAAGGTTCGAAGCTGCATTTGGAGCCTCATTTATTTCGCTTGCAGGCTTGATTTACTTCTCCAGGTTTGGAAAAGCTCATATCCAAGTAATTTTTAAACTCTAAATCCCTAATTGATGATAATGCCTAATATTTTTAGTTAGTTAAATTTTTTATAATGAGTTATTAGATGAATGTTGATCATTTTATGTGTGGATAATGATGTATTGGATTGGATGAATATTGATGATTTTGTGTGTGGATAATGATTTGTTGGATTATAGATGACTATATATGATTATTTGATTTGTTGGAATTTAGGGTTTATGATTTGTTGATTAAATTTTGTGATAGACTCTTTTTTAAAACTTAATAATTTGTTTATCCATGACGTGTCAGAAAAATCTAACCAGTTTTTGCCTTTGGTTGGGATTCTTAGGGGATGGGAGATCTTTTTTGGCTGGCTTTTTTCTGGATGAGAGCTTCACTATTGAAGCTTGATCTGGCTTCTTGCGGCCATTAATTTCGTTTGTGGGAAGATTTGGCTTCGCTATTGAGGATGAATCTGAGGCTATTAATTTCCGTTTGGGACGGTGTGTTGCAAATCAGACTGCCCTTTTGGTCTATGCCTAATTGATTTACATGTGGCCTTCGTGTCACCTCAATCAAAATCAGTTTTCTTCTTCTTTTCTTACTCTCTCTACTTTAAATGCTTCAATTTTCTTCTTTATTAATTTGAGTTTGGTTCAACAATTTGCAGATCCCTTTAAACATGGAGAGGTTTTTGTTCGCGATGATTGTGGAGAGGTATTTCGCTTTGGACTTCTTTTCCTCTTTATGTATATATATATATTTATATACACATACATACATACATACATACATACTTAACCAGTGCCAACACAGCATCTTGCCCCTGAAATACTATCTTTATGGTTTATGCTGTTGCCTAGCCTAAGTCTAAAGTTTGAATCGTAATAGGTTGATTTAGACCGCGGCAACTATGAACGATTCCTAGATGTGACTCTTACTAGGGACAACAACATTACCACTGGGAAGATATATCAGGTGTGTGTGCTTATATTTTTCCTAACATCTATCCCCTTAATGAAATGTTGATATTTTCTTTTAATGGGTTGCCTCATTTTTATTTTTTGAAATTAGTCTGTGCCTGGATAAGGAGGGGATAGGCGATTACCTTGGAAATACTATTCAGGTGATAATACAAAATTACAAATGTTAATGAATTCATAACTTTATTTATTTATTTATTTATTCTCTCACTTGCATAGAGTCCTGATGGCTGGCTTCCTGCCATGTTTGACTGAATTTAGGTTGTTCTACACATCAATGCCATTAAGACCTGGATTGAATCAGTTTCTCTCATTTCCTGTCGATGGAAAAGAGTGCCCTACAGATGTTTATGTTATAGAGTTGGGTGGGACTGTGGGTAAGCGATAGTTAAAACATAGAAATGTTATATGACTCATTGTTCTCTTTCTGTGTTTATATGCAAGAGCTAACTATTTTCTTTATTGTTAGGTGACACTGAATCCATGCCATTCATTGAGGCTGCGTCAATTGTCTTTTTCAGTTGGTAAGGTTGTGGTATATGGCTGTTTTTTGAGGAACTATGAGATCTCTTTGCCCACGTGCTTGATTCGGATTGTTGATTATGTTTTTATGCTGTGTGGTCAAAATAGATCATTCAATTACTGCTGTTGTAATATGAAGTGAGATATGATTAAGATATGTTTACATTGATGCAACGTAAACTTGCTAAACAAAGCATAATGCAACTATTTGGATCTCCATGTCTATATAAATAGTATCATTTTCCCTACATATTTGACGACTTTAGACACATTTCACACAATTTTAAAACCCCGAGGCATCGCGCGGGCTCCTTTGCTAGTGAAATCTATATTGCCTAGTTTTCTTTACAACAAAGTTTAAGGGTTTGTTTAGTATTGCTTATAAAAAGGCTAAAAATGTTTTTTGATATTAAAAAAGAAATTTTAAAGGGGTTTTTAACTTCAGTGGTCCTTCAACTTATACCCGAGTTTCAATTAAGTCCCGAAACTTTTTTTTTTTAGGCAATTAAATTATCCAACTTTCTCATTCGTTCCAATTGAGTCATTCCTCACATTTTGACCGTCAATTTAATTTTTACTTACCAAGGATGGGAGACGTAATGAATCGGGGAACTTAGACAGGGTAATCAAGGTATGAGAATCGATTATGATTTTAATGTGGAAACTACATAATCTTTTATTCCGTATGTGTTAGTAAATGAATGGGAAGTCATGAATGGGAATCATTTCATGTGTTAGTAAACACAGAAAAAGTAGGAATTTGAATCATTCAAATACCCATTCTTTATAAGTAAACATGTCATAAGGGTTAAAGTAATTCATTTCAACTAAAATATTAATAAATAATTTAAAATTAAAGTAAAATTTTGTAAAATTTAAATTTTTAAAAAATTTTAAAAAAAAACCCAAACCATAAAATAATGAAAATATTTGTGAACAACCTAAAGTGAAACTAATAGTTGTTGACTGATGATGGCATTAACGGAGTCACAAATCGTAGCTAGTGGGAACTTAAAAGTGCCGGGTTTTCAGGCCTTCCAAGAAGAAACAACACTAATAACAACTCATCTTACTTTTGTTTTTGTTTTTTTCCTGTCTTCTTGGTAACTTCGAATTGTTGCTCGTCAAAGCCGTGTACTGTATTCAACCAACTTTTGACAAGTTTAAAGTGGTCTTGATTTAGAAAAACAGCGTAGCTTTAGCTTTCATATCTTGATCTTCATTTTCAATTTCACTGTAATTTTTCTACACAAAAAACAAAACAAAAATAAAAACAACCCTGCGTTATTTATGTGTGTGAACTACTATCTTATATGAGAATTATATTTCTTTCAACATTTTATTGCCTAGGTGAAAGGAAATTTGCAATTTAAAACATTGTTATACCAACATGCTAAAGTTCAGATTTGGGCTCATGACCCGCTATTTAGAAAAGAAAGGGGTCACGAGCAAAACTCATCAATTTGTCATGACTATGAGCTTTTTTCGAGCGTTTGAGATCATTTAGTTTTACTTTTTTGAACTAATAGTTGTTGACTGATGATGGCATTTCATAATTGAGATATTAATGCAATTATAACTCAAAACCCAAAAGTGCGTGGTCTAGTTTTCCCTTGGCATGCACCAACCTGGTACCACCTATACCACTGATGATGTTTGGTCCCCCCCACCTGCTACATGGTGCAAGTTAAATGTGGATGAAATTCTGGTGGTGTGTTCATGGGTGGTTTTGCTGCCTGTAAAAATGCAAATTCGGTACTTGAAGCTGAAGCCCACGCAGCTCTTGCTGGTATATCTCTTGCGGCTGAGATGGGTCTGGCGAATGTTGTCATCGAATCAGACTCCCAAGTGCTTGTGAATTGCGCAAGGGGCAAAATTCGTAAAGGAATTTGGTCCATCTACCCCATCCTCTCTGTCATTAGAAGATGCTGTAACAATTTTATCTCTTGTGATTGGCGATGGATCTCTCGCCGGGCCAATAGGGCCGCTGACGCAGTTGCTGCTATTGCTAGGAGGACGAAGTGCGATATGGTTTGGCTTGACAGACCCCCTTCTTCCCTTGTGTTTGTTCTTCAATCGGATGGACTGCCTTGCCCCCCATGTTAATCTCCTTCTGTTGGCTAGAGGCTGACGTGCTCCCTTTGGTGACGTCCTAGTTTGTGGCCCTCTAGTTTCTGTTATTTTGTGCTTTCTTTTCTCTAGCCTGTCTCTGTTTTTTTCTACTTGCTCCTGGGCGGGTCTGTCCCCTAGGCTGCTATCTTCTTCTTTTTTCCCTTGTTTCTGTTCCTTTTGGGTTGCTTGCCCTTCTATGAAGTTTCCTTTACGACCCCAAAAAAAAAAGAGTTTTCCCTTGGCCCCAGCCATTTGTCCGGACATATAAAGTCTAGCCCCTATGTTAAGTTAGAAATTTCCTTTTAACAAAAAACTGAAAAATAAAAAAGGGAGACAGAAAAATATAAATTCCAGCCCCTATGTTAAGTTCTATTATGAATGAGCTGAGGAAGTTAAGCATGGCGCAGCCATTATTCCAAACTGAATAAAAGTCTAGCCCGTATGTGAAGACTCAGAAAAATATTCACAATATTGTTCTCAAGCAGTCGACTTAAAATCTACAAACAAATGAAGGGAAATTGCCTAAGTTAACTAAATATTGTACCCACATATACCAATATCTTCTACTTATGAATTCAAGCACCCATCATATGTAATAATTATTAGATAGTAAATTAGAACATTTCCAAGGTGCCTAAGTAACCAATTAAGTAGCAAATCACAAACAAAAGGAGTCAGGAATAAATCATATGCATATAAACAACTCAACTGAAACTTACAAAAACTTTACTTTTCCGGTAGCATCTCGGAGCGGCCAGCACGTGCCTTTTTATGGGTCGACTCAGTGAAGCTTTTGGTGCCAGCTCCTTAGATTGGACAAAGACGGAGGTAGTTCCCCCATTGAGTTCATAGGGGTAGTTTGATTGTTTTATTTATGTTGTTTTAGTTTCTTACATATGGAAAACTGGCCTAGGTTAATTAGGTTATAAATATTGTTCCGAAAAGCTCAACTTTGGTAATTGCTCAATGGTACAAAGGTTCACAACCTAAATTTGATTTCTTTTCTTTACAACATTATCACAAAAACTCAATGTTGTTCGATCTAATTTTCTTTTAATTTTCATTGTTGTCTTACAACATTATCACAAAAACTCAACCTAAGTTTGAAGATGAGCAAAGTCTCAATGTATGTATTTTTCTGTGAGACTCAAAAGGAATTCATCTTCATGATCACCGCGTCTTTCAAAATTAGCCTTACCTACCATAAATAGAAAAAAGAAGCAGAAAAATATTACAATTTCGATTAAAATTTTGACTAATTGTCCTGCAAAATAAGAAAATTTTTGAAATTTTGACGTTGAAATCACTGTAAGAAATACCAAAGAAATACAGGGAGCATTGCAAATATGTATCATAAGCACACCCGTGAAGGCTTTTGCTATGCTATGGAAGGTACAATTACAATATTTCTTAACCAAAGTCCTTTTAAAATTGGAATAATTAAAACTTAAAAGGCAGATATTTGTGAGGGACCATGAACTGAGAGAAGGTGGTGCAGAAGCAAATGTGTTCTTCCAGCTTACCAAAGCTTCTGCCTGTGTTCTTGGTGATGAGGTGGCCTTCAACGAAATCAATGAGAGCCAAAAAAAAAAGAAGGAGAAGAGGAAAAGGAGGGTTGTGACCAAAGAAAGGTTTTGCCATGATGTTGTTGACCAAAGAAAGGTGATAGGGCACAGTGGCGGAGCTAGGATTTCACATCAGAGGGGGCCCTTTACAAAAAATTTAAAAATAATTCGAATAGGAGCCTTTAAGCGCTAACCGGGTTAATAAGCTAATAATATCATTTCATACTAATTTATAATTTATTCATTTATTACAATCATAATTGTCTTGAATATCATATTTAACATGGTTGAATATTAATCTCATCATCTACACTATTAAAGACTCAAAATTTAATAATTTATACTTTAACAGAGAGAAGAAATACAAAAAATGTTCATAAATCCCAATATTAAGATGCCCTGCTTAGATATGTAAAATAGGAGAAAGGGAAATTTACAAAGCTTAAGTTAATCAAAAGAGAAAGAGAATGAGAAAAAAAATGAGTTTTTACTCCAAGAAGCAAACATATAGCAACACATATAAGTAAAAATATGAGAAAATAAAAAATATGAGTGAGGGCCTGGGCCCACCCTGGTCCTTAGGTGGCTCCGCCACTGATAGGGCATTATGTTTTGCTTTTTTATTTTTAGTTGTAATAAGTGCAACAATTCTCTATAAGATTACCGAATGGGAATGGGCTTTAGTCTTTGTTAGGAGATTCACCACCAACCATCAAGTTCAACTCACATGTGTAGCACGTTTTCGACAATATACAGGAAAGATGTTAGAAAATGAAATCTATATTGCCTAGTTTTCTTTACGGGTTTATTTAGTATTGCTTATAAAAAGGCTAAAAATTATTTTTGATATTAAAAAAAAAAAATTTAAGGGGTTTCACTATAGGAAAAATAGGTATTGTAGTAAGATTAGAGTTAAGCTAACCTCATTGATGATGAAGTCGAGGATAGCTGCTCCAGCAATCTTTTTACTAGTGCATCTATCTCATTTTGCCTTGTCAATAAACCTTCTATCAACTTTAATGTTCCTTGAATTTATACCCGAGTTTCAATTAAAGTGGATGATACGGTTCATCTGTCATAAACTTATGGTATAGTATTAATAAATAAAGACAAATGTTACAATATACATGGATTAGTAACACCACATGTCGGTGTTAAATTTCACTGAACTGTCTGCATGCCTTTCACATAATTGGAGGGATTATTGCCTGCCAGGGTTCATTTCGTAATTGAGATATTAATGCAATTATAATTCAACCCAAAAGTGTGGTTCCAATGTTTTCTCGACTTGACTGGCGTGTTCTAGTTTTCCCTTGGCCCCAGCCATTTGTCCAGACATAAAATAAAGTCTAGCCCCTATGTTCCGTTAGCACTAAAACTATAAATAAACCCTACATTATTTAATAATTTCTATAAACAAACCCAAAAAACACCCAAAAATTGATGTCCTATTGTGAGGGACCAAGAACTGAGAGAAGGTGGTGCAGAAGCAAATGTGTTCTTCCAGATTACCAATGCTTCTGCCTGTGTTCTTGGTGATGAGGTGGCCTTCAACGAAAGCAATGAGAGCCAAAAAATAAGAAGGAGAAGAGGAAAAGGAGGCTTGTGACCAAAGAAAGGTTTTGCCATGATGTTGTTGACCAAAGAAAAAGGTGATAGGGCATTATGTTTTGCTTCTTTTTTTTCAGTTGTAAGTGCAACAATTCTCTATAAGATTGCCGAATGCGAATGGGCTTTAGTCTTTGTTTAGGTTTTAAGTTTTTTCTCTAGGTCTCTCCTCCGGAGGGTTTTGTTTCGTTCTTTATGTTGGTGTGTGTCTAGTTTATCCAAGCAGTGGGGCGTTTTCGGCTTTTCATGAAAAAGTCGCTAGAGCAAAGCCAGGTTACATTGGTTTGCTCCTCAGCTCTGCTGCAGAAAAAGAAAGGCTATTTTGGGATATGTTTGAAAAAAAAGGGGGCATTTTCAGCATTTGAAAAGTATTATTAATGGGAGCAGGTGTTTCCCGTGTTTCTTCCATGCAACACTTCTATTATGTGATTCTTGAAAAACCACCCCAAGTGCTTTTGAATCCCACCAAAGCACTTCTAGATTATTTTCCAACATCATTTTTAAAAGACATAAGTGTTTGTACTAATTTAAAACAGCTTTTGGCAGCTCCAAAAACACTCCCAAATGTTCCCTAAATTATGTAAATCATTCTTCATAGTTAAGGTTTTGCATCCTAAAACAAAGGTGGATACTAACAGGTGCTAATCATGTTTTATTAAAAATTATCAAATTAGAGGACCCTACTCCTTTTAGCCACAACATCTCGGGCTAATTAGAGCATATCCATTCATTGTTCATTACGCTTAATCTAATTGACTCCAATATTAAAATCAAATCTAAAATAAAATGTTTCCATTTTCCTTCCCTTCGGATAATCCATTAATTTTTTTAGTGCAGTCCCAATTCCCACTTGCTAATAAAAAAACGTGAAATTCGGGATCCCAATTATTTTACTGCAGAAAAGAAAAACGCACATGTTGTATTCTCACAAATCACCTGAATGTTTATGCTTCCAGTACACGTGGCAGTATGTGGTAGGACTTTCAGAATATTATGAACGCACATGGTGTATTTGATCAAAGCTGACTGGTACGTGTGGATCCAACAACCAAAATTAGACTTTAAAAATTATACTAATTTCTGTTCAATTTTACATTGCAAATAAATTATGTAAAAAAAATGTGATTTTCTTCTAAAATTGATCACGTAAATGTTAAATGAAGAACAAACGAACTAGTTTTATTTATTTTTCCTTCTAAAATTGATCACGTAAAGGTTAGCATGCCAAATGGTAAAGGAAAGGGAAGGCGGACTCTGAGCTGATAGTTTTTGCGTTGTGGGGTGTATGAAAAGTCCAACCTTTCCTTGTAGGTCCTGTGGATGGAAGTTTTTATTTTTTATTTTTGTAATTTGTATTAAATATGGATGTATAGAGTTCAATTTTCTTATGAAGTATTAATGATTTATTTTTGTTATAATTGAAAGATGGAGATGCTTATTGTTTATGCTTTCAAAATTTATTGTCTAATTGCATATGCAAAACCGTCATACAACAATTTGAGATGAAAAGTGAATTCCAACATTTCCGAGGAAGCTATTATAGCATGCATCAACATTGACAGACAACATATCAACTTCATTTTACACAGTCCATAAGAGAAGAGAAATGCATACAGTATTGCTGTTCTCCGGTTCAGAGCTTTCCAACAAGTTTTTCTCGAGCGATGGGGAGAGAAGAGAAGCCAATCTTTTTTAGGGTTTAAGAAAAAAGACTATGCCTTTTATAATCTCTCTGGCATTAATTATTATTTTTTGTTTGTTATAATCTCTCTGGCATTAATATGGGGTATAATAGGCTTGAAGTTGACTTGTAATCGAAGTTACCTTTTATTTTGAGCAAAGAAGAACATTATCTTTAAGGATCCATATAAAAAGGCTTCAATTATTTGCCTCATTTGATATATTCCCTTCACGGTGGACAAGAAAAGTTAAAAACCATAGGCTTGAAGTTGACTGGAGATGAGAGTATACATTCCATCAGCTTGTGATGGAGCATTTTGTATGTTGCTAAGAGATTTCAGCATTATATCAAACAACACCGAAAATTAAAAACAACAGGAAGGAAGGAAATAGATATTTATACAATCTTGTTGGTGAATAACATTCTTGGAGAAGGCCTTCGTTCTACCCACATGATTATGCCACCCAGATGTCCTTTACATCAACAATAATAAACTAACACTTAGATGCCCAATGAAATGGGAAAATTGTACAACATCTCTAAAGATGCTTCTCGTACAACTTCAAAAATTCTAGCATTCTCTAGCCCACTTTGCGTCCTCAAGCCTTGCACGAATGGACTCGGGATCTGACATTTTATTAATGCTGCAAGAGACCATAAGTAATGACATCAAACAATTTTATCAAGTGTTTATCCTTTTAATAGAAGATAAATACATATGCACTAGAAG
Source organism: Prunus fruticosa (assembly GCA_018703695.1). NCBI lineage: Eukaryota > Viridiplantae > Streptophyta > Magnoliopsida > Rosales > Rosaceae > Prunus > Prunus fruticosa. The sequence continues at coordinate 40,192,670 of CM031924.1, read as the reverse complement.
CGCATGATTTGTACTTCTAACTATAGAGAAAACTCACTGGATCATAATCAAATCTGCTTCAGATGATAACTGTTTCTCAGAAATCCAATCAGGAACCAGCTCTAGCAACAATTTTAGCTGCTCTTGAACTTCCTCTGCGAAAAGAAGAAAGAAAGAGTTGGGCTCACCATGAGCTTTCATAGAAATATTATCGGCTTTTATTTAAAGACTTACTTCTGTCAACAATATCAAAATTGGTCCAGATTAGCTTGTGTACAAGCTCCTCTTTTGTGATAACGGAACGGTTCATAGACTGCAATAGGAAATGAATCATATTGAAGAGCTTAGGCAGGCTGGAAATCATCTGGCGCCGCCTCTTTGCTTCTGAGATGGCTGGAGTTCGCTCCTCTATTGCCTTCCTCTCCTTTTCTCTAAGCTGCAGAAAGATATATTCTTCTCAGAATTACAATTCATTGTGTTCAAGTTCAGGTAGTACATGTAAAGACTTGGAATAAGCAGGCTTGAAGATTGAGACTGAAGTACATTTCCAACCACGTAAGAGTTTCAACTATAACATGGTTCCCAATAACTTTCAGGACTAAATTGAGCAAAATTAAATGCATCTGTGTTGAACACAAAGAGTGAGGACAAGAACACATTTTGGGCTGGATTCAGGAAATATTTGTTTAAATATGCTACCACATTTTAGCAGAAGTAAGGAAGCTTTCCAGCAATGTATGCACATAGTTCCGAACACATGCTGCCATAATTATTGGTAATAGCACCAAATGATGATAGCATACGCCCAGTCTACATTTAAATGTAATCTGCTCCTTTTGGACATTTCAATTGAGACCAATCTACATTTCAATCTACATTTAAATGATGATAGCATACGTCCAGTCTACATTTGTTTTAGGTGCCTTTGGTTAGTCAAGATTTTCCACATATGATAGGAATACTAGCTACCTTTCCTCTTGTCTTTCTTTTCTAGTTTTTGAAACTTTTGTTAATTTCCCTTTAGATTCCTAGGGTTTATAGGAGTATTTAAACCAAATTTACCACGTGGTTAGGGCATTATGCTATCATTTTGAATTCAATAAACTTGAGGTTTTCTCATATCTGATGGATTCCATGCTTGAATTCTTTTAGGCTAATCGTTTGATTGTCTTCTATATTGTCACGCTGTATCAACATTGAAGTCCCATATAAGAAGTTCAACATTTTATTATTCTTAGGGTGGGAATGGGCTAGGTGAAGCACCCGTTGTTCATTGGGACTCAAGTTTTTTGAGGAATATTGAACTCCAATATCGGAAAATTAACAAAATAAATAAAATATATAATGAATGGTTCTACTATTAATAGTATCGAGATATTTTTTTTATTATAAAAACCTCACACTTGCCAAATATGTAATTAAATTAAAGACAATATCGATATTGCTAGTTATTGTGGACTGAGAGTCGATCCATAACATCATATTTCCCAGTGGCTTCTTTAATGCTAATAGTTTTTGGACGGTTACCAAACTGAATAAAAGGGAAACAGAAAAATATAAAGTCTAGCTCCGTATGAATGAGTGTGGAAGTTAAGCTATATATATGTATACATATATATATATATATATATTATTCCAAACTGAATAAAAGTCTATAAAATTTGTTTTTATAGAAAATTAATACAATCTATAGCTCACATTTTTTACTTTATCTATCTATATATACTATTATTAATTAAAAACATTTTAAAAAAATTAAAGTATAATATAACTCACCCTTCCTTCCTTTAAATTAATAATATAACATTTTTCTCTCACTACTTCCTTTTCCGTTTTTTCTACAGCAATAATTGCTTCCACATCTCCATAACGCATGTGTAGGAATACCAGTAATAAATTGACCAAAGAAAAAAAAACAAAAAAAGGATTGCTAGTAAATGAGTCACACATATAATCCAAAAATAATACAGATGAGTAATTAGGAAGGTGCAGATTTTTTTTTTTTAGAATGGAAGGTGCAGATTTTTATTTTTTTAGAATGGACGGTGCAGATGTTAATGTTAACATACATGGTATAAGAATTTCTCTTACACACAGAAAACTTTCCAACTAGTTTTATTTTTTTTCCTTCTAGTTTTATATCCCCATCAGCTTGTTGATGGTTAGCATGCCAAATGGTTCAGGAAGGGAAGGCAGACTATGAGCTGATAGTTTTTGTGCCACATAAAGCATTGTAGGTCGAGACCCGGGACGCGTACGTATACCCAAGGCTAAACTCATCACAAGCACCACTGCCTTCGCCAATTCATTGCTTGGAGCCTCCAGCCTTTGGTATAACAAATCCTTCAAAAGCAACTCTGCATTGTCCTCCTTCATTGATTTTAATGATTCTGATAGTTGGGGTTCTAGCAGATCCCTGGGTGCCTTCCCATCATAACTTCCAGCGCCACCACTCCAAAGCTATACACATCACACTTATCCGTGACTCGCATTGTCAATGCAAGCTCTGCACACGAAGAGAAAAACAAGCCAAATATCCTCAAAACATATCTCAATCACCAAAATATGATCCAAAAATGAATAAAATTAAATTGGTATGTTACCTGGCGCCATGTAACCAAATGAGCCAACAATATGGGTCCAGTTGGATGAATTGACACTAATCAGTCTTGCTGTTCCAAAATCAGAAAGTCGGGCTTCGAAATCTGACTCCAGCAATACATTGTTGACAGTTACATCACGGTGCACAATTGGTGGAGAGCAGTCATGGTGCAAGTATGAAAGTGCATGAGCTAATCCTTTCACAACTTTGACCCTTGTAGCCCAGCCAAGTTCAGTTACCCCTTCAACCCCATACAATGCCTTTCCCAGGCTACCTCTCTCTAAATATTCATAGAGCAAGAAGATGCATCCCCTCCTTGAACAGAACCCATATAGCCGAATGATATTCCTATGCCTGACATTTGTCAGAGTTCGGATTTCATTCTCGAAACTTTGGAGATTGATTGCTGGAATGTCGTTAGAGTCTGACGTGTTAAGCCTCTTAACTGCGACAACTTGACCTGATAGCAACTCTGCCTTGTATACTCTTCCAAATCCTCCTGTTCCAATACAGTACTTCTCATGAAAATTGTCTATGGCCTTTACAACTTCCCCAAACGTAAATTTTACTTCTTCTTGCAATATCATTGACTCAAAATTCTCAAAGTTTTGAGCACTATTGATTTTCTTAAGAGCACACTTGGTTTTCTTATGGAACATAAGAATCCGAGCAATTGAAGCTGCAATGAAGGATAAACAACAAACAGGTACAAGGACACCAATTATAACTTTGTCGTTATTTTTTTTGGAATTGCAAGCTCTAGTTAGGCCCGCAGCATCTCCACAAAAGGGCCGTGTGAAATTGTTATTTGACAAATCAAAATTCTCCAGGAATGGGAAGGCAATCCCTGTCCGGTCTGGGCCACTGAGATTGTTGTTGGAAAGATTTAAGCTCTGAATATATCGAAGTTTCCATAGTGGTAGAGGAAGTGACCCAGAGAGCTGGTTTCTCGAAAGATCCAAGCTTCTCAAATATGATAATCTTCCTATATCTGACGGAATTGAGGCAGAGAACTTATTATCATTCAGATAAAGCACATTGAGTCTTGTCAACAGTCCAATTTCTGGTGGAATATTCCCACTAAAGCTATTGTGTTGAAGTTGCAAAGAGACCACTTCGGTCCAATTGGAGAGCAGAGAAGGCAAGAGTGGACCGGTAAACCAATTATCAAATAAACTCAGATAGGTGATGTTGGTCAGATTGGACAAGGACAGAGGCAGTTCCCCATTGAGTTTATTGGAAGCCAGGGCCAAGTAGGTGAGGCTGGTACAAAAACCAAGCTCTGAAGGGATTGAAGAATTTAAGGAATTGTTACTAAGATCAAGGTGCTGGAGCTCTCTGAGTTGGCCTATAGAAGGCGGAATTTTCCCTTCAAGGTGATTGGAAGTCAGGGCCAAGTAGGTGAGGTTGGTACAAAGACCAAGCTTAGATGGGATTGAAGAGTTTAAGAAATTCATTTGAAGATCAAGGAGTTGAAGCTCCCTGAGTTGGCCTATAGAGGATGGAATTTTCCCTTCAAGGAAATTCCAAGCCAGGGCCAAGTAGGTGAGGGTGGAACAAAGACCAAGCTCAGAAGGGATTGAAGAGTCTAGGGAATTCATGTGAAGATCAAGGTACTGAAGTTCCCTCAGTTGGCCTATAGAAGGTGGAATTTTCCCCTCAAGGTGATTGGAAGCCAGGGCCAAGTAGGTGAGGTTGGTACAAAGACCAAGCTCAGATGGGATTGAAGAGTTTAAGGAATTCATTTGAAGATGAAGGTACTGAAGGTCCCTGAGTTGGCCTATAGAAGGTGGAATTTTCCCTTCAAGGTGATTGAAAGCCAAGGCCAAGTAGGTGAGGCTGGAACAAAGACCAAGCTCGGGTGGGATTGATGAGTCTAAGGAATTCATGTGAAGATCAAGGTATTGAAGTTCCCTTAGTTGGCCTATAGAAGGTGGAATTTTCCCCTCAAGGTGATTGGAAGCCAAGGCCAAGTAGGTGAGGTTGGTACAAAGACCAAGCTCAGATGGGATTGAAGAGTTTAAGGAATTCATTTGAAGATCAAGGTACTGAAGTTCTCTGAGTTGGCCTATAGATGATGGAATTGGCCCTTCAAGGGAATTCAAAGCCAAGTCAATACTCTGAAGACCAGATATCAAACCAATATCTTCAGGAATAGCACCACTGAAGTTGTTTTGTGCTAAATGAAGGTGTTTAAGCTTGGGAAAGTTTGATGGCAGTGGTCCTTGGAATTGGTTGTTGGTGAGATTGAGATATTCAAGCTTGCTCAGATTGGTAAATACTTGTTGTGGTATTTGGCCAGTAAAGAAATTTCCAGACAAGTCAAGGAATGTCAAGTTCAAACATTTAGATATAAATTCTGGGAATTCTGAATCAAGACTCATTAGAGAAAAATTAAGGTATGTCAACGAAGGCATGCCGGAAAATACAGACCAGTCGGGAGTTTCTAAGAAGTGGTTGGCTCCAAGATGTAAAAATTGTACCTTTTGGAGATTGCTGAGCTGATAGGGAATAGTACCACTAAGACCGTTGTAGTAGAAACTTAGATACTTGAGCTCTGTTAACTTGCCTATCTCCACAGGTATGTCATGATTGAAATAGTTGTAGCCCAAGTCCAAAGTTGTGAGCTTGGAGAGGTTGCCAATGGCTGATGGTATAGCTCCTGTGAAATAGTTGCCAGATAGGTTGAAGTGGGTGAGGTTGAGAAATGCGGTGAAGTTGAACTGGATTAGTGTTGCATAAATGTTGAAGTTGGAGAGGTTAATTTGGGCAACTGTTTTGGTGTTGTGGTCGCAGACAATGCCAGTCCAGTTACAGAGGTTTTCTAGGTTGGTGAGGGACCATGAATTGAGATCACCAAATGGTGGTGGTGATGTTGAATTATGAAAGCTGCTTTTCCAGTGTATGAGAGCTTTTGCCTGTGTTCTTGGTGATGAGGTGGCCTTCAACGGAAGCAAGGACAAGAAGAAAATATGAAGGAGAAGAAGAAGAAACGGAGGAGGCTTCTGAACTCGTTTCATGGTGTTGAGTCTGTGTTGACCAGTTGATAATGTTTGATCCAACCCAAGCTATACATATATAGATTTGGAGGGATTTTTGCCTGCCATGGTTCGTTTCATAATCAAAAGTTGTGTGGTTGGTTTCCTCCACTTGACTGGCCTGGTCTAGTCTTCCCTTCCCTTGGCCCCAGCCAATTGTCCGGACGGAATATAAAGTCTAGCCCCTATGTTACGTTTCAAAAGTCTAGCCCCTATGATTATACGTACCCAGCAATAATCTTATGAATTCAAGCACCCATGATTATATGTACAATTAATTGATTAGTTAGTAAGCTACAACATTTCCAAGATGCCTAAATATTTGGACAAAAGTCAGGAATAAATCATATCAATATAAAACTGAACTACTTTTAAATAAATAAATAAATACAATTGTACAGTCTTACGGTGTGCAACATCTATATCAATTATTGTATTAATAATTGGCAAAAATTGACCCTACTAAACTTTCAAAATTTCCCTATTTAGATCAAACTAGCAAAGGAGCCCGCGCGATGCTGCGGGTTTTAAAATTGTGTGAAATGTGTCTAAAGTCGTCAAATATGTAGGGAAAATGATACTATTTATATAGACATGGAGATCCAAATAGTTGCATTATGCTTTGTTTAGCAAGTTTACGTTGCATCAATGTAAACATATCTTAATCATATCTCACTTCATATTACAACAGCAGTAATTGAATGATCTATTTTGACCACACAGCATAAAAACATAATCAACAATCCGAATCAAGCACGTGGGCAAAGAGATCTCATAGTTCCTCAAAAAACAGCCATATACCACAACCTTACCAACTGAAAAAGACAATTGACGCAGCCTCAATGAATGGCATGGATTCAGTGTCACCTAACAATAAAGAAAATAGTTAGCTCTTGCATATAAACACAGAAAGAGAACAATGAGTCATATAACATTTCTATGTTTTAACTATCGCTTACCCACAGTCCCACCCAACTCTATAACATAAACATCTGTAGGGCACTCTTTTCCATCGACAGGAATGAGAGAAACTGATTCAATCCAGGTCTTAATGGCATTGATGTGTAGAACAACCTAAATTCAGTCAAACATGGCAGGAAGCCAGCCATCAGGTACTCTATGCAAGTGAGAGAATAAATAAATAAATAAATAAAGTTATGAATTCATTAACATTTGTAATTTTGTATTATCACCTGAATAGTATTTCCAAGGTAATCGCCTATCCCCTCCTTATCCAGGCACAGACTAATTTCAAAAAATAAAAATGAGGCAACCCATTAAAAGAAAATATCAACATTTCATTAAGGGGATAGATGTTAGGAAAAATATAAGCACACACACCTGATATATCTTCCCAGTGGTAATGTTGTTGTCCCTAGTAAGAGTCACATCTAGGAATCGTTCATAGTTGCCGCGGTCTAAATCAACCTATTACGATTCAAACTTTAGACTCAGGCTAAGCAACAGCATAAACCATAAAGATAGTATTTCAGGGGCAAGATGCTGTGTTGGCACTGGTTAAGTATGTATGTATGTATGTATGTATGTGTATATAAATATATATATATACATAAAGAGGAAAAGAAGTCCAAAGCGAAATACCTCTCCACAATCATCGCGAACAAAAACCTCTCCATGTTTAAAGGGATCTGCAAATTGTTGAACCAAACTCAAATTAATAAAGAAGAAAATTGAAGCATTTAAAGTAGAGAGAGTAAGAAAAGAAGAAGAAAACTGATTTTGATTGAGGTGACACGAAGGCCACATGTAAATCAATTAGGCATAGACCAAAAGGGCAGTCTGATTTGCAACACACCGTCCCAAACGGAAATTAATAGCCTCAGATTCATCCTCAATAGCGAAGCCAAATCTTCCCACAAACGAAATTAATGGCCGCGAAGAAAGCCAGATCAAGCTTCAATAGTGAAGCTCTCATCCGAAGAAAAAGCCAGCCAAAAAAGATCTCCCATCCCCTAAGAATCCCAACCAAAGGCAAAACTGGTTAGATTTTTCTGACACGTCATGGATAAACAAATTATTAAGTTTTAAAAAAGAGTCTATCACAAAATTTAATCAACAAATCATAAACCCTAAATTCCAACAAATCAAATAATCATATATAGTCATCTATAATCCAACAAATCATTATCCACACACAAAATCATCAATATTCATCCAATCCAATACATCATTATCCACACATAAAATGATCAACATTCATCTAATAACTCATTATAAAAAATTTAACTAACTAAAAATATTAGGCATTATCATCAATTAGGGATTTAGAGTTTAAAAATTACTTGGATATGAGCTTTTCCAAACCTGGAGAAGTAAATCAAGCCTGCAAGCGAAATAAATGAGGCTCCAAATGCAGCTTGGAACCTTTTCTGCCATACACATGAACTAATCAAACCAAACAGTCGTATCAATTAATCAACAAATCATATATTTTTAGAAACAAATTTAATTAAGACAAATGAACAAACATTGGGAAGAAAAGAAGTTCATCACAAAATTTAATCAACAAATCTTAAATCTTAAATCTTAAATTCCAACAAATCAAATAATCATATATAGTCACCTAATCCAACAAAACATTATCCACACACAAAATCATCAATATTAATCCAATCCAATAAATCATTATCCACAAACAAAATCATCAACATTCATCCAAATAACTCATTATAAAAATTTCAACTAATTAAAAATATTAGATATTATCATCAATTAGGGATTTATAGTTTAAAATGACTTGAATATGAGCAGTAAAACACTTAATCAAAACAATAAACTTATGTTTTGGAATAAGTCCATTGCATTATGTCGTATAATGGATGGTTTACTTGCAGCTTTACCATCAAGAGAAATATATCACACAAAAACAAATACCAAATTAAATGGAAGCAAACAAACAGAGAATAAATAGGTTTCTACATATTTTATACAGTGTTAAATCAGATTTTTTGTTTGAATGATCTTATATTGAAGCAACCATCTTTACCTTCCAGCCGAAAGACTCTCTTTTTCTGAATAATTCAGCTAGTAAAAAAAATGTTACCAAATAAAGTAAAATTACCACAACATTTATAACACCGGCTTTGAAGTTATGGTGATACTGGGTCTCTTTTTCTCGAGCCAAATACAGCAAAGTTGGCAACCCACACCCTTCAACATCAGCTGCATTGGGTCTCTCCCATGAACTGCTATCTGAGAAAAGAAAACAAATTGGTCAAACACCAGTTAAATATCAGTGACCCTGACTCGCAGTTTTATGGTAAACTATCATACTTGAAGAATGGTGTTATGGACACGTCGCGATTTATATTTATCCCACTGAGAAAAGCCTTTATGTTTTGACCGTACTTCTTCTGAAATGTGGCCTAGCTGCACTGCATTTTCGATTTTATTCTCCATGTCCTTGTATAATTTCTACAGCAATAATTTCAGAAGGCAGATTAATAAATGTTTGTGATGGGCCTACCTAAATTTGCACCACAAAAATTTGTGAAAGTTAATTAAATTCTTGATATTAGTACCTTAATAACTACGAAATCTTTAGCCTATTTATCTTCAACTGCATCATTAGCAGGTCCTGAGACAAAATAGGTGGAGTTTCAAGCTTACGCTCTTTTAATTTGCTCATCTCAATGGCATCAATTGACAATTGGTTGGCGTCTAGATACAAATATATATTAAGCTCCTAGGGTTCATTATCCACATGCTCATTATTCAAAAGAGTTTGGACAGGTGTTTATATATATGGTACTGGGTGGTGGAAGGGGATCTAGGTCTTGCTAGCTCTCCTGTACAGGGACCTTACGTTCTTTCTCCTCCTCTGTGGAGGTTTTGACTCTGTTGGCATAAATTTGGAAAATGGCAGGTGTTAGTGTATATAAATGGAAAAATTTGAGTACATCAAGCATTCTATTAATCTAATGGACAAAAGTATAAACTCAATCTATTGAACCAATTGAAAACAAATTTTGAACAATTGTGACAATTATTAAATAGGTATAAGAGAATTAAGCCAAAACACTTGAGCCTGAACAGAATCAAATCAAGGGGTGTTGATTTTGTTGTTATAAATTTGGTAAATGGTATGCGGTAGTGTAGACAAATAAGAAAATTTTGGCGAAGACAATGGCTATTGTTATAGAATTAAGGCCAACATAAACTGCACAAACCAAAATTTAAATAACCTATGAACACCTAATGACCTATAAATAGAAATAAGATAACCTGATGACTTAATGAGCAAGTTTGTTACAGAATAAAGATAATCTAATGGAGAAATAAGCTATAGAAGCAGTAATAATCTATAAACAGCTATAGGTTATAAACATATAATAAAAGCAGAAATAACAGGCTACATGCTATAGTTTTTGTTCATTACATTTAAAACATCTAATAAGAATTGTGAATCTTACAATGCACACAGTTATCAACCTCACTCAAGCAACTCTGAGTGCCAATTCAAATCCACCATGAACCAATCCATAAGCTCAAACATAGAACTCAATCATATGGTAAACCATCACACAAAAGGCTTAATTTCAGTCCAAAAGAGCAATTCGAGGATATGGTTCTTACCTAAAATGCTTTGGTGAAGTTGCAAAATCACCTTTGTCCTCATGATCAAACCTTTCAACAGCTAAAAAAAGAATGAAAGGAAATTAATTCCAAGCACATGCAGGGAAGAACAAAGGAACCAAATAGTTCAAAATATCAGCTCTAAATCTTATTTTGTTTAGATGCAAACAGATATTAAGCTCTTAAGGTTCATTATCTAAATGCTCATATAGAGAGAGAGAGAGAGAGATTTTACCTTCTTAATAAGAATAGGTAAAGAAAGTAGGAGAAATAGATTGTATATCCTGAAATTCTTTAACTTTGAGGCTTGTAAAGCTTTTACATCAAAAGTCTTCGCTGTGTCGCCCCACAAAGTGACTCTAATTTTCCCACTCCTATATCAACAGAGATATTTTTAAAAACCATTCTTATAAGAGGTGTAACATTTGTAAATTTATAAATGTTTTGTTAACATTTATACCTGATATTTTCAATGTGCATTTCACACTTTGTTTCCTTGGATTGTCAATCATTGTTGTTTTCAAATCTTGTGGTGCAGTGATGTGTCTCAGAACATCTAGCAATTTCAGAAAATAGCGTCATAAGATTATTAGAATGTGTAAAACCTGAAATACTGAAAATGACATCAAAAATAATATTTGTATGTATATGCAGATTGTTACTTATTAGGATTGAATTGTCATTTATCCGAGAGAATAAGTGGCTGTAATCAACAAAATAGAAATGGTGCCCTGCATGATTGAAAAAGAAGTGGAAAAAGTTACTGACAAATAGACGACAAAACAGTAATTCATTCTTAAATTTTAATTGATGCCGTGATCTAAAAAGTAGGATCAGGTAAATAACAAAACAACATAAGCAAACAATGAATCTGCGAAACTAAAAGCTTTGACGATTAATGAGGAAGAAAAGTATTGCAGATTAAATGAGTTGTTTAAGTATGGATATACATTTAGTTAAATGCAATCAGCATTCTAAATGTAAATATAAGGCAAAATTATCAAAAACGCAGAGATTAGATTGCAGAATTGACAATGCAAGTTGATCAATAAGACTTGTGTTAAGAGTCAAATATTAATGTTCAAAATATAAAAGAAGTTTTTGTTTATGGCCACGAAGAAAATAATGGATTTTCTTTTTGGTGGCATACACATTATTTAAGATGCGTTCTATTAAATTGTAGGAGTTATTACAAAATGCAATAAATTTCAAACTAAAATCACATAAACAAACGATCAATCTGATAAGCTAAAATCATACACGATTAATGGGGGAAAAAAGCATTCAAAATGAACGGTGTTGTTTAAACATGAATATACCTTTAATTGAATGCGGTGAATATTCTAAATGTAGATGAAAGACCAAAATTATGGCAAATGGATAGATTGTATAATTAACAATAAGAGTTTATTAATAAGACTTGTGTTAACAGTGAGATATTTATTGTTCAAGCAATAATACAATTCATGTATATCTAGTTACTGTTTAAGTTGAAATAGTATAAAGGACTGATTTTCTCACCATTGCATTAAGCGAGACGCATTGCAAACCAACAATTTGATCATCAGATCTGAACAGCATCGGTCTCCAGGTTTCACCCTCACTCTCTAATTTTCACGCTGGATTGAAAGGGGTGCAAATTGTGGATCGGAACAATGTTCATTGTGCCCTCAATCTGAAGAAAAAATATATATGCCCTTGGTTAGTATACAGATGCATAAAAAATTATTGCAGAAAATAGAGGAATGTTTAAGCATGTACGAATAGAAGTTGAAACCTGATAGTAAATTTTGCAGAACATCTTTGTACACTATATTTTTAGTGTATTTATTTGGCACTTCTTTATTATTATCTATTATGATTTTGAGGCCTTCTCTAGACGTAGCTCTAGATAACGCGACATAAAGCTGTCCATGAGTGAAAACAGGTTGGGAAGATACAACCCAACTTGTTTTAAAGATTGACCTTGACTTTTGTTTATTGTCATAGCATAGCATGGCCTAATTGGGAATTGGCGCCTTTTAAAAATGAAAGGCCATTTGTTTTCTGTTGCTGAAAGAATGATCCTAGGTATAAACACTTTGAGGCCAATGTGACTACCAGTGAGTATTTTTGCTTCAATAACTTTATCAACCATTTGGGTCACCACTAATCTTGTTCCATTACATAAACCTGAAGATTGATTTAGGTTTCTCAATAACATAATAGGCATGCCAATTTTTAAAGTCAAACTATGTTCAGGCAAACCATTAAATTCAAGTTGATTGAGAAATTCTATGGGATACATCGTACAAAGGTTTTCAAAATTGGTTGATGATGGACATAAAGAATCTGAGCTCAAATAAACGCGTTTTTCTCCTGGCAATAGGTCTATTGCGTAATTATTTATCTCTTTCCAAGTAGAATTCCTAGCTGTAATAATGGCTCGTTCCCTTAAATAAGCAAAATCAGCAAAATTTTTGTCAAAATCTGGGTAAGTTGCCAGAAAAATTGATTGAATAGGATCTATGTATGATTGAATGAGTAAATATTGAGGAATTTCAATCCAAGGTCCCTCTTCATCATTTGGATCGTCAATATCAATTATCTGGCCATTTCCAATTCGAAGAATCCAAGCAGCAAACTCACTTATTTTCTGTTTTTCTTCACTGTTCAATCCTTTTTTTGAAAGCCTCATGTTTTCTTTTAAACAAAATATTTTAAAATAAGGCCATTGGTAAGAGCTATTAAGAGACGCGTCTATGATTTCTTCTCTCGTTCCTCCTGGAATAACTGGTAATATTTGTCTAAAATCACCACCTAGCAAAAAAGGCTTGCCACCAAATGGGGCATTTTGATTTGAATCATTGAGATGCGATAAAATATCACGAAGTGATTTATCTAATGCTTCAAAACAATGTTTATGATTCATAGGAGCTTCATCCCAAACAATCAATTCAGCCTTTTCAATCAATCTGGCAAGATGAGTTGTTTTTTTAATTTGACATGTTGAGGAATTAGTAACAATTAAAGGAATCTTAAATCTAGAGTGAGCTGTTCTACCACCTGGCAATAATAATGATGCTATTCCTGATGAAGCAACAGCTAAAACAATCTTGCCTTCAGATCTAATTTTACTTATTATAGTATGCCACAAAAAAGTTTTTCCAGTTCCTCCATGGCCATGAACAAAAAAAGGGCTGGTTTTTTTTCTTTCACAGCATTAATCCAGAATCATACACATCTCTTTGGCCTTTATTTAGCTGTGTTATCAAAATTGAGTGTTCTGTTTCTAAATGATGAACATCATAATTTAACTCTTCTCTTAGCAATTTAATTCTAATTTTGGACATTTTATGTTCATCAGGCATAGGAAGATAATGATCTTTCAAAGAGCTAGATGATGCATTAAAAAGTTGTTCTAATTCAAACAAAAGCGAATTTTTTAACTAGATTCTGACAAAATAAGATTTGGCATTACAAAGGCTTTCTGTAGTTTGTATAAAATGTCATCACACATATTTTGCCAATGAGTATCAAAAAGCAATTGAGGATTTCCTACATCACAAAACAAAATGATTGTAACAAACAATTGTCTTAGTTGAGAACATGAGGCTGTGTTCACAGCATTTCCTAAGGCCTCAATCCATTCTTTATCATCTCCTAACAAACCAAGGTATTTACATGCAGCCTGATATGACGGATGTATAATACCATCAATAGTTTTCATGTGATCAAAATTTAAAGCTCCTTTTTGCAAATTCAGAAGCATTCTTAAGTAATACAATTCACCGGACGCAGGATGTACATAGGCTATTCTACCTATTGATCTCCTTCTTTTCCTAGGTTTCCAAATTTTGTTGCGAGAATCCCATACAAATTTTGTAGGGAATTCTGCATATGTCAATATTCGCGCTTCAGGAAACATTTGGTTTGCTTTAAACCAACATGTTAGCATTGTATCTTCAATACCGTTTTGGCTAACAATTGATTCAAGTGATTGATCACCATTGAAAATAATATTTTGTTCTAAAGGCAAATGTATTGATAATCGTTCAACAGCAGGCTCTCTAGAATGAATAGGGTATTGAAACAATCTCCAAACAGCTTCATATGGAGATATGTATCTACAATTAAGATAAGCTAATATCTCATCCTCTGGCTTGTCTTGAAAAACTACTCTAGCTCTATCTGAACCTTTGTTTATATATTTAAAAAGATATTTTATAAGCATTGATTGGCAACATGATTCAACATTTATATGAGCTTTGTATCTCAATAATAGTTCTGAATTGTAAGGCACCACAAAGCTGTTGTCAACCTTTATTCCATTTTTTAACACAAATTTTGTTGGATCTTCACGGCGCCTATATGCAGGAAAACCATTTTTTTCAAAAACTGATTGACTCTTGTATTGTTTGGGAAAAGATTTAGAACACACACCTGCCCGCATGCAGGGAGAATTACGATTGATTTCCCCGCAAGGACCGTGGATCATGAATTGGTTTACAATATCATATAGCATAGGATCCACATCCTTGTCCGGTAATTCAGCAGAAATGATGGAATCTATATCTACTGCGAGAAGCATTTATAACCTTGTTTCAACCAGACCAACATATGACAATGAGGCAATCCTCTTTTTTGGAACTTCAACCGTGCAAATTTCTGTTTGTGATGACAGCAACAAATAAAATAAAATAAAAACCTAATAAGTTTTATTATCATTTAAAAAATCTAAGAAATTGAGGATAGCAGAAATTCTAAGTTTGTAAAATTTACATGCTTCAACTTCTCCAAAAACTTTCCCTGATTTGATATAACTGATCATATCATCAAGCTTCATTTTAAACACTCTAGAAATTAGATCAGGTCTATCCTCTCCCTTGTATCCAGGCTTGGTATCAAGTTCTCTAACAATTTCTGGCCATTTGACATTGCAGGTGAAAGTTATAAACAAATCAGGATTACCATAATGTCTACAAATTGCCATAGCATCATGATAATTATTAAGCATGTATCTAGTACTTCCAGTATATGAGCTAGGCAATATCACTTTTTGTCCCACATTATTAGCATCACTATCACCCTTTGAAATTGCATCATAAATACCTTTATAAATCTCACTTCTCAAATTTTTTTGATTTTTTCTAATATAATCTAATCGATCTTCTTCAAGTGTTGCATAAGAATCTACTAAAAACTGTTGAAACAATCTTCCACCTTTTAACAATGTATCCAATAAAGGCCCTCTTTCCTGAAATTGGTAAGCTATGAAAGCTCTCATAGGCACCCTTCCTCTTTTGGGCTCATGACCTTTGTAATCATTACTCCATTTTAAATCGGGTCTATAGCCATCTTCGCCATAAGGGAAAAGAATAGGATATTGTAAAGACATGAACTTTGGGTTTAATTTTGTTATACGTTTCAACTCTCCAGCTTTCAACTCTATAACAATATCTCTATTCGAATCAAAAAGGCCTATATCTCCCACAACCAAACCACCAATTTCATCACATGTCGGTTGTTCATATTGTTTACTATCATCTGCTTGCCGGCCCAATAATCTCAGTTTTAAAGGAGTAAGAAAACCCCCTTCAAATTTATCCCTGGCTGTTCGAAAAAGTTTTACCAATTCATTTGATTCGTCAAACATCCTAATCAAACCTTGAACAATGTCTTCATCAAGCTTTTCATTCGTTTGTTTACAATTAACAGCGTTAAGGCGATTCATTGTTTCATTATGGGTATCATATATGTAAAGCTGGGCAAATTTTGGACATTCACCTTCAAGGGGTAACAAAGAACCCATTAAATGATGAACTTGACCACTAATTTTAAAAATGTAAGGACCTGGTCCACTGTTAATTGAGTGATCAACTTTGGCTCCCATTGAAGTAAATGCAAACATAGAATTATAGGCCCTGATATTCTCTCTAAACAACAAACTTTTTGGGCCTTTATCCGGATCAAGTAAATTTTCTAAAAAAGGAGGTGTTGGCTTTGAAATCGGAAGTTTGATCTTTCCTTGTTGACAGCAAAGAGTAAAAAGAGGCTCATTGGCTGCATTTGCTTTTTTAATGGATTCTTTGAACCAAAAAAGTGCACCACAATAAATGCACTTATAATTTTTATCTCCCAAATCCACATACTGTTCCATCATTCCTACAAAGAAGGGAAACATAGAACAGGGCAAAAAGAGAAAAATATAAGACAAATGTACGCCATGAGTAATATAAAGATAGGGTTGAAAATAAATATTTAACTGAGGAAAAAACGTACTCTGCCTCTTCCTCTGATAAAATGCTTGACCCCTATTCATTTGATCAAAAGTGTCAAATGAAATCTCCTCTCTGGTTGTTTGACTTGTGTTTATCTGACGAAAGCATATATTTTGAACACATTTTCGTTTCTTGTTCTTAGTTTGAAAGGCTTTTTTATGGCTCGTTCTGGAATTTTTTTTGTCTCTATGCTTATTTTCGTTGTTAGGATGACAGACATTTTCGTGAGAACATTCTATATCAGCTGAAGTACCAGGAACTACAGGCTTGCTGCACTATGAAAGCTCTATTGGAAACTCGGGTTCCAGAATTTTTTTTGGCTTCATGCTTATGCTTAGTATTAGTGCAACAGACATTTTCGCGAGAACATTCTATACCAGCTGAACTACCAGGAACTACAGGCTTGTTGCACTATGAAAGCTCTATTGGAAACTCTGGTTCCAGAATTTTTTTTGGCTTCATGCTTATGCTCAGTATTAGTACAACAAACATTTTCATGACAGATTTGTATACCACTCGAAGTGGCAGAAATATGGGTTTCCTGTGTCCTCAGGCTTTTTCTGGTTTTCGCAATCCTTTTAGACATGATATTCAAAAATTATAAATTCCAACCAATAAATTGATAGCTGGAAAGCCAAAAAAAAACATACATGAGTTAAATTATAATATTTTTATTACATCTATTGCCTAATCAAGCAAAATAGACACACCAATGTACTGTAGCTATAAAAATAAGAATTTTCAAACAACACAATATGTAAAAACAAATTAAATACAATTTCTATAGCCTAACCAAGCAAACCAAGATATAAGCAGTAACATCACAACCACAGAAATAACAATTTTCAAATGACACTATCTAAAAACCAATTTGCCACAGTTGATATGTATGACCTCTTCAAAAGACGAATAGAAAACTGACCTGTTGCCTAACAGCGATGGGAAGAGCTATCAAACAGTCCAAAAAGCAGTTAGGCAGCACCTATAACAAACGCGACCGAAAAAATGAAATCAAGCAACAATCAAAAGAGCAAAAAAAAAAAATGTACAGATTCTGTTTGTGATAATGGTCTAAAAGTACATGAATTACGATAATTAATGATTTTTAAAGGAAATTATGAAAAAAAAGGAGCTACTAATATACATAAATCAGAGAATCATCTATAAGCATTTGACTTACGATGATTAATGATTTTCAAAAGGAAACGAAGAAGGAAAGGAGTTACTAATGGTAAGAACTCATACATGTGTTGCCATTTTTAGGCTACGTTAATATAATGGAGAAGTAGGCTATAAAAGTAGAAATAACCCATATACACTTAAAGGTTACAGAAGCAAAATAAAGGAAAAATAACAGGCTAGGTTATAGTTTTGTTCATTACACTTAAAACATCTAATAACGGTTGTGAATCTTAAGTTTTGCTCAAATTGAACAAAGACATAAAGAGATCTAGGTTCTATCTTTGGAGCAACTAAGTCATAGTTGATCTCTCTATCTCATATATGTTCATTCATATTCATAAATTGCTAGCAGACCAGATCAAATGGTTGATGAGGTATCACAAAAACCGAAATTGAAATAATTCAGCAAATTCAAATCAAATGAACACAGTTCAACCAAGCATAGTTTATAACCATACACAAAAGTGAAGTCTATGTTCCAAGATTTTGAAATATTAAGTAGATTACCCTTCTAAAATTATACATCAAGCAATCGCCTGGACAAACCTATGAAGCACGTACACTGCTATAAGGTGACCATGGTTGTGTTGGATACATGCAGAGATGAAGACAATTAGGGTTTGATAAACCGACCTATACTTAGTAATTCTAATTTTTTTTTTTAAATAATCCTTTGCTCCCACCTTACCCTATGACTTTTATTTGTTCTCCTTCTCTTAAAAGTAAGTATTAACAAAATTCTAAAAATTTCCCACATATATATAGAGAGAGAGAGAGAGAGAGAGAGAGAGAGAGAGAGAGAGAGAGAGAGAGAGAGAGATTACTCATGCAAAAGCCAAGCTCCTCACCAAGATCAGCAGCAAAAATTGCATCTGTCAATTACAACCAAGAGGAAAAAGAGGAAATTGCCTTAAGAAGCTCCCAAGTTTGTCAACTGCATGAATCAACACATTACTGGAGAATTTACAATTTCTTGATCCAGGGGCTGAAGATGCATTACCAGAAAACCCACCTGAGTTATAAAAAGATATAAACCTCGAAAGTAAAAGAAATAGATCTAGCTGGACCTGAGAATTAATGAAGAATTCTAAAGTTAATTTTAAATTCCAATGCTAAATATATTGGCTCCTCAATCAATGTCATGGCTAGAATGACAGTTATCCACATCAAGTAAAAAGTTCCCTGTAAAAGTTTTAAAAAAGCATGAACTCCTAACCTGTACAGGGATTTTATTCAACCGTTTGGGCTCCAAAGCAACATTCTCAAGAAGATACTGAAATACAATGTGGGGTAAAACAACACAAAAATGTAATGAATATTTCGTAAAGTTCTTCAACAAAAGCATATAAATGTCATTTTTATGAGGGCTCATACACAAAAGAGGGATTGAAATCGCCTTGTATTTGATTGAGTATCAATCTTGAAAATATGCAAAGAGCACCATTAATAAGTTTGTTAAGCCAAATGGAGAATAAATATATATTGTGTGCAAGCACAAATTAAACCTAGTAACTTTTTTTCAGTTACAATTAAACCTAGTAACTTTGAAAAGGAAAAAAAAGAACAAATTTGATTATCCAAATATGCTATTTGTCATTATATATATGGATAGAAATAGCCAGAAGACAAATGCTATTTGAAAAACAACAATATAATATTTGGCATATAATCATATTCTCTGTTTTCATCGGTCATTCAAATCTTCCCTTTCAGAAAGCCAATTTCAAACATAGTAAATAAAGTCCAAGAAGTCAGTTCCCTTGAGAATACCTTTACCAGTCAAAATTTCAAAATCTAACAATAGGAACCCAATCACAGCTGCCTTCCTATTTATCAAAACAGAACAACACACACATATATTCAAAGGTACAAAGTTGGACTGAAATAACACACACATACATACGTGTTTTTCCCTATTCCACATACGGTAATACAACAAATTTGACAGCTTGGTATACAATTGCAATACTATATCAAGAGAATGTGGTTCCACCCTTTTATAATCAACGGCTGTATATGCTAGTCTGTCTGCACTATATGTGAAGATGACATAACAGGATTCTCAATAATTGACAGTAACCAAGAACCTTATGCATCTTCAAAGTCAAAGAGAGACTCCAAAAAGGGAACGCAAGATAAGTACAAATAGAAGGAAAAAAAAAAATTAGCCACACAGAAAATCTATAACGACACCCAAACAGCAAATCTATAACATCTATTAGAATTATAATTCTGATATGGAGTCATCAAAAAAATAAATAAATAAATAAAAGGAGGAATCTATAACCACATGCAAACAGAAAATCCACCACACAAACACCAATTACCAGATCGATGAGAAGACTTGGGGATTCTCAAATTGATTACTCCAGTTATTTTTCCTTAGATCTTCCTCCCTGTAACAACAAAGCAAACTCAATTTCTGATTCACTTCTCAATTTTCAACATGAAAAATGAATAAACCAACTTAGAAAACCAAAAGAACGTTAAAACCAACCTTTTTATACGAAACCTAGAAATCCCTTTGAGCTAAACCCGTGTGATGAGAAGAAGGATGAAGCTCAAGCTGGAAAGATGGCTGAACCAACGAAGAGCAGGTGAGAGATGAATTCGCGTGGGGGGGGGGGGGGGGTTTGGGAGAGGGGGAAGCGAACAGGGCAAAAGGGGTATGTCGTTGGTCATCATGGCAAAAAGGTCTTTGTACTGTTTATTAGTGAACATAACTGAGAGAGCAAGCAGGGGCACAAACGTCACTTTACTATTCCTAAGCTACAGTCTGTGAACAGTCTAGGAACAGTAAAACTTCTGATCAGCTTTAGTATATATATAATTTATATATTAATGGTCCACTAACTAAATCCCTCTTAAATGTTACATTGATATTCAAAAGTTATCTTTTAGTCACTTTCTGGTATTTATAGGTGTACAAAAAATTGTATCATGCGTCTAGAGTCAGGTTATATATATTTGTATTGTTCTTGTGCCTAATACTCTTTGTGCTTATGCAATCTATCATCTTTATTTAAAAACAAAAAAACAAAATTGTATGACGCATATGCCGAACAAACTATTATAGATGCTATCAAATTTTAATTTGAGTATGTTTCAATGTTAAAAAAATGAGAGAAACTTCCATGTAATGATTTTAGTTCTTTTTTTTCTTCATATTTTTAATCATTGTGTAAGTTGCATGCGAATTGAAATGGAATAAGAAGAATAAATTGGTACAAAACACAAGTGAAGTCGTATAGATCTGATGTGGTTATGGCTTCAATAAGTCCCAGAAACTTCTTTGAATTTTGTATGAAACCTAAAAAGCTACATGTAAATTCATAAACTTGTCAACTATTGGCCCCTCAATAAATTGACTCTAGCTATTTTCGTTCAAAAGACATTGTAAGTGTTTTGTAGTCATACCATATGAAGCTATCCGATTTCCCTAAAAACACGAAACACCCCACATCCTTCAAAAGACATTGCAAGAGCAACACTTTTTAAATATTGAAAATTTGAAAATGATTTAAGTGATGTTCTAACACACGTTGGACAAGATGATGCCCAATTTTTATAATGCACTACCATGATGAAGTGTTATTTGATGTCATCCTTGCACATTTCTCATGTAAAATTTATGGACAAAATTCTCTAGTCACATATGGATGCCTCAACTTATACCCAATAAACCACAATACATAAATAATTCCCAAACAAAGGAATGTGAGTCGTTCCTCACATTTTGACCGTCAATTTAATTTTTACTTACCAAGGATGGGAGAAATCATGAATTGGGGAACTTAGATGGGGTAATCAAGGTATGAGAATCGGATCAACTACTCCCTCCTAGTTGATTTCGTTCCCAATTTTGAGGGCATTCGATTATGGATTTTAATGTGGAACTCACATAATCTTTTATTCCTTATGTGTTAGTAAACGCATGGGAAGTCATGAATTGGAATCATTCCATGTGTTAGTAAACTCATAAAAAGTAGAAATTTGAATCATTCCAATGTCCATTCTTTACAAGTAAACATGCCATAAGGGTTAAAGCAGTTCATTACGGAGGAGGTTTCTCAACTACTCCTTCCATGGTGTTGAGTCTGTTGACCAGTTGTTTATGTTTGATCCAATCCATGGCTCGTTTCATAATCAAAAGTTGCGTGGTTGTAAGGTTTCCTCCACTTGACTGGCCTGGTCTAGTCTTCCCTTCCCTTGGCCCCAGCCATTTGTTTCTCTACACACACACAAAATACAACTCCACATTATAGAGTTTCTATCTAATATTTTCATTTACGTGCATGTGAACGATTGTCGTATTTAACATCAGAATATAATAATTACATTTCATTAAAACATGTCGTTGCCTAGGTGAAAGGAAATTTGTAATTTATTTAGCATTATTGGACCAACACGCTATTCATAAACAAGTACTACAAGGAAATAAAAAAGGAGAAAGGAGATATTAATGCAATTATAACTCAACCCAAAAGTGTGTGGTTCCAGTGTTTTCCTCGACTTGACTGGCGTGTTCTAATTTTCCTTCGGCCCCAGCCATTTGTCTGGACATAATATAAAGTCTAGCCCCTATGTTAAGTTAGAAATTTCATTTAACAAAAAACAGAAAACCAAAAAACAGAAAAATAAAAAAGGGAAACAGATAAATATAGTCTAGCCCCTATGTTAAGTTCTATTATGAATGAGCTGAGGAATTTAAGCATGGCCCAGTCATTATTCCAAACTGAATAAAAGTATAGCCCGTATGTGAAGATTGAGGAAAATATTCCCAATTGCTTTCAAGCAGTCAGCTCAAAATTTACAAATGAAGGGAAACTTCCTCAGTCATCTCTCAACTCTGATCACCGTAGTCAAAGTCAGCAAATCTTTAGCATTGGTTAATACTTAGAGGACGACTAGGTACGTAGCACCTTGAGTTTTCTTCGTTTTCAGTTTTTTAGAGTCTATAAACATAATTTACCATGATTGCATTATATTCATTTACGCACATGTGAACTACTGTTGTTACATTTTCTTTGAACATGTGATGGTGAAAAATGATTACCACTTTCATAGACCAAGATTCGAAATTATCAATCGAGTTTTCCACATGCAAAGTGCACCCAGTCTCATCATCAAATTCAATTCACACAGTCATCCGGAGGAGTTACGAGATTCACCACCAACCATCAAATTCAACTCACAGGTGTAGTATGTTTTTGACAAGATACAGGAAAGATGTTTGAAAATGAAATCTATATTGCCTAGTTTTCTTTACAACAAAGTTTAAGGGTTTGTTTGGTATTGCTTATAAAAAGGCTAATTTTTTTTTTTATATATAAAAAAATATTTTAAAAAAGGGTTTTCAATTTCAATGTTCTTTGAATTTATATCCGAATTTCAATTAAGGTGGATGATACGGTTCATCTTTCATAAACTTATGATATAGTATTAATAAATAAATAAAAATGTTACAATATAGATGGATTATTAACACCACATGTGGGTGTGAAATTTCACTTAACTGTCTGCATGCCTTTCACAGGTGCTCCCAAGCCTGGGGCTAGGGGGGGTCCAAGAAGAAAAAGGTGTTCCAGTGGGCTTTGTTTGCCCGGGTTGAGTGTAGGCTCCACAAGCCTGGGCTGGCCCTCCTTAGTGCTAGCCAGGGTTTGCTGACGTCAGGCAACATAAATTTTTTATAAAAAAATCTATTTTTTTTTATAAAAAAAATACTAAAAATTTTAGAATGTTTTTTAAATAAATATTTAGTCATATTTTTTACTTCCCACATAAAAAATCTATATAAATTCCTCTCCTCATATCTTATGTGAATAGTGGTTACCATGGCAACGGGTGGAAACTCACATTGCTTTTTGCAAGGGCATCTACTATTCACATGAATAGTATCTGCCCTAACGCCCCAAGGCAAAGGGCAATTGGGTGGAGTTACTCTAATTGGAGGGATTATTGCCCACCTGGGTTCATTTCATAATTGAGATATTAATGCAATTGTAACTCAACCCAAAATTGTGTGGTTCCAGTGTTTCCTCGACTTGACTGGCGTGGTCTAGTTTTCCCTTGACCCCAGCCATTTTTCCGGACATAAAATAAAGTCTAGCCCCTATGTTCCGTTAGAAATTTCATTTAACAAAAAATAGAAAAATAAAAAAGGGAAAAATCATGATGTAAACCTTCGTTTTCATCATATGTAATAAATCTCTCAAGCGTTTTGACAAAAAAAAGAAAGAAAAAAAGAGAGAGTTCTATAATCATGCTTCTTCTTGCAATATCTTTGAATAAAATATCTATTATGAATGAGCTGAGGAAGTTAAGCATGGCCCCAACCATTATTCCAAACTGAAGAAAAGTCTAGCCCGTATGTGAAGAACAGTCAGCTTAAAATCTACAAATGAAGGGAAGTTGCCTTAGTCATTTCGGATCACCGTAGTCAACGTCAGCAAATCTTAGGAAATTGCCTAAGTTAACCAAATATTGTACCCACATATACCAATATCTTCTACTTATGAATTCAAGAATCAAGCACCCATCATATGCAACAATTATTAGATAGTAAATTAGAACATTTCCAAGGTGCCTAAGTAACCAAATAAGTAGCAAATCACAAACAAAAGGAGTCAGGAATAAATCATATGCATATAAACAACTCAACTGAAACTTACAAAAACTTTATACTTTTCCGGTAGCATCTTGGAGCGGCCAACACATGCCTTTTTATGGGTCGACTCGGTGAAGCTTTTAATGCCGGCTCCTCAGATTGGACAAAGACAGAGGCAGTTCCCCCATTGAGTTCATAGGAGTAGTTTGATTGTTTTATTTATGTTGTTTTAGTTTCTTACATATGGAAAACTGGCCTAGGTTAATTAGGTTATAAATATTGTTCCGAAAAGCTCAACTGTGGTAATTGCTGAATGGTACAAAGGTTCACAACCTAAATTTGATTTCTTTTCTTTATTACAACATTATCACAAAAACTCAATCTTGTTCGATCTAATTTTCTTTTAAATTGTTCGATCTAATTTTATTTTAATTTTCAATGTTGTCTTACAACATTATCACAAAAACTCAACCTAAGTTTGAAGATGAGCAAAGTCTCAATGTATGTATTTTTCTGTGAGACTCAAAAGGAATTCATCTTCATGATCACCCCGTCTTTCAAAATTATCCTTACTTACCATAAACAGAAAAAAGAAGCAGACAAATATTACAATTTCAATTAAAATTTTGACTAATTGTCCTGCAAAATAAGAAAAATGTTGAAATTTCGAAGTTGAAATCACAGTAAGAAATACCAAAGAAATACAGGGAGCATTGCAAGTATGTATCATAAGCACACCCGTGAAGGCTTTTGCTATGCTATGGAAGGTACAATTACAATATTTCTTAACCAAAGTCCTTTTAAAATTGGAATAATTAAAACTTAAAAGGCAGATATTTGTGAGGGACCATGAACTGAGAGAAGGTGGTGCAGAAGCAAATGTGTTCTTCCAGCTTACCAAAGCTTCTGCCTGTGTTCTTGGTGATGAGGTGGCCTTCAACGAAAGCAATGAGAGCCAAAAAATAAGAAGGAGAAGAGTGAAAGGAGGCTTGTGGCCAAAGAAAGGTTTTGCCATGATGTTGTTGACCAAAGAAAGGTGATAGGGCATTATGTTTTGCTTTTTTTTTAGTTGTAATAAGTGCAACAATTCTCTATAAGATTGCCGAAGGGGAATGGGCTTTCGTCTTTGTTTAGGTTTTAAGTTTTTATTCTAGGTCTCTCCTAGGGAGGGTTTTGTTTCGTTCTTTATGTTGGTGTGTGTCCAATTTATCCAAGCAGTGGGGCGTTTTCAGCTTTTCATGAAAAAGTCACTAGAGCAAAGCCAGGTTACATTGGTTTGCTCCTCAGCTCTGCTGCAGAAAAATCAAGGCTATTTTGGGATTTTTCTTTTAAAAAAAGGGGGCATTTTCGGCATTTGAAAAGTATTATTAATGGGAGCCAAGTCTTTCCCGTGTTTCTTCCATGCAACACTTCTATTATGTGATTCTTGAAAAACCACTTCAAGTGCTTTTGAATCCCACCAAAGCACTCCTAGATTATTTTCCAACATCATTTTTAAAAGACATAAGTGTTTGTACTAATTTAAAACAGCTTTTGGCAGCTCCAAAAACACTCCTAAACGTTCCCTAAATTATGTAAATCAGTCTTCATCATTAAGGTTTTGCATCCTAAAACTAAGGTGGATACTAATCATGTTTTATTAAAATTTGTCAAATTAGAGGACCCTACTCCTTTTAGCCACAACATCCCGGGCTAATTAGAGTATATCCATTAATTGTTCATTACGCTTAATCTATTTGACTCCAATATTAAAATCAAATCTAAAATAAAATGTTTCCATTTTCCTTCCATTCGGATAATCCACTAATTTTTTTTAGTGCAGTCCCAATTCCCACGTGCTAATAAAAAAACGTGAAATTCGTGATCCCAATTATTTTACTCCCGAAAAGAAAAATGCACATGTTGTATTCTCACAAATCACCTGAATGTTTATGCTTCCAGTACACGTGGCAGTATGTGGTAGGGCTTTCAGAATATTGTGAACGCACATGGTATATTTGATCAAAGCTGATTGGTACGTGTGGATCCAACAAACAAAATTAAACTTTAAAAATTAAACTAATTTCTGTTCAATTTTACATTGCAAATAAATTATGTAACAAAAATGTGATTTTCTTCTAAAATTGATCACATAAATGTTAAATGAAGAACGAACGAGCTTTTTTTTTTTTTTTTTTTTTTTTAATTTCTAGTTTTATATCCCCATCAGCTTGTTGATGGTTAGCATGCCAAATGGTAAAGGAAGGGAAGGCAGACTCTGAGCTGACAGTTTTGTGCTACATAAAGCATTGTGGGACAAGAAAATTTAAAAGGCTTCAATTGTTTGTCATTTGATATCTTCCCTTCACGGCGGACAAGAAAATTAAAAAACCCTATGGACTTGAAGTTGACTAGAGATGAGAGTATACATTCCATCAGCTTGTGATGGAGCATTTTGTATGTTGCTAAGAGATTTCAGCATTATATCAAACAACACCGAAAACTAAAAACAACAGGAAGGAAGGAAATAGATATTTATACAATCTTGTTGGTGAATAACATTCTTGGAGAAGGCCTTCGTTCTACCTACATGATTATGCCACCCAGATGTCCTTTACATCAACAATAATAAACTAACACTAAGATGCCCAATGAAATGGGAAAATTGTACAACATCTCTAAATATGCTTCTCGTACAACTTCAAAAATTCTAGCATTCTCTTTTGTGATAATTGGTCCAGATTAGCTTGTGTATAAGCTCCTCTTTTGTGATAATTGAACGGTTCATAGACTGCAATAGGAAATGAATCATATTGAAGAGCTTAGGCAGGCTGGAAATCATCTGGCGCCGCCTCTTTGCTTCTGAGATGGCTGGATTTTTTTTTTTTTGATGAAAGATGGCTGGATTTCGCTCCTCTATTGCCTTCCTCTCCTTTTCTCTAAGCTGCAGAAAGATATATTCTTCTCAGAATTACAATTCATTATGTTCAAGTTCAGGTAGTACATGTAAAGACTTGGAATAAGCAGGCTTGAAGATTGAGACTGAAGTACATTTCCAACCACGTAAGAGTTTCAACTATAACATGGTTCCCAATAACTTTCAGGACTAAATTGAGCAAAATTAAATGCATCTGTGTTGAACACAAAGAGTGAGGACAAGAACACATTTTGGGCTGGATTCAGGAAATATTTGTTTAAATATGCTACCACATTTTAGCAGAAGTAAGGAAGCTTTCCAGCAATGTATGCACATAGTTCCGAACACATGCTGCCATAATTATTGGTAATAGCACCAAATGATGATAGCATACGTCCAGTCTACATTTAAATGTAATCTGCTCCTTTTGGACATTTCAATTGAGACCAATCTACATTTCAATCTACATTTAAATGATGATAGCATACGTCCAGTCTACATTTGTGACATTTTAAATTTTGTTTTAGGTGCTTTTGGTTAGTCAAGATTTTCCACATATGATAGGAATACTAGCTACCTTTCCTCTTGTCTTTCTTTTCTAGTTTTTGAAACTTTTGTTAATTTTCCTTTAGATTCCTAGGGTTTATAGGAGTATTTAAACCAAATTTACCACGTGGTTAGGGCATTATGCTATCATTTTGAATTCAATAAACTTGAGGTTTTCTCATATCTGGTGGATTCCATGCTTGAATTCTTTTAGGCTAATTGTTTGATTGTCTTCTATATTGTCACGCTGTATCAACATTGAAGTCCCATATAAGAAGTTCAACATTTTATTATTCTTAGGGTGGGAATGGGCTAGGTGAAGCACCCGTTGTTCATTGGGACTCAAGTTTTTTGAGGAATATTGAACTCCAATATCGGAAAATTAACAAAATAAATAAAATATATAATGAATGGTTCTACTATTAATAGTATCGAGACATTTTTTTTATTATAAAAACCTCACACTTGCCAAATATGTAATTAAATTAAAGACAATATCGATATTGCTAGTTATTGTGGACTGAGAGTCGATCCATAACATCATATTTCCCAGTGGCTTCTTTAATGCTAATAGTTTTTGGACGGTTACCAAACTGAATAAAAGGGAAACAGAAAAATATAAAGTCTAGCTCCGTATGAATGAGTGTGGAAGTTAAGCTATATGTATACATATATATATATATATTATTCCAAACTGAATAAAAGTCTATAAAATTTGTTTTTATAGAAAATTAATACAATCTATAGCTCACATTTTTTACTTTATCTATCTATATATACTATTATTAATTAAAAACATTTTAAAAAAATTAAAGTATAATATAACTCACCCTTCCTTCCTTTAAATTAATAATATAACATTTTTCTCTCACTACTTCCTTTTCCGTTTTTTCTCCAGCAATAATTGCTTCCACATCTCCATAACGCATGTGTAGGAATACCAGTAATAAATTGACCAAAGCAAAAAAAAACAAAAAAAGGATTGCTAGTAAATGAGTCACACATATAATCCAAAAATAATACAGATGAGTAATTAGGAAGGTGCAGATTTTTTTATTTTAGAATGGAAGGTGCAGATTTTTATTTTTTTAGAATGGACGGTGCAGATGTTAATGT
This sequence comes from Prunus fruticosa, assembly GCA_018703695.1. Taxonomy (NCBI): domain Eukaryota; kingdom Viridiplantae; phylum Streptophyta; class Magnoliopsida; order Rosales; family Rosaceae; genus Prunus; species Prunus fruticosa. The sequence continues at coordinate 40,163,848 of CM031924.1, read as the reverse complement.
TAACATACATGGTATAAGAATTTCTCTTACACACAGAAAACTTTCCAACTAGTTTTATTTTTTTTCCTTCTAGTTTTATATCCCCATCAGCTTGTTGATGGTTAGCATGCCAAATGGTTCAGGATGGGAAGGCAGACTATGAGCTGATAGTTTTTATGCCACATAAAGCATTGTAGGTCGAGACCCGGGACGCGTACGTATACAACCCAAGGCTAAACTCATCACAAGCACCACTGCCTTCGCCAATTCATTGCTTGGAGCCTCCAGCCTTTGGTATAACAAATCCTTCAAAAGCAACTCTGCATTGTCCTCCTTCATTGATTTTAATGATTCTGATAGTTGGGATTCTAGCAGATCCCCTGGGTGCCTTCCCATCATAACTTCCAGCGCCACCACTCCAAAGCTATACACATCACACTTATCCGTGACTCGCATTGTCAATGCAAGCTCTGCACACGAAGAGAAAAACAAACCAAATATCCTCAAAACATATCTCAGTCACCAAAATATGATCCAAAAATGAATAAAATTAAATTGGTATGTTACCTGGCGCCATGTAACCAAATGAGCCAACAATATGGGTCCAGTTGGATGAATTGGCACTAATCAGTCTTGCTGTTCCAAAATCAGAAAGTCGGGCTTCGAAATCTGACTCCAGCAATACATTGTTGACAGTTACATCACGGTGCACAATTGGTGGAGAGCAGTCATGGTGCAAGTATGAAAGTGCATGAGCTAATCCTTTCACAACTTTGACCCTTGTAGCCCAGCCAAGTTCAGTTACCCCTTCAACCCCATACAATGCCTTTCCCAGGCTGCCTCTCGCTAAATATTCATAGAGCAAGAAGATGCATCCCCTCCTTGAACAGAACCCATATAGCCGAATGATATTCCTATGCCTGACATTTGTCAGAGTTCGGATTTCATTCTCGAAACTTTGGAGATTGATTGTTGGAATGTCGTTAGAGTCTGACGTGTTAAGCCTCTTAACTGCGACAACTTGACCTGATAGCAACTCTGCCTTGTATACTCTTCCAAATCCTCCTGTTCCAATACAGTACTTCTCATGAAATTGTCTATGGCCTTTACAACTTCCCCAAACGTAAATTTTACTTCTTCTTGCAATATCATCGACTCAAAATTCTCAAAGTTTTGAGCACTATTGATTTTCTTAAGAGCACACTTGGTTTTCTTATGGAACATAAGAATCCGAGCAATTGAAGCTGCAATGAAGGATAAACCACAAACAGGTACAAGGACACCAATTATAACTTTGTCGTTATTTTTTTTGGAATTGCAAGCTCTAGTTAGGCCCGCAGCATCTCCACACAAGGGCCGTGTGAAATTGTTATTTGACAAATCAAAATTCTCCAGGAATGGGAAGGCAATCCCTGTCCGGTCTGGGCCACTGAGATTGTTGTTGGAAAGATTTAAGCTCTGAATATATCGAAGTTTCCATAGTGGTAGAGGAAGTGACCCAGAGAGCTGGTTTCTCGAAAGATCCAAGCTTCTCAAATATGATAATCTTCCTATATCTGACGGAATTGAGGCAGAGAACTTATTATCATTCAGATAAAGCACATTGAGTCTTGTCAACAGTCCAATTTCTGGTGGAATATTCCCACTAAAACTGTTGTGTTGAAGTTGCAAAGAGACCACTTCGGTCCAATTGGAGAGCAGAGAAGGCAAGAGTGGACCGGTAAACCAATTATCAAATAAACTCAGATAGGTGATGTTGGTCAGATTGGACAAGGACAGAGGCAGTTCCTCATTGAGTTTATTGGAAGCCAGGGCCAAGTAGGTGAGGTTGGTACAAAAACCAAGCTCAGAAGGGATTGAAGAATTTAAGGAATTGTTACTAAGATCAAGGTGCTGGAGCTCTCTGAGTTGGCCTATAGAAGGCGGAATTTTCCCTTCAAGGTGATTGGAAGTCAGGGCCAAGTAGGTGAGGTTGGTACAAAGACCAAGCTCAGATGGGATTGAAGAGTTTAAGGAATTCATGTGAAGATCAAGGAGCTGAAGCTCCCTGAGTTGGCCTATAGAGGATGGAATTTTCCCTTCAAGGAAATTCCAAGCCAGGGCCAAGTAGGTGAGGGTGGAACAAAGACCAAGCTCAGAAGGGATTGAAGAGTCTAGGGAATTCATGTGAAGATCAAGGTACTGAAGTTCCCTCAGTTGGCCTATAGAAGGTGGAATTTTCCCCTCAAGGTGATTGGAAGCCAGGGCCAAGTAGGTGAGGTTGGTACAAAGACCAAGCTCAGATGGGATTGAAGAGTTTAAGGAATTCATTTGAAGATGAAGGTACTGAAGGTCCCTGAGTTGGCTTATAGAAGGTGGAATTTTCCCTTCAAGGTGATTGGAAGCCAGGGCCAAGTAGGTGAGGCTGGAACAAAGACCAAGCTCGGGTGGGATTAATGAGTCTAAGGAATTCATGTGAAGATCAAGGTATTGAAGTTCCCTCAGTTGGCCTATAGAAGGTGGAATTTTCCCCTCAAGGTGATTGGAAGCCAAGGCCAAGTAGGTGAGGTTGGTACAAAGACCAAGCTCAGATGGGATTGAAGAGTTTAAGGAATTCATTTGAAGATCAAGGTACTGAAGTTCTCTGAGTTGGCCTATAGATGATGGAATTGGCCCTTCAAGGGAATTCAAAGCCAAGTCAATACTCTGAAAACCAGATATCAAACCAATATCTTCAGGAATAGCACCACTGAAGTTGTTTTGTGCTAAATGAAGGTGTTTAAGCTTGGGAAAGTTTGATGGCAGTGGTCCTTGGAATTGGTTGTTGGTGAGATTGAGATATTCAAGCTTGCTCAGATTGGTAAATACTTGTTGTGGTATTTGGCCAGGTAAAGAAATTTCCAGACAAGTCAAGGAATGTCAAGTTCAAACATTTAGATATAAATTCTGGGAATTCTGAATCAAGACTCATTAGAGAAAAATTATGGTATGTCAACGAAGGCATGCCGGAAAATACAGACCAGTCGGGAGTTTCTAAGAAGTGGTTGGCTCCAAGATGTAAAAATTGTACCTTTTGGAGATTGCTGAGCTGATAGGGAATAGTACCACTAAGACCGTTGTAGTAGAAACTTAGATACTTGAGCTCTGTTAACTTGCCTATCTCCACAGGTATGTCATGATTGAAATAGTTGTAGCCCAAGTCCAAAGTTGTGAGCTTGGAGAGGTTGCCAATGGCTGATGGTGTTGAGAAAAATGGCTCAATTAAAAAGATACAAAAATATTAAAAACCAGCGACCGGTCGCAGGTTGTGGCGACCGGTCGGTTTCAGCAAAATGCCAAAGCGACCGGTCGCAAGCTACAAGCGACCGGTCGCCCGGTCGAAGCCTGGAGCGAAAAATTGATTCTGTGACAAAGCGACCGGTCGCAAGCTACAAGCGACCGGTCGCTTTGAGCAAGGGTGAGAGAGAAACAGATTGTGAGGGTAGTGTTCTAAGGGGGTTTCCTTTCTTTGTAAACCAAAGTTTGTAACCTATCTTCATTAGTGAAAGTTCTCAAGGAGATCACCAAAGAGGAAGTAGGCAATTTGCTGAACCTCTATAAACACTTGTGTCATTTCTTTCTTGGTTAAATTTCTGTGTGTGTGTAAGACTCATCCATCATTGAGTTGGTCACAAAGTTCATCAACAACAAGGTCCTAAGGGGAAGTGAGTTAGTATTAATTCACAACAAGTGGTATCAGAGCTGTGTTTTGGCAGCTGTGCTAGTCTTTCTTTTGGAGTGCTAGTGTGTTGAAGATGGCAAGTGAACAAGAAGTTGAGAGTGGTAGCAGTTCACAATATGTGAAGCAACCACAGGCAACAAGCATGAAGATGGAGCTAAAGCCTTTACACGGGAAGGAGAACTTCACTCTTTGGCAACGAAGGATGAGGTCAGCTCTTACACAACAACATCTCCATGTTGTGTTAGTTGGCAAGGAAAAGAAGCCAGCAGACATGAAAGATGAGGAGTGGGGCGTACTTGACGAGTTAGCTAGAGGAGCCATCGAAAATTACCTCTCCGATGATGTGCTCATCAACGTGTTGAAGGATACCGCGAAGCAAACATGGGAGAAGCTCGAAGAGATGTTTGCAGGGAAGTCGCTGTCCAACAAGCTCTTCCTAAAGGAAGAACTCCTAAATCTGAAGATGGAAGAAGGAGGTAATCTAATGGAACATTTAAGTAGTTTCAATAGATGTGTTGCTGATTTGCAAAGAATGGAAGTTATTTATAGTACGGAGGATAAGGCACTTATGTTGCTAACATCCTTACCTCCGTCCTATAAACACTTTCGAACCACTCTTATGTTCGGGAAGGTCACTCTGGATTTCGAGCCTGTGCTGCAAGACATCATGACGCACCATAGGATGGCTCAACGTTCTGGAGAAAACTCTCAAGGTGAAGGTCTATTTGCTAAGACAGATGAGAGGGGTCGTTCAAAGAGGCGTGAAGGCAAGAAAGGCAAGAAAGGAAGATCAAAATCCAAGGCGAAAGATGGTTGTTTCGAGTGTGGGTCAAAGGAGCACTGGAAAAGAAATTGCCCCATATGGAAAGAGAAGAAGAACAAAGGGAAGAATGCAGCAAACACAGCTGAGGAAGTCACGGAAAGTGATGGTGAGCTTTTATGTGTTAATGGCAATGTTAATACTAATACATATGCTAATTCTTCAAGGTGTTTCTCTTCGGATTGGATTTTGGATTCCGGGTGCTCATACCATATGTGCTCAAACAAGGAGTGGTTTGACACATATGAGAAAGAAGAAGGTGGCGAAGTTATAATGGGGAATGGCTCGGTTTGTAGAGTCATAGGCACCGGTACAATCAAGATAAAGATGCATGACGGGACTGTTAGGACGCTTGGAATGGTAAGGCATATTCCAAAGTTGCGTAAGAATCTTATTTCCCTTGGAACTCTTGATAAGAATGGTTATTCTGTTAAGGCTAATGGAGGGAAAATCATAATCTCAAAAGGTTCACTTGTGGTTATGAAGGGAGAAGTTCAACCTAATTGTCTATATAGATTGTGTGGTACAACAATAACAGGTGGAGCAGCTGTGTCCACAAGCAAGGACTCGGAGGATGAAACTCAGCTTTGGCATTTGAGGCTAGGGCACATGAGTGAGAGAGGCATGCAGGAACTACACAAAAGAAAACTGTTGAAAGGTGTTCAAAGCTGCAAGCTGGAGTTCTGCAAATTTTGTACCATGGGAAAGCAATCGAAGATAGCTTTCAAGCTGCGAGATAAAGAGGAAGGTAGCACAGGAGTGCTAGATTATATTCACTCAGATGTATGGGGGCCATCACCGGTTAAATCAAAGGGTGGAGCTCGCTATTTCGTGACTTTCTTGGATGATTTTTCCAGAAGGTTTGGGTCTACTTCATGAAGGAGAAATCTGAGGTCTTCACCAAATTCAAAGAGTGGAAGGCGGAAGTGGAGAACCTAACCGGAAGAAAAATCAAGATCCTAAGGAGTGACAACGGTGGTGAATATAAGGACAACAAATTTCTTGAGTTTTGCATAAACGAAGGCATTAAGAGGCACTTTACCGTGAAGAAGACGCCCCAACAAAATGGAGCTGCGGAAAGGATGAATAGAACTCTCATGGAGCGTGAGAGATGTATGAGGATTCATGCAGGATTGCCCGAATCATTTGGGCAGAGTCAGTTAACCACGCTGCCTATTTGGTTAACCGATCACCTTCAAGAAATCTTGAGTTCAAATGTACAGAGGAGGTATGGTCAAATAAGTCAATAGTTTTTTCTAATCTTAAAGTGTTTGGATGCAGTGCATTTGCACTTATTCCTAGTGATGAAAGAACCAAGTTGAAGCCTAAGTCTCTTGAATGCATTTTCATCGGCTTAGAGAGCGGAGTGAAGGGCTACAAGCTATGGGATCCGGTGAACCACAAGAAGATACTCAGGAGAGATGTTGTGTTTGATGAAAAGACCATGCCTTTGAACAAAGTCAAGAATTCAGAAGCAAAGGAGGATGTTGTTGAAAGAGAAACAACCATTGAAGTTCCACTCAAGAAGGTGTCAAGAAAGACTTCACAAAAACAGCCAACTGAAGACGTTCAGGATGAGGAGGAGTCTGACATTGAGGAGGAAGAAGCTGGGCAAAATCAACAACAAACTCAAGAAGAAGAAGAAGATGCTCAAGAAATGGTGGAGCCATCATCTATAGCTCGGTCCAGGCCCAAGAGAACCATCAAACCACCTCAAAGGTTTGGATGGGACACGAACTCAGTTCACTATGCTCTAAATGCAAGTGAAGAAGAACCAACCACGTTCCAAGAAGCTGTTGAGAATGAGGAGCGGGAAAGTTGGATGGAAGCTATGATGCAAGAGATGGAATCTCTACACCAAAACTCAGTTTGGGAGTTAGTTCCTAAACCCAAAGATCGCAAGGTTATTGGCTGCAAGTGGGTGTTTAGGAAGAAAGAAGAAATGCATGAGAAGGGAGCCACCATGTTCAAAGCTCGATTGGTGGCCAAGGGATATTTGCAAAAGGAGGGAGTTGATTATGATGAAATCTTCTCACCGGTGGTGAAACATACTTCTATACGGCTACTTCTCTCCATAGTAGCCCAAGAGGACATTGAGGTGGAGCAAATGGATGTGAAGACTGCTTTCCTCCATGGAGACTTGGAGGAAGATATCTACATGAGCCAACCTCAAGGGTTCATTGAAGCAAGCAAGAAAAATCTGGTTTGCAGGTTGAAGAAGTCTTTATACGGGCTAAAGCAATCTCCAAGGCAGTGGAATAAGTGCTTCGATTCTTTCATGATGAAGATTGGATATAGAAGATGTGAATCAGATTGCTGTGTTTACAGTCATGCATTTAAGGATGGTAACTTCATCCTTTTACTTCTTTATGTTGATGACATGCTAATTGCATGTAGAGATATGTCAAAAATCCAGGAATTAAAGACATTGCTTGGAAAGGAGTTTGATATGAAGGATCTAGGCTCTGCACAAAAGATCCTAGGAATGGAGATAAGGAGAGATAGAAACGCAGGCAAGCTATGGCTGTCACAAAGTAAGTACATTTCCAAAGTACTTGAAAAATTCAATATGATGGATTGCAAGCCCGTGTCTACTCCTTTGGCGGAGCATTTCAAATTAAGTGCACAGGAATGTCCTTCTACGGATGATGAGAAGGAAGAAGTGAGCAAAGTTCCATATGCAAGCTTGGTAGGGTGTCTTATGTATGCAATGGTTTGCACACGCCCCGACTTAGCTCAAGCCGTAAGTGTGGTGTCAAGATACATGGCGAATCCGGGCAGACTTCATTGGACAGCAGCGAAGTGGATTCTCAGGTACTTGAAGGGCACAAGGAGGCTTGGGATATTGTTTGAAAAACAACAAGATAATGCATGTGTGTCAGGGTATGTAGATTCTGATTATGCAGGGGATCTAGACAAGAGGAGATCCACCACGGGATATGTCTTCATTTGTGGTGGAGGACCGATTAGTTGGAGAGCGGTGTTACAATCGGTTAGTGCCTTGTCTACAACAGAGGCGGAGTATATGGCGCTCACGGAAGCTTCGAAGGAAGCGGTATGGCTGAAGAGATTGGCTAAGGAATTCGGGATAGCCCAAAACTTGGTGGTGATTCAAAGTGATAGTCAAAGTGCAATCTACCTAGTGAAGAATCAAGTATTTCATGGAAGGTCTAAACACATTGATGTCCGATACCACCGGGTAAGGGATTGGGTGAATGAAGGAGACGTCATGATAAAGAAGGTTCATACAAAGGAGAACGCTTCAGATTGTCTAACAAAGCCAGTCACAGGCAGCAAAGTTCAAGCATTGTTTGAGCTTGCTCAATCTTGTTCCATGCTAAGATTGAGGTGGAGTTCTTGAGAGTTATCCGGACGATTCTCAAGAAATTAAAGATGTCCTGGAAAAGCAATAGTGTCCACAAAGGGTTTTAATCTCGCCATGGTGGAGATTGTTGAGAAAAATGGCTCAATTAAAAAGATACAAAAATATTAAAAACCAGCGACCGGTTAAGGTTGTGGCGACCCGGTCGGTTTCAGCAAAATGCCAAAGCGACCGGTCGCAAGCTACAAGCGACCGGTCGCCCAGTCGAAGCCTGGAGCGAAAAATTGATTCTGTGACAAAGCGACCGGTCGCCAGGATCGGGCGACCGGTCGCCCAGACGATGCTGTTTCAAATTCCTACGCGTTTTCAAGTCTTCCTTGGTGTGCTACCACTTCCTATCGACTTGCAAGGATATTTCTGATCAAATCTGAGATATTAGAAGGTGGCATAGCAGCTGGAAAGTTGGGAGAACACATTGGCAAATTGATAACTTGTTTCATGAGTGTTTTCTCTCTTGGTTCAAGAGATTGATGGCAGCTAGCATCCTTTGTCCCTTGCTTTATGAGCTGCCAACAACAGGTGTCTAAAGAGAGATAACTAAAGCATGAACGTGTATAACTTAATGATATCTGATCTTGGAGTCCCAAGGCCTATATAAGAGGGAAGAGGAAGCAAGAGAACATTAAGTTGTTAAGTGCATAAGTTTGTGCAAAGTATAGAGAAGCTGAAAACTTGTAAGTTCAGAAAATACCAAGGGGAGAGCAAGAGAGTTCTCTAAGTGTATCAAGGTGTTGAGCAAGGGTGAGAGAGAAACAGATTGTGAGGGTAGTGTTCTAAGGGGGTTTCCTTTCTTTGTAAACCAAAGTTTGTAACCTATCTTCATTAGTGAAAGTTCTCAAGGAGATCACCAAAGAGGAAGTAGGCAATTTGCTGAACCTCTATAAACACTTGTGTCATTTCTTTCTTGGTTAAATTTCTGTGTGTGTGTAAGACTCATCCATCATTGAGTTGGTCACAAAGTTCATCAACAACAAGGTCCTAAGGGGAAGTGAGTTAGTATTAATTCACAACAGATGGTATAGCTCCTGTGAAATAGTTGCCAGATAGATTGAAGTGGGTGAGGTTGAGAAATGCGGTGAAGTTGAACTGGATTAGTGTTGCATAAATGTTGAAGTTGGAGAGGTTAATTTGGGCAACTGTTTTGGTGTTGTGGTCGCAGACAATGCCAGTCCAGTTCCAGAGGTTGTCTAGGTTGGTGAGGGACCATGAATTGAGATCACCAAATGGTGGTGGTGATGTTGAATTATGAAAGCTGCTTTTCCAGTGTATGAGAGCTTTTGCCTGTGTTCTTGGTGATGAGGTGGCCTTCAACGGAAGCAAGGACAAGAAGAAAATATGAAGGAGAAGAAGAAGAAACGGAGGAGGCTTCTGAACTCGTTTCATGGTGTTGAGTCTGTGTTGACCAGGAGATTATGTTTGATCCAACCCAAGCTATACATATATAGATTTGGAGGGATTTTTGCCTGCCATGGTTCGTTTCATAATCAAAAGTTGTGTGGTTGGTTTCCTCCACTTTACTGGCTGGTCTAGGCTTCCCTTCCCTTGCCCCAGCCATTTGTTTCATTTACGTGCACGTGAACGACTATTGTATTTAACATCACAATATAATAATTACATTTCATTAAAACATGTCATTGCCTAGGTGAAAGGAAATTTGTAATTTATTTAGCATTATTGGACCAACACGCTATTCATAAACAAGTACTACAAGGAAATAAAAAAAGAGAAAGGAGATATTAATTCAATTATAACTCAACCCAAAAGTGTTTGGTTCCGGTGTTTCCTCGAATTGACTGGCGTGGTCTAGTATTTCTCAGAACATAATATAAAGTCTAGCCCGAGTGTTAAGTTAGAAATTTCATTTAACATAAAACAGAAAAATAAAAAAGGGAAACAAAAAAATATAAAATCTAGTCCCTATGTTAAGTTCTATTATAAATGAGCTCAAGAAGTTAAGCATGGCCCAGCCATTATTCCAAACTGAATGAAAGTCTAGCCCGTAGGTGAAGACTCAGAAAAATATTCACAATTGTTCTCAAGCAGTCAACTTAAAATCTACGTATGTGAAGGGAAATTGCCTTGGTCATTTCTGATCACCATAGTCAACGTCAGCAAATCTTAGGAAATTGCCTAAGTTAACCAAATATTGTACCCACATATACCAATATCTTCTACTTATGAATTCAAGCACCCATGATATGCAACAATTATTAGATAGTAAATTAGAACATTTCCAAGCTGCCTAAGTAACCAAATAAGTATTGTACGTAGGTCGAGACTCGGGACGCGTACTTAGACAAGCCAAAGCTAAACTCATCACAGGCACCACTGCCTTTGCCAATTCATTGCTTGGAGCCTCCAGCCTTTGGTCTAACAAATCCTTCACGTTGAAGAAATGTCCATGTGAACTTTTTCAACCAAAACTTGTTGGAAATTGGATTAATGGAGTTTTAGGAATTGGCCCTGAAAGATTCAAATCTGGAGTCAAGTGTTGTAAGTTTCCTACCTCTGACTCTGAGGGTTATTCATTTGTCCAAGTATGGTCTTACTCTAGGATCCAAAATCGTGAAAAGAGCAAGAACATTCACACGCACAATGTTGGCTGTCATTAGTAGGACGATTGACTACATTGAACCTTCCGTTGATCTTCATTCTCAGTTTCACTTGGTATTCCAATTACATACGTGTGAACGACTGTCATATTATATCATAATATTATAAGTGCATTTCCCTTCAATTTAGGCATTGTTGGACCAGCATGCTATTCAAAACTAGTAGTACAAGAAAAAAGGTTCTTATATTGATAAAAGGAAAATCTTTAACTGCTATAATCAGCTGCTTCACACACTTTTAACTACTAATGTTTCTTTTAATCTTTTTTAACATGCTGAGCCAAATACTGGGCGATAGTAATTGCTCTGCCTAACAGAGCAAGTGCATTCGGTTACTTCATAAAAGCCAAACATGCGATGCGAGGGTAAAGATGATTACAATCAACAAACTTAATTGCTTAAAGCAGAGATAGACATGAATTTGCAAACAATTTATTGGCCACTCTCTTTCAATCTTACAGATCAAGCACAGGTTTATAAGGTATCGCACAGGTTTATAAAGTTTATCTTAAACATAGAATACTTTCCAACTAGTTTCACATTTTCTTCTATTTTTGTATCCCCATTAGCCTGTTGATGGTCAACATACCAAATGGTTCGGGAAGGCTAGGCATGGTCTAAGCTGATAGCTTTTGTGCCACATAAACCATTGTAGGTTGATACCCTGGACGGTGCAGATATTAATGTTAACATACATGGTATAACAATTTCTCTTACACACAGAAAACTTTCCAACTAGTTTTATTTTTTTTCCTTCTACTTTTATATCCCCATCAGCTTGTTGATGGTTAGCATGCCAAATGGTTCAGGAAGGGAAGGCAGACTATGAGCTGATAGTTTTTGTGCTACATAAAGCATTGTAGGTCGACACCCGGGATGCGTACGTATACAACCCAAGGCTAAACTCATCACGAGCACCACTGTCTTTGCCAATTCATTGCTTGGAGCCCCCAGCCTTCGGTCTAACAAATCCTTCAAAAGTAACTCTGCATTGTCCTCCTTCATTGATTTTGATGATTCTGATAGTTGGGATTCTAGCAGATCCCCTGGGTGCCTTCCCATCATAACTTCCAGCGCCACCACTCCAAAGCTATACACATCACACTTATCCGTGACTCGCATTGTCAATGCAAGCTCTGCACATGAAGACAAAAACAAACCAAATATCTTCAAAACATATCTCAGTCACCAAAATATGATCCAAAAATGAACAAAATTAAATTGGTATGTTACCTGGCGCCATGTAGCCAATTGAGCCAACAATATGGGTCCAATTAGATGAATTGACACTAATTAGTCTTGCTGTTCCAAAATCAGAGAGTCGGGCTTCGAAATCCGTCTCGAGCAATACATTGTTGACAGTTACATCACGGTGCACAATTGGTGGAGAGCAGTCATGGTGCAAGTAAGAAAGTGCATGAGCTAATCCTTTCACAACTTTGACCCTTGTAGCCCATCCAAGTTCAGTTACCCCATTAACCCTATACAATGCCTTTCCCAGGCTGCCTCTCTCTAAATATTCATAGAGCAAGAAGATGCATCCCCTCCTTGAACAGAACCCATATAACCGAATGATGTTCCTATGCCGGACATTTGTCAGAGTACGGATTTCATTCTCAAAACTTTGGAGATTGATTGCTGGAATGTCGTTAGAGTCTGACATGTTAAGCCTCTTAACTGCGACAACCTGACCTGATAGCAACTCTGCCTTGTATACTCTTCCAAATCCTCCTTTTCCAATACAGTACTTCTCATGAAAATCATCTATGGCCTTTACCACTTCCCCAAACGTAAATTTTACTTCTTCTTGCAATATCATTGACTCAAAATTCTCAAAGTTTTTAGCACTATTGATTTTCTTAAGAACACGCTTGGTTTTCTTATGGAACCTAAGAATCAGAGCAATTGTAGTTGCCACCACAGATAAACCACAAACAAGTACAAGGACACCAATTATAACTTTGTTGTTATTTTTTTTGGAATTGCACGCTCTAGTTAGGCCCCTAGCATCTCCACACAAGTCGGGGGCTTTTTGGATTTCCCGTGTGAAATTGTTATTAGAAAAATCAAAATTCTTCAGGAGTGGGAAGGCAATCTTTGGCGGGAATGGGCCATTGAGATTGTTGTTGGAAATATTTAAGCTCTGAATATATCGAAGTTTGCTTAGTGGAGGAAGTGACCCAGAGAGCTGGTTTCTTGAAAGATCCAAGCTTTCCAAATATGATAATCTTCCTATATCTGACGGAATTGAGGCAGAGAACTTATTATGATTCAGATAAAGCACATTGAGTTTTATCAACAGTCCAATTTCTGGTGGAATATTCCCACTAAAGCTGTTGTGTTGAAGTTGCAAAGAGACCACTTCGGTCCAATTGGAGAGCAGAGAAGGCAAGAGTGGACCGGTAAACCGATTATCAAATAAACTCAGATCGGTGATGTTGTTCAGATTGGACAAGGACAGAGGCAGTTCCCCATTGAGTTTATTGGAAGCCAGGTCCAAGTAGGTGAGGCTGGGACAAAAACCAAGCTCAGAAGGGATTGAAGAATTTAAGGAATTGTTACTAAGATCAAGGAGCTGGAGCTCTCCGAGTTGGCCTATAGAAGGCGGAATTTTCCCTTCAAGGTGATTGGAAGCCAGGGCCAAGTAGGTGAGGTTGGTACAAAGGCCAAGCTCATATGGAATTGAAGAGTTTAAAGAATTACCGCTAAGAGCAAGGTATTTAAGCTCCCTGAATTGGCCTATAGATGATGGAATTGGCCCTTCAAGGGAATTCCAAGCCAAGTCAATACTCTGAAGACCAGATATCAAACCAATGTCTTCAGGAATAGCACCACCGAAGTTGTTTAGTGCTAAATGAAGGTGTTTAAGCTTGGGAAAGTTTGATGGCAGTGGTCCTTGGAATTGGTTGTTGGTGAGATTGAGATATTCAAGCTTGCTCAGATTGGTAAATACTTGTTGTGGTATTTGGCCAGTAAAGAAATTTCCAGACAAGTCAAGGAATGTCAAGTTCAAACATTTAGATATAAATTCTGGGAATTCTGAACCAAGACTCATTCGAGAAAAATCAAGGTATGTCAAAGAAGGCATGCCTGAAAATTTAGACCAGTCAGGAGTTTCTAAGAAGTAGTTTCCTCCAAGAATCAAAAACTGTACCTTCTGGAGATTGCTGAGCTGATAGGGAATAGTACCATTATGATCGTTGTTGTAGAAACTCAAATACTGAAGCTCAGTTAACTTGCCTATCTCCACAGGTATTTCTTGTTCGAAAAAGTTGTCGCTCAAGTCTAAAGTTGTGAGCTTGGAGAGTTTGCCAATGGCAGACGGTATAGGCCCTGTGAAATTGTTGCCATTGAGGTTGAATTGGGTGAGATTGAGAAATGGGATGAAGTTGAAATGGGTTAGTGTTGCAGAGATGTTGAAGTTGGAGAGGTCAATTTGGGAAACTTGTTTGCTGCTGTGGTCACAAACAATGGCAGTCCATTTGCAAAGATTGTTGAGGTTAGTGAGGGACCATGAACTGAGAGAAGATGGTGCAGGAACAAAGGTGTTCTTCCAACTTTCCAAAGCTTCTGCCTGTGCTTCTGCCTGTGTGAAATTGTTATTAGACAAATCAATATTCAACGGGAATGGGAAATCAATATTCTCCGGGAATGGGCCATTGAGATTGTTGTTGGAAAGATTTAAGCTCTGAATATTTCGAAGTTTCCATAGTGTTAGAGGAATTGACCCAGAGAACTGGTTTCTCGAAAGATCCAAGTCAATCAAATTTGATAATCTTCCTATTTCTGGTGGAATATTCCCACTAAAACTGTTGTGTTGAAGTTGCAAAGAGACCACTTCGGTCCAATTGGAGAGCAGCGAAGGCAAGAGTGGACCGGTAAACCGATTAGCAAATAAACTGATATGGGTGATGTTGTTCAGATTGGACAAGGACAGAGGCAGTTCCCCATTGAGTTTATTGGAAGCCAGGGCCAAGTAGGTGAGGTTGGTACAAAGACCAAGCTCAGATGGGATTGAAGAGTTTAAGGAATTCATTTGAAGATCAAGGTACTGAAGTTCTCTGAGTTGGCCTATAGATGATGGAATTGGCCCTTCAAGGGAATTCCAAGCCAAGTCAATACTCTGAAGACCAGATATCAAACCAATATCTTCAGGAATAGCACCACCGAAGTTGTTTAGTGCTAAATGAAGGTGTTTAAGCTTGGGAAAGTTTGATGGCAGTGGTCCTTGGAATTGGTTGTTGGTGAGATTGAGATATTCAAGCTTGCTCAGATTGGTAAATACTTGTGGTATTTGGCCAGTAAAGAAATTTCCAGACAAGTCAAGGAATGTCAAGTTCAAACATTTAGATATAAATTCTGGGAATTCTGAACCAAGACTCATTCGAGAAAAATCAAGGTATGTCAAAGAAGGCATGCCTGAAAATTTAGACCAGTCAGGAGTTTCTAAGAAGTAGTTTCCTCAAAGAATCAAAAACTGTACCTTTTGGAGATTGCTGAGCTGATAGGGAATAGTACCATTAAGATCGTTGTTGTAGAAACTCAAATACTGAAGCTCAGTTAACTTGCCTATCTCCACAGGTATTTCTTGTTCGAAATAGTTGTCGCCCAAGTCCAAAGTTGTGAGCTTGGAGAGGTTGCCAATGGCAGACGGTATAGGCCATCTGAAATAGTTGCCAGATAGGTTGAATTGGGTGAGATTGAGAAATGGGGTGAAGTTGAAATAGGTTAGTATCGCAGAGATGTCCAAGTTGGAGAGGTCAATTTGGGAAACATGTTTGCTGCTCTGGTCACAAACAATGCCAGTCCAGTTGCAAAGATTGTTGAGGTTAGTGAGGGACCACGAACCGAGAGAAGGTGGTGCAGAATCAAAGGTGTTCTTCCAGCTTAGCAAAGCTTCTGCCTGTGTTTTTGGTGAAGAAATGGCCTTGAATGGAAGCAAAGCAAGCAGGAAAATATGAAGGAGAAGAAGAAGATAAGTAGGATTAACTAGTCCTTCCATGGTGGTTTGAGGAGTTAATGTTATGTTCCAACCTTTATAGAAGGTTGATTCTTATTGTTATCATTTTCGTTCTTAAAATTCACTTGTAATTTGCATTATTTTTATTTATTTATTTATGATCGAAAGCTTTATTTTAATTTAAGTTAAGAAGAAAATTTACTTTTTTGAACTAATAGTTGGATCCTTCTTAAGTTAATATATAGTAATTAACCTACACCTCCCCGTTTGACTCAAATAATAAAAATGTTGGAATGGAAAAAGTCACATGGGACGGTCCTACTATTAAATGGCCATATGAAGTTCATCATCTAGACTAGACTTGTGCCCTGCAATTTCTCTCCATTTTCGGGGCATCACACTCAGCTTCACTTTTAGAGTCCCTTTCCTTCTTCCATTCCACATAGTCATCAGAGTCGTAGAGTCATTGAATTTATTTTTGAATGGTTCATTCTTGTCCTCGTCAGTTGAAGAAAAAGCTAGAAAATTGTATATGTCTATACAATTTTCTGATGGGTAATGTTAGGCTTACCACATTTTTCATACCATATTTGTACCACATCTCTAATATAGGTGGAGCTCACCAATACAACGGGGCCCACCTCTATTAGAAATGTGGTACAAATGTGGTATGAAAATTGTGGTAAGCCTAGCATTTTCCTTTCTGATCACTATAGTCAACGTCAGCAAATCTTGGGAAATTGCCTAAGTTAACTAAATATTGTACCCACATATACCAATATCTTCTACTTATGAATTCAAGCACCCATCATTAGATGGTAAATTAGAACATTTCCAAGGTGCCTAAGTAACCAAATAAGTAGCCAATCACAAACAAAAGGAGTCAGGAATAAATCATACACATATAAACAACTCAACTGAAACTTAAAAAAACCTTACTTTTTCAGTAGTAGCTCAGAGCGGCTAGCACGTAGCTTTTTATGGGTCGACTCGGTAAAGCTTTTGGTGCCGGCTCCTCAAATTGGACAAAGACAGAGGCAGTTCCCCCATTGAGTTCATAGGAGTAGTTTGATTGTTTTATTTATGTTTAGTTTCTTACATATTGAGAACTGCCCTAGGTTAATTAGGTTATAAATATTGCTCAACTGTGGTAATTGCTGAATGGTACAAAGGTTCACAACCTAAATTTGATTTCTTTTCTTTACAACATAAATCACAAAAACTCAATGTTGTTCAGTTACTATTAAAGTTTTGATCTAATTTTCTTTTAAATTGTTCAGTCTTACAGTATACAATCCATATAAATATAAGCAACCTTTGACGATATATAACCAACAAAATTAAGAGCTTAAAACAGAGATAGGCATGGATAAAACATTGAAATTTGCAAACAAATTATTGCCCTCACAACTTAAACACAAGTTTTTGAATTTTCCTACTAGTTTCACATTTTTCTTCTATTTTAGTAGTCCCCATTAGCCTGTTGATGGTCAATAAACCAAATGGTTCAGGAAGGCGAGGCAGGGAATGAGCTAAAATAATTTAAAATTAAAGTAAAAATTTGTAAAAATTTAAATTTTGAAAAAAAAAACCCAAACCACAAAATAATTAAAATATTTGTTAACAACCTAAAGTGAAACTTTTCCATTCCAATAAAATTTTAAAAATTTAAAACTCAAAACTAAAATAAATAAAAAACAAAAAAGCAAACCCAGCACCCATCAACGAACCACCACCCCCACCTTCCTCCCCGCCATCAGCATTAGGCATTGCTGGTGAGCAAAAATGCTCCCCATTTTTCTACAATGAGCCATTTAAAAAAACAGGAAACTTCAATTACATGTCTTGTTAATATCTTCATGTCGGAGAAAATGAGGAAAAAAAAAAAACCTCTACTCAATTTTCAAATTAATACAATCTATAGAGAAATTTTTTTACTTTATCTATCAATATAATATTATGAAAAGAATACTCTTTCTCAACCATTTTTGTTTATTGGGAAATCTTGGGAAATTGCCTAAGTTAGCTCAATATTGTACCCACATATACCAATATCTTCTACTTATGAATTCAAGCACCCATCATTAGATAGTAAATGAGAACATTTCCAGGGTGCCTAAGTAACCAAATAAGTAGCAAATCACAAACAAAGGGAGTCGGGAATAAATCATACGCATATAAACAACTCAATTGAAACTTACAAAAACCATACTTTTTTAGTAGCAGCTCGGAGCGGCCAGCACGTGCCTTTTTATGGGTCGACTCAGTAAAGCTTTTGGTGCCGGCTCCTCAAATTGGACAAAGACAGAGTCAGTTCCCCCATTGAGTTCATAGGAGTAGGTTCACAACCTAAATTTGATTTCTAACAATATCACAAAAACTCAATGTTGTTCAGTTACTATTAAAGTTTCAATCTAATTTTCTTTTAAAATTATTCAGTCTTCAATATACAATCCATATAAATATAAGTATAAACAACCTTTGACGATATATAACCAACAAAATTAAGAGCTTAAAGCAGAGATAGGCATGGATAAAACGTTGAAATTTGCAAACAAATTATTGCCCTCACAACTTAAACACAAGTTTTTGAATGTTCCAACTAGTTTCACATTTTTCTTCTATTTTAGTAGCCCCCATTAGCCTGTTGATGGTTCAGGAAGGCGAGGCAGGGAATGAGTTGATAGTTTTTGTGCCACATAAATCATTGTAGGTCGAGACCCGGGATGCGTACGTATACAAACCAAGGCTAAACTCATCACAAGCACCACACCCTTTGCCAATTCATTGCTTGGAGCCTCCAGCCTTTGGTCCAATACATCTTTCAAAAGCAATTCTGCATTGTCCTTCATTGGCTTTGATGATTCTGTAGCTGGGATTCTAACATATCCCCTGGGTGCCTTCCCATCATAACTTCCAGTGCCACCACTTCAAAGCTATACACATCACACTTATCTGTTACACATGGCCCAGCCATTATTCCTAACTGAATAAAAGTCTAGCTCATATGTGAAGACTGAGAAAAATATTCCCAATTGTTTTCAAGCAGTTAGCTCAAAATTTACAAATGAAGGGAAACTTCCTCAGTCATGTCTCAACTATTATCACCATAGTCAAAGTCAGCAAATCTTTAGCATTGGTTTATACTTGGAGGACGACTAGGTACGTAGCACCTTGAGTTTTCTTCATTTTCAGTTTATAGAGTCTATAAACATAATTTACCATGATTGCATCATATTCATGTACGCACGTGTGAACTACTCGTTACATTTTCTTTGAACATGTTGTTGTCTAGGTAGGTAAAAGGAAATTTGTAATTTAAGCATTATTGGACCAACATGCTACTCAAAACTAGTACTACGAGAAGAAAGATTGTAAAATTGAGGAGAATGAAATCCCAAATAGCAAGTTCAAAATTTTATTAATTAGTTAGTAAACTACAACATTTCTAAGATTATCCAACTTTCTCATTCATTCCAATTGAGTCGTTCCTCACATTTTGATCGTCAATTTAATTTTTACTTACCAAGGATGGGAGAAGTCATGAATCAGGGAACTTAGATGGGGTAATCAAGGTATGAGAATCGGATCAACTACTCCCTCCTAGTTGATTTCATTCCCAATTTTGAGGGCATTCAATTATGGATTTTCATGTGGAACCCACATAATCTTTTATTCCTTATGTGTTAGTAAACGAATGGAAAGTCATGAATTGGAATCATTTCATGTGTTAGTAAACACAAAAAAAGTAGGAATTTGAATCATTCCAATACCCATTCTTTATAAGTAAACATGCCATAAGGGTTAAAGCAGTTCATTTCAACTCAAATATTAATAAATAATTTAAAATTAAAGTGAAATTTTGTAAAATTTAAATTTTGAAAAAATTGAAGAAAAAAAACCCCAACCTATAAAATAATGAAAATATTTGTTAACAACCTAAAGTGAACTTTTCCATTCAAATAAAAATTTAAAAATTTAAAACTCAAAACTAAAATAAATGAAAAACAAAAAAGCAAACCCACCACCCCCACCTTCCTCCTTGCCATCAGAATTAGGCCTCGCTGGTGAGCAAAAATGCTCCCCATTTTTCTATGATGAGCCATTTGAAAAAATAAGGAACTTCAATTACATGTCTTGTTAATTATTCATGCTGGAGAAAATGAGGGGGAAAAAAACGTCTACTCATATTTCAAATTAATACAATCTATAGACAATTTTTTTTACTTTATCTATCAATATTAATATTATGAAGAGAATACTCTTTCTCAACCATTTTTGCAAAGCTTCAAATATATTAAATGAAAAAACCTTAATATATTGAGGGTACAACAATATAATTCACAATTGATTTAACAAAAGCATATAATTCACCCAAATTTGCTCTCACTACTTTATTTTTCCTCTGTATTATATTTTCTCATTTATCCAGCAATAACTGCCTCCACATGCATAGCTCAAGTGTAGATTGCCAGTACAATATCAAACGTTGACTAAGCATATGGGGTTATAGGATCTGATGCATGTTAGAGACACGTGTTACAAATAACCCGAAAAAACATTTGGTTGTGCGTTTCATGAAAATATGAAGAAGAAGAAGAAACGGAGAAGGCTTCTCAACTCCTTCCATGGTGTTGAGTCTATTGACCAGTTGATTATGTTTGCTCCAATCCAAGCTATACATTTATATTTGAGTTGCATTTCTTGTTACCCAGATTTGGAGGGATTATTGCCCGCCCTGGTTCATGGTTCGTTTCATAATCAAAATAAGTTGTGTGGTTGTAAGGTTTCCTCCACTTGACTGGCCTGGTCTAGTCTTCCCTTCCCTTGCCCCCAGCCATTTGTTTCTCTACACACACACACGAAAAATACAACCCCACATTATAGAATTTCTATCTAGTATTTTCATTTATGTGCATGTGAACGATTATCGTATTTAAAATCACAATATAATAATTACATTTCATTAAAACATGTTGTTGCCTAGGTGAAAGGAAATTTTTAATTTAAGCATTATTGGACCAACATGCTATTCATAAACAAGTACTACAAGAAAAAAAAAATTGTAAATTTGAGGAAAAGATGACCTTGAAGTCCCAAATAGCAAGTTCAAAACTTTGTATCTTTTAGGGTGTGCTAGTGAAACACTGTGGGAGAATTTGGAAATTTTTTTTTTTTTTGAGTGTTATAATCACATCATCTATTAATTTACATGTTAAAATATAGGTGGATGATATTAATGCAATTATAGCTCAACTCAAAAGTGTGTGGTTCCAGTGTTTCCTCGACTTGACTAGAGTGGTCTAGTTTTCCCTTGGCCCCAGCCATTTCTCAGGACATAATATAAAGTCTAGCCCGCGTGTTAAGTTAGAAATTTCATCTATATATATAAAGCAAAAGGCTGAGAATGGTGAAACATTCAAAATACCAAAAAATGCCCTTGGTTAACATTAGAATTGAAATTATTAATTAATTAAATAAGGATAATATGGTAAATTCACACTTTTTCATATTTTAAAATTTTAAAATTAAAAGAAAATTCAGATAATAGATCATCTTTTTATGGAACACAACTACCCATTATCTTTTTTAATTCTAAAATAAATTATTTAAAAAAAAATCATCTCGCAAGCATGGAAGCGCGTGCGAAGAGGCTAGTTTAACATAAAACAGAAAAATAAAAAAGGGAAACAGAAAATTATGAAGTCTAGCCCCTATGTTAAGTTCTATTATGAATGAGCCATGGCCCAGCCATTATTCCAAACTGAATAAAAGTCTAGCCCGCAGGTGAAGACTCAGAAAAATATTCACAATTGTTCTCAAGCGAACTTAAAATCTACGTATGTGAAGGGAAATTGCCTTGGTCATTTCTGATCACCATAGTCAACGTCAGCAAATCTTAGGAAATTGCCTAAGTTAACCAAATATTGTACCATATACCAATATCTTCTACTTATGAATTCAAGCACCCATCATATGCAACAATTATTAGATAGTAAATTAGAACATTTCCAAGCTGCCTAAGTAACCAAATAAGTATTGTACGTAGGTCAAGACTCGGGACGCGTACTTATACAAGCCAAAGCTAAACTCATCACAGGCACCACTGCCTTTGCCAATTCATTGCTTGGAGCCTCCAGCCTTTGGTCCAATTAATACATCTTTCAAAAGCAATTCTGCATTGTCCTTCATTGGCTTTGATGATTCTGTAGCTGGGATTCTAACATATCCCCTGGGTGCCTTCCCATCATAACTTCCAGTGCCACCACTTCAAAGCTATACACATCACACTTATCTGTTACACACATGGCCCAGCCATTGTTCCTAACTGAATAAAAGTCTAGCTCATATGTGAAGACTGAGAAAAATATTCCCAATTGTTTTCAAGCAGTCAGCTCAAAATTTACAAATGAAGGGAAACTTCCTCAGTCATGTCTCAACTCTTATCACCATAGTCAAAGTCAGCAAATCTTTAGCATTGGTTAATACTTGGAGGACGACTAGGTATGTAGCACCTTGAGTTTTCTTCATTTTCAGGTTATAGAGTCTATAAACATAATTTACCATGATTGCATCATATTCATGTACGCACGTGTGAACTACTCGTTACATTTTCTTTGAACATGTTGTTGTCTAGGTAGGTAAAAGGAAATTTGTAATTTAAGCATTATTGGACCAACATGCTACTCAAAACTAGTACTACGAGAAGAAAGATTGTAAAATTGAGGAGAATGAAATCCCAAATAGCAAGTTCAAAATTTTATTAATTAGTTAGTAAACTACAACATTTCCAAGAGTATCCAACTTTCTCATTCATTCCAATTGAGTCGTTCCTCACATTTGGACAGTCAATTTAATTTTTACGTATCAAGGATGGGAGAAGTCATAAATCGAGGAACTTAGATGGGGTAGGCGAATCGGATCAACTACTTCATCTTAATTGATTTCATTCCCAATTTTGGGGGCATTTGATTATGGATTTTAGGGCATGTTTCATCACAAAACATAGTACGGTCACAGATAAAGACATTTGTGGAGATTATATATCTCTTTTTTTGGTAGTATGAATATTATGCAGGTCATTATTATTTGATTGTTTACTAGTTACGTAGGTGAAAGATATATATTTATTGGAGTTTATTTTTTAGTTTGAAATTGGCTCTTGACAAAGGTGTTATTAACATTATCATTGAATTGGTCTCTTGCTGTTCATCTTGTTCAACACATTGATTCCTCATGTTTACACCGCCGTACTAGTTTGCTACCGGATTAGTTTGGTCTCCTTAGCCAATTTGAGAATTATATATGTGTTGTGGTGAAAATGTGCAGGGCATTTTAGTAATCAAATTAATTTGGATTCTGATTCATGAAAATTAGTAAACAATAACAATGGGAATCAACCTCATTCCTTTGCTAATTTCATACGTTTAGTAAACAGTTTAATGGGAATGATTTTTCCCATACCGATTCAGTAGTTCCCCGATTCCTAAATTCTCTGATTCCTTACTTTCTCCATTACTGAATACGTAAACATGTCCTTAATGTGGAACCCACATAATCTTTTATTCCTTATGTGTTAGTAAACGCATGGGAAGTCACGAATTGGAATTATTCCATGTGTTAGTAAACACAAAAAAAGTAGGAATTTGAATCATTCCAATACCCATTCTTTATAAGTAAACATGCAATAAGGGTTAAAGCAGTTCATTTCAACTCAAATATTAATAAATAATTTAAAATTAAATTTAAATTTTGAAAAATTTAAATTTTGAAATAATTGAAAGTAAAAAAACCCAAACCAAAAAATAATGAAAATATTTGTTAACAACCTAAAGTGAAACTTTTCCATTCCAATACAAATTTAAAAACTTAAAACTCAAAACTAAAATAAATAAAAAACAAAACAGCAAACCCAGCACCCATCAACGACACCACCCCCCAACTTCCTCCTCGCCATCAGCATTAGGCATTGAAATGCTCCCCATTTTTCTACGATGAGCCATTTAAAAAAAATAAGGAACTTCAATTACATGCCTTGTTAATATCTTCATGTTGGAGAAAATGAGGGGGAAAAAAAAAACTCTACTCAATTTTCAAATTAATACAATATATAGAGAATTTTTTTTACTTTATCTATCAATATAATTTTATGAAGAGAATAGTCTTTCTCAACCATTTTTGCAAAGTTTCAAATATATTAAATGAAAAAACCTTAATATATTAAGGGTACAACAATAATTCACAATTGATTTAACAAAAGCATATAATTCACCCAAATTTATTTTTCCTCTGTATTATTTTCTCATTCTCCAGCAATGACTGCCTCACCTCCACTTGTAGACCAGTTGATTATGTTTGATCCAATCCAAGCTATACATATATATTTGAGTTGCATTTCTTGTTACCCAGATTTGGAGGGATTATTGCCTGCCCTGGTTCATGGTTCGTTTCATAATCAAAAGTTGTGTGGTTGTAAGGTTTCCTCGACTTGTTTCTCTACACACACAAAAAAATACAACCCCACATTATAGAATTTCTATATGGTATTTTCATTTATGTACATGTGAACGACTATCGTATTTAAAATCATAATATAATAATTACATTTCATTAAAACATGTTGTTGCCTAGGTGAAAGGAAATTTGTAATTTAAGCATTATTGGACCAACATGCTATTCGTAAACAAGTACTAGAAGAAAATAAAATTTGTAAATTTGATGAAAAGAAGACATTGAAGTCCCAAATAGCAAGTTCAAAACTTTGTATCTCTTAGGATGGGCTAGTGAAACACTTTGGGAGAATTTGGATTTTTTTTCTTTCTTCTGAGTGTTATAATCACATCGTCATGTAGTGTTATTAAGTTACATGTTAAAATATAGGTGAATGATATTAATGCAATTATAACTCAACCCAAAAGTGTGTGGTTCTAGTGTTTCCTCGACTTGACTGGCGTGGTCTAGTTTTCCCTTGGCCCCAGCCATCCGGACATAATATAAAGTCTAGCCCCTATCTTAAGTTAGAAATTTCATTTAACAAAAACCAGAGAACCAAAAAACTGAAAAATAAAAAAAGGGAAACAGAAAAATATAAAGTCTAGCCCCTATGTTAAGTTCTAGTATGAATGAGCTGAGGAAGTTAAGCATGACCCATCCATTATTCCAAACTGAATAAAAGTCTAACCCGTATGTGAAGACTGAGAAAAATATTCACAATTGTTCTCAAGCAGTCAACTTAAAATCTACCATAGTCAACGTCAGCAAATCTTAGGAAATTGCCTAAGTTAACCAAATAAGTATACCAATATCTTCTACTTATGAATTCAAGCACCCATCATATGTAACAATTATTAGATAATAAATTAGAACATTTCCAAGGTGCCTAAGTAACCAAATAAGTAATTGTAGGTAGAGACCCGGGACTCTGCAGATGTTAATGTTAACATACATATAAATCTAAGCAACCTTTGATGATATATAAGTTATAACCAACAAACTTAATAGCTTAAACAGAGGGGTTTACCTTCCCGTCACCGATTCGAATTCCAGGAAAAGTGCTCCCCCTCCCCAACTGCTGTAAATAAAAAAATACAAAACTTAATAGCTTAATCTCAATCTCAAAAAACGTTGAAATTTGCAAACAATTTAATTTATTGTCCATATTATATGTCACATCAATTAAATCAATAAAGTGTATTTTAACATAGAAAGTTTAATTAACAGTTTTTTTTAAAATGTTAATAAATCATAAAAGAAAAGAAAATGTTAAATTATTTTTAATTGATGTGGTTGTCCACCACATAAGGTGATATGAGAATGTTGTATACAAATATAGTAAGAATAGCATTATTCGGTGAAGAGTAAGATTCAAATGTGGTATACACATGATTACCACTTTCATAGACCAAGGTTCGAAATTATCAATTGAGTTTTCCACATGTGAAGTGCACTCAGTCTCATCATCAAATTCAATTCACACAGCCATCCGAAGGAGTACGTTTTCGACACCAACCATCAAATTCAACTCACATGTGTAGTACGTTTTCGACAATATACAGGATGGATGTTAGAAAATGAAATCTATATTGCCTAGTTTTCTTTACAACAAAGTTTAAGGGTTTGTTCAGTATTGCTTATACAAAGGCTAAAAAATGCTTTTTGATATAAAAAAATATTTTAAAAAGGGGGTTTTAACTTCAATGGTCTTTAAACTTATACCTAAGTTTCAATTAAGTCCCGAAACCTTTTATTTTTGGCAATTAAATTATCCAACTTTCTCATTCGTTCCAATTGAGTCGCTCCTCACATTTTGACCGTCAATTTAGTTTTTACTTACCAAGGATGGGAGACGTCATGAATTGGGGAACTTAGATGGGGTAATCAAGGTATGAGAATTAGATCAACTACTCCCTCCTAGTTGATTTCATTCCCAATTTTGAGGGCATTCGATTATGAATTTTAATGTGGAGTCCACATAATCTTTTATTTCTCAAGTGTTAGTAAACGCATGGGAAGTCATTAATTGGAATTGTTCCATGTGCTAGTAAACACAGAAAAAGTAGGAATTTGAATCATTCCAATACTCATTCTTTATAATTAAACAGGCCATAAGGGTTAAAGTAATTCATTTCAACTAAAATATTTTATTTTAAAATTAAAGTAAAATTTTGTAAAATTTAAATTTTGAAATAATTGAAAGAAAAAAAAAACCCCAAACCATAAAATAATGAAAATATTTGTCAACAACCTAAAGTGAAACTAATAGTTGTTGAGTCAACAAATCGTAGCTAGTGGGTACTTAAAAAGTGCCGGGTTTTCAGGCCTTCCAAGAAGAAACAACACTAATAACAACTCATCTTACTTTTGTTTTTGTTTTTTTCCTGTCTTCTTGGTAACTTCGAATTGTTGCTCGTCAAAGCCGTGTAGATTGAGGGTTTACTGTATTCAACCAACTTTTGACAAGTTTAAACTTGTCTTGATTTAGAAAAACAACGTAGCTTTCATATCTTGATCTTCATTTTCAATTTCACGGTAGTTTCTCTACACAGACAACAAAAAACAAAAACAACCCCGCGTTATTTATGTGTGTCAACTACTATCTTATATGAGAATTATATTGAGATTTTCTATTTAAACCTCACACTTCTCTTAGTTCACTCCAATACTTAAATCATTAAATTGTAAGTTTTATTATTGTGTAAAAAGATAAAAAAGTCGTCCAACTTAATACTTAATCCTAGTACATTTATACACACACCCCACATACCCCACCACTCTTCATATTAAGTTTTACAAAAATACAAGCTCCTATTGTCAAGACGTAGAACATTGACGAGCATGCCTCTTAAAAATCTGCGTGGAAGCTGATGGAAAGACTTGGTTGTTGATGCTCAAAATGGTTGGGCCAAGATTGAGTCCAACTTAGTGATGAGGTGTGATGGATGATGGGTGAAGGTTTGGACCTTCAGCATGTATGTGAGGACTTGACCAATTTATAAACATATGAAAGACAAGATATACGTGGTTCACCCTTAATGAATGGGCTACGTCCACAGAAAAGATGTTCTCATTATGATATAGTTTACATTTGTACAAGGGGATTAGACCCGAAGATAGATGGAAGAAGGCCTAGGGCCTAAAGTACAAAGCTAGGAGTCTGGAGCCCAGGGGCAAGTCCCGGGTCTGGAGACCCAGGGCCCGAAGGCTGGACTGGCAGGAGAGTCCTGAAGAGGGAGCCCCCATCTCAGTTTTTCATCCCCCTCTCAAGTGGAGAGTGGTATGCTTTTATAGGTGAGGGGGAGTCTTCACTTCTTGTAGTTTTCCGATGTGGGACTCCTCTTGCTTTGCTTAGAGTTTCTTCTAGTTGCTTGGTCAGTTATGGTGTCAACAGGTATGATCGGTGCATAATTACATATCATTTTGTATCCTTTTAACTTATGATTTGGTTATGTTTTTGAGTTAAACTTGTGCTTTTAATAAGTTTTGTGTTTGTTTCAGTGTAATAAGCTTAAAGACTCACTAATTGCATTTTGGAGACAAGTTAGCTCAAAACGGTGTCTGCATATCAGTCAACTTCACGGATTGAACTGTACTCACTCAAGAAGAACCAGATAATGAGCCTTACATCATTGGAAAGCTACGGAAGTCTATTTTCTGTATAATTTTACGGTTCATGATTCCGAGTCTTCTAGAGAAAGTTATACATGTTTTGGCAACTTAAGGTCAAATTCGGCAGCATCTGCGTTACTGGGCCAAAAATCACATTTGAAGGCCTTCCCGATTTTTCCTTGAGTTGGGCTGCATATGCTTGGAAAGATAAGACAAAGAGCTTCAAGATCCATATTTTTCCAGATTTTTCAGGATGGAGCCACAAGCCCAAAACGAGCCCACAAGATGGCTGCAATGCATTATCATGCATGACATATGCATGATGAAGTGTTGTTGATTGTGGGAAAGTTTGGTGAAGCATATTCAATACCTATAATTGAGTGGAATTTTGCAGCAGCCAAATGAGCCAAAAGATGATGAAGTGGGAGTTGCAACACTAAGCCTAAAGATAAGAGGAATTGTTTTCAAATGTAATTGTGTGTTAGGTGAATTAAGTGTTGTAAGTTGGTGAAGTGAGTGTGGTAGGTAAACCTATTGTATAATTCAGATTTTCACTTCCCCTAGCCTTATAAATAGGGAAGTTCTCTAAGCTTGTAATCACACCCCAAGGGGGGGAGCTCTCAAACACTTCTCTAGAGCTCCCTTCCCTTCTCTCCCTCAAATTCTCTTAGTTTCCCTTTGTAGTTCTCATTTGTTGTAATAAGATCATTCTACTAAATTTTCTTTGTATTAAATCTCAAACACTTTTCCTTTCTCTTCTTCTAAATTCTTCAAACACTCTCTTCTCCAAACACTTCTCCCATTTCCTTCATCAAATTCTCCAAAGCTTTCAAACACATGTTCTTCCAAAAATCCACAAAGTTCTCAAACATCTCTCTACTTTCTTCTCTAAAAGTCTTCATGTCTTAAACACTTCACAAACACCTTTCTCTTCCTTCCCTAAGTTCTCAAACACATTCCCTTCCAAAATCCTCAAGCTTTCCCAAACATTTTCCTTTCTCTTCCAAAATCCTCAAAACTTCCCAAACACCTTCTCTTCCAAATTCTCAAGTTCTCAAATACTGTACAAAACCTTTTTGCTTCTTTTGTTTTCATTTCTGTTTTGTGTAGGAAAACTGAATTGGATCATTCAATCACCAATCCCTGTGGAATCGACCTCGCACTTACATATGCTATACTACCTAACGGTTCGTGCACTTGCGAGTATCACAAGTTGAGGATGCAGCTGAATCCATTTTGGTGCAGCTGAAATCTACGCAACAAGTTTTTGGCGCCGTTGCCGGGATCGGTAACATTGTTTGATTCTATTTGTTTTCCTACTTTTTATTATTTTTATTTTTTGTATATAACTAGACAGTTTCATGTTTTAAAGCTAATGAGGTTAATTGATAAGTTGTGTTTGTAGTCCAACAGATAAGGACAATTGCCTGACAAGCAAGAGAACTCGGTTTAAGTCCCAGCTTACACAACACAAAAAGAAAAAGGTTCAAGTAGCATGTTGATTATTTCTAGTTTATGGTTTCATTCACTTGCTCTTAATTAAATATCTTGTCCAAGTTTACATAAACACCATATGACTCTTGGACTGATTAGTGAATGAATGGGTAGATATTAAAGACAAACACCATGTTTAAATTCTACTTGGTTCTTTATTGTTCTTCTTGTTCTTAATGGGTTTGGAATTTGTGTTTAGACTAAACACCATAGCTAAATGCTTTTTCTGAATACTTGATTAAAACCACACACCATATGGATAATCATATTTGAGAAAGAACGAACTTCATAAGTTAGTTTGATTTACTTTGCTGCTTATTACTTTGAAGCATGAAATTGGACGTGTGTTGATTTTCTTTTTCATTTTAGTTTTTATTTCCTAATCTTTTAATTCTGTTTCAAGTTTTCTATGTTTGTTTTAGCAATTTATGACAGCTTCATTAAAATGGAGAGAGATGGCAACCTCGATCATAAGAATGGGAAGTGTGGAGTAGTGGGAGAAGTCGCGACCTCCAATTGCATCACGCTCAACCTAATCGCTTCAAGGGGGAGCATTTCAATCCTTTCTCTATACTTGTTATTATTTTAAACTTCCGTTTCTTTTTTTATAAAAAAATAAAAATAAATAAAAAAATAAAAAAAGATTTTTCATATGAGCTGACTTATGGTAACTCCAGTAAGCACTTCCGTCAATACAGTGTCTAGGAGTTCTTTAGGAGACAACTTCGGTGTCTAAGAAGTTTGGGTTTTAAGCGGGACCATTGTGACCCCTCCAACCTTCCCGGACCCCTGGCTGTGTTTTCTGAGGCCCTTAACTGGTCATCCGTGAGTTGCTTGTATATTCGTGTGTTTTTAAATTAAGTTTTTTTTATTTTCTTTGTTTTTTTTTCTGTTGAGTCTTTTGTTTTTGTTTTGTTAAGTTAGTTTATGTATTTATTTACGTGGTTTGCTTGGTTAGTTTATTTCTGAGTGTTTAAAAAAAAATTAAAAAAAAACTTTATTTCACTTAAAAAAAACAAAAAACAAAAAACAAAACAAAAAAACAAAAAACCATTCAAGTGAATTAAAAAACAACATCATCATCATTTTCTTCTTCTTCTTCATCTTCATCATCTTCATCATCATGGCTTGCCTCTATTCTCTCTTACTTGCAGAATCTCCAGCAGCTCTACATGGTCCTCATTCTTTTTCTGCAGTGCTTCCACATGCTGATTGGCACAAGGAGAGCCGCTTATGCAGGTCCACCACCATAGCCTTCAAGGAAGCTACTTCCTCGCTCAGCGCGGCACACTCCCGTGTCCTCGCCAGGAATCGCATACCCAAATTGGTAGCTGAGACCACATGGAGCACCGTTAAATTGTGGGACTCCTCCACTGCAGCCTTGTCGGACCTCTGTGCCACATGCAGGTGATCTGCCGATGTGAGTTTACTGCCAATCATGCTGCCCTCCAGCACGCTCGTTCGGCACTGCCTAGAAAAGTTCGGTATTACCTCAGCAAAGTTTGAGGTCGTACCGTGATAATATGTGGAGTTTGGGAAGACAGGAGTTGGAGGAGCCCTTATCCTGGGCATTCGGTGGTGCAAGTGAGAGCTCAAGGTTGAGATCATCAAGGTGAGTGCATGAGGATGCCATTTGTTTTGCTTCTGAATTTTTTGATGTTTTTCCTTGAGTTTGCAGGAAGAAATGCTGGGTATCATCCGCTTGCAGAAGTGTGGTTTAAATAGGCATATGCTGATGAGAGAGCGCCAACACCATTTCGGATTTCCCGGGCATGCTGAACCTAATCGCTTCAAGGGGGAGCACCTTTACTTTACTTTACTTTTTTTTTTCCCCCCGTGTTTTTCTGGTGTTTTATATTTTTGCCCGTTACTTTCATTTTCTAGTGCTTTGTGTTTTTGCCTTTTCCTTTCGGCTATTATATTTGTTTTATTTTAGTTAGGGAACTGTGCTTTCTTTTTTCCGTTTGTCGTTTTTTTGTTTTATTTAAGTTTGGGAAGTGTGTTTCTTTTCCGTTTGTCGTCTCTGTTTTATTTTAGTTGGGAAATGTGTTTTCTTTTTCTTTTTCTTTTTTCTTTCTGCAACCTTACTCTTTTATTTCTGAAACAAAAATAACAAAAACAAAAACAACCAACAACAATAAAAACAGGTAGAAATCATTTCTTCACAGCGCTAGGTGTCTCGACCATATGAGCTTTGAGTTTGGCCCTCTGGTTGTCCTCTTCCTGGGCTTCACGTACAGCCTCTTGGGGCTCACCACTTGAGCTCCCAAAGATCGCAATCTTAGCTTGAGCATAACTACTCTCGCGATCTGCTTGCTTGCGTTTACCCGGTCGGTCTAGGTCCTCCAGCTGCTTCTCATGTCACGAGAATACAACTCTACCATCTTTGATAGGTTTTTATTCTCGTCGCGCAATACTTCTAGCTGGTGTCGATTCACCTCCACTATCCTTGCCCTCTCCCTTTTCAAGCTTTTTATAGCACTCTGACACAATTCAACCATACTTCGCTCCGCCGCTCACTGACCTTTCAGAATCTCTACCTCATGGGACTTCGCAAGTAGGCGATGACCCAAACTTGCAACACATGCTGTACTCTGCACGCTCAGTGCCAGGGCATCACTCGTGACCCGATTGTCATCCCTTGTCCCGAACACACGTATATCTTTAGGAGTTACTAAATTTCTTCCAACTCCAATGACAACATCGTTGTCCAGGAGTATTGAGTCATTTACAGTCACAGGTCCCCTTGCGGAGGCAAAGTAGGGTACCCCAGTCCTGGTGCCGCTGCTTGGCCCCATGTCTGAGTCGGTGGAGCCAGGTTGAGATCCAACGAAAAGGGGTAGGAAGAGGCCATTTGATTTCTCACTTTTTTCTTTTTCTCGCTTCTTTTCTCGTGTTTTTGAGTTTGTGTGTTTTTCCTTCTTTTTCCTTCTTATAGACATAGTCTTTGACAAACCCTAACCATTGCAGCGTCTGAGCATTTTCTGAATCCCCAGCATTCCTCGAGTCCCACCACCTTCTCTCTTTCCAACCACACCCAACTCATTTATCACGACGTGACCTTTCTGAACGGACGCGTTCGAGGAAAGTCATCACGACTTTGTATGGCCCCGTAATTTCTGCTTGTGGAGTCTGCGGCGCCTCTATGCGTCGACGCGTGTCTCGCTCAGTCTGCCTATGACTAACCAAGAGACGACATTAGGGACCACGTGCTCTGTTTTTAGAAATCCCGCCTTTGCACTCCCAATTCACGTTTCATCTTTAAAATATAAATTAAATTAAATTAAAACAATAAAAAACGTGTGGGCTTCGGATTTCATTTTGGGTCAGTTTTTCACCTTGTTTGGGTTTCAAAGTGGGTTAATTTCATCGTGGGCTTTGGGCTTTCAAAAAAATAAATTTGGGTTTTAGTTTGCGTAAGACCTCCTGTTTAGGGCTTACCTGTTTTGAGTGTTTTACTGTTTCGTTTTATTTTATTTTATTTTATTGTTTGTTTTGTAATTTTTATTTTGTAATTATTTTTTTAATTCTTGTGTGTTTTGTGATTTTTATTTGCTTTAATACCTTTCATTCGTTGTTATGACATTGCTTGTGGCTAATTTTTAAACATTGAGGACAATGTTCATTTCTAGATTTGAGGGTATTGAAGTTTAGCATGTAAATTTGGTTTTTCCTTAATTTAAATTTTTTTATTTGCTTGTTTTTATTTTTATTTTTATTTTATTTTTATTTTTATTTTGTTTTGAGTCACTTTCCGAACACATATGATGAGATTGTGATAAATGTTGCATGACTTAAATGAAAATTGGATTTCATTTTATTTTATTAAAAAAAATATATTTATAAAAAAAAAAGAGTAAAAATTTAAATTGAAAAATAAATAAATAAATAAATGAAAATTGGCATTGTTCTAGCATGATATGTTTGAAACCTCCTTTGCACTTGCCATTTGTTTCATAATTTTCCAATTAAAGGATTTGCATGATCTAAAGAATTGTATGAAGCATAAATTAGACTTATATAACCAACCATATAAAGTGAGCTTTTGAGCCTTGTACTTCAATTCATGAGTGTTATACACATATTCTTAATTTCTTGTCATCTAAGTTGTTGTTTGATCTCATTATTCATTGATTTGGTTGAACACTTAAAAGTCATTCATTCTTATGCAATTTGATTCCATGACATTTAAGAAATGATATTAAGGCCCTCTTTGATCGTTTGTGCCTTTCAAACTAACATTATGCATGCTTAAGCATGATTTTCCATTGTTAACAATTTTGAGCCTACATGTAAACTTTTTCTTTCATTTAACCAATTATATTTCCTCGCCTTAGCCTGAAAAACAAATATTTACCTTTCTAAGGAACTCATGAGCTTTAATTGGGATGTGTTTTTCATACTAGGTTTGGGAAGAGGTGTTACATTTCAAAAAAATATATATTCACACAATTGGTGAAAGAAAAGAGTAAAGTTGTGATTAAGTGGTGGTTGATTGAAAATTCATTTTTGGGCCTTCAAAATAAATTGGTGTTTGTTCAATTAAAGGAAGGAGTGAATCATTGTAAATGAAGGTATAAAGAGTTTTGATCATGTAAAAGAAAAAATCTAATCGTGATGATTCGAAGTCTTGTAAACAATTGTTTTATGCTCTTATATTTTGAGTTCCTTGGACTTTGTTTTATCCATACCCTTCATTTCTTACTCACCTTACACCCTTGGCCCCATTACAACCTATGTTAAAGACCTAAATTGATCTTAAATGTCATGTGGTTGAATTGCATACATTTTTCTACTTTTAAGTGTTTGGCATCCTTCTTGAGATCATATTAATGCAAGTTCTTCATCTTTCTATTTCGAGTTAAGTCTTTATGGTTTAACTCTAATCTCATGTTTATAATTGAGTGTTGCATTATAACCCTCTTCTGAGTGATTCATTTGTGAAAGGACAACTTTGGTGAGATTTGAAGTTGAACTTGTGCTTTGTATGATTTTGAAATTGTGTGAAAACTAAGATTGAGGAATTTGTTGCATTTGGCAATCACACTACTACACTTTGAGCATATTATGTTTTGAACTTTGCCGCCTTGTAAATAATGTCTAAATTGAGCTTTTATTGTTAAAACTTTTGAGTCATGTGCATGAGTCATTTCTCTTCAGAAATGTTCGGGAAGATTGTTTTGAGTTTTACTTTTGTTTTGTTTTTATTTTTATTTTTATTTTTATTTTTATTTTTGCTTTTATGTTTGTTTTTGTTATTTTGTTTAAAGGACTAACAAATTCTAATAGGTTTTCTAACTACTTTGTTTTGTAGAGTTAGAAAAACGTTTGTGGGTATTGATATCTGTTAAACCCTCAGAAGACACAACTCCTCCTACTAGGGATGCCTAGAAGTTTAAAGGCTTGTTGCATACGCTCAATGCAATCGAGTTACCTATGAAAGTGGTCTAGCAAAATTCTTGTTTGTTTTTATCTTTGTTTTCCTTTTGTTTTGCTCGAGGACTAGCAAAATCTCGGTTTGGGGGTATTTGATCGGTGCATAATTACATATCATTTTGTATCCTTTTAACTTATGATTTGGTTATGTTTTTGAGTTAAACTTGTGCTTTTAATAAGTTTTGTGTTTGTTTCAGTGTAATAAGCTTAAAGACTCACTAATTGCATTTTGGAGACAAGTTAGCTCAAAACGGTGTCTGCAGATCAGTCAACTTCACGGATTGAACTGTACTCACTCAAGAAGAACCAGATAATTAGCCTTACATCATTGGAAAGCTACGGAAGTCTATTTTCTGTAGAATTTTACGGTTCATGATTCCGAGTCTTCTAGAGAAAGTTATACATGTTTTGGCAACTTAAGGTAAAATTCGGCAGCATCTGCGTTACTGGGCCAAAAATCACATTTGAAGGCCTTCCCGATTTTTCCTTGAGTTGGACTGCATATGCTTGGAAAGATAAGACAAAGAGCTTCAAGATCCATATTTTTCCAGATTTTTCAGGATGGAGCCACAAGCCCAAAACGAGCCCACAAGCTGGCTGCAATACATTATCATGCATGACATATGCATGATGAAGTGTTGTTGATTGTGGGAAAGTTTGGTGAAGCATATTCAATACCTATAATTGAGTGGAATTTTGCAGCAGCCAAATGAGCCAAAAGATGATGAAGTGGGAGTTGCAACACTAAGCCTAAAGATAAGAGGAATTGTTTTCAAATGTAATAGTGTGTTAGGTGAATTAAGTGTTGTAAGTTGGTGAAGTGAGTGTGGTAGGTAAACCTATTGTATAATTCAGATTTTCACTTCCCCTAGCCCTATAAATAGGGAAGTTTTCTAAGCTTGTAATCACACCCCAAGGGGGGGAGCTCTCAAACACTTCTCTAGAGCTCTCTTCCCTTCTCTCCCTCAAATTCTCTTAGTTTCCCTTTGTAGTTCTCAATTGTTGTAATAAGATCATTCTACTAAATTTTCTTTGTATTAAATCTCAAACACTTTTCCTTTCTCTTCTTCTAAATTCTTCAAACACTCTCTTCTCCAAACACTTCCCAAACACTTCTCCCATTTCCTTCATCAAATTCTCCAAAGCTTTCAAACACATGTTCTTCCAAAAATCCACAAAGTTCTCAAACATCTCTCTACTTTCTTCTCTAAAAGTCTCAATGTCTTAAACACTTCACAAACACCTTTCTCTTCCTTCCCTAAGTTCTCAAACACATTCCCTTCCAAAATCCTCAAGCTTTCTCAAACATTTTCCTTTCTCTTCCAAAATCCTCAAAGCTTCCCAAACACCTTCTCTTCCAAATTCTCAAGTTCTCAAATGCTGTACAAAACCTTTTTGCTTCTTTTGTTTTCATTTCTGTTTTGTGTAGGAAAACTGAATTGGATCATTCAATCACCAATCCCTGTGGAATCGACCTCGCACTTACATATGCTATACTACCTAACGGCTCGTGCACTTGCGAGTATCACAAGTTGAGGATGCAGCTGAATCCATTTTGGTGCAGCTGAAATCTACGCAACACAGGAGTCCCCCAAGTTCGCGAGTAAGAAGGTACTTCTTGCTTGGGGATTTGTAATTTTAAGTACACTGACCGAGCAACACCGTAGTTCGTATTCCAAGTTGTATAGTGCACTATCCCCAGTCCCCCTAGTCCCCGAGTAAGAAGAACTTTGGAGGGAGAGAAGTTGCAACAAAAACCAAAGTGGTTTGCAAGTCTAAATTTTTTTTTTATTTTATTTTTATTTTTGTGGCTAGGTCAGCCAAGTAGACACCTCCTCCAATTTCCTTCTGCATGCAGCCTCCGTTCGGCAGGTGCAAATTTATTTTTTTTTATTTTTTTTATTTTTGGGCTAAGTCAGCCAAGTATGCACCTTTACTTCCCAAATTCCTTCTGCATGTTCCCTACCGTTCGGCAGGTGCAAATTTTTATTTTTTTTTTAATTTTTTTTTTTTGTGGTGGCTAGGTCAGCCATTTGCTTTGGTAGGGGAGCAAAGCTTGAGGGTTTAGCTTCCTTACCGAACGGCAAGGAGCGTGGAGAGGAAAATAGAGTCCCACACGGCACTACAAGAAAATGGGCTTTAGTTGACACTTCATAGTTGACGTTTTTTGCAAAACCATCACCTCTTCTATGAAGCTTTGACGCTTTTTAAAAAGCGTCAACTACACAACATGTTTTCATGACGTTTTACCCGAAACGTCAAGTATGTATCACATTCCTTGACATTTTTATAAAGAGCGTCAACTCTATATCACTTTTCCCTGACATTTGAGAAATAACGTCAACTAAAACCCTTATATACCTAACACTTTAAAAAATAAAAATAAAAACCGTCAAGAAAACATGCTAGTATTAGAGAAAAAAAAAAAGGAATAAAAAAAGAGAGAAAGCTGGTAGGTTCCTCTTTCAGATCCAAAATTCACTAACTGTGTTAGGGTAGGATTCTCTTTCAGATTTCACCCGCGCGCTCACCTCACTGTCTCCATAGCTCACGCTCTCTCTCTTCTCCATGGCTCACGCTCTCTCTCTTCTCCATAGCTCTCCCCTTGTCTCATCTCTGTAGTTCCATGGTCTCTCAATCTCCTTTCCAGGCTTCGTTTCAAAACCAAACTTAAATACCCAAAATCTCAGCCACAATCGCGCCCCTTTGCTCGCCTCAAATCTCACTGTCTCCATCCACAAATCGTCCCTTTGATTTGCCAAACTCTTATTGTCTCCATCCACAAATCGCCACTTTGCTCTCCCTAACTCTCATTGTCTCCTCCTCTTTCCTTATCTCAATTCCAGAACTAAACCCTAAAAACTCTCATCCCCAATTTACAATAAAAACTCAAATTCACCATACTGTCTCATACTTTCATTATTACCTAGGACAAGGCGACAAGTGATTGATGATGAGAACCCCCAATTTCTTTCGTTCAGTTCGCACTGAATCGTAAATACATTCTTGTTCGCACTTTGGATGATACTTTGGTAAGCCCAATTCGCCATTCTTCTTCCTTTTTATTTTTAATTATGTGTATTGGATTGTATTTGAGTGGCTTTTACTGCGTTATGAATGCTCACTTCAACATATAAAATTGAGCTCTTAAAAAGTGATGGGTTGGTGAAAGCTAAAAGGAATAAATTTATGTTTTAGAATTTTAGGTTTAGGAGAGGAAAGTAAAAGCTGAGTAATTGCGTATTTTATCAGCTATTTTGATTAGCTTCATATAAGGTCTTGTTCAGACTCTGGGTATTTGTAACTCTCGAACTTTGTAAGTGGGGACTGAAAAACTGATGTTGGAAAGGGATCTTAACAATTAAATTATTTTGAATGTTAAACAAGCACTATAAAAAATTGATTATTTGCATCGGATTTGTTGTTTCAAGCAAGGACTATAGAAATATGATTGTTATTATTTTGTTTTTGTTGTTAGTGTAATGAAAATGATCCAGATTCATACACCGGGTGCAGCTCTAATTTGGCCAAATCCTTACACTCTATCAATTTCATTATTTTAGTTTCTTCATATATTCAATTATTATAATGCTTAGATAATCCAATACTTCAGCATGAGTATGAATTTCTCTTACAAGCCACATGGCTAGAACTTGTTTGACCAATTTACATTTTGATGGCAGCAACATCAGTTACTTGATCTTCTGGTCCTATTCATACAATCAAGGGTTTACTTCTTGATGGATTAATTCAATTAATTTAGTTATGGTAGTTTTTTTAAGAATTTAGAGGCATTGGTATCTTGCTTTATTCAAAGTAGGTATGACTTTGAAGGTAAATTTGTGACTTCTGTATGTGTAGGCTTAAGTGGAAAGCCTTATGGAGATACTTGAGTGCATCCTCAACCAGGGCAGCTGCATGAGCCTTTGGAATTGAGGCCGGGAAGGGTAGTTATCTGCTTTGTGAGTATCATTCATCTTGCAGCCCATTTCTTCTTAATGCTTTTTAAGGTCATCTTGATTCGCATATATATTTCCACTGATTTGGGTTTCTTTTCATATATATTTCTACTGTATTGTCTAGCAGTTCTTAGCTCAAAGAATATGCTACCTCGTCAATTTCATCCCATTGGGTGTTGTTTGGTAATATTTAATTTTCTTTTAAACCTAGAGAAGTTTCTTAATAAATTCTTGCTTATTTTTCTAAGACCTAAACTTCCTCTGCTCAACTGTTACTCTTCATTGCTTTTCCTATTAGGCTTTGAGTTTTTCAATTTCAATTTTTAGTTTAGTTCTCTAACTTAGGTTGTGATGTGTGCAGGTTCTGTTTTATAAAATCTAGATAGACCAACCAGTTGCAAACAAGGT
Organism: Prunus fruticosa; assembly: GCA_018703695.1. Taxonomy (NCBI): domain Eukaryota; kingdom Viridiplantae; phylum Streptophyta; class Magnoliopsida; order Rosales; family Rosaceae; genus Prunus; species Prunus fruticosa. Next base: position 40,124,993 of record CM031924.1, on the reverse strand, counting down.
GAGGATGTGATATTAGTTTTCTACTAGCTACTGATTTAATTTAATTGTTTTTCTTACTTCATTTAACTTTTAAGCATGCAGATGCTAGGTAGTCCAACCCACTTGGTGACACTAGGTAGTTCAACCCACTAGGTAGTTCAACACACTTGGTGACACTTACTTTAATTGAGAAATTTTACTGAAAAATTATTAGCAACATGATAGTACTAACGTGTGAAATGGCTATATAGACATATAAGAAGATATTTGTCTATTTATATATTCTTCTTTATGGATGATTGTAGGACTTATAAGTTTTGTGAAGTACTCGTAATATGTGTTTTAACCTGAGTAGGAATTTATTTCCATGTCACAAGAATTGCCCATCAAATTCTTATAGGTTTGTCGATAGCACTAGCATGCACATATAGACACTACAAGAACTTTGTTTCCTAAAGATTTGTTGGCATTGTGCAGATGAATAACAAGTTTAATTTTGGAAGCTCATACATCAGTTGATTAAACTAGTCTCTCTGTCCTCTGTATCTCCTTTTTCTTTTTTACAATTCATATTCTACTTTCTGTTTTCACCCTGATTTTAGACATGGGCTAGCCATGGGCTTCTAAATTATGTGCAGAAAATGATTGCATTTAGAGAATACCCATGGGCTTCTAGTGACTGGGTAGTTGTTGATTTGGCATTGTATATTACTCTTGGACTAGTTGTTGATTTGGTTTAGACTTGGTTTAATTATCAGTGTGGTTGTTGGTTCACCAAAAGGATTTGGCTTAGTTTAATTATGCTTGGCATTTGAGGACCCAATGCTTACTTTTATGGTTATGCATTTTATTGATCATTTCATAATGCTAATTATGAACGTTTAGTTTCATTGTGCATTTAACAGTACGCATATTGCATATGTAATTCGAAAGTTTGTTGCTGAAATTTCTGAGAATTTGAAACTAGATTAAGCACACATTCCACGAAGTTCGTATATTTTCTTCTAGCAAGTCTGTCTATTAACCCCCCTTATCTGAAATTAATTGTTAAAAGTTCTGATTCATCTTTAATCATTATCTTACCCTTGTTAAGTAACACTACTCTTTCAAATTTTTATTTGAAGTTTGAGGTTTCAATTTCGATTGTAGGCTTTGATTTTACAGATTTTGTTTGTCAATTCAGTTTGGGCAAAGCATATGCAACAAGGTAAGCATTTTATGTTAATTCTGAACTAGGTTCTGATTTGATTTCATTTACTAGGCTATCATTCAATACTTTTGATCATAGAACTTCTTTGGTTGATATTATCTTTGTTAACTTTACAATATCTTAAATATCTAAGAATGTGTATGTTTAACTATAATGTTAGAGTGGGGACTTAATAGGTTCGTAATCTCATCACTATATATTATTTATTAAAAATTAGAGATTATTTAAGGCGTTATCTATTATCCGAATTTTGCTTACTTTTAGTTCCATGTGCATTAATTAACTCTTTAACTCATGTGTTTACATCTTAGCAGATTATGTGATTAGTGCGGCTCATACCACAAAGTCAATTTTATGCTCCTCAAGTGCTAAGGAATGTCAAGCTTCCAAGTGACAAGTTCTACATAGTTTGAGACTTACACTAACTATATATGAGATTTTGGTTCATTTCCATTTGTTTGTATGTTTTAATATCATTTGCCTATATAGTTGATTGTTATAACATTTTTGTAGTGCTGAATATTTATATATATAATAATTTTATTTTAGTGGATGTGAGATCTGAGTTTGTTGTTTTATATAATTATTTCTTTGCAATTAATTTTTTTTACATAATCATACTATTGTTGACGGCTAAAAACCATCAAGAAACAGCTCTTAAGTTTGAAAAAAAAAAATTGTTGATACTTAAAAAGCGTCAAGAGAACATAGTTTCATGACGGGTTTGTGACATTTCATAACCGTCAAGAAATATTAAATATTGATGGATAATAAGCGTCAAGAAAGGGGGCAAGCTTTTGCTGACACTGGTAATCCTGACGCTTTTTGAGCCGTCAGGAAATGGCTTACGTGACGCTTTTTAACTGTCAACAAAGGGTGTTTTTCTTGTAGTGCGGGCTTGGCTTTTGAGGCTTCGGCATGGAATTGGAGCCAACATCAAGAGCTAGCCTTTTAATGTTTCGCAGGAGAGCTAGGCATTTTTAGGAAAAGCCGGGTCATGTGGGTTTAGCCTGGGCATTTAGCAAGAGCTGGGCCGCAAGGGCTTCGGCAAGGAGTCTACTTATAGTTTGGGCTGGCGTGAGTGTCCAAGGTGCCGACCGGTAAGGGCCATCCATGGCTTTTATTGAGCATGTTTTGCTTAAGATAGGGCTAGGTCTGGGCTAGGCCTGAGTATTCGAGCTTGCCTTAGGAGTTTGTTGTGAAGCTGAGCCTTCGGAAGGGGGCTAGGTCCCTTGGGTACTAACATAATTTGGAGTTGGGATGGCGAAGGCGATACAAAGCTTTGCATGTTGCAAGGTAATGTGCCTAGGCTCGAGGTGCCGAAGGTGGGCTTAGGCATGGGGTGCCGAAGGCATGTTGCAAGAGATGTGTTTAGGCACGGGGTGCTGAAGGCAAAAGGGATGCTAAAGGCACAAAGGTGCCGAAGGCAGAGTGGTTTGCCAAATGCACAAGCTTGCATGTCGCAAGGCAATGTGCCTAGGCATATTAAGTTTTACAAAAATACAAGCTCCTATTGTTAAAGACGTAGAACGTTGACGAGCATACCTCTTAAAAATCTGCGTGGAAGCTGATGGAAAGACTTGGTGATTGTTTGGCTGTAATGATCTTATTCTTCCCTTTGTTGATTGCTTGGCTGTTGATTGTTTTTTTTTTTTAAAATACCTGATGTTTTGGTAAAACTATTCTCTTTCTCTATAAATTTCTCTAGAAAGTATTAAATTTCGAATTTTGAGTTCCATTTGTTTGTGTGTTTTTTTGTTGCTGGGAACAGTAATATTATTGTCACTTCTGGAATTCCAGTATGCATCTAAAATCATAATCTTGCTGTTGCTACTTCAATAGTTGGGTTATTTTTCTTGTTGCTTTTCCACTCTGATAAAAGCTTCAATGTATCCTTCATTGGTGGCTGATCAGATGGCCTACTCCTAGTGCAAAGTGTCAATTTAATATTAGAACTATCTGGCAACATTCAATCGTTAAATTGACACTTGTTTGCAGCAAATGAAACGTCAATATTAGAATCAACTAGCAATAGTGCCCCGCGCGATGCTGCGGGTTTTAAAATCGTGTAAAATGTAGACAAAGTCATGAAAATATGCAGGAAAGATAGTACTATTTATATAAACATGGAGATCTAAATAGTGGCATCTTTGTTTAGCAAGTTTAATACTCCCAAAGAAAAAATTAGCCAAAATACCGACACAAAAAAGAATCTTAATCAATTCCAAATAATAGAGGTAGTGTTCAAACTTTGAAAGAGAGAAGAATTAAAATTCGGAATTAGAATTCAGTAATTGAGGTGGTGTTCAAACTTTGAACATCTCTTAACACGACATCACCAAATCAGTAAATATTACACAAAATCAGTATAAAAACACATGAATATAAAAACAAAAAATTAATAAAAAAGCAAATATGAACAACAATAGATCATTACACAATTTAGGGTGACCCTAACAAATAAACAGAATCAGCCAAATATCACCACAAATCAAATGTATGGTAGCTAATTAAATGCCCACGTGAGAAGTGTAAGAGAATCATTGAGCATACAAAAAACAAAAATCTGAGTCACCACTTGTAGAAGATTGGCCCTTTGCTGACAGCTCCTTTCACTTACAAACTTCTTGGTGTTCCAATGCCACAACAACTTCAATACTTGCTGCACAATCCAAGCCCTGCAATACATTGGTATTTGTTATGGGTTGCCATAAAAGGAAATTTCATTCTTAAAGGTCCGTATGTCCGAATCTATAAATGCGTTGCAAAACTTCCACAAATATCAAATCAAACCACAGCTTAGGGGCGGCATGTATGTACCAAATTGTGGACATCCCATTTCAGCTCATAAATCGTCAAATAAGAAATCTAAAATACGCATACTACAGGGCACATTCATATCATATAAATTGAAAGGATGAACTAATATTTTGCAAAAGCACAAAACTTTATTAACATCCCAACAAAAGAGAGGATAAAAACAGATAATCAAATCAATCATGAAATAGAAAATTACAGACATATGCACATATAAGGAAGACATGCAACAATCAAGACCACTTGCGCCACCCATTTCTCCGTAATTGATCTTTCACTTTTTCATTGTCAATCTAACATACTTTTAAATCTTTACTACTCAAATTTTACAATAATTTGGGATCCCGTAACCTACCTTCAATTTTGATGTTTATCCTTTGCTACTTGCCTACTCCAGTTCTCGAAAGAAAACTGTACCAAAAATTGTGTCATTTTCATTGGAAAATTCAAAATTAAATGTTGAGTTTAAAAAGATATATGTTAATAAAATAATAATAATTGTAAAACTGGTAGAGTAAAGTACTCGCAGAATATGTAACTCTTGCTGTTTGTTGAAAAGACAGATTCATCTTCTATTCCTATAATATATCTGTACATTGCACAAAACGTACTATAAAAAAAAATGTTTTGGACACAGACATCAGAGTAAATATTTAAAAAGAGAGGAAAAACTTATCACCTTAGAGAGAACTACTGATTTTGGAAAATTGGAACCCCAATACAAAATAAAGGTTTGCAATTTCACAGACACATGTGAGAGCCCAAAATTCATCGAAACGAAACACTAAAGCCAAGAGGAGCCTTTATTCAGCAAAGTGGAGGCTTCAATTTTGAAGAAAAAAAAAACAGAAAAAAAGGAAAAGAAAACATACGTCTCCAATTCAACTGGGCATTTCGAGGGGATGCCTCTAACGCAACCTCCTTCACATCTGCCACCAAAGCCAAACATCAAATACAAAATGCGATTCAAATTATTGAAACAAAATTAGAAAAAAGCGAAATATATGTGATAAAAGAGTGATGCTTTGGGGTCAAAGGTGAGACCTTTGGCAACAAATTGGATTTCGCCTGGAAGAGAGTTGAGGAGGAACCACTTCCCCACTGCAAAACAACATTTACTACATTAGACACTGACAAATAATCAAAATGGGTACAAATTTATTAGTTAGAAAAATAAAGTATAAATGGCAGAGAGGACAAACCTCATTAGGCAAACACTTGGCCATTGCTCTTCTTGACCTTCTTCAGCTTCCTCAGAAACACCTAATCCAAACAAATCAACCAACAATAGTAAGTTTAATCCAAAATTCACCAATGAACACTTGGATCACAAAAGCCAAGCATAGGCTACGGATTATACCAGAACTTGGACTTGGCGCGAACCTCATTGGTGGCCCAGAGCTTTATTCGGTAAATCTTGGGGTGCTCATCAGATGCCGTAGGGAGCTTCCTCCTAACAACCTGGTACTGGTGGAATTGCAACACAAAAACGACACCGTTAATTGCAGCTTTACCATTCGACACGCCCTAAGAGGAATATATCACACAAAAACAAATACCAAATTAAATGGAACCTAAGAAACTGTGAAGATAATTTCTAGATATTTGTTTACCAAATTTCATACAACAATCCTCCACTTAACTAAATGTTTACAACAATGCTAGGAATTTGTATGCATATTGCATATGTAATATTTGGCTAATCCATTTCACCAGTGGCCATATATTTAACTAAATAAACTATGTCTAAAACCAAATGGGTATTCTTCAAGAATAAAACCAACCTTCTTGAAGCATACCCATCTAAGTTATAATATGCAGTGGAAAAGAAAATAAAAAGAACCCAGAGCATCCCAGTAACCTAACATGTAAAAAAAAATGCATAATTTGGAATCCTGTAACATATCTCATTAAATTAAACAGAAATAAAAAAACAGTGAATTTAAGGCTGAGATGTAACCGACTTATTGAAAAAAAAAAAAACTGAGGATGAGAGAACAATTGACAAACCTCTTTGCTAGTCCAAATGCAGAACCCTACTTTGTCTTTTCTTGTAGCACCTTCAAAGTCGGTCAACATTCTGTGTTGTTCTACAAAAGATATTTACGAACACAGAACGTCATAAAACACCTTTATTGTAAATTTCTTCAACACAAAAAGTCCATAACCAAAACATTTGACGAAATTCTATTAAAGGAAAAAAAAAACTGAAATTAAAGAGAGGGAAAGAGAACAATGTATACCACAACTTCTGTACATATACACTGGCTCTCTCCCACAAGGCAGCAAGGGCAATGGCAAGCCTTTATTCACGCACAACAGTCACCTCCCATTACTAATTCAAAAGCCTGTTCAATCCCGTCACAGGGAAGAAATACAATCAAAATTAATAAAAGGGAAAGAAATTGAAATAGAGTGGAGGCGATTAAAAGATGCAAACCTTTTTTCTATTTCAAAGTCCATGAATAGATGTAATTGCACCATTTTGTTGTTGTAGTCCTGCAATGCACAGAGTCATCAACTTCACCCAAGCAACTCAGAGTGTCAATTCAAATCCACCATGAACCAATCCATAAGCTCAAACATATAACCCAATCAGATGATAAACCATCACACAAAAGGCTTAATTTTGATCCAAAAGAGCAATTCGAGGATATGGTTCTTACCTGAAATACTTTGGTGAGGTTGCAAAATCACCTTTGTCCTCATGCTCAAACCCTTCAACAACAAAAAAACAATGAAAGAAAATTTTCATTGTAATTCCAAGCACATGCAAGAAAGAACAAAGGCACCAAAATTTCAATCCAACATAATTATAGAATAAAGACTCAAACTTTTGCCTTCATGTCCTTGAGTTTCCACAGAAACCCAAGTGATTTCAATAAAAAGTACTAATGTTATTAAGTGGGTGACTTCAAACTCTCTTATAAGCATAATTATTGAACTCCTACCCACAAAACAACAGTAAAATGTGTAAAAAGATGAAATTTTCTGTTTTTTTTCTTGCATTTTCTTAGCAAACAAACAGAGGGTAAGTAGGTTTGTACATATTATACAGTGTTAAATTAGATTTTTTGTTTGAATGATCTTATATTGAACCAACCATCTTTACCTTCCAACTAGAGACTGATAGATTAGTTTCAAATATCAGCTCCCAATCATATTTCCTTTTAGATGCAAACAGATATTAAGCTCCTAGGGTTAATTATCCATATGCTCAAATAGAGAGACAGAGAGATCTTGCCTACTTAATAATTTTTTGTTTGAGATCCTCGGAGACCGCCAGTCCCAGACAATTGATCATGTCATCGTCGGACGGCTGTCATTGAATCTCGAAGGAGGCACGGATGGGGAGATCCAACGGGTGAAGCATCTAAGAACCGTCCGTCGAAACACTACCTACAAAACATGAAAAGATGATGCAATTAAAAAAGAAGAAGAGATAAAAAAGAACACATCTGAAAAATTGAAGAAGGAAACCCAACAAAAGAGGAAGAAGGTGATATGAAACAAACAGGAGAACAAATGAAAAGAAGGTTATCTGATGAAGAAGAGTACCAAATGAACGAACCAATTCGCACCAGAGCAGCCACAAACGAAATCAACGGCCGCAAGAAAGCCAGATCAAGCTTCAACAGTGAAGCTCTCATGGGAGAAAGAGCTAGCCAAAATTGGGAACTTCGGTTCCCACGAAGAGAAGAGAACAGGGCTAGAGGGCATAAAGGCCAATTCACTGTCTATAAGTCAGCTCGAGGAAGCTGACCATCTCTTAAGCGGGGCAAAACCGCCATTTTACTATTGCTAAGCTACAATCTATGAACAGTAACTGAGTTTTAGTATATATATAATTTGTTCTCTAGGTATCACCGGTAATATTATTGTCACTTTTGGAATATCAGTATTGGGTAGCTTGAATTTTTCTTCATGTTATAGTTTGTGGGGTTTAAATAGAAATTTTATTTTATTTTTTATTTTTACAGCTTATGGTGTATTTAAAGGTAGTTTGGGAAGATAGTGGGGTTTTCTTAGAAATTGTGAAAATTTAAATTAAAAGTTGGGGTGAACTTAGAACATGGGATGAACTAAGAGAAGTGTGGGATTTCAATAGAAAATCTCATTATATTTCCTTTCAACATGTTATTGCCTACATGCTAAAGTTTGGGTTTGGGCCCATAGCCTGCTGTTTGGAAGAGAAAAATGTCACAAGCAAAACTCATCAATTTGCCATGATCATGAGCTTTTCGAGCGTCTGAGATATCATTTAGTTTTACTTTTTTGAACAAATGGTTGTTGACTGATGATGGCATTTCATAATGGAGATATTAATGCAATTATAACTCAAAACCAGAAAGTGTGTGGTTTAGTTTTCCCTTGGCCCCAGCCTTTTGTCCGGACATAATATAAAGTCTAGCCCCTATGTTAAGTTAGGGATTTCACTTTAACAAAACACTGAAAACCAAAAAACTGAAAAATAAAAAAGGGAAATAGATAGTTCCCTTGCAATATCCATAATCATGATGTCAATTAGAATATTGGTAAAACTTAAAAATTAAAAATTAAAACCAAAGTCCTTTTATTTAGTACACCTATCCGTCAAACACTCGATTTGGGGGCAAATATTGGTAAAACTGGGCTTCAAACCCATCAACCGCAACAACCGAATCGAAGTGTCCAAGCCATTGAAAAACTCACTCAATATTTCATATCTGCAAACAAGAAACAAAAAGAAGAAATAAGCCAACCCAGAAATTGAAGAAATCAAAATCAACCAAGAAATGCAGGGAGCAGATCACATAAATATAACAGACAACTGAGATTCACAAAAGCTTACTTTTCCGGTAGCTTCTCGGAGCGGCCGACGCGTTTCTTCTTTGGGCCTTCGTCGGGCCAAGAATTGATCTCTCGTCCGTCCGTTGCTTCTGGCTCGACTCGCTGAGGCTTTTGGCGGCGGCTCTTCTAATGTCGGCGATGGAGAACGCGACGTTGCCATTTCGGGGTCGTCCAGAGAATTTTTCAGATTTCTGAGGGGTTTTGGTGCTCAGTGTGTCATTGCCTAAGATTTGGGGCTTTGGGTCTAGGACATTCTTTTCTCGGCTTCTGGGTGTATTGGATTTGAAGGTTCCTAAGGAACTCATTGCAGAGATCAAATAGAAATGCGAGATTTGGAATCGAATCGAAAGGTGAGGGTTCACAGTCTCACAGAGAAGAAGAAGAAGAAGCAATGGCCATGTGGGGTTTTCCGGTATTTATTGGGGGTCTCTGGCGGGAAAGATGAGCTGGCACTATCGCGTGACCCGTTGCTTCCCGCCAAATAGATCCATTGGCTCGCATCTTCTGTGGGCTAGTGGAACACCCGTTGTTTATTGGGCCTAAATCCAAATCTCATATCCCATATTACCAAATTAACAAAGATATTTTTTGAAGAAAATTGTGCAAGATATTTAGATAACTATGAAATGTCTGGTTAAGAAAATCTACTCAATTTTTAAACCAATAAAATTTGTTTTTGTAGAAAATTAATACATTTTACATTATCTATCTATGTATACTATTATTAATATTTAAAAATATTTACCACAAAAAAGAAAAACGGATTGCTCGTAAATGAGTCACACATATAATCCAAAAACAATTGAGATGAGTAATTAGGATGGTGCAGATTTTTATTCTTTTAGAATGGACAGTGCATATGTTAATGTTAATGGTATAAGATCAATTTCTTTTACACACAGAAAACTTTCCAACTAGTTTTATTTTATTTTTTCCTTCTAGTTTTATATCCCCATCAGCTTGTTGATGGTTAGCATGGCAAATGGTTCAGGAAGGGAAGGCAGACTATGAGCTGATAGTTTTTGTGCTACATAAAGCATTGTAGGTCGAGACCCAGGACACGTACGTATACAACCCAAGGATAAACTCATCACAAGCACCACTGCCTTTGCCAATTCATTGCTTGGAGCCTCCAGCCTTTGGTCTAACAAATCCTTCAAAAGCAACTCTGCATTGTCCTCCTTCATTGATTTTGATGATTCTGATAGCTGGGATTCTAGCAGATCCCCTGGGTGCCTTCCCATCATAACTTCCAGTGCCACCACTCCAAAGCTATACACATCACACTTATCCGTGACTCGCATTGTCAATGCAAGCTCTGCACATGAAGAGAAAAACAAACCAATTATCCTCAAAACTTATCTCAGTCACCAAAATATGATCCAAAAATGAACAAAATTAAATTGGTATGTTACCTGGCGCCATGTAACCAAATGAGCCAACAATATGGGTCCAGTTGGATGAATTGGCACTAATCAGTCTTGCTGTTCCAAAATCAAAAAGTCGGGCTTTGAAAATCTGACTCGAGCAATACATTGTTGACAGTTACATCACAGTGCACAATTGGTGGAGAGCAGTCATGGTGCAAGTAAGAAAGTGCATGAGCTAATCCTTTCACAACTTTGACCCTTGTAGCCCATCCAAGTTCAGTTATGTTGTGCGGAAGCGTCAACCAATTGTGAGTGAAAAATAAACAACAACTGGCATGAGATAAATGGAACACAAAACAACAACACCAACAAGAACACCAAGATTTATCCTGGTTCGGCAATGCCTACATCCAGTTTGGAGACGACGGAGTAATTCACTATAATCAAAGAGAGTATACAAAGTGTTTATCACTCAAGAAAACTCAAAGCCCCAAATACACTCAAGTTTCACTCTCACAACAATTGAAGAGAGAACAATGATACAAAGCAAAGAACAATTAGAGAGGATTCTCTCTTTGGCTAGATGCCTTTCTTGCTATTTTTCTCTTCCACTCAATACTTGGTGGATGCTTCAAATGGAACCATTTGCTTCCAATTTATAGCCAAAAATGCAAGAGTGTGAATGCAAGCTTCAACTATTCATTTGTTGGCTACCAAACTTACCAATGGATGGCTACCAAACAATCCACCCTTTTTTGACCTCATAGTAAGCCAACATTTACTCACATGGGCAACTAACTTTGACTCACATGGGCAACTCCAAAATTCTTCTACATTTGAGCCAATTTTCAACAAGTTACCCCATCAACCCCATACAATGCCTTTCCCAGGCTGCCTCTCTCTAAATATTCATAGAGCAAGAAGATGCATCCCCTCCTTGAACAGAATCCATATAGCCGAATGATGTTCCTATGCCGGAGATTTGTCAGAGTTCGAATTTCGTTCTCAAAACTTTGGAGATTGATTGCTGGAATGTCGTTAGAGTCTGACATGTTAAGCCTCTTAACTGCGACAGCTGACCTGATTGCAACTCTGCCTTGTATACTCTTCCAAATCCTCCTTTTCCAATACAGTACTTCTCATGAAAATCCTCTATCGCCTTTACAACTTCCCCAAATGTAAATTTTACTTCTTCTTGCAATATCATTGACTCAAATTTCTCAAAGTTTTGAGCACTATTGATTTTCTTAAGAGCACACTTGGTTTTCTTATGGAACATAAGAATCCGACCAATTGAATTTGCAATGAAGGATAAACCACAAACAGGTACAAGGACACCAATTATAACTTTGTTATGTTTTTTGGAATTGTCGGGGGCTTTTTGGATTTCCCATGTGAAATTGTTATTAGACAAATCAATATTCTCCGGGAATGGGAAATCATTATTTTCCGGGAATGGGCCATTGAGATTGTTGTTGGAAAGATTTAAGTTCTGAAAATATCGAAGTCTCCATAGTCTTAGAGGAATTGACCCAGAGAACTGGTTTCTTGAAAGATCCAAGTCAATCAAATTTGATAATCTTCCTATTTCTGGTGGAATATTCCCACTAAAGCTGTTGTGTTGAAGTTGCAAAGAGACCACTTCGGAACAATTGGAGAGTAGAGAAGGCAAGAGTGGACCGGTAAACCGATTATCAAATAAACTCAGATCGGTGATGTCGTTCAGATTGGAGAAGGACAGAGGCAGTTCCCCATTGAGCTTATTGGAAGCTAGGGCCAAGTAGGTGAGGCTGGTACAAAATCCAAGCTTAGAAGGGATTGAAGAGTTTAAGGAATTATCACTAAGATCAAGGTATTTAAGCTCCCTGAGTTGGCCTATAGATGATGGAATTTTCCCTTCAAGGAAATTCCAAGCCAGGGCCAAGTAGGTGAGGCTGGTACAAAGACCAAGCTCAGATGGGATTGAAGAATCTAAGGAATTCATGTGAAGATCAAGGTACTGAAGGTCCCTGAGTTGGCCTATAGAAGGTGGAATTTTCCCTTCAAGGTGATTGGAAGCCAGGGCCAAGTAGGTGAGGCTGGAACAAAGACCAAGCTCAGAAGGGATTGAAGAGTTTAAGGAATTCTCTCTAAGATCAAGGTATTTAAGCTCAGTTAACTTGCCTATCTCCACAGGTATTTCTCCACTGAATAAGTAGTTGTGGCCCAAGTCCAAAGTTGTGAGCTTGGAGAGGTTGCCAATGGCTGATGGTATAGGTCCTTGGAAATAGTTGCCAGATAGGTTGAATTGGGTGAGATCGAGAAATGGGGTGAAGTTGAAATGGGTTAGTGTTGCAGAGATGTTGAAGTTGGAGAGGTCAATTTGGGAAACTTGTTTGCTGCTGTGGTCACAAACAATGGCATACCAGTTGCAAAGATTGTTGAGGTTAGCGAGGGACCATGAACTAAGACTGAGAGAAGATGGTGCATAAGAAAAATCGAAGGTGTTCTTCCAACTTACCAAAGCTTGTGCCTGTGTTTTTGGTTATGAAATGGCCTTGAATGGAAGCAAAGCAAGCAGGAAAATATGAAGGAGAAGAAGAAGATAAGTAGGGTTCTGAGTAGAGAAAACTCGTCCTTCCATGGTGGTTTGAGGAGTTAATGTTATGTTCCAAGCTTTATAGAAGGTTGATTCTCATGGTGGTTTGAGGAGTTAATGTTATGTTCCAAGCTTTATAGAAGGTTGATTCTTATTGTTATCATTTTCGTTCTTAAAATTCACTTGTAATTTGCATTATTTTTATTTATTTATTTTAATTTAAATTAAGAAGAAAATTTACTTTTTTGAAGTAATAGTTGTTGACTGAAGATGACATTTCATAATTGAGATATTAATGCAATTATAACTCAACCCAAAAGTGCAAGGTTGTTACGTTGATTACTGAAATTTCGCAAGTTAACATATTCTATGAGATAATATAAGCGTACATGTCCTCCACTTGGATCCTCTCAAAGTTAATATATAGTAATTAACCTACACCTCCCCCTTTGACTCAAATAATAAAAATGTTAGACGGTCAACTAGACTTGTGCCCTGCAATTTCTCATAGTCATCAAAGTCATAGAGTCATAGAGCTAGCTAAACCCCAATCACCCTAAGCCAAACCGGTCAAATTTTTGTTCATTCTTGTCCTTGTCAGTTGAAGAAAAAGCAGGACACTCAGCGGAATTAATGTATATAGACGTAATAGAAAGTCTGGCCCCTATATTAAGTCAGAAATTTCATTTTACAAAAAACAGAAAACTGGGCGTGTGTTCGTCGTATCTACTATGAATGGGCTGAGGAAGTTAAGCCATTATTCCAAACTGAAGAAAAGTATAGCCCGTATGTGAAGACGCAGAAAAATATTCACAATATTGTTCTCAAGCAGTCGACTTAAAATCTACAAATGAAGGGAAATTGCCTAAGTTAACTAAATATTGTACTAATGATTGTACAATTAATTGATTAGTTAGTAAGCTACAACATTTCCAAGATGCCTAAGTAATGAAATATTTGGACAAAAGTCTTACTGCAATATCCATATAAAATTGAACTACTTTAAAAATAATAATAAATATAAAATTGAACTACTAACAACTCATCTTACTTTTGTTTTTTTTCCTCTCTTCTTGGTAGGGTCTTCATAAGTCGTGTAAATTGCTGCTCGTCAAAGCCGTGTAAATTGAGGGCTTACTGTATCCAACCAACTTTTGACAAGTAATTAAAGTTGTTCTTGACTTAGAAAAACAGGGTAGCTTTCATATCTTGATCATCATTTTCAATTTCACAGTAGCTTCTCTACACGGACAACAAAAACAAAAAACAAAAACCACCCGCGTTATAGAGTTTCTAACCATAATTTGATATTTTAATTACATTAGAGTTGTTTATGTGTGTGACCGAATATCTTATATGAGAATTATATTTCCTTTCAACATGTTGAAAGGAAATTTGCAATTTAAAACATTGTTATACCAACATGCTAAAGTTTGGAATTTAGACCCATGGCCCGTTGTTTTGGAAAAAAAGGGCATCACGAGCAAAACTCATCAATTTGCCATGATTATGAGCTTTTTTGAGCGTTTGAGATCATTTAGCAGCCCAAAAAAAGTGTTTTAGTATTTTGCTAGTTTTTGGAAACTTGTGTTAATTTCCCTTTTTAATCATAGGGTTTCTAGGAGTATTTAAACCAACTTTAGCCAGTGGTTAGGGCATTATGCTATCATTCTGAATTCAATAAACTTAAGGTTTTCTCATATATGGTAGATTCCATGCTTGGGTTCTTTTAAGCTAATCGTTTGATTGTCTTCTATATTATCACACTGCATCAACATTGAAGTCCCAAATAGCAAGTTCAACATTTTATTATTCTTAGGGTGGGCGTGGGCTAGGTGAAGCACTCGTTGTTCATTGGGGCTCAAGTTCATTGAAGAATATTGAACTCTAACATCGGAAACTTAAATAAATAAATAAAATATATAATGAATGGTTTCACTACTAATAGCATTGAAGCTTTTTTTTATAAAAACTTCACACTTGTCAAACATATGGTTAAATTAAAGACAATATCAATATTGCTAGTTATAGACCGAGAGTTGTCCATAACATCATATTTCTCAGTAGCTTCTTTAATGCTAATGGGTTTTTGGACCTTTAATGCTAATAGTTTTTTTGGACGATTACCTTTTCAAAGCCAGACATGTGATGGTGAAAAATGATTACCACTTTCATAGACCAAGCCCTTTCCCGTCAAAAGACTTCAGGTTAGGTTGTTTGAGCTTGGGGGAAAGGCCTTTCCATGTAAAGGTGTAATTACCCCTTTTTGCTTTATTTAACTTTCTTCATTAAATTGAGAGAGGGAAGGCGTGGTTGACAAGCCACTTTGAGGAGGCGACTGGACTGGAGTGCTTTCATCAAATGGCATTTCATAATTGAGATATTAATGCAATGATAACTCAACCCAACTAGTTTTATTTTTTATCCTTCTAGTTTTATATCCCCATCAGCTTGTTGATGGTTAGCATGCCAAATGGTTCAGGAAGGGAAGGCAGACTACGAGCTGATAGTTTTTGTGCTACATAAAGCATTGTAGGTCGACACCCGGGACGCGTACGTATACAACCCAAGGCTAAACTCATCACAAGCACCACTGCCTTTGCCAATTCATTGCTTGGAGCCTCTAGCCTTTGGTCTAACAAATCCTTCAAAAGCAACTCTGCATTGTCCTCCATTGATTTTGATGATTCTGATAGTTGGGATTCTAGCAGATCCCCTGGGTGCCTTCCCATCATAACTTCCAGCGCCACCACTCCAAAGCTATACACATCACACTTATCCGTGACTCGCATTGTCAATGCAAGCTCTGCACATGAAGAGAAAAACAAACCAAGTTGTCTCAAAACATATCTCAGCCACCAAAAGATGATCCAAAAATGCACAACATTAAATTGGTATGTTACCTGGCGCCATGTAGCCAAATGAGCCAACAATATGGGTCCAGTTGGATGAATTGGCACTAATCACTCTTGCCGTTCCAAAATCAGAAAGTCGGGCTTCGAAGTCTGACTCGAGCAATACATTGTTGACAGTTACATCACGGTGCACAATTGGTGGAGAGCAGTCATGGTGCAAGTAAGAAAGTGCATAAGCTATTCCTTTCACAACTTTGACCCTTGTAGCCCATCCAAGTTCAGTTACCCCTTCAACCCCATACAATGCCTTTCCCAGGCTGCCTCTCTCTAAATATTCATAGAGCAAGAAGATACATCCCCTCCTTGAACAGAACCCATATAGCCGAATGATATTCCTATGCCTGACATTTGTCAGAGTTCGGATTTCATTCTCGAAACTTTGGAGATTGATTGCTAGAATGTCGTTAGAGTCTGACGTGTTAAGCCTCTTAACTGCGACAACTTGACCTGATAGCAACTCTGCCTTGTATACTCTTCCAAATCCTCCTTTTCCGATACAGTACTTCTCATGAAAATCGTCTATGGCCTTTACAACTTCCCCAAACGTAAATTTTACTTCTTCTTGCAATATCATTGACTCAAAATTCTCAAAGTTTTGAGCACTATTGATTTTCTTAAGAACACGCTTGGGTTTCTTATGGAACATAAGAATCAGGGAAATTGTAGTTGCAACCACTGATAAACCACAAACAGGTACAAGGACACCAATTATAACTTTGTTATGTTTTTTGGAATTGTCGGGGGCTTTTTGGATTTCCCGTGTGAAATTGTTGTTAGACAAATCAAAATTTATCATGAGTACGAAGGGAATATCTGTCGGGACTGGGCCATTGAGATAGTTGTTGGAAAGATTTAAGCTCTGAATTAATCGAAGTTTCCATAGTGTTAGAGGAATTGACCCAGAGAGGTGGTTTCTCGAAAGATCCAAGCTTCTCAAATATGATAATCTTCCTATATCTGGCGGAATTGAGGCAGAGAACTTATTATCATTCAGATAAAGCACATTGAGTTCTGTCAACAGTCCAATTTCTGGTGGAATATTCCCACTAAAGCTGTTGTGTTGAAGTTGCAAAGAGACCACTAAGGTCCAATTGGAGAGCAGAGAAGGCAACAGTGGACCGGTAAACCGGTTATCAAATAAACTCAGATCGGTGATGTCGTTCAGATTGGAGAAGGACAAAGGCAGTTCCCCATTGAGTTTATTGGAAGCCAGGGCCAAGTGGGTGAGGTTGGTACAAAGACCAAGCTCAGAAGGGATTGAATAATTTAATGAATTGTTACTAAGATCAAGGTACTGAAGCTCCCTGAGTTGGCCTATAGAAGGTGGAATTGGCCCTTCAAGGAGATTGTAAGTCAGGTTCAAGTAGGTGAGGCTGGTACAAAAACCAAGCTCAGAAGGGATTGAAGAATTTAAGGAATTGTTACTAAGATCAAGGTACTGAAGTTCCCTCAGTTGGCCTATAGAAGGTGGAATTTTCCCCTCAAGGTGATTGTTAGTCAGGTTCAAGTAGGTGAGGTTGGTACAAAGACCAAGCTCAGAAGGGATTGAAGAGTTTAAGGAATTCTCCCTAAGATCAAGGTACTGAAGTTCTCTGAGTTGGGCTATGGAGGATGGAATTGGCCCTTCAAGGGAATTCCACGCCAAGTCAATACGCTGAAGACCAGATATCAAACCAATATCTTCAGGAATAGCACCACTGAAGTTGTTTTGTGCTAAATGAAGGTGTTGAAGCTTGGGAAAGTTTGATGGCAGTGGTCCTTGGAATTGGTTGTTGGTGAGATTGAGATATTCAAGCTTGCCCATATTGGTAAATACTTGTTCTGGTATTTGGCCAGTAAAGATATTTCCAGACAAGTCAAGGAATGTCAAGTTCAAACATTTAGAAATAAATTCTGGGAATTCTGACTCAAATCTGTTTAGAGAAAAATCAAGGTATGTCAAAGAAGGCATGCCAGAAAATTTAGACCAGTAAGGATTTTCTAATAAGTCGTTTGCTCCAAGAATCAAAAACTGTACCTTTTGGAGATTGCTGAGCTGATAGGGAGTAGTACCACTAAGACGGTTTAAGTAGAAACTCAAATACTTTAGCTCTGTTAAGTTGCCTATCTCCACAGGTATTTCTTGATCGAAAAAGTTGTGGCCCAAGTCCAAAGTTGTGAGCTTGGAGAGGTTGCCAATGGCAGACGGTATAGGCCCTTCGAAATAGTTGCCAGATAGGTTGAATTGGGTGAGATTGAGAAATGGGGTGAAGTTGAAATTGGTTAGTGTTGCAGTGATGTCCAAGTTGGAGAGGTCAATTTGGGAAACTTGTTTGCTGCTCTGGTCACAAACAATGGCAGTCCAGTTGCAAAGATTGTTGAGGTTACTGAGGGACCATGAATGGAGAGAAGATGGTTCATAAGCAAAATAAAAGGTGTTCTTCCAACTTAGCAAAGCTTCTGCCTGTGTTTTTGGTGATGAAATGGCCTTGAATGGAAGCAAAGCAAGCAGGAAAATATGAAGGAGAAGAAGAAGATAAGTAGGCTTCTGTGCAGAGAAAACTCGTCCTTCCATGGTGGTTTGAGGAGTTAATGTTATGTTCCAAACTTTATAGAAGGTTGATTCTTATTGTTATCATTTTCGTTCTTAAAATTCACTTGTAATTTGCATTATTTTTATTTATTTATTTTAATTTAAATTAAGAAGAAAATTTACTTTTTTGAAGTAATAGTTGTTGACTGAAGATGGCATTTCATAATTGAGATATTAATGCAATTATAACTCAACCCAAAAGTGCAAGGTTGTTACGTTGATTACTGAGATTTCACAAGTCATAATAAAAATCCAATTTACTTCCTCCACTTGGACTCAAATAATAAAAATGTTGGAATGGAAAAAGTCACATGGGACGGTCCTACTATTTCCACGCGGCTAAACTAATAAAAATCTTTGGGTCAACTAGACTTGTGCCCTGCAATTTCCCATAGTCATCAGAGTCATAGATTAGTGCCTAAGTAACCAAATAAGTAATTGCAGGTAGAGACCCGGGACTCTGCAGATGTTAAAGTTAACATACATGGTAACAAAAGTTGTGTCCACTTAATAACGTTGTTTGTTATAACAACGACGGTGATTTCGCGTCGTGGTTTGACTATGCAAAAGATGACGGTCGATTTTACTACGGTTTGAAAACCCAATACACGACGGTGAATTCCCGTCGTCTTTTTCCTTTTCTATAGTAGTGCTCTTAAAAAACATAGAAAAACTCTTACTAGTTTCACACTTCTCTTCTATTTTTGTTTTGTAGAGCCCATTAGCCTGTTGATGGTCAACATACCAAATAGCAAGTTCAACATTTTATTATTCTTAGGGTGGGCGTGGGCTAGGTGAATGTTCGGTTCATTTTTACACATGATTTTTCATGTTATTCACCTATTATTTTGAGTTAGTTCTTGACATTTTATAGCTTTTTACTTCCTTTTGTGTTTTCTTAGATTTTGCCTTGATTAGAATGAAAATGAGCTAAAAGTGCATTATTGGTTATAAATTCTGATTTTGTTCATTTTCGTAGGTCAACTTCTTGGCATTGGATCAGCATGCTCCCGTACTCGGATGAGGTGAAGAACTTCATGAAACTTGTTCTAATGGATGTTGACTACAACATATCCGAATTTGGGCTCCATTGAGCAAGTATTGCCCACTCACCCGATCCAGCAATTGATCCTAACTTTGAAAATCTCTTTGGACCAATTTTACCCCAACTTAGTATGATCTTACTTCTACTTGTTATCATGCCATTTGGTAACAATAATTTACTTTAGTTAAGTGGAATTTTCTGAGTCAAAGGCAGCCTTGGGATATATTTAAAAACCAAAACCCACC
This sequence comes from Prunus fruticosa, assembly GCA_018703695.1. NCBI lineage: Eukaryota > Viridiplantae > Streptophyta > Magnoliopsida > Rosales > Rosaceae > Prunus > Prunus fruticosa. The sequence goes on along the minus strand of CM031924.1, from coordinate 40,105,432 downwards.
GTGGCAAGGAAACAAGGTGAAGACAATGGAAGGCTTTAACAAGAGAAATTGTTTTATATTAAAAGAAAAGCTGAAAAGGAGGAGAGAGAGGGGAGCAAAGGGAATGTGCATCAGCCTTTCAACGTGGAATTCCTGGGCATTCAACATTGGACAGAGTTTAGACAGGGATTGAGCAATTTTGAGAAAGAGAGCTACGGAAGGAAGAAGGGAGAAGTAAAGGAAGACTTCTACCATTGAAGACCTTAAGCTTCCATCACTTACAAATTCTGTAAACTCTTTTTAGTTTTATTTTGAATATGTGTTTGAAATAAGTATGAGGAACTAAACTATATAGCTAGGGCTTAGGCTGAAGCCCTAAACATGAATACCTTATTGTTTTGATGCTTGAGTGTATGAATTTCTAGACATTGTTGATGAATTCCCATTTACTAAAATAATTTATCCTTGATGTATGTTTTTTTTATTGATCATCTTTGAGAGCATGCTTCTTGAGGTTGTTGGGATTATATGCACCCTCATGTCTTCCTAAGCAACAAATGGATGAAGTAAGAGCCATCCATGTGAATTGGTTTCTTGAATGCCTAATGTAAACATCATGCTATTAGGATTCTTGTGATATTCATATTCTCTTTGAACTTAATGGGTTTTCCTTGTAATTGAATCGAAGTACTAAGCACACCTAGGTTCGATTATGGGGAGAGCACGAGTATTGTAGCACTAACCCTATACTCTACTTAATTTAGAGAGAATCATGCATCTTGAGCCACTAAACCGGTCTTGATTGCGAATATCTTCTTCAACACGTTTAGAGTGGAATGGAAAAAGTCACATGGGACAGTCCTACTATTAAATGGGTTCATTCTTGTCCTTGTCAGTTGAAGAAAAAGACATATAATGTATATAGACATAATATAAAGTCTAGCCCCTATATTAAGTTAGAAATTTCATTTAACAAAAAACAGAAAACCAAAAAAATGAAAAATAAAAAGGGGAAATAGATAGTTCTATATCCATAATCATGATGCAAACCTTTGTGTGTTCGTCGTATTTAATCATTCTTCTTCTTGCAATATCCTTGAATAAAATATCTATTATGAATGAGCTCAGGAAGTTAAGCATGGCCCAGCCATTATTATGGCATTTCATAATTGTTGAATAGAATATTCTTGAATAAAATAGTTGTTGACTGATTATGGCATTTCATAATTCAGATATTAATGCAATTATAACCATTTGTCCGGACATAATATAAAGTCTAGCCCCTATGTTAAGTTAGAAATTTCTTTTAATAAAAAACAGAAAACCAAAAAACAGAAAAATAAAAAAAGGGAAACAGAAAAATATAAAGTCTAGCCCAATTGTTCTCTAGCAGTAAACTTAAAATTTACAAATGAAGGGAAATTGCCTTAATTAGTCATTTCTGATCACCATAGTCAACGTCAGCAAATCTTAGGAAATTGCCTAAGTTAATCAAAAGTTGTGTGCTTGGTTTCCTCCACTTGACTGGCCGGTCTAGTCTTCCCCTCCCTTGGCCCTTGGCCCTTGGCCCCAGCCATTTATCCGGACGGAATATAAAGTAGCCCCTATGTTACGTTTCAAAAGTCTACCCCCCACGATTATGAGAAAAACTTTTCTGGCACGGAGATGCAAAGGTCAGCATCCACGTCAGTATCCCAAGCCAAATAACTGCTGACAGCTGTCAAATTCTTTTCACGCCTGCTCCATCGTCCGTCCTTGTTTCCCTCTGCTCCCCTAGAACGCAAATCCCCTTTGTCTCTCTCTCTTCTCAGTGAGTCTCCCTTTCATCTCTCCCTCTCTTTCCCTGGAACTCAAACCCCTTTTCTTTATCTCTCATCTCGCTGACGCTCTCTCTTTCTCTTTTTGTGTCGTCAATATTGGAGCCACACCTCAAATATTTATTTATTTTCATGTGTAATATTGTTTTCTTTATTGGAGCCACACCACACATCTCACTGAGGGTTAAAAATTCTCCTTTTCTTCATTCTTAGAATTGCATTATGGTTTCTGATAATTGGTTAAATTATTCTTCGAATCTCTTCTGTTATATATGGTAAGCTTCATATTGGAAAACAGAGAGGGAGTGGTAACTGATGAAGAGAGTTGGGAGAGAGAAAGAAAAGGAGAGTTAGTGAGAAAATAGAGATAGGAGGTGAGATATGAGAGAGAAGAATGGGGGTTTAAGTTGCAAAGGGAACACAGATGGAGCAGATGTGAAAAAAATATTTTGAGTGAGAGAGAAGAAAGGGGATTTTAGTTGCAGCTTGCAGGGAAGAGAGGTAGTGATGAAAGGAAGACTCCGTTAGAAGAGAGAGAAATAGAGGGAGAGATGAGAGAGAAGAAGAGGACTTTGAGTTGCAGAGGTGAACAAGGACGATGGAGCAGGCGTGAAAAAGACAATTTAGAGCTCGATGTGTCAAAAGTGCCACATAGATATTTAACAGTTATAAATAATATTTCATATCACTCTAACCAATTATCAAAGCTGATGTGGAATGAAGGTTGGAGGATCAACTGTTTATTTTTGACATCCCAAAAGCAAGATGTCAAATGAATATTTTATTATTTTTAAAGACAACTAACTGTTACTTTCATTTATAATTTTTAATTTTTATTTTTTTTTCTTCTTTATCTTTAATGATTTGACTGTTACAATAATTATTTATTTGACATATTGAGTGAAGTGTAAAACTGTGTAAATATCAAATTGCCATATCAGTCATCAATGTTTAGTATTTGACGGGAGATGTGAAAAGTGTTTGACAACTGTCAGGAGTTAATTGGCCTAGGTTAGTGACGTGGATGCTGACTTTGGTATCCCGTGCCAGGATAGGTTTTCTCATACCATTATATTTACCCAGCAATAATATTTTCTTATGAATTCAAGCACCCATGGCTATACGTACAATTAATTGATTAGTTAGTAAGGGAGCCAGCCAAGCTAGTTTGTGTAATTTGTGAGTGGACCCGGCTTCCTTTGAGGAGTTGGGACTGATAATACATTTTCTTTGAACATGTTGTTGCCTAGGTAGGTGAAAGGAAATTTGTAATTTAAGCATTATTGGACCAAAACTAGTACTACAAGAAGAAAGATTGTAAAATTGAGGAGAATGAAATCCCAAATAGTAAGTTCAAAATTTAATTAATAGTTAGTAACTATACAACATTTCCAAGATGCCCAATGTTAAATAACAAAGCAACCATGATTATATGTACAATTAATTGACTAGTTAGTAAGCTACAACACTTGACTGGCCTAAGTAACGAAATATTTGGACAAAAGTCAGGAATAAATCATATCAACATAAAATTGAACTACTTTAAAAAAATAAATAAATACAATCGTACAGTCTTACAATATGTAACATTCATATAAATCTAAGCAACTTTTGACGATATATAAGTTATAACCAACAAACTTAACAGCTTAAACCGAGGGGTTTACCTTCCCGTCACTTATTCGAATTCCAGAAAAAAGTGCTCCCCCTCCCCAATTGCTGTAAATAAAAAAATACAAAACTTAATAGCTTAATCTCAATCTCAAAAAACGTCGAAATTTGCAAACAGTTTAATTTATTGCCCACCACTCCGTGTCAATCTGAAAAATGAGACACAAGTTTTTGAAGTCCCTCTTAAAAATTATTGAAAAACTCTTACTAGTTTCACACTTCTCTTCTATTTTTGTTTTGTAGCGCCCATTAGCCAGTTGATGGTCAACATACCAAATAGCAAGTTCAACATTTTATTATTCTTAGGCTGGCCGTGGGCTAGGTGAAGCACTAGGGCTCAAGTTTTTTTGAAGAATATTGAACTCCTAACATCAGAAAATTAACAAAATAAATAAAATATATAATTAATCTGTTATTAGTAATAGCATCGAGGCATTTTTTTACAAAAATCTCACACTTGTCAAACATATGGTTAAATTGCAGACAATATCGATATTGCTAATTGTGGAGTGAGAGTTGGTCCATAACATCATATTTCCCAGTGGATTCTTTAATGGTAATAGTTTTTTGGACGGTTACCTTTTTAAAGCCAAACATGTGATGGTGAAAAAGTGTAATGCTACACTTATTATATTTTTATCCAATATTTCTATACTACATGACGTGACATGTTTATATTATATGCCACATCAATTAAATTAATGAAGTGTATTTTAATATACAAAGTTTAGTTAACAGTTTTTTTTAAAAAGTGTTAATAAATCATAAAAGAAAAGAAAATATTAAATTAATTTTAATTGATGTGACTATCCACCTCATCTGCCACATAAGGTGAATGTGGTATACAAATATGGTAAGAATAGCATTATTCGGTGAATAGTAAGATTCAAATGTGGTATACAAATGATTACCACTTTCATAGACCAAGATTTGAAATTATCAATTGAGTTTTCCACATGTGAAGTGCACTCAGTCTCATCATCAAATTCAATTCACACAGCCATCCAGAGGAATTAGGAGATTCATCACCGACCATCAAAATCAACTCACATGTGTAGTACGTTTTCGACAATATACAGGAAAGATGTTAGAAAATGAAATCTATATTGCCTAGTGTTCTTTACAACAAAGTTTTAAGGGTTTGTTTAGTATTGCTTATAAAAAGGCTAAAAATGCTTTTTGATATAAAAAATTATTTTAAAAAGGGATTTTTAACTTCAGTGGTCCTTAAACTTATACCTGAGTTTCAATTAAGTCCTTTTTTTTTTGGCAATTAAATTATCCAACTTTCATTCGTTCCAATTGAGTCGTTCCTCACATTTTGACCGTCAATTTAGTATTTACTTACCAAAGATGGGAGACGTCATGAATCGGGGAACTTAGATGGGGTAATCAAGGTATGAGAATTGGATCAACTACTCCCTCCTAGTTGATTTCATTCCCAATTTTGAGGGCATTCGATTGTGAATTTTAATGTGGAACCCACATAATCTTTTATTCCTTAAGTGTTAGTAAACGCATGGGAAGTCATGAATTGGAATCGTTCTATGTGTTAGTAAACACAGAAAAAGTAGGAATTAAACATGCCATAAGGGTTAAAGTAATTCATTTCAACTAAAATATTTTATTTTAAAATTAAAGTAAAATTTTGAAAAAATTGAAAAAAAAAACCCCAAACCATAAAATAATGAAAATATTTGTGAACAACCTAAAGTGAAACTAATAGTTGTTGACTGATGATAGCATTAACGGAGTCACAAATCGTAGGGTACTTAAAAGTGCCGGGTTTTCAGGCCTACCAAGAAGAAACAACACTAATAACAACTCATTACTTTTGTTTTTGTTTTTTTCCTGTCTTCTTGGTAACTTCGAATTGTTACTCGTCAAAGCCGTGTAGATTGAGGGTTTACTGTATTCAACCAACTTTTGACAAGTTTAAAGTTGTCTTGATTTAGAAAAACAACGTAGCTTTCATATCTTGATCTGCATTTTCAATTTCACAGTAGTTTCTCTACACAGACAACAAAAAACAAAAACAACCCCGCGTTATTTTATGTGTGTGAACTACTATCTTATATGAGAATTATATTTCCTTTCAACATGTTATTGCCTACATGCTAAAGTTTGGGTTTGGGCCATGGCCTGCTGTTTTGAAGAGAAAAATGTCATGAGCAAAACTCATCAATTTGCCATGATCATGAGCTTTTCGAGCGTCTGAGATATCATTTAGTTTTACTTTTTTGAACTAATAGTTGTTGACTGATGATGGCATTTCATAATTGAGATATTAATGCAATTATAACTCAAAACCCAAGAGTGCGTGGTTTAGTTTTCCCTTGGCCCCAGCCTTTTGTCCGGACATAATATAAAGTCTAGATAGTTCCCTTGCAATATCCATAATCATGATGTTAAGTCCCCTATGTTAAGTTAAAAATTTCATTTTAACAAAAAACAGAAATTCAAAAAACTGAAAAATTAAAAAGGGAAATAGATAGTTCCCTTGCAATATCCATAATCATGATGTCAATTAGAATATTGGTAAAACTTAAAAATTAAAAATTAAAACCATAGTCCTTTTATTTAGTATACCTATCCGTCAAACACTCGATTTGGTGGCAAAACTGGGCTTCAAACCCCTCAACCGCAACAACCGAATCGAAGTGTCCAAGCCATTGAAAAACTCACTCAATATGTCATATCTGCAAACAAGAAACAAAAAGAAGAAATAAGCCAACCCGGAAATCGAAGAAATCAAAATCAACCTAGAAATGCAGGAGCAGATCACATAAATATAACAGACAACTGAGATTCACAAAAGCTTACTTTTCTGGTGGCTTCTGGGAGCGGCCGACTCATTTCTTCTTTGGGCTTTCGTCGGGCCAAGAATCGATCTGGTCCGTCCGCGCTTTTGGCGGCGGCTCTTCTAATGTCGCCGATGGAGAATGTGATGTTGCCGTTTCGGGCTCGTCCAGGAGAATTTTTCGGATTTCTGAGGGGTTTTGGTGCTCAGTGTGTCATTGCCTAAGATTTGGGGCTTTGGGTCTAGGACTTTCTTTTCTCGGCTTCTGGGTGTCTTGGATTTGAAGGTTCCTAAGGAACTCATTGCAGAGATCAAATAGAAATGTGAGATTTGGAATCGAATCGAAAGGTGAGATTTTGAGGGTTCACAGTCTCAGAGAAGAAGAAGAAGAAGCAATAGCCATGTGGGGTTTTCCGGTATTTATCAAGGTCTCTGGAGGGAAAGATGAGCTGGCACTCTCGCGTGACCCGCTGCTTCCCGCCAAATAGATCCGTTGGCTCGCATCTTCTGTGGGCTAGTCGGCTAGTGGGCTAGTGGAACACCCGTTGTTTATTGGGCCTAAATCTAAATCACATATCCCATATTACCAAATTAACCAAAGATATTTTTTGAAGAAAATTGTGCAAGATATTTAGATAACTATGAAATGTCTGGTTAAGAAAATCTACTCAAATTTTAAACCAATAAAATTTGTTTTTATAGAAAATTAATACATTTTACATTATCTATCTATGTATACTATTATTAATAATTAAAAATATTTACCAAAAAAAAAAAAGATTGCTGGTAAATGAGTCACACATATAATCCAAAAAGAATAGAGATGAGTACTTAGGATGGTGCAGATTTTTATTCTTTTAGAATGAACGGTGCAGATGTATTAACATACATGGTATAAGAATTTCTCTTACACACAGAAAACTTTCCAACTAGTTTGATTTTTTATCCTTCTAGTTTTATATCCCCATCAGCTTGTTGGTGGTTAGCATGCCAAATGGTTCAGGAAGGGAAGGCAGACTACGAGCTGATAGTTTTTGTGCTACATAAAGCATTGTAGGTCGACACCCGGGACGCGTACATATACAACCCAAGGATAAACTCATCACAAGCACCACTGCCTTTGCCAATTCATTGCTTGGAGGCTGCAGCCTTTGGTCTAACAAATCCTTCAAAAGCAACTCTGCATTGTCCTCCATTGATTTTGATGATTCTGATAGTTGGGATTCTAGCAGATCCCCTGGGTGCCTTCCCATCATAACTTCCAGCGCCACCACTCCAAAGCTATACACATCACACTTATCCGTGACTCGCATTGTCAATGCAAGCTCTGCACATGAAGAGAAAAACAAACCAAGTTGTCTCAAAACATATCTCATCCACCAAAAGATGATCCAAAAATGCACAACGTTAAATTGTTATGTTACCTGGTGCCATGTAGCCAAATGAGCCAACAATATGGGTCCAGTTGGATGAATTGGCACTAATCAGTCTTGCTGTTCCAAAATCAGAAAGTCGGGCTTCGAAATCTGACTCCAGCAATACATTGTTGACAGTTACATCACGGTGCACAATTGGTGGAGAGCAGTCATGGTGCAAGTAAGAAAGTGCATAAGCTAATCCTTTCACAACTTTGACCCGTAGCCCATCCAAGTTCAGTTACCCCTTCAACCCCATACAATGCCTTTCCCAGGCTGCCTCTCTCTAAATATTCATAGAGCAAGAAGATGCATCCCCTCCTTGAACAGAACCCATATAGCCGAATGATGTTCCTATGCCGGACATTTGTCAGAGTCCGGATTTCATTCTCGAAACTTTGGAGATTGATTGCTGGAATGTCGTTAGAGTCTGATATGTTAAGCCTCTTAACTGCGACAACTTGACCTGATAGCAACTCTGCCTTGTATACTCTTCCAAATCCTCCTTTTCCGATACAGTACTTCTCATGAAAATCGTCTATGGCCTTTACAACTTCCCCAAACGTAAATTTGACTTCTTCTTGCAATATCATTGACTCAAAATTCTCAAAGTTTTGAGCACTATTGATTTTCTTAAGAACACGCCTGGTTTTCTTATGGAACATAAGAATCAGAGCAATCGTAGTTGCAACCACTGATAAACCACAAACAGGTACGAGGACACCAATTATAACTTTGTTGTTATTTTTTTTGGAATTGCACGCTCTAGTGAGGCCCTTAGCATATCCACACAAGCCAGAGTTTCCAACAAAAGTGTTGTCGGGGGCTTTTTGGATTTCCTGTGTCAAATTGTTATTAGACAAATCCAAATTATCCTGGAGTTCGGAAGCGAATCTCTGGCGGGAATGTGCCACTGAGATTGTTGTTGGAAAGATTTAAGCTCTGAATATATAGATTTTTCCATAATGTTAGAGGAATTGACCCAGAGAGTTGGTTTCTCGAAAGATCCAAGCTTTCCAAATATGATAATCTTCCTATATCTGACGGAATTGAGGCAGAGAACTTATTATGATTCAGATGAAGCACATTGAGTTTTCTCAACAGCCCAATTTCTGGTGGAATATTCCCACTAAAGCTGTTTTGTTGAAGTTGCAAAGAGACCAATAAGGTCCAATTGGAGAGCAGAGAAGGCAAGAGTGGACCGGTAAACCGATTATCAAATAAACTCAGATTGGTGATGTCGTTCAGATTGGAGAAGGACAGAGGCAGTTCCCCATTGAGCTTATTGGAAGCCAGGGCCAAGTAGGTGAGGCTGGTACAAAATCCAAGCTCATAAGTGATTGAAGAGTTTAAGGAATTATCACTAAGATCAAGGTATTTAAGCTCCCTGAGTTGGCCTATAGATGATGGAATTGGCCCTTCATGGTGATTGGAAGTCAGGTCCAAGTAGGTGAGGCTGGTACAAAGACCAAGCTCAGATGGGATTGAAGAGTCTAAGGAATTCATGTTAAGATCAAGGTACTGAAGTTCCCTCAGTTGGCCTATAGAAGATGGAATTTTCCCTTCAAGGAGATTGTTACTCAGGTCCAAGTAGGTGAGGTTGGTACAAAGACCAAGCTCAGAAGGGATTGAAGAGTTTAAGGAATTCTCTCTAAGATCAAGGTACTGGAGTTCCCTGAGTTGGCCTATAGATGATGGAATAGCACCACCGAAGTTGTTTTGTGCTAAATTAAGGTGTTTGAGCTTGCCGAGATTGGTAAATACATGTTCTGGTATTTGACCAGTAAAGAAATTTCGAGACAAGTCAAGGAATGTCAAGTTCAAACATTTAGATATAAATTCTGGGAATTCTGAATCAAGTCCTATTCGAGAAAAATCAAGGTATGTCAAAGAAGGCATGCCTGAAAATTTAGACCAGTCAGGAGTTTCTAAGAAGTAGTTTCCTCCAAGAATCAAAAACTGTACCTTTTGGAGATTGCTGAGCTGATAGGGAATAGTACCATTAAGAACGTTGCCGTAGAAACTCAGATACTTGAGCTCTGTTAACTTGCCTATCTCCACAGGTATTTCTTGTTCGACAAAGTAGTTGTGGGCCAAGTCCAAAGTTGTGAGCTTGGAGAGGTTGCCGATGGCTGATGGTATGGGCCCTGTGAAACTGTTGCCAGATAGGTTGAATTGGGTGAGATTGAGAAATGGGGTGAAGTTGAAATGGGTTAGTGTGGCAGAGATGTCGAAGCTGGAGAGGTCAATTTGGGAAACTTGTTTGCTGCTGTGGTCACAAACAATGGCAGTCCAGTTGCAAAGATTGTTGAGGTTAGTGAGGGACCATGAAGGGAGAGAAGATGGTGCATAAGAAAAATCAAAGGTGTTCTTCCAACTTAGCAAAGCTTCTGCCTGTGTTTTTGGTGATGAAATGGCCTTGAATGGAAGCAAAGCAAGCAGGAAAATATGAAGGAGAAGAAGAAGATAAGTAGGGTTCTGAGCAGAGAAAAGTCCTCCTTCCATGGTGGTTTGAGGAGTTAATGTTATATTCCAAGCTTTATAGAAGGTTGATTCTTATTGTTATAATTTTCGTTCTTAAAATTCCACTTGTAATTTGCATGATTTTTATTTATTTATTTATTTTAATTTAAGTTAAGAAGAGAGAATTTACTTTTTTGAACTAATAGTTGTTGAATGATAATGGCATTTCATAATTGAGATATTAATGTAATTATTACTGAGATTTCACAAGTTAACATATTCTATAAGATAATATAAGCGTACATGTCCTCTACTTGGATCCTCTCAAAGTTAATATATAGTAATTAACCTACATCTCCCCCTTTGACTCAAATAATAAAAATGTTAGACGGTCAACTAGACTTGTGCCCTGCAATTTCTCATAGTCATCAGGAAGTTAAGCCATTATTCCAAACTGAAGAAAAGTCTAGCCCGCATGTGAAGACTGAGAAAAATATTCACAATATTGTTCTCAAGCAGTCGACTTAAAATCTACAAACAAATGAAGGGAAATTGCCTGTTGGTCATTTCTGATCACCATAGTCAACGTCAGCAAATCTTGGGAAATTGCCTAAGTTAACTAAATGTTGTATCCACATATACCAATATCTTCTACTTATGATATGAATTCAAGCACCCATCATATGTAACAATTATTAGATAGTAAATTACAACATTTCCAAGGCTGCCTCTCTCTAAATATTCATAGAGCAAGAAGATGCATCCCCTCCTTGAACAGAACCCATATAGCCGAATGATGTTCCTATGCCGGACATTTGTCAGAGTCCGGATTTCATTCTTGAAACTTTGGAGATTGATTGCTGGAATGTCGTTAGAGTCTGACATGTTAAGCCTCTTAACTGCGACAACTTGACCTGATAGCAACTCTGCCTTGTATACTCTTCCAAATCCTCCTTTTCCGATACAGTACTTCTCATGAAAATCATCTATGGCCTTTACAACTTCCCCAAACGTAAATTTTACTTCTTCTTGCAATATCATTGACTCAAAATTCTCAAAGTTTTGAGCACTATTGATTTTCTTAAGAACATTGATGCGGACATCATTAGTTAGTTTCCTGATTTATTAGTTTCCTAGATTCTCCAGTTTTCCAGATTTCACTAGGATTTTAGTTTCCAGATTTTAGTAGGATTTGATTTAAGTTTCCTAGTTTATTTTTACTTAGTTCCTTGGTGGACTAGGATTTCTGTTTTAGTAAGGGATTTTTATCCTATTGTCTCTAGGTTTTAGTTTGCTATAAATACCCCCCATGTAGTTCTTTAAAATTCAGTTGTTGAGATATAAAGAAAAGCTTATTTTCCAGAGATTGGAGACTACTTGGTGTGAAGCCAAACCCCTGGAGTGATTCCAGACCTATCCTTGTTCGTTCTATTTTCTGTTTCCCATTGTTTTCGCTTCCGCTAAACTACATAAATACTCAATACACCCATATCCTACATCAAACACGCTTGGGTTTCTTATGGAACATAAGAATCAGAAGAATCAGAGCAATTGTAGTTGCAACCATCTGATAAACCAATTATAACTTTGATGTTATTTTTTTTGGGCCGTGTGAAATTGTTATTAGACAAATCAAAATTCTCTAGGAGTTGGAAGGCAATCTCTGTCGGGAATGGCCCATTGAGATTGTTGTTGGAAAGATTTAAGATCTGATTATTTAAAAGGTTGCTTAGTGTTAGAGGAATTGACCCAGAGAGGTGGTTTCTCGAAAGATCCAAGCTTCTCAAATCTGATAATCTTCCTATATCTGACGGAATTGAGACGGAGAACTTATTATCATTCAGATAAAGCACATTGAGTTCTGTCAACAGTCCAATTTCTAGTGGCATATGTTGGAATTGGTATGAAATCAGGTTTGTATTCCTAACTAAGATAGGAATCCGAGTTGTATTTTGTATAGGAAACTTGGACTCAGGTTTCCAGTTGGTTTTGGGATTCCTAACTTAGTTTAGGATTAGTTCTATGGTTAGGTTATCTAGTATATATATAGGTAAGCCTTATTGTGTATGTGTAGCGAATTTGAAGAGACTTGTAAGGCAGGAGAACTCTTGAGAAGATTAAGTGAGTTCTTTTGTAAAACTTTGTTCATTAATAAAGTTAGCTTCCGATTGTTCAATCTTGTGTGGTTGTTCTTGGTTTAATCATCTTGTTGTGATCCAACAAGTGGTATCAAGAGCCTGGTTTTGTGATTAAGCCAAAACAATGACAAAATCTGAAGACCTCAGCAAGAGTGGAGAAGATGGGGGCACAAGAGGTAACCAAAACCTCGGTGCAAAGTGCTAGGTTGGAAATCGAGAAGTTCGTCTGGACCAATAACTTCGCTATGTGGCAGTGTGAAGTAAAGGATGTGCTGATACAACAAGGACTACTTATTGTGCTTGGAGATATGCCTATGTCGATGAAGAAGGAGGAATGGCAGCGTCTAAATGCGTATGCATGCTCCACAATTCGGTTGTGCCTTGGCAAGGCACAAAAGTATGGTGTCATGAATATTTCATCGGCCAAGGAATTATGGGATTCACTGGAGTCCAAGTATTTGAAAAAAAGTGCAGAAAATAGGCTTTACCTTAAGAGTAAGCTTTATCGTTTCCAAGTATAAGGAAGGAACAAAGATGATGGATCATCTCGAAGAGTTTAACAAGATGATTGCTGAATTGTTGAACTTAGAGGAGACGATCAAGGATGAAGACAAAGCTTTGATCTTGATGAATTCTTTGCCTGAAACCTATGAATCATTTGTTACGACATGGATTTATGGTAGAGAAACTCTTAAATTTGATGAGATCTCAAGTGCGGTAATGAATCATGAAGTTCGAAATCTTGATAGACAAGAGAGGAACAATTCTGAAGCATTAATGGTGAGAGGAAGATCACAGGAAAGAAAGTATGCAGATAGGAAGAAGAGCGAGTCTAGCACAAGAGGAAACTCAAGCAACAGGAAATTCTTGGATAAGGATGAGTGCGCCTTTTGCCAGGAGAAAGGGCATTGGAAGAAGGATTGTCCTAAAATCAAGGCTAAAAACAAACATGAAGATTCAGAGGCAAACGTTGTTGAAGTCGATGATGAGGATTTTGTTTGTGCTTTAACAGCAGCGGAAAGCATAGACTACGTGAATCAATGGGTGCTTGACATTGGATGCACTCATCATATGACTTCCCAACGTCATTGGTTTTCATCTTTCAGAAGTCTCACTGGAACTGTGTACATGGGTGACGATAATCCATGTTCCACACAAGGGATTGGCAGCGTTATGATTAAGCATCATGATGGTGCAGTTCGAGAGTTACAAGGAGTAAGATATGTTCCAAACCTCAAGAAGAATTTAATTTCTTTAGGTACCCTTGAATCTCAGGGTTGCAAGTTTTATTCTGAAAAGAATATGCTTAAGGTAGCTAGAGGGGTATTAGTGATGATGAAGGCCCCTAGAAGAGGTTTGCTTTACTTATTGGAGGGCGAAACCATTGAAAAACAGGTGGCTATGGTGGTAGAAGATAATCAAGCTGATACATCTTCTCTATGGCATATGAGGTTGGGGCATGTGGGAAACAAAGCGCTGAAAGGGTTGATTAAACAAGGGGTTCTCAAGGGAGCCAAAAGTGGAGAAATAGTTTTTTGTGAACACTGCGTTCTTGGCAAGCAAACAAAGGTACAATTTGGCACTGCAATCCATCAAACTGAGGGGATATTGGATTATGTACACTTGGATGTCTGGGGACCTGCAAAGAATGAATCTCTAGGAGGGAAGAGATGGTTTGTGTCCTTCATTGATGATTACTCACGAAGATCATGGATTTATATGATGAAGCACAAACATGAGGTATTGAATATTTTCTTGGAATGGAAAAATATGGTTGAAAAGAAGACTGGCAAGAAGGTGAAAGTCCTAAGAAGTGATAATGGCGGGGAGTATATTTCTGATCCCTTCTTTGAGATATGCAAAAAGAAAGGTATTACTCGTCATTTTAGTGTTAGAGAAACACCACAACAAAATGGAATTGCAGAATGGTTGAATCGAACATTGTTGGAAAAGGTGAGATGTATGCTTTCACAAGCAAAATTGCATAAAAGATTTTGGGCAGAGGCATTAAATTATGCATGCCATATTTTGAATCGTCTACCTTCTACAACTCTAAGTGGCAAGACTCCAATAGAATTATGGTCAGGAAAAGTAGCTCAAGACTATGAAAGACTAAGGGTCTTTGGGTGCGATGCTTACTACCACGTGAAGGAAAACAAATTGGATCCAAGAGCAAGAAAAGCTATCTTTTTGGGGTTCAACCATGGTGTCAAGGGATTCAGGTTGTGGGGCATAGAATTCAAGAAGGTAGTAGTGAGCAGAGATGTGACGTTTAATGAATCCCATATGAAACTCAACGAAGACAGGAAGGGTGTCCATGAGGTGGAGCTATCATCCAATAGTTCTGGAAAAACAAGCACCGAGGATGATGTTCACAGTGAAGAAGAAGATTGTGTCAACCAAGAAATGAGACAAGATGAAGAAGTCGTTAATGATGATGTTCGAGAAGAATGCATTGCTAAGAGGAAAGGAAAAAGAGAGATTGTGCTCCCTGCCAGATTAAAAGATTGTGTTGCATGCATGGCATACGCGTTACCAGTAATTGAAATCGATATCCCTACAAGTTTTACTGAAGCAACAAGGAGTGGAGAAGCAAAGCACTGGCATGAAGCTATGGATGACGAGATGTTGTCACTCATGAAGAATAAAACCTGGGAAGTGGTGGAGTTGCCTAAGGGAAGAAAGGCTATTGGATGCAAGTGGGTATATGCAAAGAAAGATGGAATAGATGATGTAAGTCCGGTAAGGTTCAAAGCCAGACTAGTGGCTAAAGGTTATGCTCAGAAGGAAGGAATAGATTATAACGAAATATTTTCTCCCGTAGTGAAACACTCATCCATCCGAATTCTACTTGCACTAGTGGCGCAATTTGATCTCGAGTTAGTTCAGTTGGACGTAAAAACTGCTTTTTTACATGGGAATTTGTCTGAAGAGATTTACATAAGGCAACCTGAAGGCTATGAAGAAAAAGGAAAGGAGGGGCTAGTTTGCAAGCTCAACAAGTCACTATATGGTTTAAAGCAGTCACCAAGGCAATGGTATTTGAGGTTTGATAAGTTTATGAAGGATCAAGACTATACTAGAAGTCATTACGATCATTGCGTGTATCACAAGAAATTAAGTGGAGGTACATATGTCTACTTATTAATTTATGTAGATGATATGCTTATTGCCTCAAGTGACATCACCGAAATTAGAAAGCTTAAAGCTCAGATGCAGAAAGAGTTTGAGATGAAAGATCTCGGTGAAGCAAGAAAGATTTTGGGGATGGAAATCACACGAAACAGGAAAGAGAGAATGGTGTATTTGTCGGAGAAACAATATTTGGAAAAACTTCTACTCAAGTTTGGCATTAAGGGGGAAACCAAACCTGTGAGTACACCTCTTGCTCCTCATTTCAAATTGAGTGCTCAACTATGTCCTAAAAGTGATGAAGAAAAGGCTAAGATGAAAGATGTTCCGTACTCCAGTTTGATTGGAGGATTGATGTACGCCATGGTATGTACTCGGCCTGATATTGCTCATGCAGTTGGAATGGTTAGTAGGTTTATGCATAATCCTGGAAAAATGCATTGGGATGCTGCTAAATGGATACTACGATATCTTCATGGAACAAGAAATATAGGAATTTGTTTTGAAGGGAATAATGGAGATATTGATAAATTCTCAATTGGTTATGTGGATTCGGACTTTGCCAGTGATTTAGACAAAAGAAGGTCTACAACAGGTTATGTATTTACTATGGCGAAAGGTCCAATATGTTGGAGATCAATACTACAACCAACCGTTGCTCTATCAACAACAGAAGCTGAATATATGGCGATGGCTGAGGCCATTAAGGAAGCTATTTGGACACTTGGATTGATTGAGGATCTGGGTGTAAATCAACACAAATTGGATGTGTATTGTGATAGTCAAAGTGCTATTTACTTGGCAAAGTATCAGGTACATCATGCGAGGACCAAACATATAGATGTGAGATATCATTTTGTTCGAGAGGTTATAGCTGAAGGTGAAATTCTAGTCAAGAAGATTGCTACGGCTGATAATCCCGCTGATATGTTAACAAAGATAGTTGGTGTATCAAAGTTTAAGCATTGCTTGGATTTGGTGCACATTAGACAAGCTTGAAAGCTTGACAATGGTGGAGCAATGGAAGCAGATGAAGGTCTCTGATGTGGATTTCTTACCAAGGTGGAGATTGTTGGAATTGGTATGAAATCAGGTTTGTATTCCTAACTAAGATAGGAATCCGAGTTGTATTTTGTATAGGAAACTTGGACTCAGGTTTCCAGTTGGTTTCGGGATTCCTAACTTAGTTTAGGATTAGTTATATGGTTAGGTTATCTAGTATATATATAGGTAAGCCTTATTGTGTATGTGTAGCGAATTTGAAGAGACTTGTAAGGCAGGAGAACTCTTGAGAAGATTAAGTGAGTTCTTTTGTAAAACTTTGTTCATTAATAAAGTTAGCTTCCGATTGTTCAATCTTGTGTGGTTGTTCTTGGTTTAATCATCTTGTTGTGATCCAACAGCATATTCCCACTAAAGCTGTTGTGTTGAAGTTGCAAAGAGACCACTAAGGTCCAATTGGAGAGGCAGAGAAGGCAACAGTGGACCGGTAAACCGATTAGCAAATAAACCCAATTCATTGATGTAGTTCAGATTGGACAAGGACAGAGGCAGTTACCCGTTGAGTTTATTGGAAGCCAGGGCCAAGTAGGTGAGTCTGGTGCAAAAACCAAGCTCAGAAGGGATTGAAGAGTTTAAGGAATTTTGTTGAAGATCAAGGTACCGGAGCCCTTTGAGTTGGCCTATAGAAGGTGGAATTTTCCCTTCAAGGTGATTGGAAGCCAGGTCCAAGTAGGTGAGGTTGGTACAAAGACCAAGCTCAGATGGGATTGAAGAGTCTAAGGAATTCATGTGAAGATCAAGGTACTGAAGTTCCCTCAGTTGGCCTATAGAAGGTGGAATTTTCCCTTCAAGGTGATTGTGAGCCAGGTCCAAGTAGGTGAGGCTGGTACAAAGACCAAGCTCAGATGGGATTGAAGAGGCTAAGGAATTCACGTGAAGATCAAGGTGCTGGAGCTCTCTGAGTTGGCCTATAGAAGGCGGAATTTTCCCTTCAAGGTGATTGGAAGCCAAGGCCAAGTTGGTGAGGCTGGCATAAAAACCAAGCTCAGAAGGGATTGAAGAATTTAAGGAATTGTTACTAAGATCAAGGTGCTGGAGCTCTCTGAGTTGGCCTATAGAAGGCGGAATTTTCCCTTCAAGGTGATTGGAAGTCAGGTCCAAGTAGGTGAGGCTGGTACAAAGACCAAGCTCAGATGGGATTGAAGAGTCTAAGGAATTCATGTGAAGATCAATGTCCTGAAGTTCCCTCAGTTGGCCTATAGAAGGTGGAATTTTCCCTTCAAGGTGATTGTAAGTCAGATTCAAGTAGGTGAGGCTTTTACAAAGACCAAGCTCAGATGGGATTGAAGAGTCTAAGGAATTGTTGTGAAGATCAAGGTCCTGAAGTTCCCTGAGTTGGCCTATAGATGATGGAATTTTCCCTTCAAGGGAATTCCAAGCCAAGTCAATACTTTGAAGACCAGATATCAAACCAATATCTTCAGGAATAGCACCACCGAAGTTGTTTTGTGCTAAATGAAGGTGTTTAACCTTGGGAAAGTTTGATGGCAGTGGTCCTTCGAATTGGTTGTTGGTGAGATTGAGATATTCAAGCTTGCTCAGATTGGTAAATACTTGTTCTGGTATTTGGCCAGTAAATAAATTTCCAGACAAGTCAAGGAATGTCAAGTTCAAACATTTAGATATAAATTCTGGGAATTCTGAATCAAGACTCATTAGAGAAAAATTAAGGTATGTCAACGAAGGCATGCCGGAAAATACAGACCAGTCGGGAGTTTCTAAGAAGTGGTTGGCTCCAAGATGTAAAAATTGTACCTTTTGGAGATTGCTGAGCTGATAGGGAATAGTACTGTTGGAAAAATGGCTCACCTAAAGATACAAGGATGTTTTGGCAGCTGAAAAATGAAGATTTTGAATCTGCCTAAAAGCGACCGGTCGCTGGACATTTGCGACCGGTCGTTTTACACAGAAACGAAGTCTGTAGGGAAGTCGACGAGCGACCGGTCGCTATCTCCTTGCGACCGGTCGTCGATAGAGCAAGCGATCGGTCGCACGCCATTTACGACCGGTCGTTTTGTCACAGAAACGAATTGGAGCCATGACGTTTTTTCTTACGTGTTTTCAACTGTGTTTTCGATGGCTATCGCTTTCCACATGATTTCAGAGGCTTGTGGGTCACTTCTGAGGTGTAAGAACGTTGACTACCTGCTGGATAGTTGGGAGAGCACTCATGGCAAATTAGTTATCTTATTTCAAAGATATCACTCTCCATTTTCTGGTGTAAGTGGGAGGTGGCTGAGTGGAATGTTATTTACCTACTTGATCTGACATTTAGTCTAAGTTATTGACTAAAAGAGGAACGTGGAGGACAAAGATGGTGCCTTATCTTATGTCCATTGGCTTGTGTAGGAAATGGGGTGAAGTAAGATAACATAAGAGGAGAAAACAAGTTGAATAATTGTAAGTGGAATAAGCTGGAATTCTGAGTTGTCAAGAGATAGAGTTTTCAGTTTTGTCAAGATAGCCAAGGGGAGAGCAAGAAAGTTCTCTAAGTGTATCAAGGTATTGAGCAAGGGTGAGAGAGAAACAGATTGTGAGGGTAGTGTTCTAAGGGGGTTTCCTTTTGTAAACCAAAGTTGTAACCTATCTTCAGTTAGTGAAATTTCTCAAGGTGATCACCAAAGAGGATGTAGGCAATTTGCTGAACCTCTATAAACACTTGTGACATTTGTGCTTGGTTAATTTGTGTGTGTAAGAATCATCCATCATTGAGTTCTTTGTCTAAAGTCCATCAACAACAAGATCTTTAAGGGCAGTGAGTTTATCAGAAATTCACAACAAGTGGTATCAGAGGCTGTGTTTGGCAGCTGGAACTAGTTCTTCTCTTGGAGTGCTAGTGTGTTGAAGATGGCAAGTGACTTAGAAGCTGAGAGTGGTAGCAGTTCACATCATGTGAAGCAACCACAGGTAGCAAGCATGAAGGTGGAGTTAAAGCCTTTCACAGGGAAGGAGAACTTCACTCTTTGGCAACGAAGGATGAAGTCAGCTCTTACACAACAACAACTCCATGTTGTGTTGGTTGGCAAGGAGAAGAAGCCAGCAAGCATGACGGATGATGAGTGGGGAGTTCTTGACGAGTTAGCCAGAGGAGCCATCGAAAACTACCTCTCCGATGAGGTGCTCATCAACGTGATAAAGGATACGGCGAAGCAAACATGGGAGAAGCTCGAAGAAATGTTTGCAGGGAAGTCGTTGTCCAACAAGCTCTTCCTCAAGGAAGAACTCCTGAATCTTAAGATGGAGGAGGGAGGAAATCTAATGGAACATCTAAGTAGTTTCAATAGATGTGTTGCTGACTTGCAGAGAATGGATGTGAATTATAGTCCGGAGGATAAGGCTCTTATGTTGTTGACATCCTTACCTCCGTCCTATAAACATTTCCGGACCACTCTTATGTTCGGGAAGGTTACTCTTGATTTTGAGCCTGTGGTGCAAGACATCATGACACACCATAGGATGACTCAACGTTCGGGAGAAAACTCTCAAGGTGAAGGTCTAGTTGCAAAGACCGGAGAGAGAGGCCGTTCAAAGAAGCGTGATGGCAAGAAAGGCAATAGAGGAATGTCCAAATCCAAGGCAAAGGAAGGTTGTTTCGAGTGTGGGTCAAAGGAGCACTGGAAAAGAAATTGCCCCATATGGAAGGAGAAGAAGAACAAAGGGAAGAATGCAGCAAACACAGCTGAGTTTGTCACTGAGAGTGATGGTGAGCTTTTGTGTGTTAATAGCAATGTTAAAACAAATGCATTGGCTAATTCTTCAAGGTGTTCCTCTTCCGATTGGATTTTGGATTCTGGGTGCTCATATCATATGTGCTCAAACAAGGAGTGGTTTGACACGTATGAGAAAGAAGATAGCAGTGAAGTGATGATGGGGGATGGCTCAATGTGTAGAGTCAAAGGCACCGGTACAATCAAGGTGAAGATGCATGATGGGGCTGTTAGGACACTTGGAATGGTAAGGCACATTCCAAAGTTGCGTAAGAATCTCATTTCCCTTGGAACTCTTGATAAGAATGGTTATTCATTCAAAGCAAATGGAGGGAAACTCATAGTCTCAAAAGGTTCACTTGTGATTATGAAGGGAGAAATTCAACCTAACTGTCTATATAGGTTGTGTGGTACAACAATCATAGGTGGAGCAGCTGTATCTACAAGCAAGGACTCGGAAGATGAAACTCAGCTTTGGCATTTGAGGCTAGGGCACATGAGTGAGAGGGGCATGCAGGAACTACACAAAAGAAAGTTGTTGAAAGGTGTTCAAAGTTGCAAGCTTGAGTTCTGCAGATTTTGTACAATGGGAAAGCAATCAAAAATAGCTTTCAAGCAGCGAAACAAAGAGGAAGAAAGCACAGGTGTGCTAGATTATATTCACACGGATGTATGGGGGCCATCACCGGTTAAATCGAAGGGTGGAGCTCGCTATTTTGTGACTTTCTTGGATGATTTTTCCAGGAAGGTTTGGGTCTACTTCATGAAGGAGAAATCTGAGGTCTTCACCAAATTCAAAGAGTGGAAGGCGGAAGTAGAGAACCTAACCGGAAGAAAGATCAAGATCCTAAAGAGTGACAATGGTGGTGAATATAAAGACAGCAAGTTCCTTGAGTTTTGTAGAAGTGAAGGCATTAAAAGGCACTTTACCGTAAAGAAGACACCCCAACAAAATGGAGCTGCGGAGAGGATGAACCGAACTCTCATGGAGCGTGAGAGATGTATGAGAATTCATGCAGGATTGCCCGAATCTTTTTGGGCAGAAACGGTTAACCACGCTGCCTATTTGGTTAACCGATCGCCTTCAAGAAATCTTGAGTTCAAATGTGCAGAGGAGGTATGGTCTAATAAGTCAATTGATTATTCGAATCTTAAGGTGTTTGGATGCAGTGCATATGCACTTATTCCTAGTGATGAAAGATCCAAGTTGAAGCCAAAGTCTCTTGAATGTATTTTCATTGGATTTGAGAGTGGTGTGAAGGGCTACAAGCTATGGGATCATGTGAACCACAAGAAGATACTCAGCAGAAATGTTGTGTTTGATGAGAAGACCATACCTATGAACAAAGTCAAGAATTCAGAGGCAAAGGAGGATGTTGTTGAGAAAGAAACAACCATTGAAGTTCCACTCAAGAAGGTGTCAAGAAAGACTTCTCAGAAACAGCCAACTGAAGACGTTAGAGGAGGAGGTGGAGTCTGACATTGAAGAGGAAGAAGCTGGGCAGCATCAACAACACACTCAAGAAGAAGAAGAGGCTCAAGAACAGGTGGAGCCATCATCTATAGCTCGGTCCAGGCCCAAGAGAACCATCAAACCACCTCAAAGGTTTGGATGGGAGATGGATGCAGTTCACTATGCCCTAAATGCTAGTGAAGAAGAACCAACCACGTTCCAAGAGGCTGTTGAGAACAAGGAACGGGAAAGTTGGATGGAAGCTATGATGCAAGAGATGGAATCTCTACACCAAAACTCAGTTTGGGAGTTTAGGAAGAAAGAAGAAATGCATGAGAAGGGTGCCACCTTATTCAAAGCTCGGTTGGTGGCAAAAGGATTCTTGCAAAAGGAGGGAGTTGATTATGATGAAATCTTCTCTCCGGTGGTGAAACATACTTCTATACGGCTACTACTCTCCATAGTAGCACAAGAGGACATGGAGGTGGAGCAAATGGATGTGAAGACTGCTTTCCTTCATGGTGAATTGGAGGAAGACATCTACATGTGCCAACCTCAAGGGTTCATTGAAGCAGGGAAGGAAAATCTGGTTTGTAGGTTGAAGAAGTCTTTATATGGGCTGAAGCAATCTCCAAGACAGTGGAATAAATGCTTTGATTCTTACATGATGAAGATTGGGTATAGAAGATGTGAATCTGATTGTTGTGTTTACTCTCATGCATTCAAGGATGGTAACTTCATCCTTTTGCTTCTTTATGTTGATGACATGCTAATTGCATGTAAAGACATGTCAAAAATCCAGAATTTGAAGACATTGCTTGGAAGGGAGTTTGACATGAAGGATCTTGGTGCTGCACAAAAGATCCTAGGAATGGAGATAAGGAGAGGCAGAAATGAAGGCAAGTTGTGGTTGTCACAAAGCAAGTACATTTCCAAGGTACTTGAAAAGTTCAATATGATGGATTGCAAGCCGGTGTCTACTCCTTTGGCGGAGCATTTTAAGTTAAGTGCTCAGCTATGTCCTTCTACGGAAGAAGAGAATGAATATATGAGTAAAGTTCCATATGCAAGCTTGGTAGGGTGTCTCATGTATGCAATGGTTTGTACACGCCCCGACTTAGCTCAAGCCGTAAGTGTGGTGTCAAGGTATATGGCGAATCCTGGAAAGCAACATTGGGCAGCAGCAAAATGGATTCTCAGGTACTTGAAGGGCACCAAAAGGCTTGGGATATTGTTTGAAAGACAACAAGGAAAGGCATGTGTGTCGGGGTTTGTAGATTCTGATTATGCTGGAGATCTTGACAAGAGGAGATCCACCACAGGATATGTCTTCACTTGTGGTGGAGGACCGATTAGTTGGAGAGCAGTGTTACAATCGGTTAGTGCCTTGTCTACTACGGAAGCGGAGTATATGGCTTTAACGGAAGCTTCAAAAGAAGCGGTATGGCTGAAGAGATTGGCAAAGGAATTCGGGATTACTCAAGACTTGGTGGTGATTCAAAGTGACAGTCAAAGTGCTATATGCTTAGTGAAGAATCAAGTGTTCCATGGAAGGTCCAAACACATTGATGTGAGATACCACCGGATAAGGGATTGGGTGAATGATGGAGACATCACTGTAATGAAGGTTCATACGAAGGAGAATGCTTCAGATTGTCTAACAAAGCCAGTCACAACAGCAAAGTTCAAGCATTGTTTGAGCTTGCTCAATCTTGTTACATGCTAAAGATTGAGGTGGAGTTCTTGAGTGTTATTAGGACGATTCTCAAGACATTACAGATGTCCTAGAAGGCAATGATGTCCACAAGGAGTATTAGGCTCGCCATGGTGGAGATTGTTGGAAAAATGGCTCACCTAAAGATACAAGGATGTTTTGGTGCTGAAAAATGAAGATTTTGAATCTGCCTAAAAGCGACCGGTCGCTGGACATTTGCGACCGGTCGTTTTTACACAGAAAACGAAATCTGTAGGGAAGTCGACGAGCGACCGGTCGCTATCTCCTGCGACCGGTCGTCGATAGAGCAAGCGACCGGTCGCACGCCATTTACGACCGGTCGTTTTGTCACAGAAACGAATTGGAGCATTCTGTTCAAAAGCGACCGGTCGTCCAGCGTAATCCTGTGACGTTTTTTCTTACGTGTTTTCAACTGTGTTTTCGATGGCTATCGCTTTCCACATGATTTCAGAGGCTTGTGGGTCACTTCTGAGGTGTAAGAACGTTGACTACCTACTGGATAGTTGGGAGAGCACTCATGGCAAATTAGTTATCTTATTTCAAAGATATCACTCTCCATTTTCTGGTGTAAGTGGGAGGTGGCTGAGTGGAATGTTATTTACCTACTTGATCTGACATTTAGTCTAAGTTATTGACTAAAGGAGGAACGTGGAGGACAAAGATGGTGCCTTATCTTATGTCCATTGGCTTGTGTAGGAAATGGGGTGAAGTAAGATAACATAAGAGGAGAAAACAAGTTGAATAATTGTAAGTGGAATAAGCTGGAATTCTGAGTTGTCAGAGATAGAGTTTTCAGTTTTGTCAAGATAGCCAAGGGGAGAGCAAGAAAGTTCTCTAAGTGTATCAAGGTATTGAGCAAGGGTGAGAGAGAAACAGATTGTGAGGGTAGTGTTCTAAGGGGGTTTCCTTTTGTAAACCAAAGTTGTAACCTATCTTCAGTTAGTGAAATTTCTCAAGGTGATCACCAAAGAGGATGTAGGCAATTTGCTGAACCTCTATAAACACTTGTGTCATTTGTGCTTGGTTAATTTGTGTGTGTAAGACTCATCCATCATTGAGTTCTTTGTCTAAAGTCCATCAACAACAAGATCTTTAAGGGCAGTGAGTTTATCAGAAATTCACAACAAGTACCACTAAGACGGTTGTAGTAGAAACTTAGATACTTGAGCTCTGTTAACTTGCCTATCTCCACAGGTATGTCATGATTGAAATAGTTGTAGCCCAAGTCCAAAGTTGTGAGCTTGGAGAGGTTGCCAATGGCTGATGGTATAGCTCCTGTGAAATAGTTGCCAGATAGGTTGAAGTGGGTGAGGTTGAGAAATGCGGTGAAGTTGAACTGGATTAGTGTTGCATAAATGTTGAAGTTGGAGAGGTTAATTTGGGCAACTGTTTTGGTGTTGTGGTCGAGACAATGCCAGTCCAGTTCCAGAGGTTGTCTAGGTTGGTGAGGGACCATGAATTGAGATCACCAAATGGTGGTGGTGATGTTGAATTATGAAAGCCGCTTTTCCAGTGTATGAGAGCTTTTGCCTGTGTTCTTGGTGATGAGGTGGCCTTCAACGGAAGCAAGGACAAGAAGAAAATATGAAGGAGAAGAAGAAGAAACGGAGGAGGCTTCTGAACTCGTTTCATGGTGTTGAGTCTGTGTTGACCAGTTGATTATGTTTGATCCAACCCAAGCTATACATATATAGATTTGGAGGGATTTTTGCCTGCCATGGTTCGTTTCATAATCAAAAGTTGTGTGGTTGGTTTCCTCCACTTGACTGGCCTGGTCTAGTCTTCCCTTCCCTTGGCCCCAGCCAATTGTCCGTACGGAATATAAAGTCTAGCCCCTATGATTATATGTACCCAGCAATAATCTTATGAATTCAAGCACCCATGATTATAAGTACAATTAATTGATTAGTTAGTAAGCTACAACATTTCCAAGATGCCTAAATATTTGGACAAAAGTCAGGAATAAATCATATCAATATAAAACTGAACTACTTTTAAATAAATAAATAAATACAATTGTACAGTCTTGTATAAATTATTGTATTAATAATTGGCAAATATTGACCCTACTAAACTTTCAAAATTTCCCTATTTAGATCAAATTTATATATTAATGGTCCACTAACTAAATCCCTCTTAAATGTTACATTGATATTCAAAAGTTATCTTTTAGTCACTTTCTGGTATTTATAGGTGTACAAAAAATTGTATCATGCGTCTAGAGTCAGGTTATATATATTTGTATTGTTCTTGTGCCTAATAGTCTTTGTGCTTATGCAATCTATCATCTTTATTTTAAAACAAAAAACAAAATTGTATGACGCATATGCCGAACAAACTATTATAGATGCTATCAAATTTTAATTTGAGTATGTTTCAATGTTAAAAAAAATGAGAGAAACTTCCATGTAATGATTTTAGTTCTTTTTTTTCTTCATATTTTTAATCATCGTGTAAGTTGCATGCGAATTGAAATGGAATAAGAAGAATAAATTGGTACAAAACACAAGTGAAGTCGTATAGATCTGAAGTGGTTATGGCTTCAATAAGTCCCAGAAACTTCTTTGAATTTTGTATGAAACCTAAAAAGCTACATGTAAATTCATAAACTTGTCAACTATTGGCCCCTCGATAAATTGACTCTAGCTATTTTCGTTCAAAAGACATTGTAAGTGTTTTGTAGTCATACCATATGAAGCTATCCGATTTCCCTAAAAACACGAAACACCCCACATCCTTCAAAAGACATTGCAAGAGCAACACTTTTTAAATATTGAAAATTTGAAAATGATTTAAGTGATTTTCTAACACAAGTTGGACAAGATGATGCCCAATTTTTAAAATGCACTACCATGATGAAGTGTTATTTGATGTCATCCTTGCACATTTCTCATGTAAAATTTATGGACAAAATTCTCTAGTCACATATGGATGCCTCAACTTATACCCAATAAACCACAATACATAAATAATTCCCAAACAAAGGAATGTGAGTCATTCCTCACATTTTGACCGTCAATTTAATTTTTACTTACCAAGGATGGGAGAAATCATGAATTGGGGAACTTAGATGGGTAATCAAGGTATGAGAATCGGATCAACCACTCCCTCCTAATTGATTTCATTCCCAATTTTGAGGGCATACGATTATGGATTTTAATGTGGAACCCACATAATCTTTTATTCCTTATGTGTTAGTAAACGCATGGGAAGTCATGAATTGGAATCATTCCATGTGTTAGTAAACTCATAAAAAGTAGAAATTTGAATCATTCTAATGTCCATTCTTTACAAGTAAACATGCCATAAGGGTTAAAGCAGTTCATTTCAACTAAAATATTAATAAATAATTTATAATTAAAGTAAAATTTTGTAAAATTTAAATTTTGAAAAAATTGAAAAAAAAAAAACCCAAACCATAAAATAATGAAAATATTTGTTAACAACCTAAAGTGAAACTTTTCTATTCCAATAAAATTTTAAAAATTTAAAACTCAAAACTAAAATAAATAAAAAAACAAAAAAGCAAACCCAGTACCATCAATGAACCACCACCCCCACCTTCCTCCCCGTCATCAGCATTAGGCATTGCTGGTGAGCAAAAAATCCTCCCCATTTTCCTACGATGAGCCATTTAAAAAAACAGGGAACTTCAATTACATGTCTTGTTAATATCTTCATGTTGGAGAAAATAAGGAAGAAAAAAAAACCTCTACTCATTTTTCAAATTAATACAATCTATAGATAAATTTTTTTACTTTCTCAACCATTTTGCAAAGCTTCAAATATATTAAATGAAAAAACCTTAATATATTAAGGGTACAATAATAATTCACAATTGATTTAACAAAAGCATATAATTCACCCAAATTTTCTCTCACTACTTTATTTTTCCTCTGTATTATTTTCTCATTTATCCAGCAATCACTGCCTCCACATGCATAGCTCATGTGTAGATTGCTAGTAACAATATCAAACGTTGACTAAGCATATGGGGTTATAGGATCTGATCATGTTAGAGACATTTCAAATAATCCGAAAAGAAACATTTGGTTACTTATCATGAAAATATGAAGGAGGAGAAGAAGAAACGGAGGAGGCTTCTCAACTACTCCTTCCATGGTGTTGAGTCTGTTGACCAGTTGTTTATGTTTGATCCAATCCAAGCTATACATATATATTTGAGTTGCATGGTGTTGAGTCTGTTGACCAGTTGTTTATGTTTGATCCAATCCATGGCTCGTTTCATAATCAAAAGTTGCGTGGTTGTAAGGTTTCCTCCACTTGACTGGCCTGGTCTAGTCTTCCCTTCCCTTGGCCCCAGCCATTTGTTTCTCTACACACACACAAAATACAACCCCACATTATAGAGTTTCTATCTGATATTTTCATTTACGCGTATGTGAACGATTGTCGTATTTAACATCACAATATAATAATTACATTTCATTAAAACATGTCGTTGCCTAGGTGAAAGGAAATAAAAAAAAAGAAAGGAGATATTAATGCAATTATAACTCAACCCAAAAGTGTGGTTCCAGTGTTTCCTCGACTTGACTAGCGTGTTCTAATTTTCCTTTGGCCCCAGCCATTTGTCCGGACATAATATAAAGTCTAGCCCCTATGTTAAGTTAGAAATTTCATTTAACAAAAAACAGAAAACCAAAAAACAGAAAAATAAAAAAGGGAAACAGATAAATATAGTCTGGCCCCTATGTTAAGTTCTATTATGAATGAGCTGAGGAATTTAAGCATGGCCCAGTCATTATTTCAAACTGAATAAAAGTATAGCCCGTATGTGAAGATTGAGAAAAATATTCCCAATTGCTTCCTCAGTTATCTCTCAACTCTGATCACTGTAGTCAAAGTCAGCAAATCTTTAGCATTGGTTAATACTTAGAGGACGACTAGGTACGTAGCACCTTGAGTTTTCTTCGTTTTCAGTTTTATAGAGTCGGGATGCGTACGTATACAAACCAAGGCTAAACTCATCACAAGCACCACAGCCTTTGCCAATTCATTGCTTGGAGCCTCCAGCCTTAGGTCCAATACATTCAAAAGCAATTCTGCATTGTCCTTCATTGGCTTTGATGATTCTGTAGCTGGGATTCTAACATATCCCCTGGGTGCCTTCCCATCATAACTTCCAGTGCCACCACTCCAAAGCTATACACATCACACTTATCTGTTACACATGGCCCAGCCATTATTCCAAACTGAATAAAAAGTCTAGCTCGTATGTGAAGACTGAGAAAAATATTCCCAATTGTTTTCAAGCAGTCAGCTCAAAATTTACAAATGAAGGGAAACTTTCTCAGTCATCTCTCAACTCTGATCACTGTAGTCAAAGTCAGCAAATCTTTAGCATTGGTTAATACATAGAGGACGACAAGGTACGTAGCACCTTGAGTTTTCTTCATTTTCAGTTTTTTAGAGTCTATAAACATAATTTACCATGATTGCATTATATTCATTTACACACATGTGAACTACTGTTGTTACATTCTCTTTGAACATGTGATGGTGACAAATGATTACCACTTTCATAGACCAAGAATCGAAATTATCAATCGAGTTTTCCACATGCAAAGTGCACTCAATCTCATCATCAAATTCAATTCACACAGCCATCCGGAGGAGTTAGGAGATTCACCACCAACCATCAAATTCAACTCACATGTGTTGTACGTTTTCGACAAGATACAGAAAGATGTTAGAAAATGAAATCTATATTGCCTAGTTTTTTTTACAACACAGTTTAAGGGTTTGTTTGGTATTGCTTATAAAAAGGCTAAATTTTTTTTTATATATAAAAATAAAATAAAAAGGGGTTTTCAACTTCAATGTTCTTTGAATTTATATCCGAATTTCAATTAAAGTGGATGATACGGTTCATCTGTCATAAACTTATGATATAGTATTAATAAATAAATAAAAATGTTACAATATAGATGGATTATTAACACCACATGTGGGTGTGAAATTTCACTTAACTGTCTGCATGCCTTTAACAGGTGTGTCCAAGCCTGGGGCTAGGGGGGTCCAAGAAGAAAAAGGTGTTCCAGCGGGCTTTGTTTGCCCGGGCGTAGGCTCCACAAGCCTGGGCTGGCCCTCAGGCAAAACCATTCCCACTGCTAGCCAGGGTTTGTGATAAACACATAATTATTACAATTTCTATCCCTAATCTATATTTATTAGTACTTTGTTTCAATGAATTTTGAACCAATTAGAATGTTACATTGCATTTTACAAATCCATTTGCACTTCATTGAAATAATGGCTAATTCAGTTGAATTTTCTATTAGGTAGCTATTTCTTGTGCAGCAGCCCAAGGAGAGAAAAGAAATGATGCCCAAACTCCAGTCCATTTTCGTCAGTCAGATTGAAAGCCCCAAAACACATGTTTTTACTGCTCAGATGGGAATGCATTCTTCATGAAAGTTTATCCAATGGGTGTCTATTATAACATATCCAAATTTGAGCCTCATTAGATCAATATTGACACCTCAGGCCTTCCCACTCCAAACATGGTTCAGAGAATTTGTTTTGGGCTGCTGTGGCATCATTTTTTTGTGTCAACTCTTTTTCTGCGTTTTACCACACTTGGAAAGGATGGCTTAATCAACTTGGACTATGCACAGAAAACACATCATGGGAGGAGAGATCTTGCAGCAAATGCAATAATGGATAAAACAAGAGGTGCCAACTCATGCTAAAAGAAGAAACAATGAAGAATGGGCAGCCAAAGGATTGTTTGTGGTCAGTCAACTTGAAATAAACTATTGCTTTACTTCCTTAAGGTGCTGCACTCAACCAAAAGAAATGAAATTGAATAAGAAAAGTAATGAAAGTGGAGCATGTACCATAAGAATTAACAGGGAGAAAGCTACGGGAGTGGCATGATAGGATATTAGTTTATTCAAAGCATATTGCAAGGTTGCAGCAGGAACTTCTCCCAACTCTTATAAATAGAGAGATCCTCCACATCACTCAACACACCCAATCTCCACAACTCTTAGCTTTCTCTCTTCCCTCCATCTTTCTAAGTTTTAATTTCTATTTTTAGTTTAATTTTATTATGGGGAACTAACTCCCTAGCTAAGGCTAGGGAGAAAGGTTTTAATATAAGTGTGTAATTTTTATTAGTTTGATCCAAACTTAAGCTTTAATGTGATTTTGTAGTTTTTGTTCAAATGAAATTTGTAGTTTTCTTTTTAATTAATTGATGAATGTTTGATAATATATTTCATGGGTTCAATCATGTTTTTCCCATTGTGTAGTAAAAACTTTCATGCTTTTAAAAGAGAAGAGAATTACTAAAGATTAATAGAATTTTGATGAAGTTTATTTTTTGATAGTTTGTTGCCAATGGTACAAGTTATGCTTAGAATACTTCTAAAGGAAATTAAAAAAGGCTTTGATAGTTTGTTGCATGCTTATGTTAAAAGTGGAAACCCAATGCCTTAGTGTTTTAATCAATTGAATTTTCTTGAAATCAAATTTTGCATAAATTTACTTTTCAATCATAATTGTTCTTTTTCAGCTCTGTTATCTTTACACCGCTCTCTGTGGATACGACACTGGACTTCTGAGCTACATTGCTATACAACACCTCCTTTGGGTTTTACAAAGTGGTGCGAACAGTTTGCTGACATCAGCAACAATTTTTTTAAATAAAAAATCTAATTTTTTTTATTAAAAAAAAACTAAAAATTTCAGAATTTTTTTTAAATAAATACTTAGTCATATTTTTTACTTCCCACATAAAAAATCTATATAAATTCCTCTCCTCATATCTTATGTGAATAGTGGTTGCCATGGCAACGGGTGGAAACTCACATTGCTTTTTGCAAGGGCATCCACTATTCACATAAATAGTATCTGCCCTAACGCCCCCTTGCCATGGCAAAGGGCAATTGGGTGGAGTTGCTCTAATTGGATGGATTATTGCCCGCCCGGGTTCATTTCATAATTGAGATATTAATGCAATTGTAACTCAACCCAAAATTGTGTGGTTCCAGTGTTTCCTCGACTTGACTGGCGTGGTCTAGTTTTCCCTTGACCCCAGCCATTTTTCCGGACATAAAATAAAGTCTAGCCCCTATGTTCCGTTAGAAATTTCATTTAACAAAAAATAGAAAAATAAAAAAGGGAAAAATCATGATGTAAACCTTCGTTTTCATCATACTAGCCTCTTGCATGCGCTTCCGCGCCTGCAAGAGGCTTTTTAAATGAAAATTTTAAATTTATTTTAGAATTAAAAAAGATAATGGGTAGTTGTGTTCCATAAAAAGAGGATCCATTATCTGATTTTTCTTTTAATTTTACATTTTTTTAATATGAAAAAGTGTAAATTTACCATATTATCCTCATTTAATTAATAATTTCAATTCTTAATATTTGCATGAACCAATGGTATTTTCTGGTATTTTAAATGTTTCACCATTCTCTGCCTTTTGCTTTATATATATAGATTTAATAAATCTTTCAAGCGTTTTGACAAAAAAAAAGAGAAAGAAAAAAAGAGAGAGTTCTATAATCATGCTTCTTCTTGCAATATCTTTGAATAAAATATCTATTATGAATGAGCTGAGGAAGTTAAGCATGGCCCCAGCCATT
Organism: Prunus fruticosa; assembly: GCA_018703695.1. Lineage (NCBI taxonomy): Eukaryota > Viridiplantae > Streptophyta > Magnoliopsida > Rosales > Rosaceae > Prunus > Prunus fruticosa. The sequence goes on along the minus strand of CM031924.1, from coordinate 40,073,441 downwards.
ATTCCAAACTGAAGAAAAGTCTAGCCCGTATGTGAAGAACAATCAGCTTAAAATCTACAAATGAAGGGAAGTTGCCTTAGTCATTTCGGATCACCATAGTCAACGTCAGCAAATCTTAGGAAATTGCCTAAGTTAACCAAATATTGTACCCACGTATACCAATATCTTCTACTTATGAATTCAAGAATCAAGCACCCATCATATGCAACAATTATTAGATAGTAAATTAGAACATTTCCAAGCTGCCTAAGTAACCAAATAAATAGCAAATCACAAACAAAAGGAGTCAGGAATAAATCATATGCATATAAACAACTCAACTGAAACTTACAAAAACTTACTTTTCCGGTAGCATCTTGGAGCAGCCAACACGTGCCTTTTTATGGGTCTACTGGGTGAAGCTTTTGGTGCCGGCTCCTCAGATTGGACAAAGACAGAGGCAGTTCCCCCGTTGAGTTCATAGGAGTAGTTTGATTGTATTATTTATGTTGTTTTAGTTTCCTACATATGGAAAACTGGCCTAGGTTAATTAGGTTATAAATATTGTTCCGAAAAGCTCAACTGTGGTAATTGCTGAATGGTACAAAGGTTCACAACCTAAATTTGATTTCTTTTCTTTATTACAACATTATCACAAAAACTCAATCTTGTTCGATCTAATTTTCTTTTAAATTGTTCGATCTAATTTTCTTTTAATTTTCAATGTTGTCTTACAACATTATCACAAAAACTCAACCTAAGTTTGAAGATGAGCAAAGTCTCAATGTATGTATTTTTCTGTGAGACTCAAAAGGAATTCATCTTCATGATCACCCCGTCTTTCAAAATTAGCCTTACTTACCATAAACAGAAAAAAGAAGCAGAAAAATATTACAATTTCAATTAAAATTTTGACTAATTGTCCTGCAAAATAAGAAAAATGTTGAAATTTCGAAGTTGAAATCACCGTAAGAAATACCAAAGAAATACAGGGAGCATTGCAAGTATGTATCATAAGCACACCCGTGAAGGCTTTTGCTATGCTATGGAAGGTACAATTACAATATTTCTTAACCAAAGTCCTTTTAAAATTGGAATAATTAAAACTTAAAAGGCAGATATTTGTGAGGGACCATGAACTGAGAGAAGGTGGTGCAGAAGCAAATGTGTTCTTCCAGCTTACCAAAGCTTCTGCCTGTGTTCTTGGTGATGAGGTGGCCTTCAACGAAAGCAATGAGAGCCAAAAAATAAGAAGGAGAAGAGTGAAAGGAGGCTTGTGACCAAAGAAAGGTTTTGCCATGATGTTGTTGACCAAAGAAAGGTGATAGGGCATTATGTTTGCTTTTTTTTTTTAGTTGTAATAAGTGCAACAATTCTCTATAAGATTGCCGAATGGGAATGGGCTTTCGTCTTTGTTTAGGTTTTGAGTTTTTATTCTAGGTCTCTCCTAGGGAGGGTTTTGTTTCGTTCTTTATGTTGGTGTGTGTCCAATTTATCCAAGCAGTGGGGCGTTTTCAGCTTTTCATGAAAAAGTCACTAGAGCAAAGCCAGGTTACATTGGTTTGCTCCTCAGCTCTGCTGCAGAAAAAGAAAGGCTATTTTGGGACTTTTCTTTTAAAAAAAAGGGGGCATTTTCGGCATTTGAAAAGTATTATTAATGGGAGCTTTCTCGTGTTTCTTCCATGCAACACTTCTATTATGTGATTCTTGAAAAACCACTTCAAGTGCTTTTGAATCCACCAAAGTAGACCTGGCAAACGGGTTGGATTAACGGGTTTCGGATCGTGTCGTGTTAACCCGTTAACTTAACGGGTTGACACGAACACGACCCATTAAGTTAATGGGTGACAAATACTAGACCCAAACACGACCCGTTACCATTCGCGAATATCCGACACGACCCGTTAAGAATAAACCAAAAAAAAAAAAAAAAAACTAAAACTATCACAGCACCTACCCATCCACCAACACGCCTTCCTTTTTCCCCCAAATCCCAACCCTAACTTTTCTTCCCTCTTTCGCTCTTCATTTTAGTCTTCTCACCCCAAAACAGTAGAGAAGAAGAAACCTGGACAAAATGCAAACAAGTAGCCTAATGGAGTATGTGGCTTCTGAGCTCGAAGGAACACTTCTCAAGGACACCGACCCTTTCTCCTACTTCATGTTGGTGGCATTTGAGGCATCGGGTTTGATCTTGATATGGAGGCTTGGAAAGTATTTAGCTCATATGATAGGAGGGCTGTGGTGACTAAGATGCCAAGGGTTATAGTGGAGAGGTTTGTTAAGGAGCCTTTGAGAGGCTGATGAAGTTACTGGAAAGAAGAGCATAAGAGAAGTAGAGAAGAAGGAGAGGAAGAAGAAAAGGAAAAGGGAATAGAAGAAAAAGACAAAAAGGAAAGAACAAAAAGACACGGAAAGAAGAAAGCTAAAGATGAAAAGGGAAAGAATAAAAGAAAAAATATATATTTTGCAAAATTACAAAATTAACCTTCTTAACGGGTGGTTAACGGGTTAACCCGTTTTGACCCAACACGACCCGTTAGCTTAACGAGTGGCTAACGGGTTCACCCGTTTTCAACCCGACCCATTAAGCTCAACCCAAATACTGATAATTTCGTGCGAATTCGTGTCGTGTTAACGGGTCGTGTGCAATATTGCCAGGTCTACACCAAAGCAATCCTAGATTATTTTCCAACATCATTTTTAAAAGACATAAGTGTTTGTACTAATTTAAAACAGCTTTTGGCAGCTCCAAAAACACTCCTAAACGTTCCCTAAATTATGTAAATCAATCTTCATCATTAAGGTTTTGCATCCTAAAACTAAGGTGGTGTTGGAAATTTTGGCTCACCTAAGGATACAAAGTCCTCTTTTGTGTGCTATGGATTTCTACCTAAATTCCATGACATGGTTGACTCATTTCTAGAAGAATTTTGGAGTTGCCCATGTGAGTGAATATTGGCTTGCCATCTTTGTCAAAAATAGGTGACTTGTTTGGTGGCACAATATGGTGGAATGTTTGGTAGCCATCCATGGTTAAGTTTGGTAGCCAACATTTGAATAGTGTGAGGTTGCATTCACACTCTTGCATATTTTGCTATATAAAGGGGTTTAGCATGCAAGAATAAAATCATGGCTTAAGAGTTCTCTAGTGTGGTTAAGTTCATCAAGGGAGTGGTCTTTATTCTCCAAGGGGTGATTAAGTTCACAAAGGGTGAGGGTAATACCAAGGGTGTTTTAACCATCAAGGGAGGAAGGAGCTGAGTTGGGGTCTTGAGAGTCTAGACACAAAGGGGGGAAACACCAAGGGTTGTGAAAGTGTTCACAAGTGTATCAAAGTGTTGAGCAAGGGGTGAGAGAGAAAAGAAAGCTTGGGGAGAAAATAGAGTTCTAAGGGGGTTTCTTTGTAAACCAAAGTTGTAACTTATTCTTTCATTAGTGAATTTCTCAAGGGGATCACCAAGAGGATGTAGGCAATTGCTGAACCTCTATAAATTCTTGTGTCATTTTGTGCTTGGTTAGTTTCTCAAGTGTAGTGTGTGTGATTCATTCATAATTGTGTTTGTTACAAAGTCCATCAACAACAAGATCAATAGGGGAGGGTGAGTTGAGTTTGTTCTCAATTCACAATAAGTGGTATCAGAGCTGTGTTGGAGCAGCAAGTTGCTAGAGTGTTGAAGATGGCAGGTGACAAGGAAACTGAAGGTGAAAGTAGCTCTATGCTGCAGAGGCTACCACAATCTATCAGCATGAAGGTGGAGTTAAAGCCCTTAACAGGGAAGGAGAACTTCACGCTTTGGCAAAGGAGGATGAAGTCAGCCCTTACACAGCAAAATCTCTGCATTGTTTTAGGAGGCAAGGAGAAGAAGTCAGCAACCATGACAGATGCGGAGTGGGGTGTGCTAGACGAGTTAGCTAGAGGAGCCATCGAGAACTACATCACAGATGAGGTGCTCATCAACGTGATGAAGGACACAGCGCAGCAAACATGGGAGAAGCTCGAAGAGATGTTTGCAGGGAAGTCGCTGTCCAACAAGCTTTTCCTCAAGGAAGAACTCCTAAATCTTCGGATGGAGGAGGAAGGTAATCTAATGGAGCACTTGAGCAGCTTCAATAGATGTGTTGCTGACTTGCAAAGAATGGAAGTGTTGTATAATACGGAGGATAAGGCACTCATGTTTCTTACATCCTTGCCTCCATCTTATAAGCATTTTCGAACGACGCTAATGTTTGGGAAGAGTACCTTGAAGTTTGAGGATGTGGTGCAAGATGTGATGACGCATCACAGGATGTCTCAACGTTCGGAGGAGAACTCTCAAGATGTTGGCTTGTTCGAGGAAGGTGTTCAAGCAAGCGTGGAGGCAAGAGAAGCAACGGGAGGAATGCTAAATCCAAGGACAATGAAGGGTGCTTCGAGTGTGGATCTACAGATCATTGGAGGCGAGATTGTCCAGTTTGGAAGGAGAAGCAGAACAAGATGAAGAAAGCCGAAAGTTCAGCAAATGTGTGTGATGATGACATTTGTGATGAGCTCTTGACGGTTACGGAGGAGAGTAATGCAAAAGTCATGGCAAGTTCTTCGGGTAAGAGTTCAAGTTCTTCTTCAATTTGGATTCTAGATTCCGGGTGCTCATATCATGTGTGTGCAAATAAGTTGATGTTTGACACATATGAGGAAAAGAAGGCATGCAAGATTATGTTGGGAGATAAAACTACATGTGAGGTTTTGGGCATAGGGACTGTGAAGATCAAGTTGCAAGGTGGTGAAGTTTGGAGTCATAGTGAGGTAAGGTTTGTACCTGCACTAAGAACGAATCTACTCTCTCTTGGCTCTTTGGATAGACAAGGGTGTTCTTACAAGGCCGAAGGAGGGAAGCTCATAGTCACACAAGGTTCTGTGGTGGTAATGAAAGGGGAGATTCAACCAAACAACACATACAAGCTTTTGGGTGGTACATTTGCAGGTGGTGCAAAGAGTGGTACCAAGGAAGAGCAGGCAACAAGTCTTAAAGTCAAAGAGTCAGTTCAACATAATGCAGCTGCAGGTTTGCTCAAAAGAAGCTGGGCAAGAAAGGTTAGTCAAAGTTGTGTGACTAACGGTTCATCATCAAAGGTGCTTGATTTCAAAGGTGCAGAAGGTGTGGAGCGGAAAATCCACAAAGGTGAAGACAAGACAAGGGATGATGGGGAGGATGTTGTTGAAAAACTTCTTGCCAAGGTGGTCATGGAAGAGACTCCATTTGAGGTGGAGCTTGACACAAGGGCTGAAGAAGGAGGGCAACAACAACAAACTCACAAAGGGGTTCTACTTGAGGTGGAGCCATCATCAAGTGCACGGTGTGGGCCCAAGGAATCCATCAAACCGTCCATAGGTTTTGGATGGATGGACCAAGAAGTTCCAGCCACGTTTCAGAGTGCTATAGGGAGCATGAAGCGGGAAAGTTGGAGAGGTGCATTGATGAAAAGAAGTGTGTTCTTAAATCCAAAAGCAATGTTGGCTATGTGGGGATTTAGTGAACAAAGGTTTGGTATGTGGTTTGCATATCAAGGCTTGTCCAAGATTCAAGGTTCCAAGAAGGCAATGAGCAACGAATTTGGCATGGGGGATCTTTTTTCTGCACAGGAGGTCCAAGTTACTCAAGTTTAGACTTGGGTGGAGTACCTTCCACCAAAGGTACATTGAGGCAAGAGGTTAATTGCCATGGTGGAGCTCTTGGAAATTACTAGAACGATTTCTAAGAGGTTGAAGAGGTTCTAGAGGACAACAATGGTTCACGGGGTGATTAAGGTTCGCCAAGGTGGAGATTGTTGGAAATTTTGGCTCACCTAAGGATACAAAGTCCTCTTTTGTGTGCTATGGATTTCTACCTAAATTCCATGACATGGTTGACTCATTTCTAGAAGAATTTTGGAGTTGCCCATGTGAGTGAATATTGGCTTGCCAACTTTGTCAAAAATAGGTGACTTGTTTGGTGGCACAATATGGTGGAATGTTTGGTAGCCATCCATGGTTAAGTTTGGTAGCCAACATTTGAATAGTGTGAGGTTGCATTCACACTCTTGCATATTTTGCTATATAAAGGGGTTTAGCATGCAAGAATAAAATCATGGCTTAAGAGTTCTCTAGTGTGGTTAAGTTCATCAAGGGAGTGGTCTTTATTCTCCAAGGGGTGATTAAGTTCACAAAGGGTGAGGGTAATACCAAGGGTGTTTTAACCATCAAGGGAGGAATGAGCTGAGTTGAGGTCTTGAGAGTCTAGACACAAAGGGGGGAAACACCAAGGGTTGTGAAAGTGTTCACAAGTGTATCAAAGTGTTGAGCAAGGGGTGAGAGAGAAAAGAAAGCTTGGGGAGAGAATAGAGTTCTAAGGGGGTTTCTTTGTAAACCAAAGTTGTAACTTATTCTTTCATTAGTGAATTTCTCAAGGGGATCACCAAGAGGATGTAGGCAATTGCTGAACCTCTATAAATTCTTGTGTCATTTTGTGCTTGGTTGGTTTCTCAAGTGTAGTGTGTGTGATTCATCCATAATTGTGTTTGTCACAAAGTCCATCAACAACAAGATCAATAGGGGAGGGTGAGTTGAGTTTGTTCTCAATTCACAACAGGTGGATGTTGCTAAGAGATTTCAGCATTATATCAAACAACACCGAAAACTAAAAACAACAGGAAGGAAGGAAATAGATATTTATACAATCTTGTTGGTGAATAACATTCTTGGAGAAGGCCTTCGTTCTACCTACATGATTATGCCACCCAGATGTCCTTTACATCAACAATAATAAACTAACACTAAGATGCCCAATGAAATGGGAAAATTGTACAACATCTCTAAATATGCTTCTCGTACAACTTCAAAAATTCTAGCATTCTCTAGCTCACTTTGCGTCCTCAAGCCTTGCACGTCTGGACTCGGGATCTGACATTTTATTAATGCTGCATGAGACCATAAGTAATGACATCAAACAATTTTATCAAGTGTTTATCCTTTTAATAGAAGATAAATACAAATGCACTAGAAGCCCATGATTTGTACTTCTAACTATAGAGAAAACTCACTGGATCATAATCAAATCAGCTTCAGATGATAACTGTTTCTCAGAAATCCAATCAGGAACCAGCTCTAGCAACAATTTTAGCTGCTCTTGAACTTCCTCTGCGAAAAGAAGAAAGAAAGGGTTAGGCTCACCATGAGCTTTCATAGAAATATTATCGGCTTTTATTTAAAGACTTACTTCTGTCAACAATATCAAACTTGGTCCAGATTAGCTTGTGTATAAGCTCCTCTTTTGTGATAACTGAACGGTTCATAGAATGCAATAGGAAATGAATCATATTGAAGAGCTTAGGCAGGCAGGAAATTATCTGGCGCCGCCTCTTCGCTTCTGAGATGGCTGGATTTCGCTCCTCTATTGCCTTCCTCTCCTTTTCTCTAAGCTGCAGAAAGATATATTCTTCTCAGAATTACAATTCATTATGTTCAAGTTCAGGTAGTACATGTAAAGAGTTTCAACTATAACATGGTTCCCAATAACTTTCAGGACTAAATTGAGCAAAATTAAATGCATCTGTGTTGAACACAAAGAGTGAGCACAAGAACACATTGCGGGCTGGATTCAGGAAATATTTGTTTAAATATGCTACACCATTTTAGCAGAAGTAAGAAAGCTTTCTAGCAATGTATGCACATTGTTCCGAACACATGCTGCCATAATTAATGGTAATAGCACCAAATGTAATGATGATAGCATACGTCCAGTCTACATTTAAGTGTAATCTGCTCCTTTTGGACATTTCATTTGAGACCAAAAAAAAAAAAGGATGATACTTTTATGCAGGTGGATTAAGGTAAGATGGAATTAGTAAGCTCCACCAGCTTTCACAGAATTCTAGACATAGAAGGCATGCTCAATAAGGGAAAAAAAATGGAGAATTCATGATAGACATACCGATTGCAAAAGATCCTCTGGAAGAATATCGAGGCTGTCAGTATCGATTGATACACCACCCATATCAGGAACTTCATCCTCAACATTTTTATTCTTCACAGGAGTGTCAAATTTCAAAGACCTGGAGCGCGGAGGACGCCTAACCAACTTGTTCGACGAGCTAGTAGAATTATCATCTGGGCTCATATGCTTTGGTCGGTGCAATGCAGGTGTGTCAGCCATCAACCTAGCTGGAGTTGAAGCAAGCTTTGCTGGAGTCGACTGAATGCTATCACTTTGTATGGGCAAACAATCATCAGTTTCTATGGGGTCTATGCCTTTGGTTGGAGTTACAAGCGCTTGGCCATACAATGAAGCACAAGTACTGTTGTGAATTAATACTAACTCACTTGCCCTTAGGACCTTGTTGTTGGTGAACTTTGTGACAAACTCAATGATGGATGAGTCTTACACACACACAGAAATTTAACTAAAAAACAGAAATGACACAAGTGTTTATAGAGGTTCAGCAAATTGCCTACTTCCTCTTTGGTGATCTCCTTGAGAACTCTCACTAATGAAGATAGGTTACACCTTTGGTTTACAAAGAAGGAAACCCCCTTAGAACACTACCCTCACAATCTGTTTCTCTCTCACCCTTGCTCAACACCTTGATACACTTAGAGAACTCTTTTGCTCTCCCCTTGGTATTTTCTGAACTTACTAGTTTCCAGCTTCTTTTCAACTCTCTCTACTTTGCACAAACTTATGTACTTGACAACTTAATATTCTCTTGCTTCCTCTTGCCTCTTATACAAGCCTTTGGACTCCAAGATAAGGTATCATTAGGTTCTGCACGTTCTAGCTTTAGTTATCTAACTTTAGACACCTGTTTTTGGCAGCTCACAAAGTAAGTGAACAATGGCTGCTAGCTGCCATCTATTTCTTGAACCAAGAGAGTATTCACTCATTGAAGCAAGTCATCAATTTGCCAAAGTGTTCTCCCCAACTTTCCAGCTGCTTGCCACCTTCTAATATCTCAGAAGTGATCAAAAATATCCTTGCAAGTCGGTAGAAAGTGATAGTACACAAAGGAGGACTTGAAAACGCGTAGAAATCTGAAAAAATATCATCGGGCGACCGGTCGCTTTACACAGAATCGATAATATCGTCGGGCGACCGGTCGCTTTTCCACAGAATCTATTTTTTCTCCAGACTTTGATTCTGCCTGAAACCGACCGGTCGCCCATAACTAGCGACCGATCGCTGGTCCGAAATTTTGTATCTTTTAATTGAGCCATTTTTCTCAACAATCTCCACCATGGCGAGCTTAAAACTCTTTGTGAAAATCATTGCTTTTCCAGGACATCTTTAATTTCTTGAGAATCGTCCGGATAACTCTCAAGAACTCCACCTCAATCTTTAGCATGGAACAAGATTGAGCAAGTCCAAACAATGCTTGAACTTAGCGCTGTGACTGGCTTTGTTAGACAATCTGAAGCGTTCTCCGTTGTATGAACTTTCTTTATCACGACGTCTCCATCTTTCACCCAATCCCTTATCCGGTGGTATCGGACATCAATGTGCTTAGATCTTCCATGAAATACTTGATTCTTCACTAAGTAGATTGCACTTTGACTATCACTTTGTATCACCACCAAGTCTTGGGCTATCCTGAATTCCTTAGCCAATCTTTTCAGCCATACCGCTTCCTTCGAAGGTTCTGTGAGCGCCATATACTCTGCCTCTGTAGTAGATAAGGCACTAACCGATTGTAACACCACTCTCCAACTTATCGGTCCTCCACCACAAATGAAGACGTATCCTGTGGTGGATCTCCTCTTGTCTAGATCCCCTGCATAATTAGAATCTACATACCCTGACACACATGCATTATCTTGTTGTTTTTCAAACAATATCCCAAGCCTCCTTGAGCCCTTCAAGTACCTGAGAATCCACTTCGCTGCTGTCCAATGAAGTCTGCCCGGATTCGCTATGTATCTTGACACCACACTTACGGCTTGAGCTAAGTCGGGGCGTGTGCAAACCATTGCATACATGAGACACCCTACCAAGCTTGCATATGGAACTTTGCTCATTTCTTCCTTCTCATCATCCGTGGAAGGACATTCCTTCGCACTTAATTTGAAATGTTCCGCCAAAGGAGTAGACACAGGCTTGCAATCCATCATGTTGAATTTTTCAAGTACTTTGGAAATGTACTTACTTTGTGACAGCCATAGCTTGCCTGCGTTTCTGTCTCTCCTTATCTCCATTCCTAGGATCTTTTGTGCAGAACCTAGATCCTTCATGTCAAACTCTTTTCCAAGCAATATCTTCAATTCCTGGATTTTTGACATATCTCTACATGCAATTAGCATGTCATCAACATAAAGAAGTAAAAGGATGAAGTTACCATCCTTGAATGCATGACTGTAAACACAGCAATCTGATTCACATCTTCTATATCCAATCTTCATCATGAAAGAATTCGAAGCACTTGTTCCACTGCCTTGGAGATTGTTTCAGCTCGTATAAAGACTTCTTCAATCTGCAAACCAGATTTTTCTTGCTTGCTTCAATGAACCCTTGAGGTTGGCTCATATAGATGTCTTCCTCCAAGTCTCCATGGAGGAATGCAGGAATCTCTACCTTTGATAAGAAAAGGAGAATGTTTCAAGATATGATTTAGTGAATCTTCGGCCGAAGTACTTGAACATGATTTAGAAAGTGTTTTAATTATGTTCTATTGAATCATATGAGGTTAATCATATTAGGGGTTTGACATTATCAATCCATACCCTAATAATATGATTGGAAACATTGTATAAGAGAAGGACCGTATTGCATTGCAATTCCAACTGAATAGGTTCTTCATCTATTCTAATTAGCTTGGGTAGTCATGATATATTGCTAGATGTCACTCTTGGCTTGTGGAAGTCCTAGGATTGACTGTGATCGATCCAAATAAAGGAAGAATTAAAAGGGGGTTTTAATTCCAGTTGGTTAGAAAGAGTTCTAATGTTTTCCCACTGCCTTGCTAAATTAGAACCTAATGGATCGCACACCTTAAATGGTTAACTTTGAGTAATACAAATGAGAATGAGGAAATCAATTTGATTGATTTGATGTGGATGATTTACTACGTGTAAAAATATATTTGGGCCTCGATAATAGTTAATGAGAAGCCCAAATGGTTGGGTATCAAGCCCATGGACTTAAGACACCTAAATTATGGCTTTAAGTGTCATAAGGCCCAATTTTGGAAGCGCAATGGGGTTTGGCCGAAAATGCTTAAGTAAAGGTGTATGGGAATTGTTTCCACAAGCTAATTAACACAACAAACACAATCCAACATCAACCAAATAGGTTTGAGAGATCAAAGAGAGATAGTTGTGAGTTTTCAAGAGTGAAACACTATCTTCTTTCAAAAGGGTTTAGATTGAAACCAATCTTGAGAATCTTGCACTAGCATCCAAGTATTCTCAAGATACTTCTTCTCATCTCAAGGTTCCATTGGTGTGGAGACTTAGAGGCCATATACTTTTGTGGCTCACAAGGAGGAGAAAGATCAAGAGGAGATCAACAAAGGGAAATCATCAAGAGAAGACCAAAACACAACTTGGTTCATATTATAGCTTCAAGGGTAATTAGAACTTATCCTTTCTCTTGAATTTTCATTTATGAAAAACATATCAATGTTCATGGCTTAAGATACTTGGAAGAAGTTTTGTTTTGAATTTAAACAACCACCATATTCTTCCGCTGCAATTAATTTGATTAATTTGTATGTTTAATATTCAAATCAACTTCTTAAAAATTGTTGGTTTTCAACTTCATTTCTGAATTCCTGAAACTTTTCAAAAGATTCAGACTTATGCTTCATTAAGTATAAGTACCCAGAACCGTGAATGATCATCAGTAAAGGTAATGAAGTATGAATAACCTCCCCTTGCGTTTGTAGACAAAGGTCCACAAACATCTGTGTGGATTAACCCCAACAACTCTGTAACTCTTTCTCCTTTTCCTGTAAAAGGAGACATGGTCATTTTACCTTGTAGACAAGATTCACAAGTAGGCATAGGAGAGGGTCTAAAGATCCAAGGCATCCATCTTTTGCCATCCGGTGAATCCTATCTTGGCCAATGTGTCCAAGTTTGAGGTGCCACAATTTAGTTGAGTTATCCACTTCTCTAGGCCCTTTAGGTCTAGGTGCATCTTTATCTATACAGTTAATACTACCATTCATTTCTAAATGAAAAAGACCATCAATCAAATTTGCATAAGCAATAATTCGATTATTATGTGAAATAGAACAAAGTAGTTTGTCAAACAAAACAACAAATCCGTCTCTTAAAAGCATAGAGACAGATATTAAGTTCTTTACACAACCAGAAATGAAATAACAATTATTCAAATTCAGGGTCTCCCGGAAGGTAGATTGAGACGATAGGTGCCTACAGCTTTGGCAGCTACCTTAGTGCCATTACCCACAGTTAGCACCATTTCTCCTTTTCCGAGTCTTCTACTTCCTACTAGTCCCTGCACACAATTGCAAATATGTTGACTAGCTCCTGAATCAACTATCCAGGTAGAAGTATTAACTGTAAAAACTGATTCAAGAACAAGAGTGTTACCTTCCGAAGGCTTGTTCTTTAAGCTTGCGAGGTAATCCTTGTAATTTCTCTTCCAATGTCCATCCTTTCCACAGTGAAAGCAAGTTCCTTTCGGTTCCTTGCCTTTCTTTGTTATTTTTCCTTGCTTGGGTTTTAGAAAACCTTTCTTCTTCTTTCCCTTATCCTTACCTTTCGGTTTGGATTTGGAAGAGGAGGAAGAACTCTTTTCAAACACCGCAACTGTCCCTTTCAGCCCTTTATCCTTTGAGATATTCTTTTCAGCTACTATAGCCATATTGAGTAGCTCAGATAAAGAACTTTCCATCTTTCCCATATTATAGTTCATAACAAATTGGAAAAAATCTGATGAGAGGGACGAAAGAAAAAAATCTTGTTGAACTTCAGCATTAAATGGACAATCCAATTTTTCTAATTTCTCAAGCAATGATATTATCTTGAGACCATGCTGATTAACCGGAGTCCCTCTTGTCATCTTTGTGTTGACAAGTTCACATATTGTATTGAATCGCAAGCTACGAGTAGCTTCACCATAAAGCTCATTAAGGTGAAGCAATATGGAAGCACAATCTTCCATATCTTCATGTTGTTTTAGTAGCTCATCATTCATGGATGCTAGTAAGTAACATTTACCTCTACTATCATCCTTAACATGCTTCTCATAAGCAGTTATTTCTTCCTCAGTAGCTTTTTCGTCAGGAGCAATATGTGGTGGGGCTTGTGTCAACACATAATCAATCTCATCCATTTTAAGGACAAGTTTCATTTTGCGAAGCCAACCCGGATAGTTCGTGCCATCAAGGATGTAATTGTTAAGTATCGATGAGATTGGGTTTTTAACGGCCATTTGAAAATTCTGCAACAACGTAAAAAAATTTTAGTTTAGGTTAATCTTCTACCAAAAACTTAGGGTCTTTAAGTCATGATGGTAGCTCCCACTATTTTTGGCAAATTTCATATCCCTCTTGAAATCCGAGAGTTTCCGTTGAAACTCTTAGTGGGGATGGGAGTCTCAATTTCAAATAGTTTTCCTCAACCTAACAGTTTGTTGGATTGCTATCTTACTAATGAGAGGATACTCTTATCCAATCACATCATTCATGTGAATACCCATCACTATGGCCTCTAGAGAACTAGACCTCAACCTAACAGTTTGTTGGTTTCGTTCGTCTTAGTTAAGTTATTCCCACCATGCCTGTGGGTATATGGTTTCAAGCATGACCTCAACCTAACGATTTGTTGGCCACACTCGTTATCTATCCGCACTACATCAAGTATGTGTAATAGGCTTCCCTTGGATGGTTACAAGTACTGGATGTTGCCTCACTGAGGTACAACAAAGTGTAAATGTGCCACCCAATAAGAGACTACCACGGTGGAAGGCCACAAAATGGCATTCAAAATGCCATTTCGCTTATCAACTTAATATTGCTTTGAGGGTAGTTAATTTGGTCTCATTTTAATCCAATTTTAATCCTGTTAAAATTACCTATCTAATCTCATTAAATGGTTCCCAATGCAACATATTAATAGCACATAATACTCCCACTAAATATTTTAGAAACCATTTGCTTAAGATAGCGAGAATATATGGTGCTACTAATTGGTTAATTATTGTCATTACCGAACATTCCAATTGCATTGGGCTTATAGGATGATTATGGACTTTCTTGTTGATCCAACACGAGCCACCATGTTGGATCATGGTCTTGGAAGGTGATTCATTTTAATTACGCGCGCATAAAAATAAATTAGGCATGAAAGCCATTTCAATATTACATAGCCAAATAAATTAGGCATGAAAGCCATTTCATTAATACATAGCCAATCAAAATCGAATACATATCCAATAAGCGGCCAATCACATAGCTCAATTGTTTGGTCTAAGTCCATAATCATCCTTTAATTATTTAAACGCTTTAAACAATTAAACTAGCAATGTAAATACATACTCTTGGGTTGCATACATATGTGGGTTTAATTCAAGTGGTAACCATATTCAAAATAAATTTACCATGGAGTGAAAACGTTTTACTACAATAGCAAAAGTAATTGTGGAAATCTTTTGGACATAGTTACACTTATCATATATAGTAATTAGGTCCAAAACTATTCAACAATTAATAATGGATCCAAAGTTGATCCACTAGGGTGTGGGGTTAAAGCATGCATTTGTATAATACAAAGTGGTGATCATGATTATTCCAACAAGGTGAATAATCATGAATGTGACTAGGTAGGCCAACCACACTCACCAAAGTAATCAAAATTAATTTTAGTGTGGTGGGTAAATAATTAGTGATGGGAATAATTTGAACAACTTTTGCATTTTATATCAAATCATCATAATTTAAATCTAGATAGCCCCACACACTCACCAAAGTAATCTTATTAATTTTAGTGTGGTGGGTAAATGTTTATTGAGTGGAAACATTTTGAAAAACTTTTAATTTTATAATAAAACACCATCATCATCTTTTGACCTATTTTGGTGGAAAATTCCACTAAACACAATCATCAAAATTAGTCACCTAACTTATGGATCAAAAAGATCCCATAACAAGAACATCAAGAACACCAAGAACATGCATATGAACTTATATGAATGTTCATGCTATTTCCGGAAAAATCCATATTCCATTTTAACCATCTCATGCTCTTAGTATCAAATATTTCATGAAGTTAAAATCATGGGGTTTTAATGCAACTATGCTCTAATGTTCATACATACATATATGCATACAAAGAGAGCATCAATCATCAAAACATAAATCCGGAAATTCAAAATCCCAAACAACCCCTTTCACTCCATTTGATTTACACTTAATCATATCAAAATAAATCAAGTATAACCATTATACCTTTTAAATGAATTTATAACCCACATATGCATCTCTAAACCCTAGAAACATATCAAGTTCATGACCTATGGCTCTGATACCAATTGTTGGTTTTAAAACATTTTTAAGAAGTTGATTTGAATATTAAACATACAAATTAATCAAATTAATTGCAGCGGAAGAATATGGTGGTTGTTTAAATTCAAAACAAAACTTCTTCCAAGTATCTTAAGCCATGAACATTGATATGTTTTTCATAAATGAAAATTCAAGAGAAAGGATAAGTTCTAATTACCCTTGAAGCTATAATATGAACCAAGTTGTGTTTTGGTCTTCTCTTGATGATTTGCTTTGTTGATCTCCTCTTGATCTTTCTCCTCCTTGTGAGCCACAAAAGTATATGGCCTCTAAGTCTCCACACCAATGGAACCTTGAGATGAGAAGAAGTATCTTGAGAATACTTGGATGCTAGTGCAAGATTCTCAAGATTGGTTTCAATCTAAACCCTTTTGAAAGAAGATAGTGTTTCACTCTTGAAAACTCACAACTATCTCTCTTTGATCTCCCAAACCTATTTGGTTGATGTTGGATTGTGTTTGTTGTGTTAATTAGCTTGTGGAAACAATTCCCATACACCTTTACTTAAGCATTTTCGGCCAAACCCCATTGGGCTTCCAAAATTGGGCCTTATGACACTTAAAGCCATAATTTAGGTGTCTTAAGTCCATGGGCTTGATACCCAACCATTTGGGCTTCTCATTAACTATTATCGAGGCCCAAATATATTTTTACACGTAGTAAATCATCCACATCAAATCAATCAAATTGATTTCCTCATTCTCATTTGTATTACTCAAAGTTAACCATTTAAGGTGTGCGATCCATTAGGTTCTAATTTAGCAAGGCAGTGGGAAAACATTAGAACTCTTTCTAACCAACTGGAATTAAAACCCCCTTTTAATTCTTCCTTTATTTGGATCGATCACAGTCAATCCTAGAACTTCCACAAGCCAAGAGTGACATCTAGCAATATATCATGACTACCCAAGCTAATTAGAATAGATGAAGAACCTATTCAGTTGGAATTGCAATGCAATACGGTCCTTCTCTTATACAATGTTTCCAATCATATTATTAGGGTACGGATTGATAATGTCAAACCCCTAATATGATTAACCTCATATGATTCAATAGAACATAATTAAAACACTTTCTAAATCATGTTCAAGTACTTCGGCCGAAGATTCACTAAATCATATCTTGAAACATTCTCCTTTTCTTATCAAAGGTAGAGATTCCTTATTGTACATTCACATGCCTCCATGATGAATTAAGAGATCCCAATAACACATAAGGAAAATCTTTTACGACTTGCCTTTGTGAGCTATCAAAGATCAATAACGCATCACAAGACAACCATGATGCCTCAGGTCTAAGGACTAATTTGCATTATTGCAACTATAAGTTCTCGTTTGACATATAGATAAATACTCCATACGAGAACTGCGGTTGATCGCGTTCAGTGTACTCATTCACTAATGAGCACCCACATACTTGTATTAGTGTCAACTACACAAATGGTTTGAGACCAACCATCCTCATTATTGAGCATACATAGTATGTGCCAATCTTGACGGTTTATCAATGCCCATTTGATAACCCTATGATTAGGAACATTTTGGGATACTACAGTTAGAGATTAAAGGTCTCCGAATCTAAACTTCTTTAGATTACTTTATCTCTTATTTAGTATACCCTGGACTTTTGTTTCTTTATGCGACATAAAAGATAACAAAATAATATTGCCCTTTATTTATCATATACGAAATGTATTCTAAGGAGATTACATCAAATGTATTGGCTCTTAGGGCACATTTCTAACAGTCTTCACATCCATTTGCTCCACCTCTATGTTTTCTTGAGCTACTATGGAGAGTAGCAGCCGTATAGAAGTATGTTTCACCACCGGAGAGAAGATTTCATCATAATCAACTCCCTCCTTTTGCAAGTATCCTTTGGCCACCAATCGAGCTTTGAACATGGTGGCTCCCTTCTCATGCATTTCTTCTTTCTTCCTAAACACCCATTTGCAGCCAATAACCTTGCGATCTTTGGGTTTAGGAACTAACTCCCAAACTGAGTTTTGGTGTAGAGATTCCATCTCTTGCATCATAGCTTCCATCCAACTTTCCCGCTCCTCATTCTCAACAGCTTCTTGGAACGTGGTTGGTTCTTCTTCACTTGCATTTAGGGCATAGTGAACTGCGTCCGTGTCCCATCCAAACCTTTGAGGTGGTTTGATGGTTCTCCTGGGCCTGGACCGAGCTATAGATGATGGCTCCACCTGATCTTGAGCCTCTTCTTCTTCTTGAGTTTGTTGTTGATATTGCCCAGCTTCTTCCTCCTCTATGTCAGACTCCTCCTCGTAACGTCTTCAGTTGGCTGCTGTTCTGTGAAGTCTTCCTTGACACCTTCTTGAGTGGAACTTCAATGGTTGTTTCTCTCCCAACAACATCCTCCTTTGCTTCTAAATTCTTGACTTTGTTCATAGGCATGGTCTTTTCATCAAACACAACATCTCTGCTGAGTATCTTCTTGTGGTTCACTGGATCCCATAGCTTGTAGCCCTTCACACCGCTCTCGAAGCCGATGAAAATGCATTCAAGAGACTTTGGCTTCAACTTGGATCTTTCATCACTAGGAATAAGTGCAAATGCACTGCATCCAAACACTTTAAGATTAGTAAAATCTATTGACTGATTTGACCATACCTCCTCTGCACATTTGAACTCAAGATTTCTTGAAGGCGATCGGTTAACCAAATAGGCAGCGTGGTTAACTGACTCCGCCCAAAATGATTCGGGCAATCCAGCATGAATTCTCATACATCTCTCACACTCCATGAGAGTTCTATTCATCCTTTCCGCAGCTCCATTTTGTTGGGGCGTCTTCTTCACGGTAAAGTGCCTCTTAATGCCTTCGTTTCTACAAAACTCAAGGAATTTGTTATCCTTATATTCACCACCATTGTCACTCCTTAGGATCTTGATCTTTCTTCCGGTTAGATTCTCCACTTCCGCCTTCCAGTCTTTGAATTTGGTGAAGACCTCAGATTTCTCCTTCATGAAGTAGACCCAAACCTTCCTGGAAAAATCATCCAAGAAAGTCACGAAATAGCAAGCTCCACCCTTTGATTTAACCGGTGATGGCCCCCATACATCCGTGTGAATATAATCTAGCACTCCTGTGCTTCCTTCCTCTTTGTCTCGCAGCTTGAAAGCTATCTTTGATTGCTTTCCCATGGTACAAAATTTGCAGAACTCCAGCTTGCAGCTTTGAACACCTTTCAACAACTTTCTGTTGTGTAGTTCCTGCATGCCCCTCTCACTCATGTGTCCTAGCCTCAAATGCCAAAGCTGAGTTTCATCCTCTGAGTCCTTGCTTGTGGACACAGCTGCTCCACCTGTTATAGTTGTACCACACAATCTATATAGACAGTCAGGTTGAACTTCTCCCTTCATAACCACAAGTGAACCTTTTGAGATTATGAGTTTCCCTTCATTAGCCTTAATAGAATAACCATTCTTATCAAGAGTTCCAAGGGAAATGAGATTCTTACGTAACTTTGGAATATGCCTTACCATTCCAAGCGTTCTAACAGTCCCATCATGAATCTTTATCTTGATTGTACCGGTGCCTATGACTCTACAAACCGAGCCATTTCCCATCACAACTTCGCCACCTTCTTCTTTCTCATATGTGTCAAACCACTCCTTGTTTGAGCACATATGGTATGAGCACCCGGAAATCCAAAATCCAATCGGAAGAGAAACACCTTGAAGAATTAGCATATGTATTAGTTTTAACATTCCCATTAATACATAAAAGCTCACCATCACTTTCCGTGACTTCCTCAGCTGTGTTTGCTGCATTCGTCCCTTTGTTCTTCTTCACCTTCCATATGGGGCAATTCCTTTTCTAGTGCTCCTTTGACCCACACTCGAAACAACCTTCTTTCGCCTTGGATTTGGACCTTCCTTTGTTGCCTTTCTTGCCATCACGCCTCTTTGAACGACCCCTCTCTTCGGTCTTAACAAATAGACCTTCACCTTGAGAGTTTTCTCCAGAACGTTGAGCCATCCTATGGTGCGTCATGATGTCTTGCAGCACAGGCTCAAAATCCAGAGTGACCTTCCCGAACATAAGAGTGGTTCGAAAGTGTTTATAGGACGAAGGTAAGGATGTTAGCAACATAAGAGCCTTATCCTCCGTACTATAAATAACTTCCATTCTTTGCAAATCAGCAACACATCTATTGAAACTACTTAAATGTTCCATTAGATTACCTCCTTCTTCCATTTTCAGATTTAGGAGTTCTTCCTTTAGGAAGAGCTTGTTGGACAGCGACTTCCCTGCAAACATCTCTTCGAGCTTCTCCCATGTTTGCTTCGCTGTATCCTTTAACACTTTGATGAGCACATCATCGGAGAGGTAGTTTTTGATGGCTCCTCTGGCTAACTCGTCAAGTACACCCCACTCCTCATCTTTCATGTCTGCTGGCTTCTTTTCTTTGCCAACTAACACAACATGGAGGTGTTATTGTGTAAGAGCTGACCTCATCCTTCGTTGCCAAAGAGTGAAGTTCTCCTTGCCTGTGAAAGGCTTTAGCTCCACCTTCATGCTTGCTGCCTGTGGTTGCTTCATGTGCTGTGAACTGCTACCACTCTCAAGTTCTTGTTCACTTGTCATCTTCAACACACTAGCACTCAGAAAGAAGAACTAGCCCAGCTGCCAAAACACAGCTCTTATACCACTTGTTGTGAATTAATACTAACTCACTTGCCCTTAGGACCTTGTTGTTGATGAACTTTGTGACAAACTCAATGATGGATGAGTCTTACACACACACAGAAATTTAACTAAAAAACAGAAATGACACAAGTGTTTATAGAGGTTCAGCAAATTGCCTACTTCCTCTTTGGTGATCTCCTTGAGAACTTTCACTAATGAAGATAGGTTACACCTTTGGTTTACAAAGAAGGAAACCCCCTTAGAACACTACCCTCACAATCTGTTTCTCTCTCACCCTTGCTCAACACCTTGATACACTTAGAGAACTCTTTTGCTCTCCCCTTGGTATTTTCTGAACTTACTAGTTTCCAGCTTCTTTTCAACTCTCTCTACTTTGCACAAACTTATGTACTTGACAACTTAATATTCTCTTGCTTCCTCTTGCCTCTTATACAAGCCTTTGGACTCCAAGATAAGGTATCATTAGGTTCTGCACGTTCTAGCTTTAGTTATCTAACTTTAGACACCTGTTTTTGGCAGCTCACAAAGTAAGTGAACAATGGCTGCTAGCTGCCATCTATTTCTTGAACCAAGAGAGTATTCACTCATTGAAGCAAGTCATCAATTTGCCAAAGTGTTCTCCCCAACTTTCCAGCTGCTTGCCACCTTCTAATATCTCAGAAGTGATCAAAAATATCCTTGCAAGTCGGTAGAAAGTGATAGTGCACAAAGGAGGACTTGAAAACGCGTAGAAGTCTGAAAAAATATCTTCGGGCGACCGTCGCCAAGATTGTGCGACCGGTCGCTTTTCCACAGAATCGATTTTTTCTCCAGACTTTGATTCTGCCTGAAACCGACCGGTCGCCCATAACTAGCGACCGGTCGCTGGTCCGAAATTTTGTATCTTTTAATTGAGCCATTTTTCTCAACAAGTACTCATTTCCCCAACAGAGCAAACTGTATTGACGTTTGATTCTGGAACTTCATCACCCTGAAGGCAGCTTGTTGACATTGCTGGCTGCTCAACCGTGTGTACATCAATCAATATGTCACCAGGAGATGATGACAAGGGAAGTTTGCCTGTACCTGATTGCATATCTTGCTTCCTAATATTGAATGGCTGAGGCAAAGTTTCTTCTGGAATTTCATAATCCTGAAAGCATGTTAAGCATTGTTAGACCACATGCTATTAATGGTTCAAAAAATAAATTGTTAAATTGATAAAAATAAAATGTTGAAGTCCCAAGTACATAATCTAACTTGATATTCATAAAAACCTTTTTAAATACAGGAACCCAACTGCAAGAATAACCTTTTTGAAAAAACTAAACAAATGAAACCAGGTGCATAGAGTTTTTCTGTTACATCAATTAATACAGTATTTATATTCTAAATCCTTGTGTCCTTTAAAGTCTCTGCACGCTCAATCAAAGTCATGCCAGAACACCAATAACTTTTCAGATTCCAGATCAATTTAATAACAAAGAATACTTTAGAAATTAAACCATATTAGTAATGTTGTATCAGAAACTGAGTAATGGGTATACCTCAGGATGGGATTTTGAAATATCTGCAAGCCGTTTGCGGAACGTCTTCCTCAAATGCATACTCCCACCACCTTCAGATTTCGCCTTGCCATCACTCTCTAGTGCATCAACATTGATGGTGACATGAAGATCAGGCTTAAGACAACTGGTTTTCTCATCCTTAACAAGAACTTTCTTTATCTCAATCACCTCAGGTAAAACAAACTTCAGCTGAGCCAAGTGACCACATGTAGACCTCCTAAAAACCGAGATAAAGAGACGATCAATTTCTATAATACCCTAATTTCATTTCTTCAGCAACCAAACAATCAATTGAAAAGAAATTTTTTTTTTTTGAAGTATACCTATCCGTCAAACACTCGATGTGGGGGCAAATATTCGTAAAACTGGGCTTCAAACCCCTCAACCGCAACAACCGAATCGAAGTGTCCAAGCCATTGAAAAACTCACTCAATATTTCATATTTGCAAACAAGAAACAAATAGAAGAAATAAGCCAACCCGGAAATCAAAGAAATCAAAATTAACTCTAGAAATACAGGAGCAGATCACATAAATATAACAGACACTGAGATTCATAAACGCTTACTTTTCCTGTAGCTTCTCGGAGCGGCCGACGCGTTTCTTCTTTGGGCTTTTGTCGGGCCAAGAATCGATCTGGTCCGTCCGTCACTTCTGGCTTGACTCGCTGAGGCTTTTGGGGCGGCTCTTCTGATGTCTCCGATAGAGAACGCGACGTTGCCGTTTCGGGCTCGCCCAGGAACACTTTTCGGATTTCTGAGGGGTTTTGGTGCTCAGTGTGTCATTGCCTAAGATTTGGGGCTTTGGGTCTAGGACTTTCTGTTCTCGGCTTCTTGGTGTCTTGGATTTGAAGGTTCCTAAGGAACTCATTGCAGAGATCAAATAGAAATGTGAGATTTGGAATCGATCGAAAGGTGAGATTTTGAGGGTTCACAGTCACAGAGAAGAAGAAGAAGGAGCCATGGCCATGTGGGATTTTCCGGTATTAAGTCGGGGTCTCTGGCGGGAAAGATGAGCTGGCACTCTCGCGTGACCCGTTGCTTCCCGCCAAATAGATCCGTTGGCTCGCGGTGTGCTCCTGGGCTAGTGCAACACCCGTTGTTTATTGGGCCTAAATCCAAATCTCATATCCCATATTACCAAATTAACCGAAGATATTTTTTGAAGAAAATTGTGTAAGATATTTAGATAACTATGAAATGTCTGGTTAAGAAAATGAGGAAAAAAATCTACTCAATTTTTAAACCAATAAAATTTGTTTTTATAGAAAATTAATATATTTTATATCTCACATTTTACTTTATCTATCTATATATACTATTATTAATAATTAAAAATATTTTAAAAAATTAAAGTATAATATAAGTCACCCATATACATACTAGTAATAAATTTACCACAAAAAACAAAAGGATTGCTAGTAAATGAGTCACACATATAATCCAAAAATAATAGAGATGAATAATTAGGATGGTGCAGATGTTAACGTTAACATTCATGGTATATCCCCATCAGCTTGTTGATGGTTAGCATGCCAAATGGTTCAGGAAGGGAAGGCAGACTACGAGCTGATAGTTTTTGTGCTACATAAAGCATTGTAGGTCGAGACCCGGGACGCGTACGTATACAACCCAAGGCTAAACTCATCACAAGCACCACTGCCTTTGCCAATTCATTGCTTGGAGCCTCCGGTCTTTGGTCTAACAAATCCTTCAAAAGCAACTCTGCATTGTCCTCCTTCATTGATCGTGATGATGCTGATAGCTGGTATTCTAGTAGATCCCCTGGATGCCTTCCCATCATAACTTCCAGCGCCACCACTCCAAAGCTATACACATCACACTTATCCGTGACTCGCATTGTCAATGCAAGCTCTGTACATGAAGAGAAAAACAAACCAAATATCCTCAAAACATATCTCAGTCACCAAAAGATGATCCAAAAATGCACAACGTTAAATTGTTATGTTACCTGGTGCCATGTAACCAAATGAGCCAACAATATGGGTCCAGTTGGATGAATTGGCACTAATCAGTCTTGCTGTTCCAAAATCAGAAAGTCGGGCTTCGAAATCTGACTCGAGCAATACATTGTTCACAGTTACATCACGGTGCACAATTGGTGGAGAGCAGTCATGGTGCAAGTAAGAAAGTGCATGAGCTAATCCTTTCACAACTTTGACCCTTGTAGCCCATCCAAGTTCAGTTACCCCATCAACCCCATACAATGCCTTTCCCAGGCTGCCTCTCTCTAAATATTCATAGAGCAAGAAGATGCATCCCCTCCTTGAACAGAACCCATATAGCCGAATGATGTTCCTATGCCGGACATTTGTCAGAGTTCGGATTTCATTCTCGAAACTTTGGAGATTGATTGCTGGAATGTCGTTGGAGTCTGACATGTTAAGCCTCTTAACTGCAACAACTTGACCTGATACCAACTCTGCCAAATCCTCTGTATACTCTGCCAAATACTCTGTATACTCTTCCAAATCCTCCTTTTCCAATACAGTACTTCTCATGAAAATCCCCTATGGCCTTTACAACTTCCCCAAACGTAAATTTTACTTCTTCTTGCAATATTATTGACTCAAAATTCTCAAAGTTTT
Organism: Prunus fruticosa; assembly: GCA_018703695.1. Classification (NCBI taxonomy): domain Eukaryota; kingdom Viridiplantae; phylum Streptophyta; class Magnoliopsida; order Rosales; family Rosaceae; genus Prunus; species Prunus fruticosa. Next base: position 40,049,094 of record CM031924.1, on the reverse strand, counting down.
GAGCACTATTGATTTTCTTAAGAACACGCTTGGGTTTCTTATGGAACATAAGAATCAGGGCAATTGTAGTCTTAAGAACACGCTTGGCTATCTTACGGAACATAAGAATCAGGGCAATTGTAGTTGTAACCACTGATAAACCACAAAAAAGTACAAGGACACGAGTTAAAACTCCAACAAAAGGATTGTCCTGTGTGAAATTGTTATTTGACACATCAAAATTCTCCCGGAATGGGAAGGCAATCCCTGCCGGGTCTGGGCCACTGAGATTGTTGTTGGAAAGATTTAAGCTCTGAATATTTTGAAGTTTCCATAGTGTTAGAGGAATTGACCCAGAGAGCTGGTTTCTCAAAAGATCCAAGCTTCTCAAATCTGATAATCTTCCTATATCTGACGGAATTGAGGCAGAGAACTTATTATCATTCAGATAAAGCACATTGAGTTCTGTCAACAGTCCAATTTCTGGTGGAATATTCCCACTAAAGCTGTTGTGTTGAAGTTTCAAAGAGACCACTTCGGTCCAATTGGAGAGCAGAGAAGGCAGGAGTGGACCGGTAAACTGATTAGCAAATAAACTCAGATCGGTGATGTTGTTCAGATTGGACAAGGACAGAGGCAGTTCCCCATTGAGTTTATTGGAAGCCAGGGCCAAGTAGGTGAGGTTGGTACAAAGACCGAGCTCAGATGGGATTGAAGAGTCTAAGGAATTCATGTGAAGATCAAGGTACTGAAGTTCCCTCAGTTGGCCTATAGAAGGTGGAATTTTCCCTTCAAGGTGAATGGAAGCCAGGGCCAAGTAGGTGAGGTTGGTACAAAGACCAAGCTCAGATGGGATTGAAGAGTTTAAGGAATTCATTCGAAGATCAAGGTGCTGAAGCTCCCTGAGTTGGCCTATAGAGGATGGAATTTTCCCTTCAAGATGATTGGAAGCCAGGGCCAAGTAGGTGAGGTTGGTACAAAGACCAAGCTCAGATGGGATTGAAGAGTCTAAGGAATTCATGTGAAGATCAAGGTACTGAAGTTCCCTCAGTTGGCCTATAGAAGGTGGAATTTTCCCTTCAAGGTGATTGGAAGCCAGGGCCAAGTAGGTGAGGTTGGTACAAAGACCAAGCTCAGATGGGATTGAAGAGTTTAAGGAATTCATTCGAAGATCAAGGTGCTGAAGCTCCCTGAGTTGGCCTATAGAGGATGGAATTTTCCCTTCAAGATGATTGGAAGCCAGGGCCAAGTAGGTGAGGTTGGTACAAAGACCAAGCTCAGATGGGATTGAAGAGTCTAAGGAATTCATGTGAAGATCAAGGTACTGAAGTTCCCTCAGTTGGCCTATAGAAGGTGGAATTTTCCCTTCAAGGTGATTGGAAGCCAGGGCCAAGTAGGTGAGGTTGGTACAAAGACCAAGCTCAGATGGGATTGAAGAGTTTAAGGAATTCATTCGAAGATCAAGGTGCTGAAGCTCCCTGAGTTGGCCTATAGAGGATGGAATTTTCCCTTCAAGATGATTGGAAGCCAGGGCCAAGTAGGTGAGGTTGGTACAAAGACCAAGCTCAGATGGGATTGAAGAGTCTAAGGAATTCATGTGAAGATCAAGGTACTGAAGCTCCCTGAGTTGGCCTATAGATGATGGAATTGGCCCTTCAAGGTGATTGGAAGTCAGGTTCAAGTAGGTGAGGTTGGTACAAAGACCAAGCTCAGAAGGGATTGAAGAGTTTAAGAAATTATCTCCAAGATCAAGGTACTGGAGTTCCCTGAGTTGACCTATAGATGATGGAATAGCACCACCGAAGTTGTTTTGTGCTAAATGAAGGTGTTTAAGCTTGGGAAAGTTTGATGGCAGTGGTCCTTGGAAGCTGTTATTAGTGAGGTCGAGATATTCAAGCTTGCCCAGATTGGTAAATACTTGTGCTGGTATTTGGCCATTAAAGAGATTTCCAGACAAGTTAAGGAATGTCAAGTTCAAACATTTAGATATAAATTCTGGGAATTCTGAAGAAGGAAGACTGTTCAGAGAAAAATCAAGGTATGTCAAAGAAGGCATGCCTGAAAATTTAGACCAGTCACGAGTTTTGAAGTCGTTGGCTCCAAGATGTAAAAATTGTACCTTTTGGAGATTGCTGAGCTGATAGGGAATAGTACCACTAAGACGGTTTAAGTAGAAACTCAGATACCGAAGCTCAGTCAACATGCCTATCTCCACAGGTATTTCTTGATCGAATAAGTTGTCGCCCAAGTCCAAAGTTGTGAGCTTGGAGAGTTTGCCAATGTCAGATGGCACAGGCCCTGTGAAATTGTTGCCATTGAGGTTGAATTGGGTGAGATTGAGAAATGGGGTGAAGTTGAAATTGGTTAGCGTTGCATAGATGTCGAAGTTGGAGAGGTCAATTTGGGAAACTTGTTTGCTGCTGTGGTCACAAACAATGGCAGTCCAGTTGCAAAGATTGTTGAGGTTAGTGAGGGACCATGAACTGAGAGAAGGTGGTGCAGGAACAAAGGTGTACTTCCAACTTACCAAAGCTTCTGCCTGTGTTTTTGGTGATGAAATGGCCTTGAATGGAAGCAAAGCAAGCAGGAAAATATGAAGGAGAAGAAGAAGATAAGTAGGGTTCTGAGCAGAGAAAAGTCCTCCTTCCATGGTGGTTTGACGAGTTAATGTTATGTTCCAAGCTTTATAGAAGGTTGATTCTTATTGTTATCATTTTCGTTCTTAAAATTCACTTGTAATTTGCATTATTTTTATTTATTTATTTTTATTTAAATTAAGAAGAAAATTTACTTTTTTAAACTAATAGTTGTTGACTGATGATGGCATTTCATAGTTGTTACATTGATTACTGAGATTTCACAAGTTAACATATTCTATGAGATAATAGAGTCATCAGAGTCATAGAGTCATAGAGTCATAGAGCTAGCCAAACCGGTCAAATTTTTGTTTTGAATGGTTCATTCTTGTCCTTGTCAGTTGAAGAAAAAGCAGGACACTCAGTGGAATTAATGTATATAGACATAATAGAAAGTCTGGCCCCTATATTAAGTTAGAAATTTCATTTTACAAAAAACAGAAAACCAGGCGTGTGTTCGTCGTATCTACTATGAAGGGGCTGAGGAAGTTAAGCATGGCCCAGCCATTTTGTATGTGAAGACTGAGAAAAATATTTACAATATTGTTCTCAAGCAGTCGACTTAAAATCTACAAATGAAGGGAAATTGCCTAAGTTAACTAAATATTGTACCCACATATACCAATATCTTCTACTTATGAATTCAAGCACCCATCATATGTAACAATTATTATATAGTAAATTAGAACATTTCCAAGGTGCCTAAGTAACCAAATAAGTAGCAAATCACAAACAAAATGAGTCAGGAATAAATCATACGCATATAAACAACTCAACTGAAACTTACAAAAACCTTATTTTTCCAGTAGCAGCTCGGAGCGGTCAGCACGTGCCTTTTTATGGGTCGACTCGGTAAAGCTTTTGGTGCCGGCTCCTCAAATTGGACAAAGACAGAGGGAGTTCCCCCATTGAGTTCATAGGAGTGGTTTGATTGTTTTATTTATGTTGTTTTAGTTCCCCCATTGAGTTCATAGGAGTAGGTTCACAACCTAAATTTGATTTCTTTTCCTTACAACATTATCACAAAAACTCAATGTTGTTCAGTTACTATTAAAGTTTCGATCTAATTTTCTTTTAAATTGTTCAGTCTTATAGTATACAATCCATATAAATATAAGCAACTTTTGACGATATATAACTGAAAAAATTAAGAGCTTAAAGCAGAGATAGGCATGGATAAAACGTTGAAATTTGCAAACAAATTATTGCCCTCACAACTTAAACACAAGTTTTTGAATTTTCCAACTAGTTTCACATTTTTCTTCTATTTTAGTAGCCCCCATTAGCCTGTTGATGGTTCAGGAAGGCGAGGCAGGGAATGAGCTGATAGTTTTTGTGCCACATAAATCATTGTAGGTCGAGACCCGAACCAAGGCTAAACTCATCACAAGTACCACAGCCTTTGCCAATTCATTGGTTGGAGCCTCTAGCCAGCCTTTGGTCCAATACATTTTTCAAAAGCATTTCTGCATTGTCCTTCATTGGCTTTGATGATTTTGTTAGTTGGGATTCTAACATATCCCTGGGTGCCTTCCCATCATAACTTCCAGTGCACCACTCCAAAGCCCAGCCATTATTCCAAACTGAATAAAATTCTAGCCCGTATGTGAAGACTCAGAAAAATATTCCCAATTGTTTTCAAGCAGTCAGCTCAAAATTTACAAATGAAGGGAAACTTCCTTAGTCATCTCTCAACTTTGATCACCATAGTCAAAGTCAGCAAATCTTTAGCATTGGTTAATGCCTGGAGGACGACTAGGTACTAGCACCTTGAGTTTTCTTCATTTTCAGTTTTATAGAGTCTATAAACATAATTTACCATGATTGCATCATATTCATGTACGCACGTGTGAACTACCGTCGTAACATTTTCTTTGAATATGTTGTTGTCTAGGTAGGTGAAAAGAAATTTGTAATTTAAGCATTATTGGACCAACATGCTACTCAAAACTAGTACTACGAGAAGAAATATTGTAAAATTGAGGAGAATGAAATCCCAAATAGCAAGTTCAAAATTTTATTAATTAGTTAGTAAACTACGACATTTCCAAGATTATTCAACTTTCTCATTCGTTCCAATTGAGTCGTTCCTCATATTTCGACCGTCAATTTAATTTTTACTTCCATGGTGTTGAATCTGTTGACCAGTTGTTTATGTTTGATCCAATCCAAGCTATACATATATATTTGAGTTGCATTTCTTGTTACCCAGATTTGGAGGGATTATTGCCTGCCCTGGTTCATGGTTCGCTTCATAATCAAAAGTTGTGTGGTTGTAAGGTTTCCTCCACTTGACTGGCCTGGTCTAGTCTTCTCTTCCCTTGGCCCCAGCCATTTGTTTCTCTACACACACACACGAAAAATACAACTCCACATTATAGAGTTTCTATCTGGTATTTTCATTTATGTGCATGTGAACGACTATCGTATTTAAAATCACAATATAATAATTACATTTCATTAAAACATGTTGTTGCCTAGGTGAAAGGAAATTTGTAATTTAAGCATTATTGGACCAACATGCTATTCATAAACAAGTACTAATTGTAAATTTGATGAAAAGATGACCTTGAAGTCCCAAATAGCAAGTTCAAAACTTTGTATCTCTTAGGGAGAATTTGGATTTTTTTTTTGAGTGTTATAATCACATCATCTATTAATTTACATGTTAAAATATAGGTGGATGATATTAATGCAATTATAACTCAACCTAAAAGTGTGTGGTTCCAGTGTTTCCTCGACTTGACTGGCGTGGTCTAGTTTTCTCAGGACATAATATAAAGTCTAGCCCGTGTGTTAAGTTAGAAATTTCATTTAACATTAAACAGAAAAATAAAAAAGGGAAACAAAAAAATATAAAGTCTAGCCCCTATGTTAAGTTCTATTATGAATGAGCTGAGGAAGTTAAGCATGGCCCATCCATTATTCCAAACTGAATAAAAGTCTAGCCCGTAGGTGAAGACTCAGAAAAATATTCACAATTGTTCTCAAGCAGTCAACTTAAAATCTACGTATGTGAAGGGAAATTGCCTTGGTCATTTCTGATCACCATAGTCAACGTCAGCAAATCTTAGGAAATTGCCTAAGTTAACCAAATATTGTAACCCACATATACCAATATCTTCTACCTATGAATTCAAGCACCCATCATATGCAACAATTATTAGATAGTAAATTAGAACATTCCCAAGGTGCCTAAGTAACCAAATAAGTATTGTACGTAGGTCGAACAAAGCTAAACTCATCACAGGCACCACTGCCTTTGCCAATTCATTGCTTGGAGCCTCCAGCCTTTGGTCTAACAAATCCTTCACGTTGAAGAAATGTCCATGTGAACTTTTTCAACTAAAACTTGTTGGGAAATGGGATTAATGGAGTTTTAGGAATTGGCCCTGAAAGATTCAAATCTGGAGTCAAGTGTAGTAAGTTTCCTACCTCTGACTCTGAGAGGGTTATTCATTTGTCCAAGTCTGGTCTTCCTCTAGGATCCAAAATCGTGAAAAGAGCAAGAACATTCACACGCACAACGTTGGCTGTCATTAGTAGGGCGATTGACTACATCGAACCTTCCGTTGATCTTCATTCTCAGTTTCACATTAGTTCCTTTCTTTACATTGACAAAGAAAAAAATCCAGGATAGATGTTAGAAAATGAAATCTATATTGCCTAGTTTTCTTTACAACAAAGTTTAAGGGTTTGTTTAGTATTGCTTATAAAAAGGCTAAAAAATGCTTTTTGATATAAAAAAATATTTTAAGAAGGGGTTTTTAACTTCAGTGGTCTTTAAACTTATACTTGAGTTTCAATTAAGTCCCGAAACCTTTTATTTTTGGCAATTAAATTATCCAACTTTCTCATTCGTTCCAATTGAGTCGTTCCTCACATTTTGACCGTCAATTTAGTTTTTACTTACCAAGGATGGGAGACGTCATGAATCGGAGAACTTAGATGGGGTAATCAAGGTATGAGAATTGGATCAACTACTCCCTCCTAGTTGATTTCATTCCCAATTTTGAGGGCATTCGATTATGAATTTTAATGTGGAACCCACATAATCTTTTATTCCTTAAGTGTTAGTAAATGCATGGGAAGTCATGAAATGGAATCGTTCCATATGTTAGTAAACACAGAAAAAGTAGGAATTTGAATCATTCCAATACTCATTCTTTATAAGTAAACATGCCATAAGGGTTAAAGTAATTCATTTCAACTAAAATATTTTATTTTAAAATTAAAGTAAAATTTTGTAAAATTTAAATTTTGAAAAAATTGAAAAAAAAAGAAAACCCCAAACCATAAAATAATAAAAATATTTGTGAACAACCTAAAGTGAAACTAATAGTTGTTGACTGATGATAGCATTAACGGAGTCACAAATCGTAGCTAGTGGGTACTTAAAAGTGCCGGGTTTTCAGGCCTTCCAAGAAGAAACAACACTAATAACAACTCATCTTACTTTTGTTTTTCTTTTTTCCCTGTCTTCTTGGTAACTTCGAATTGTTGCTCGTCAAAGCCGTGTAGATTGAGGGTTTACTGTATTCAACCAACTGTTGGTTGACAAGTTTAAAGTTGTCTTGATTTAGAAAAACAACGTAGCTTTCATATTTATGTGTGTGAACTACTATCTTATATGAGAATTATATTTCCTTTCAACATGTTATTGCCTACATGCTAAAGTTCGGATTTGGGCCCATGGCACGCTATTTTGAAGAGAAAAGTGTCACGAGCAAAACTCATCAATTTGCCATGATCATGAACTTTTCGAGCGTCTGAGATATCATTTAGTTTTACTTTTTTGAATTAATTGTTGTTGACTGATGATGGCATTTCATAATTGAGATATTAATGCAATTATAACTAAAAACCCAAAAGTGCGTGGTTTAGTTAGTTTTCCCTTGGGCCCAGCCTTTTGTCCGGATATAATATAAAGTCTAGCCCCTATGTTGAGTTAGAAATTTGATTTGAACAAAAAACTGAAAAATAAAAAAGGGAAATAGATAGTTCCCTTGCAATATCCATAATCATGATGTCAATTAGAATATTGGTAAAACTTAAAAATTAAAAATTAAAACCAAAGTCCTTTTATTTAGTATACCTATCCGTCAAACACTCGATTTGGGCGTAAAACTGGAGAAAAACTTCCCTGGAAAGGGATGCCACCTGTCAGCAAACCACGTAAGTATCCCAAGCCAATAAAATTTCGACAGCTGGCAACTCATTTTACTTTCAATTTTTAATATTAAAAAAATGTTCTGAACCCATTTTCTCTTCTCTCTCTTTCGCATCCCTCTCTCTCATCCATTAATCTCTCTCTTCAATCACTCCTCCACCATCATCATCACCCACACGCCCCTGCATTCACTCTTCTTTTTCTCTTCAATCACTCAGCCCACATAATCAATTTGTTTTTCAATTTAAAATTTTACAAAATATTTTCACCCATTTTCTTCATCTTCTCTATCTCTCTCTTCCCCATTCCTCTTGCAGTTCGTAAAAAAAAAAAACGTTTTTCTTCTATTTCTGGTGTTTCACTTCCTCTTCAGTCACTTTTTCAACACCCACACATAATATATTGATTTCTCTCTGTTTTTTTTTTAGCTTAATATATTTAGCTGAAGGTGAAAAAGGATAATACTTCGTGATAATGGAATGGCAGGAGAGATTCCTTAGATCTGGAGAAGAAATCAATACATGGTCCGATTTTTCTCCCCAAAACCGCACCTTCACTGTTCCCTGGCAGAACCCAAGCTCTCTCAGCTTCACCATTCCAAATTTTCCAAAACTGCCCAATAGATAATAATATTTGAAGAAAAAAATAGGAAAGAGATTCCTCAGAATTGGAGGAGAGAGAGTGACGCCGAAGAAGGTTTTTCTTCCCAAAACATATACTGTTCCTCCACAAAACCGAAGCCAACCCAAAATTTCTCAACTCCACCATTTACAAATTTTCCAGATTTCTCCAATAAATACCTCACTAAAATTAAAACTAAGAGATCAATACCAAGTGTGGGGTTATGAAGGATTACTGATTGAAGAGAAAAATAGGAATGCAGGGGTGTGTGGATGATGATGGAGGAGGAGTGACAAAAGTGAAGAAAGAGAATGATTAATGGATGAGAGAGAGAAGAGAAAATGGGTGCTGAACATTTTTTAATATTAAAAATTGGAAGTAAAATGAGTTGCCAGCTGTCGAAATTTTATTGGCTTGGGATACTTACGTGGTTTGCTGACAGTGGCATCCTGTTCCAGGGAAGTTTTTCTCGTAAAACTGGAGAAAAACTTCCCCGTCACAGTGATTCCACCATATCCCAAACCAATCCAATTCTGACAGCTGGTAACAAACTTAAAAATATTTTATGCCTATTTCCTTCCTCCTCTCATCGGCATCCCTCTCTCTCTCCTCCTCTTTTCCTCTTTCAGTTCGTAAAAATTTGCAACTTTGTTCTTCTTATTCTTCTCCCTCTTCAGACACTCCATCTTCCTCCTCTCATCGGCATCCCTCTCTCTCTCCTCCTCTTTTCCTCTTTCAGTTCGTAAAAATTTGCAACTTTGTTCTTCTTATTCTTCTCCCTCTTCAGACACTCCATCACCCACACATCATGTATTAATTTCCCCCATTTATCTCTAATATATTTAAACTGAGATGAAAAAGGATAATAGTTAGTGATAATGAAATGGCTGGTTCTTAGGGATTTGCCCCCCAGTTCATAAAAAAAAAAAAAAAAAGGGGGGCTGAATAAGGAGATGATTCCTCCGATATGAAGGGGAGAGAGCCACGCCGAAAAGCTTTCCCCCAAACTGCACCTTCAATGTTTCCCGACAAAATCGAAACAACACAGTCTCTCTCAGCTCCACCATGTATAATTTTCCAAAACTCCCCAATAGATAATAAATTTGAAGAAAAAAAAAAGGAAAGAGATTCCTCAGATTGGAGGAGAGACAATGACGCCGGATAAATTTTTTCTCCTCCAAACCGTATTGAGTTCTTCCACAGATTCGAGGCCAACCCAATCTTTCTCAAGTCCATTTGGAGAGAGAACTGGAGAGACGAATCAGGGGTGTGTGGTTGATGATGATGGAGAGGAGGGGTGATTGGAGAGAGAACTGGGAATGGAGGGGAGAGAGAGAGAGAGAGAGAGAGAGAGAGAGAGCGATGCCAACGAGAGGAGGAAGAAGATAGGCGTAAAATATTTTTAAGTCTATGGCCATCTGTCAGAATTGGATTGGTTTGGGATATTGATGTGGATGCTGATGGTGGAATCACTGTGACAGGGAAGTTTTTCTCGTAAAACTGGGCTTCAAACCCCTCAACCGCAACAACCGAATCCAAGTGTCCAAGCCATTGAAAAACTCACTCAATATTTCATATCTGCAAATAAGAAACAAAAAGAAGAAATAAGCCAACCCAGAAATTCGAAGAAATCAAAATCAACCTAGAAATGCAGGAGCTGATCACATAAATATAACAGACAACTGAGATTCACAAAAGCTTACTTTTCCGGTAGCTTCTCGGAGCCGCCGACGCGTTTCTTCTTTGGGCTTTCGTCGGGCCAAGAATCGATCTGGTCCGTCCGTCGCTTCCTGGCTCGAACTCGCTGAGGCTTTTTGCGGCGGCTCTTCCTGATGTCGCCGATGGAGAACGAGACGTTGCCGTTTCGGGCTCGTCCAGAATTTTTCGGATATCTGAGGGGTTTTGGTGCTCAGTGTGTCATTGCCTAAGATTTGGGGCTTTGGGTCTAGGGCTTTCTTTTCTCGGCTTCTGGGTGTCTTGGATTTGAAGGTTCCTAAGGAACTCATTGCAGAGATCAAATAGAAACGCGAGATTTGGAATCGATCAAAAGGTGAGATTTTGAGGGTTCACAGTCTCACAGAGAAGAAGAAGAAGAAGAAGCAATGGCCATTTGGGGTTTTCCGGTTCATCTTCTGTGGGCTAGTGGGCTAGTGGAACACCCGTTGTTTATTGGGCCTAAATCTAAATCACATATCCCATATTACCAAATTAACCAAAGATATTTTTTGAAGAAAATTGTGCAAGATATTTAGATAACTATCAAATGTCTGGTTAAGAAAATTTATTTTTATACAAAAATAATACATTTTATATCTCACATTTTACTTTATCTATCTATGTATACTATTATTAATAATTAAAAATATTTAAAAAAAATTAAAGTATAATATAACTCACCCATATACATACTATTAATAAATTTACCACCCAAAAAAAAAAAACGATTGCTAGTATATAATCCAAAAAGAATAGAGATGAGTAATTAGGATGGTGCAGATTTTTATTCTTTTAGAATGGACGGTGCATATGTTAATGTTAACATACATGGTATAAGAATTTCTCTTACACACAGAAAACTTTCCAACTAGTTCTATTTATTTTCCTTCTAGTTTTATATCCACATCAGCTTGTTGATGGTTAGCATGCCAAATGCTTCAGGAAGGGAAGGCAGACTACGAGCTGATAGTTTTTGTGCTACATAAAGCATTGTAGGTCGACACCCGGGACGCGTACATATACAACCCAAGGCTAAACTCATCACAAGCACCACTGCCTTTGCCAATTCATTGCTTGGAGCCTCCAGCCTTTGGTCTAACAAATCCTTCAAAAACAACTCTGCATTGTCCTCCTTCATTGATCGTGATGATTCTGATAGCTGGTATTCTAGCAGATCCCCTGGATGCCTTCCCATCATAACCTCTAGCGCCACCACTCCAAAGCTATACACATCACACTTATTCGTGACTCGCATTGTCAATGCAAGCTCTGCACATGAAGAGAAAAACAAACCAAATATCCTCAAAACATATCTTAGTCACCAAAATATAATCCAAAAATGCACAAAATTAAATTGGTATGTTACCTGGCGCCATGTAACCAAATGAGCCAACAATATGGGTCCAGTTGGATGAATTGGCACTAATCAGTCTTGCTGTTCCAAAATCAGAAAGTCGGGCTTCGAAATCTGACTCAAGCAATACATTGTTGACAGTTACATCACGGTGCACAATTGGTGGAGAGCAGTCATGGTGCAAGTAAGAAAGTGCATGAGCTAGTCCGTGCACAATTTTAACCCTTGTAGCCCATCCTAGTTCAGTTACCCCTTCAACCCCATACAATGCTTTTCCCAGGCTGCCTCTCTCTAAATATTCATAGAGCAAGAAGATGCATCCCCTCCTTGAACAGAACCCGTATAGCTGAATGATGTTCCTGTGTCGGAGATTTGTCAAAATTCTTATTTCATTCTCGAAACTTTGGAGATTGATTGCCGGAATGTCATTAGAATCTGACATGTTAAGCCTCTTAACTGCGACAACTTGACCTGATAGCAATTCTGCCTTGTAGACCCTTCCAAATCCTCCTCTTCCAATGCAGTACTTGTCATGAAAATTCTCTATGGCTTTCACAACTTCCCCAAATGTAAATTTTACTTCTTCTTGCAATATCATTGACTCAAAAGTCTCAAAGTTTTGAGCACTATTGATTTTCTTAAGAACATGCCTGGTTTTCTTATGGAACCTAAGAATCAGAGCAATTGTAGTTGCAACCACAGATAAACCACAAACAGGTACAAGGACACCAATTATAACTTTGTTGTTATTTTTTTTGGAATTGTACGCTCTAGTTAGGCCCCTAGCATCTCTACACAAGTCAGAGTTTCCAACAAAAGTATTGTCGGGCCATGTGAAATTGTTATAAGTCAAATCCAAATGGCCCCAGAGTTGGGAGGGAATCTCTGTCGTCGGGTATGTGCCACTGAGATTGTTGTTCGAAAGATATAAGCTCTGAATATGTGGAAGTTTCCATAGTGTTAGAGGAATTGACCCAAAGAGCTGGTTTCTCGAAAGATTCAAGTAGATGAGGTTGGTACAAAAACCAAGCTCAGAAGGGATTAAAGAGTTTAAGGAATTATTTCCAAGATCAAGGTACTGGAGTTCACTGAGTTGGCCTATAGAAGGTGGAATTTTCCCTTCAAGGTGATTGGAAGTCAGGTTCAAGTAGGTGAGGTTGGTACAAAGACCAAGCTCAGAAGGGATTGAAGAGTTTAAGGAATTTTGTTGAAGATCAAGGTACCGGAGCTCTCTGAGTTGGCCTATAGAAGGTGGAATTTTCCCTTCAAGGTGATTGGAAGCCAGGGCCAAGTAGGTAAGCTCCCTGAGTTGGCCTATAGATGATGGAATAGCACTACCGAAGTTGTTTTGTGCTAAATTAAGGTGTTTGAGCTTGCCCAGATTGGTAAATACATGTTCTGGTATTTGGCCAGTAAAGAAACATCCAGACAGGTCAAGGAATGTCAAGTTCAAACATTTAGATATAAATTTCGGGAATTGTGAATAAAGAAGACCGTTTAGAGAAAAATCAAGGTATGTCAAAGAAGGCATGCCTGAAAATTCAGACCACTCAAGAGGATCGTAGAAGAAGTTTCTTCCAAGAATCAAAAACTGTACCTTTTGGAGATTGCTGAGCTGATAGGAAATTGTACCAGTGAGACTGTTGTTGAAGAAACTCAAATATAGAAGCTCAGTTAACTTGCCTATCTCCACAGGTATTTCTTGATTGAAAGAGTTGTGGGCCAAGTCCAAAGTTGTGAGCTTGGAGAGGTCGCCAATGGCTGATGGTATAGGTCCTGTGAAATTGTTGCTAGATAGGTTGAATTGGGTGAGATTGAGAAATAGGGTGAAGCTGAAATCGGTTAGTGTTGCAGAGATGTTGAAGTTGGAGAGGTCAATTTGGGAAACTTGTTTGCTGCTGTGGTCACAAACAATGGCAGTCCAGTTGCAAAGATTGTTGAGGTTAGTGGGGGACCATGAAGTGAGAGAAGGTGGTGCAGAAGCAAAGGTGTTCTTCCAGCTTACCAAAGCTTCTGCCTGTGCTTTTGCCTGTGCTTCTGCCTGTGCTTCTGCCTGTGCTTCTGTCAGTGTGAGATTGTTATTAGACAAATCAATACTCTCCGGGAATGGGAAATCAATATTCTCCGGGAATGGGCCATTGAGATTGTTGTCGGAAAGATTTAAGCTCTGAATATTTCGAAGTTTGCTTAGTGTTAGAGGAATTGACCCAGAGAGCTGGTTTCTTGAAAGATCCAAGTAAGTGAGGCTGGTACAAAGACCAAGCTCAGAAGGGATTGAAGAGTTTAAGGAATTCTCTCTAAGATCAAGGTATTTAGGCTCAGTTAACTTGCCTATCTCCACAGGTATTTCTTGATCGAAAGAGTTGTAGCCCAAGTCCAAAGTTGTGAGATTGGAGAGGTTGCCAATGGCTGATGGTATAGGTCCTTCGAAATAGTTGCCAGATAGGTTGAATTGGGTGAGATTGAGAAATGGGGTGAAGTTGAAATGGGTTAGTGTTGCAGAGATGTTGAAGTTGGAGAGGTCAATTTGGGAAACTTGTTTGCTGCTCTGGTCACAAACAATGGCATACCAGTTGCAAAGATTGTTGAGGTTAGTGATGGACCATGAAGGGAGAGAAGGTGGTGCAAAAGCAAAGGTGTTCTTCCAACTTACCAAAGCTTCTGCCTGTGTTTTTGGTGATGAAATGGCCTTGAATGGAAGCAAAGAAAGCAGGAAAATATGAAGGAGAAGAAGAAGATAAGTAGGGTTCTGAGCAGAGAAAAGTCCTCCTTCCATGGTGGTTTGACGAGTTAATGTTATGTTCCAAGCTTTATAGAATGTTGATTCTTATTGTTATAATTTTCGTTCTTAAAATTCACTTGTAATTTGCATTATTTTTATTTATTTATTTTTATTTAAATTAAGAAGAAAATTTACTCTTTTGAACTAATAGTTGTTGACTGAAGATGGCATTTCATAATTGAGATATTAATGCAATTATAACTCAACCCAAAAGTGCAAGGTTGTTGATCGGTTCATAATTACATATCATTTTGTACCCTTCTAGCTTATGATTTGGTTATGTTATTGAGTTAAACTTGTGCTTTTAATTCATTTTCTGTTTTGATAAGTCCATAATTTCATACACTTGCATGCCTTCTTTACTTAGTGATTTTGCTTAGTTTCTCTTTATTTTGAGTCACTTACCTATGTTTGTGTGTTTTGTAGGTTAAGATAGCAAGAGATAACATTTGATGCAATCCATGCATGTTAAGGGCTGATTGGCATATGAGGAATATGAGCTTAAAGACAAACTAATTTTGGCTGCAACCCTTTTCCAGCCCAATTTCGTAGGTCAACTTCTTGGCCTTGGATGAGCATGCTATGAGGCTCGAATGAGGTGATGATCTTCATGAAACCTGTTCCAATGGGTGTCTAGTACAACATATCCAAATTTCAGCCCAATTGGACATATGTGGAGTGCTTAGCCCGTCCAACACTCAACTTTGCTCAGCAGGATTTGCAGCTGCCAGCTTTTTGCCATGTGCCTCCTTTTAGACACGTGCCTCACCCCAACTAAAACTGACTTTGTACCCAACATAATGAGTGAAGTATGGAGGCATTCCAGCTATGAAATTCTAAAGGAGCAAGTTGGTACATGATGGAGCTATTAAAGAGAAAGCATGTGCATGCATGTGAAGCAAAAGAAAGAAAAGAAATAAAATGAAGTCAATTCCAGTCCCTGTTTCGGCAGCCAACTTGCAGTGGCGAAAACGTACACTTCTACTGCTCCAATGGGAATACTTTCTTCATAGAAGTTGTTCCAATGGGTGTCTAGTATAACATATCCAAATTTGAGCCTCATTGGATATATGTTGAAACCTCTGGCCTTCCTACACCAAACCTGGTTCAGAAAACTCGTTTTTGTTCAACAACCAAAAGAAGACCACATGGGTTGGCAGCAAAAGGCAGCCACAACACCTTTGATAATCCCATGTGAAGAAAGCTTGGAGTGCAGCAAAAGAAGTATGGGATGAAGTTGATTCCAACCACACTAACATAGACAAGATGAAGTGTGAGTTATGGGTTGTATTAAAGAAGGAATGGTGGTGTTGAATTTCATCATGATGTTCCTCCCTCTTAGCCCTATAAATAGAGAAGTCTTCAAGCTTCATAAATCACACCCCAAGGGGGGGAGCTCTCAAACACTTCTCTAGAGCTCCCTTCCCTTCTCTCCCTCAAATTCTCTTAGTTTCTCTTTCAAGTTTTCAATTGTTGTAATGAAATATTTGTGCTGAAATTCTCCTTAAGTTTTTCTTAGTTCCACTTTACTTTTCATTGTTATGTAAATTCTTTTCTTTATTTTCAAGTTTGATTTGTTTCCAAGTTTCAATTATGGTTTTTGTTCTTATTCATTATGCTTATAGGTTAATATGCTAGTTTGAATGATTGATCACCATTTAGGCTTGCATATTAGCTATCTTGGTTTGAATTAAGAGTAGACACCATGCTTTAATTCGAATTGAACTATGAATAGGAAGAGTATGTATGGACATTCGACAACAGGGATTAGATACATGCTTGGTTGTTTAAATTGTTCTTCTATGCTTAATGGGTTCCTAATGCTTAATTTTAGGTTAGACAACAAATGATCAAATTAGGGAATTAGGAACACAATGTTATGACCACACACCATGGCTTAATCATACTTTAGCTAGAATCAATCCATTAATCTAATTGAACTTGGGAACTTATTTGCTTGAGTTATTTCCTTTTTTTTTTCTTTTTTTATTTATTTTCTTTTGCATTTCTATTTTGTGTAGGGGAAACAAATTGGATCATTCAATCACCAATCCTCGTGGATCGACCTCGCACTTACATATGCTATACTACCAAACGGCTCGTGCACTTGCGAGTATCACAAGTTGAGGATGCAGCTGAATCCATTTTGGTGCAGCTGAATCGACGCAGCAGTTGTTACGTTGATTACTGAGATTTCACAAGTTAACATATTCTATGAGATAATATAAGTGTACATGTCCTCCACTTGGATCCTACAGCTACCCCTTTCTATGACTTTGTGTGTTCGTCGTATTTAATCATTCTTCTTCTTGCAATATCCTTGAATAAAATATCTATTATGAATGAGCTGAGGAAGTTAACCATGGCCCAGCCATTATTATGGCATTTCATAATTGTTGAATAAAATAGTTGTTGACTGATGATGGCATTTCATAATTCAGATATTAATGCAATTATAACTCAACCCAAAAGTGTGTGGTTCCAGTGTTTTTCCTTGGCCACAGCCATTTGTCCGGACATAATATAAAGTCTAGCCCCTATGTTTAGTTAGAAATTTCATTTACCAAAAAACAGAAAATTATAAAGTCTAGCCCAATTGTTCTCAGGCAGTCAACTTAAAATCTACAAATGAAGGGAAATTGCCTTAATTAGTCATTTCTGATCACCATAGTCAACGTCAGCAAACCTTAGGAAATTGCCTTAATTGGTTAATCAAAAGTTGTGTGCTTGGTTTCCTCCACTTGACTGGCCTAGTCTAGTCTTCCCCTCTCTTGCCTTGGCTCCAGCCATTTATCCGGACGGAATATAAAGTAGCCCATATGTTACGTTTCAAAAGTCTAGCCCCTACCATTATGAGAAAAAATTTCCTCCCTTGGCCCCAGCCATTTGTCCGGATGGAATATAAAGGCTAGCCCCTGTGTTACGTTTCAAAAGTCTAGCCCCTACGATTATATGTACAATTAATTGATTAGTTAGTAGGCTACAACATTTCCAAGATGCCTAAGTAATCAAATATTTGCACAAAAGTCAGGAATAAATCATATCAATATAAAATTGAACTACTTTAAAAAAAAAAAAAATACAATTGTACAGTTTTACAGTATGCAACATCCATATAAATCTAAGCAACCTTTGATGATATATAAGTTATAACCAACAAACTTAACAGCTTAAATTGAGGGGTTTACCTCCCCATCACCGGTTCGAATTCTAGGAAAAGTGCTCCCCCTCCCCAATTGTTGTAAATAAAAAAATACAAAACTTAATAGCTTAATCTCAATCTCAAAAAACGTTGAAATTTGCAAACAGTTTAATTTATTGCCCACCACTCCGTGTCAATCTGAAAAAATGAAACACAAGTTCTTGAAGTCCCTCTTAAAAAACATAGAAAAACTCTTACTAGTTTCACACTTCTCTTCTATTTTTGTTTTGTAGAGCCCATTAGCCTGTTGATGGTCAACATACCAAATAGCAAGTTCAACATTTTATTATTCTTAGGGTGGGCGTGGGCTAGGTGAAGCACTCGGGCTCAAGTTTTTTTTGAAGAATATTGAACTCAAACATCGGAAAATTAACAAAATAAATAAAATATATAATGAATGTGTCCATTACTAATAGCATCGAGATATTTTTTTACAAAAACCTCACACTTGCCAAACATGTGGTTAAATTGAAGATAATATCGACATTGCTAGTTGTGGACTGAGAGTCTGTCCATAACATCATAATTCCCAATGGCTTCTTTAATGGTAATAGTTTTTTGGACGGTTACCTTTCAAAGCCAAACATGTGATGGTGAAAAAGAGTAATGCTACACTTACCATATTTTTATCTCACATTTCTGTACTACATGATGTGACATGTCCATATTATATGTCACATCAATTAAATCAATGAAGTGTATTTTAATATAGAAAGTTTAATTAACAGTTTTTTTTAAAATGTTAATAAATCATAAAAGAAAAGAAAATGTTAAATTAATTTTAATTGATGTGGTTGTCTACTTCATGTACCACATAAGGTGATATGAGAATGTGGTATACAAATATAGTAAGAATATCATTATTCGGTGAAGAGTAAGATTCAAATGTGGTATACAAATGATTACCACTTTCATAGACCAAGGTTCGAAATTATCAATCGAGTTTTCCACATGTGAAGTGCACTCAGTCTCATCATCAAATTCAATTCACACAGCCATCCGGAGGAGTTAGGAGATTCACCTCCAACCATCAAAATCAACTCACACGTGCAGTACATTTTCGACAATATACAGGATAGATGTTAGAAAATGAAATCTATATTGCCTAGTTTTCTTTACAACAAAGTTTAAATGTTTGTTTAGTATTGCTTATAAAAAGGCTAAAAATGCTTTTTGATATAAAAAAAATATTTTAAAAAGGGGTTTTTAACTTCAGTGGTCTTTAAACTTATACATGAGTTTCAATTAAGTCCAGAAACCTTTTTTTTGGGCAATTAAATTATCCAACTTTCTCATTCGTTCCAATTGAGCCGTTCCTCACATTTTGGCCGTCAATTTAGTTTTTACTTACCAAGGATGGGAGACGTCATGAATCGGGGAACCTAGATGGGGTAATCAAGGTATGAGAATTGGATCAACTACTCCCTCCTAGTTGATTTCATTCCCAATTTTGAGGGCATTCGATTAAGAATTTTAATGTGGAACCCACATAATCTTTTATTCATTATGTGTTAGTAAACACATGGAAAGTCATGAATTGGAATCGTTCCCGCAATCGCGCGGGGGATACCTTGGTTTTCACCAAAAAAAGTAATTCATTTCAACTAAAATATTTTATTTTAAAATTAAAGTAAAATTTTGTAAAATTTAAATTTTGAAAAAATTGAAAAAAGAAAAGACCCCAAACCATAAAATAATAAAAATATTTGTGAACAACCTAAAGTGCAATTAATAGTTGTTGACTGATGATAGCATTAACGGAGTCACAAATCGTAGCTAGTGGGTACTTAAAAGTGCCGGGTTTTCAGG
Source organism: Prunus fruticosa (assembly GCA_018703695.1). Taxonomy (NCBI): domain Eukaryota; kingdom Viridiplantae; phylum Streptophyta; class Magnoliopsida; order Rosales; family Rosaceae; genus Prunus; species Prunus fruticosa. Next base: position 40,029,825 of record CM031924.1, on the reverse strand, counting down.
CCTTCCAAGAAGAAACAACACTAATAACAACTCATCTTACTTTTGTTTTTGTTTTTTTCCTGTCTCCTTGGTAACTTCGAATTGTTGCTCGTCAAAGCCGTGTAGATTGAGGGTTTACTGTATTCAACCAACTTTTGACAAGTTTAAACTTGTCTTGATTTAGAAAAACAACGTAGCTTTCATATCTTGATCTTCATTTTCAATTTCACAGTAGTTTCTCTACACAGACAACAAAAAACAAAAACAACCCCGCGTTATTTATGTGTGTGAACTACTATCTTATATGAGAATCATATTTCCTTTCAACATGTTATTGCCTCATGCTGAAGTTTGGATTTGGGCCCATGGCCTGCTGTTTTGAAGAGAAAAGTGTCACGAGCAAAACTCATCAGTTTGCCATGATCATGAGCTTTTCTAGCGTTTGAGATATCATTTAGTTTTAACTAGCAAAGGAGCCCGCGCGATGCTGCGGGTTTTAAAACTGTGTGAAATGTGTCTAAAGTCGTCAAATATGTAGGGAAAATGATACTATTTATATAGACATGGAGATCCAAATAGTTGCATTATGCTTTGTTTAGCAAGTTTACGTTGCATCAATGTAAACATATCTTAATCAGATCTCACTTCATATTACAACAGCAGTAATTGAATGATCTATTTTGACCACACAGCATAAAAACATAATCAACAATCCGAATCAAGCACGTGGGCAAAGAGATCTCATAGTTTCTCAAAAAACAGCCATATACCACAACCTTACCAACTGAAAAAGACAATTGACGCAGCCTCAATGAATGGCATGGATTCAGTGTCACCTAACAATAAAGAAAATAGTTAGCTCTTGCATATAAACACAGAAAGAGAACAATGAGTCATATAACATTTCTATGTTTTAACTATCGCTTACCCACAGTCCCACCCAACTCTATAACATAAACATTTGTAGGGCACTCTTTTCCATCGCAGGAATGAGAGAAACTGATTCAATCCAGGTCTTAATGGCATTGATGTGTAGAACAACCTAAATCAGTCAAACATGGCAGGAAGCCAGCCATCAGTACTCTATGCAAGTGAGAGAATAAATAAATAAATAAATAAAGTTATGAATTCATTAACATTTGTAATTTTGTATTATCACCTGAATAGTATTTCCAAGGTAATCGCCTATCCCCTCCTTATCCAGGCACAGACTCAATTTCAAAAAATAAAAATGAGGCAACCCATTAAAAGAAAATATCAACATTTCATTAAGGGGATAGATGTTAGGAAAAATATAAGCACACACACCTGATATATCTTCCCAGTGGTAATGTTGTTGTCCCTAGTAAGAGTCACATCTAGGAATCGTTCATAGTTGCCGCGGTCTAAATCAACCTATTACGATTCAAACTTTAGACTGAGGCTCAGCAACAGCATAAACCATACAGATAGTATTTCAGGGGCAAGATGCTGTGTTGGCACTGGTTAAGTATGTATGTATGTATGTATGTATGTGTATATAAATATATATATATATACATAAAGAGGAAAAGAAGTCCAAAGCGAAATACCTCTCCACAATCATCGCGAACAAAAACCTCTCCATGTTTAAAGGGATCTGCAAATTGTTGAACCAAACTCAAATTAATAAAGAAGAAAATTGAAGCATTTAAAGTAGAGAGAGTAAGAAAAGAAGAAGAAAACTGATTTTGATTGAGGTGACACGAAGGCCACATGTAAATCAATTAGGCATAGACCAAAAGGGCAGTCTGATTTGCAACACACCGTCCCAAACGGAAATTAATAGCCTCAGATTCATCCTCAATAGCGAAGCCAAATCTTCCCACAAACGAAATTAATGGCCGCAAGAAAGCCAGATCAAGCTTCAATAGTGAAGCTCTCATCGGAGAAAAAGCCAGCCAAAAAAGATCTCCCATCCCCTAAGAATCCCAACCAAAGGCAAAAACTGGTTAGATTTTTCTGACACGTCATGGATAAACAAATTATTAAGTTTTAAAAAAGAGTCTATCACAAAATTTAATCAACAAATCATAAACCCTAAATTCCAACAAATCAAATAATCATATATAGTCATCTATAATCCAACAAATCATTATCCACACACAAAATCATCAATATTCATCCAATCCAATAAATCATTATCCACACATAAAATGATCAACATTCATCTAATAACTCATTATAAAAAATTTAACTAACTAAAAATATTAGGCATTATCATCAATTAGGGATTTAGAGTTTAAAAATTACTTGAATATGAGCTTTTCCAAACCTGGAGAAGTAAATCAAGCCTGCAAGCGAAATAAATGAGGCTCCAAATGCAGCTTGGAACCTTTTCTTCCATACACATGAACTAATCAAACCAAACAGTCGTATCAATTAATCAACAAATCATATATTTTTAGAAACAAATTTAATTAAGACAAATGAACAAACATTGGGAAGAAAAGAAGTTCATCACAAAATTTAATCAACAAATCTTAAATCTTAAATCTTAAATTCCAACAAATCAAATAATCATATATAGTCACCTAATCCAACAAAACATTATCCACACACAAAATCATCAATATTAATCCAATCCAATAAATCATTATCCACAAACAAAATCATCAACATTCATCCAAATAACTCATTATAAAAATTTCAACTAATTAAAAATATTAGATATTATCATAAATTAGGGATTTATAGTTTAAAATGACTTGAATATGAGCAGTAAAACACTTAATCAAAACAATAAACTTATGTTTTGGAATAAGTCCATTGCATTATGTCGTATAATGGATGGTTTACTTGCAGCTTTACCATCAAGAGAAATATATCACACAAAAACAAATACCAAATTAAATGGAAGCAAACAAACAGAGAATAAATAGGTTTCTACATATTTTATACAGTGTTAAATCAGATTTTTTGTTTGAATGATCTTATATTGAAGCAACCATCTTTACCTTCCAGCCGAAAGACTCGTTTTTCTGAATAATTCAGCTAGTAAAAAAAAATGTTACCAAATAAAGTAAAATTACCACAACATTTATAACACCGGCTTTGAAGTTATGGTGATACTGGGTCTCTTTCTCGAGCCAAATACAGCAAAGTTGGCAACCCACACCCTTCAACATCAGCTGCATTGGGTCTCTCCCATGAACTGCTATTGAGAAAAGAAAAAAAATTGGTCAAACACCAGTTAAATATCAGTGACCCTGACTCGCAGTTTTATGGTAAACTATCATACTTGAAGAATGGTGTTATGGACACGTCGCGATTTATATTTATCCCACTTAGAAAAGCCTTTATGTTTTGACCGTACTTCTTCTGAAATGTGGCCTAGCTGCACTGCATTTTTCGATTTTATTCTCCATGTCCTTGTATAATTTCTACAGCAATAATTTCAGAAGGAAGGATTAATAAATGTTTGTGATGGGCCTACCTAAATTTGCACCACAAAAATTTGTGAAAGTTAATTAAATTCTTGATATTAGTACCTTAATAACTACGAAATCTTTAGCCTATTTATCTTCAACTGCATCATTAGCAGGTACTGAGACAAAATAGGTGGAGTTTCAAGCTTACGCTCTTTTAATTTGCTCATCTCAATGGCATCAATTGACAATTGGTTGGCGTCTAGATACAAATATATATTAAGCTCCTAGGGTTCATTATCCACATGCTCATTATTCAAAAGAGTTTGGACAGGTGTTTATATATATGGTACTGGGTGGTGGAAGGGGATCTAGGTCTTGCTAGCTCTGCTCTACAGGGACCTTACGTTCTTTCTCCTCCTCTGTGGAGGTTTTGACTCTGTTGGCATAAATTTGGAAAATGGCAGGTGTTAGTGTATATAAATGGAAAAATTTGAGTACATCAAGCATTCTATTAATCTAATGGACAAAAGTATAAACTCAATCTATTGAACCAATTGAAAACAAATTTTGAACAATTGTGACAATTATTAAATAGGTATAAGAGAATTAAGCCAAAACACTTGAGCCTGAACAGAATCAAATCAAGGGGTGTTGATTTTGTTGTTATAAATTTGGTAAATGGTATGCGGTAGTGTAGACAAATAAGAAAATTTTGGCGAAGACAATGGCTATTGTTATAGAATTAAGGCCAACATAAACTGCACAAACCAAAATTTAAATAACCTATGAACACCTAATGACCTATAAATAGAAATAAGATAACCTGATGACTTAATGAGCAAGTTTGTTACAGAATAAAGATAATCTAATGGAGAAATAAGCTATAGAAGCAGTAATAATCTATAAACAGCTATAGGTTATAAACATATAATAAAAGCAGAAATAACAGGCTACATGCTATAGTTTTTGTTCATTACATTTAAAACATCTAATAAGAATTGTGAATCTTACAATGCACACAGTTATCAACCTCACTCAAGCAACTCTGAGTGCCAATTCAAATCCACCATGAACCAATCCATAAGCTCAAACATAGAACTCAATCATATGGTAAACCATCACACAAAAGGCTTAATTTCAGTCCAAAAGAGCAATTCGAGGATATGGTTCTTACCTAAAATGCTTTGGTGAAGTTGCAAAATCACCTTTGTCCTCATGATCAAACCTTTCAACAGCTAAAAAAAGAATGAAAGGAAATTAATTCCAAGCACATGCAGGGAAGAACAAAGGAACCAAATAGTTCAAAATATCAGCTCTAAATCTTATTTTGTTTAGATGCAAACAGATATTAAGCTCTTAAGGTTCATTATCTAAATGCTCATATAGAGAGAGAGAGAGAGAGATTTTACCTTCTTAATAAGAATAGGTAAAGAAAGTAGGAGAAATAGATTGTATATCCTGAAATTCTTTAACTTTGAGGCTTGTAAAGCTTTTACATCAAAAGTCTTCGCTGTGTCGCCCCACAAAGTGACTCTAATTTTCCCACTCCTATATCAACAGAGATATTTTTAAAAACCATTCTTATAAGAGGTGTAACATTTGTAAATTTATAAATGTTTTGTTAACATTTATACCTGATATTTTCAATGTGCATTTCACACTTTGTTTCCTTGGATTGTCAATCATTGTTGTTTTCAAATCTTGTGGTGCAGTGATGTGTCTCAGAACATCTAGCAATTTCAGAAAATAGCGTCATAAGATTATTAGAATGTGTAAAACCTGAAATACTGAAAATGACATCAAAAATAATATTTGTATGTATATGCAGATTGTTACTTGTTAGGATTGAATTGTCATTTATCCGAGAGAATAAGTGGCTGTAATCAACAAAATAGAAATGGTGCCCTGCATGATTGAAAAAGAAGTGGAAAAAGTTACTGACAAATAGACGACAAAACAGTAATTCATTCTTAAATTTTAATTGATGCCGTGATTATAAAAAGTAGGATCAGGTAAATAACAAAACAACATAAGCAAACAATGAATCTGCGAAACTAAAAGCTTTGACGATTAATGAGGAAGAAAAGTATTGCATATTAAATGAGTTGTTTAAGTATGGATATACATTTAGTTAAATGCAATCAGCATTCTAAATGTAAATATAAGGCAAAATTATCAAAAACGCAGAGATTAGATTGCAGAATTGACAATGCAAGTTGATCAATAAGACTTGTGTTAAGAGTCAAATATTAATGTTCAAAATATAAAAGAAGTTTTTGTTTATGGCCACGAAGAAAATAATGGATTTTCTTTTTGGTGGCATACACATTATTTAAGATGCGTTCTATTAAATTGTAGGAGTTATTACAAAATGCAATAAATTTCAAACTAAAATCACATAAACAAACGATCAATCTGATAAGCTAAAATCATACACGATTAATGGGGGAAAAAAGCATTCAAAATGAACGGTGTTGTTTAAACACGAATATACCTTTAATTGAATGCGGTGAATATTCTAAATGTAGATGAAAGACCAAAATTATGGCAAATGGATAGATTGTATAATTAACAATAAGAGTTTATTAATAAGACTTGTGTTAACAGTGAGATATTTATTGTTCAAGCAATAATACAATTCATGTATATCTAGTTACTGTTTAAGTTGAAATAGTATAAAGGACTGATTTTCTCACCATTGCATTAAGCGAGACGCATTGCAAACCAACAATTTGATCATCAGATTCTAACAGCATCGGTCTCCAGGTTTCACCCTCACTCTCTAATTTTCACGCTGGACTGAAAGGGGTGCAAATTGTGGATTCGGAACAATGTTCATTGTGCCCTCAATCTGAAGAAAAAATATATATGCCCTTGGTTAGTATACAGATGCATAAAAAATTATTGCAGAAAATAGAGGAATGTTTAAGCATGTACGAATAGAAGTTGAAACCTGATAGTAAATTTTGCAGAACATCTTTGTACACTATATTTTTAGTGTATTTATATGGCACTTCTTTATTATTATCTATTATGATTTTGAGGCCTTCTCTAGACGTAGCTCTAGATAACGCGACATAAAGCTGTCCATGAGTGAAAACAGGTTGGGGAAGATACAACCCAACTTGTTTTAAAGATTGACCTTGACTTTTGTTTATTGTCATAGCATAGCATGGCCTAATTGGGAATTGGCGCCTTTTAAAAATGAAAGGCCATTTGTTTTCTGTTGCTGAAAGAATGATCCTAGGTATAAACACTTTGAGGCCAATGTGACTACCAGTGAGTATTTTTGCTTCAATAACTTTATCAACCATTTGGGTCACCACTAATCTTGTTCCATTACATAAACCTGAAGATTGATTTAGGTTTCTCAATAACATAATAGGCATGCCAATTTTTAAAGTCAAACTATGTTCAGGCAAACCATTAAATTCAAGTTGATTGAGAAATTCTATGGGATACATCGTACAAAGGTTTTCAAAATTGGTTGATGATGGACATAAAGAATCTGAGCTCAAATAAACGCGTTTTTCTCCTGGCAATAGGTCTATTGCGTAATTATTTATCTCTTCCAGGAGAATTCCTAGCTGTAATAATGGCTCGTTCCCTTAAATAAGCAAAATCAGCAAAATTTTTGTCAAAATCTGGGTAAGTTGCCAGAAAAATTGATTGAATAGGATCTATGTATGATTGAATGAGTAAATCTTGAGGAATTTCAATCCAAGGTCCCTCTTCATCATTTGGATCGTCAATATCAATTATCTGGCCATTTCCAATTCGAAGAATCCAAGCAGCAAACTCACTTATTTTCTGTTTTTCTTCACTGTTCAATCCTTTTTTTGAAAGCCTCATGTTTTCTTTTAAACAAAATATTTTAAAATAAGGCCATAGGTAAGAGCTATTAAGAGACGCGTCTATGATTTCTTCTCTCGTTCCTCCTGGAATAACTGGTAATATTTGTCTAAAATCACCACCTAGCAAAAAAGGCTTGCCACCAAATGGAGCATTTTGATTTGAATCATTGAGATGCGATAAAATATCACGAAGTGATTTATCTAATGCTTCAAAACAATGTTTATGATTCATAGGAGCTTCATCCCAAACAATCAATTCAGCCTTCTCAATCAATCTGGCAAGATGAGTTGTTTTTTTAATTTGACATGTTGAGGAATTAGTAACAATTAAAGGAATCTTAAATCTAGAGTGAGCTGTTCTACCACCTGGCAATAATAATGATGCTATTCCTGATGAAGCAACAGCTAAAACAATCTTGCCTTCAGATCTAATTTTACTTATTATAGTATGCCACAAAAAAGTTTTTCCAGTTCCTCCATGGCCATGAACAAAAAAAGGGCTGGTTTTTTTTCATTCACAGCATTAATCACAGAATCATACACATCTCTTTGGCCTTTATTTAGCTGTGTTATCAAAATTGAGTGTTCTGTTTCTAAATGATGAACATCATAATTTAACTCTTCTCTTAGCAATTTAATTCTAATTTTGGACATTTTATGTTCATCAGGCATAGGAAGATAATGATCTTTCAAAGAGCTAGATGATGCATTAAAAAGTTGTTCTAATTCAAACAAAAGCGAATTTTTTAACTTCAGATTCTGACAAAATAAGATTTGGCATTACAAAGGCTTTCTGTAGTTTGTATAAAATGTCATCACACATATTTTGCCAATGAGTATCAAAAAGCAATTGAGGATTTCCTACATCACAAAACAAAATGATTGTAACAAACAATTGTCTTAGTTGAGAACATGAGGCTGTGTTCACAGCATTTCCTAAGGCCTCAATCCATTCTTTATCATCTCCTAACAAACCAAGGTATTTACATGCAGCCTGATATGACAGATGTATAATACCATCAATAGTTTTCATGTGATCAAAATTTAAAGCTCCTTTTTGCAAATTCAGAAGCATTCTTAAGTAATACAATTCACCAGAGGCAGGATGTACATAGGCTATTCTACCTATTGATCTCCTTCTTTTCCTAGGTTTCCAAATTTTGTTGCGAGAATCCCATACAAATTTTGTAGGGAATTCTGCATATGTCAATATTCGCGCTTCAGGAAACATTTGGTTTGCTTTAAACCAACTTGTTAGCATTGTATCTTCAATACCGTTTTGGCTAACAATTGATTCAAGTGATTGATCACCATTGAAAATAATATTTTGTTCTAAAGGCAAATGTATTGATAATCGTTCAACAGCAGGCTCTCTAGAATGAATAGGGTATTGAAACAATCTCCAAACAGCTTCATATGGAGATATGTATCTACAATTAAGATAAGCTAATATCTCATCCTCTGGCTTGTCTTGAAAAACTACTCTAGCTCTATCTGAACCTTTGTTTATATATTTAAAAAGATATTTTATAAGCATTGATTGGCAACATGATTCAACATTTATATGTGCTTTGTATCTCAATAATAGTTCTGAATTGTAAGGCACCACAAAGCTGTTGTCAACCTTTATTCCATTTTTTAACACAAATTTTGTTGGATCTTCACGGCGCCTATATGCAGGAAAACCATTTTTTTCAAAAACTGATTGACTCTTGTATTGTTTGGGAAAAGATTTAGAACACACACCTGCCCGCATGCAGGGAGAATTACGATTGATTTCCCCGCAAGGACCGTGGATCATGAATTGGTTTACAATATCATATAGCATAGGATCCACATCCTTGTCCGGTAATTCAGCAGAAATGATGGAATCTATATCTACTGCTGAGAAGCATTTATAACCTTGTTTCAACCAGACCAACATATGACAATGAGGCAATCCTCTTTTTTGGAACTTAAACCGTGCAAATTTCTGTTTGTGATGACAGCAACAAATAAAATAAAATAAAAACCTAATAAGTTTTATTATCATTTAAAAAATCTAAGAAATTGAGGATAGCAGAAATTCTAAGTTTGTAAAATTTACCTGCTTCAACTTCTCCAAAAACTTTCCCTGATTTGATATAACTGATCATATCATCAAGCTTCATTTTAAACACTCTAGAAATTAGATCAGGTCTATCCTCTCCCTTGTATCCAGGCTTGGTATCAAGTTCTCTAACAATTTCTGGCCATTTGACATTGCAGGTGAAAGTTATAAACAAATCAGGATTACCATAATGTCTACAAATTGCCATAGCATCATGATAATTATTAAGCATGTATCTAGTACTTCCAGGTATATGAGCTAGGCAATATCACTTTTTGTCCCACATTATTAGCATCACTATCACCCTTTGAAATTGCATCATAAATACCTTTATAAATCTCACTTCTCAAATTTTTTTGATTTTTTCTAATATAATCTAATCGATCTTCTTCAAGTGTTGCATAAGAATCTACTAAAAACTGTTGAAACAATCTTCCACCTTTTAACAATGTATCCAATAAAGGCCCTCTTTCCTGAATCTGGTAAGCTATGAAAGCTCTCATAGGCACCCTTCCTCTTTTGGGCTCATGACCTTTGTAATCATTACTCCATTTTAAATCGGGTCTATAGCCATCTTCGCCATAAGGGAAAAGAATAGGATATTGTAAAGACATGAACTTTGGGTTTAATTTTGTTATACGTTTCAACTCTCCAGCTTTCAACTCTATAACAATATCTCTATTCGAATCAAAAAGACCTATATCTCCCACAACCAAACCACCAATTTCATCACATGTCGGTTGTTCATATTGTTTACTATCATCTGCTTGCCGGCCCAATAATCTCAGTTTTAAAGGAGTAAGAAAACCCCCTTCAAATTTATCCCTGACTGTTCGAAAAAGTTTTACCAATTCATTTGATTCGTCAAACATCCTAATCAAACCTTGAACAATGTCTTCATCAAGCTTTTCATTCGTTTGTTTACAATTAACAGCGTTAAGGCGATTCATTGTTTCATTATGGGTATCATATATGTAAAGCTGGGCAAATTTTGGACATTCACCTTCAAGGGGTAACAAAGAACCCATTAAATGATGAACTTGACCACTAATTTTAAAAATGTAAGGACCTGGTCCACTGTTAATTGAGTGATCAACTTTGGCTCCCATTGAAGTAAATGCAAACATAGAATTATAGGCCCTGATATTCTCTCTAAACAACAAACTTTTTGGGCCTTTATCCGGATCAAGTAAATTTTCTAAAAAAGGAGGTGTTGGCTTTGAAATCGGAAGTTTGATCTTTCCTTGTTGACAACAAAGAGTAAAAAGAGGCTCATTGGCTGCATTTGCTTTTTTAATGGATTCTTTGAACCAAAAAAGTGCACCACAATAAATGCACTTATAATTTTTATCTCCCAAATCCACATACTGTTCCATCATTCCTACAAAGAAGGGAAACATAGAACAGGGCAAAAAGAGAAAAATATAAGACAAATGTACGCCATGAGTAATATAAAGATAGGGTTGAAAATAAATATTTAACTGAGGAAAAAACGTACTCTGCCTCTTCCTCTGATAAAATGCTTGACCCCTATTCATTTGATCAAAAGTGTCAAATGAAATCTCCTCTCTGGTTGTTTGACTTGTGTTTATCTGACGAAAGCATATATTTTGAACACATTTTCGTTTCTTGTTCTTAGTTTGAAAGGCTTTTTTATGGCTCGTTCTGGAATTTTTTTGTCTCTATGCTTATTTTCGTTGTTAGGATGGCAGACATTTTCGTGAGAACATTCTATATCAGCTGAAGTACCAGAACTACAGGCTTGCTGCACTATGAAAGCTCTATTGGAAACTCGGGTTCCAGAATTTTTTTTGGCTTCATGCTTATGCTTAGTATTAGTGCAACAGACATTTTCGCGAGAACATTCTATACCAGCTGAACTACCAGGAACTACAGGCTTGTTGCACTATGAAAGCTCTATTGGAAACTCTGGTTCCAGAATTTTTTTTGGCTTCATGCTTATGCTCAGTATTAGTACAACAAACATTTTCATGACAGATTTGTATACCACTCGAAGTGGCAGAAATATGGGTTTCCTGTGTCCTCAGGCTTTTTCTGGTTTTCGCAATCCTTTTAGACATGATATTCAAAAATTATAAATTCCAACCAATAAATTGATAGCTGGAAAGCCAAAAAAAAACATGCATGAGTTAAATTATAATATTTTTATTACATCTATTGCCTAATCAAGCAAAATAGACACACCAATGTACTGTAGCTATAAAAATAAGAATTTTCAAACAACACAATATGTAAAAACAAATTAAATACAATTTCTATAGCCTAACCAAGCAAACCAGATATAAGCAGTAACATCACAACCACAGAAATAACAATTTTCAAATGACACTATCTAAAAACCAATTTGCCACAGTTGATATGTATGACCTCTTCAAAAGACGAATAGAAAACTGACCTGTTGCCTAACAGCGATGGGAAGAGCTATCAAACAGTCCAAAAAGCAGTTAGGCAGCACCTATAACAAACGCGACCGAAAAAATGAAATCAAGCAACAATCAAAAGAGCAAAAAAAAAAAAATGTACAGATTCTGTTTGTGATAATGGTCTAAAAGTACATGAATTACGATAATTAATGATTTTTAAAGGAAATGATGAAAAAAAAGGAGCTACTAATATACATAAATCAGAGAATCATCTATAAGCATTTGACTTACGATGATTAATGATTTTCAAAAGGAAACGAAGAAGGAAAGGAGTTACTAATGGTAAGAACTCATACATGTGTTGCCATTTTTAGGCTACGTTAATATAATGGAGAAGTAGGCTATAAAAGTAGAAATAACCCATATACACTTAAAGGTTACAGAAGCAAAATAAAGGAAAAATAACAGGCTAGGTTATAGTTTTGTTCATTACACTTAAAACATCTAATAACGGTTGTGAATCTTAAGTTTTGCTCAAATTGAACAAAGACATAAAGAGATCTAGGTTCTATCTTTGGAGCAACTAAGTCATAGTTGATCTCTCTATCTCATATATGTTCATTCATATTCATAAATTGCTAGCAGACCAGATCAAATGGTTGATGAGGTATCACAAAAACCGAAATTGAAATAATTCAGCAAATTCAAATCAAATGAACACAGTTCAACCAAGCATAGTTTATAACCATACACAAAAGTGAAGTCTATGTTCCAAGATTTTGAAATATTAAGTAGATTACCCTTCTAAAATTATACATCAAGCAATCGCCTGGACAAACCTATGAAGCACGTACACTGCTATAAGGTGACCATGATTGTGTTGGATACATGCAGAGATCAAGACAATTAGGGTTTGATAAACCGACCTATACTTAGTAATTCTAATTATTTTTTTTAAATAATCCTTTGCTCCCACCTTACCCTATGACTTTTATTTGTTCTCCTTCTCTTAAAAGTAAGTATTAACAAAATTCTAAAAATTTCCCACATATATATAGAGAGAGAGAGAGAGAGAGAGAGAGAGAGATTACTCATGCAAAAGCCAAGCTCCTCACCAAGATCAGCAGCAAAAATTGCATCTGTCAATTACAACCAAGAGGAAAAAGAGGAAATTGCCTTAAGAAGCTCCCAAGTTTGTCAACTGCATGAATCAACACATTCCTGGAGAATTTACAATTTCTTGATCCAGGGGCTGAAGATGCATTACCAGGAAAACCCACCTGAGTTATAAAAAGATATAAACCTCGAAAGTAAAAGAAATAGATCTAGCTGGACCTAGAATTAATGAAGAATTCTAAAGTTAATTTTAAATTCCAATGCTAAATATATTGGCTCCTCAATCAATGTCATGGCTAGAATGACAGTTATCCACATCAAGTAAAAAGTTCCCTGTAAAAGTTTTAAAAAAGCATGAACTCCTGAACCTGTACAGGGATTTTATTCAACCGTTTGGGCTCCAAAGCAACATTCTCAAGAAGATACTGAAATACAATGTGGGGTAAAACAACACAAAAATGTAATGAATATTTCGTAAAGTTCTTCAACAAAAGCATATAAATGTCATTTTTATGAGGGCTCATACACAAAAGAGGGATTGAAATCGCCTTGTATTTGATTGAGTATCAATCTTGAAAATATGCAAAGAGCACCATTAATAAGTTTGTTAAGCCAAATGGAGAATAAATATATATTGTGTGCAAGCACAAATTAAACCTAGTAACTTTTTTTCAGTTACAATTAAACCTAGTAACTTTGAAAAGGAAAAAAAAGAACAAATTTGATTATCCAAATATGCTATTTGTCATTATATATATGGATAGAAATAGCCAGAAGACAAATGCTATTTGAAAAACAACAATATAATATTTGGCATATAATCATATTCTCTGCTTTCATCGGTCATTCAAATCTTCCCTTTCAGAAAGCCAATTTCAAACATAGTAAATAAAGTCCAAGAAGTCAGTTCCCTTGAGAATACCTTTACCAGTCAAAATTTCAAAATCTAACAATAGGAACCCAATCACAGCTGCCTTCCTATTTATCAAAACAGAACAACACACACATATATTCAAAGGTACAAAGTTGGACTGAAATAACACACACATACATACGTGTTTTTCCCTATTCCACATACGGTAATACAACAAATTTGACAGCTTGGTATACAATTGCAATACTATATCAAGAGAATGTGGTTCCACCCTTTTATAATCAACGACTGTATATGCTAGTCTCCTGCACTATATGTGAAGATGACATAACAGGATTCTCAATAATTGACAGTAACCAAGAACCTTATGCATCTTCAAAGTCAAAGAGAGACTCCAAAAAGGGAACGCAAGATAAGTACAAATAGAAGGAAAAAAAAAATTAGCCACACAGAAAATCTATAACGACACCCAAACAGCAAATCTATAACATCTATTAGAATTATAATTCTGATCTGGAGTCATCAAAAAAATAAATAAATAAATAAAAGGAGGAATCTATAACCACATGCAAACAGAAAATCCACCACACAAACACCAATTACCAGATCGATGAGAAGACTTGGGATTCTCAAATTGATTACTCCAGTTCTTTTTCCTTAGATCTTCCTCCCTGTAACAACAAAGCAAACTCAATTTCTGATTCACTTCTCAATTTTCGACATGAAAAATGAATAAACCAACTTAGAAAACCAAAAGAACGTTAAAACCAACCTTTTTATACGAAACCTAGAAATCCCTTTGAGCTAAACCCGTGTGATGAGAAGAAGGATGAAGCTCAGCTGGAAAGATGGCTGAACCAACGAAGAGCAGGTGAGAGATGAATTCGCGGGGGGGGGGGGGGGGGTTTGGGAGAGGGGGAAGCGAACAGGGCAAAAGGGGTATGTCGTTGGTCATCATGGCAAAAAGGTCTTTGTACTGTTTATTAGTGAACATAACTGGAGAGCAAGCAGGGCACAAACGTCACTTTACTATTCCTAAGCTACAGTCTATGAACAGTCTAGGAACAGTCAAACTTCTAACGAGCTTTAGTATATATATAATTTTTTGAACTAATAGTTGTTGACTGATGATGACATTTCATAATTGAGATATTAATGCAATTATAACTCAAAACCCAAATTTGCGTGGTTTAGTTTTCCCTTGGCCCCAGCCTTTTGTCCTAGGACATAATATAAAGTCTAGCCCCTATGTTAAGTTAGAAATTTCATTTTAACAAAAAACTGAAAAATAAAAAAGGGAAATAGACAGTTCCCTTGCAATTAGAATATTAGTAAAACTTAAAAATTAGAATATTAGTAAAACAAAAAACTGAAAAATAAAAAAGGGAAATAGATACCTATCCGTCAAACACTCCAATTGGGGGTAAAACTGGGCTTCAAACCCCTCAACCGCAACAACCGAATCGAAGTGTCCAAGCCATTGAAAAACTCACTCAATATTTCATATCTGCAAACAAGAAACAAAGAGAAGAAAAAAGGCAACCCGGAAATCGAAGAAATCAAAATCAACCTAGAAATGCAGGAGCAGATCACATAAATATAACAGACAATGAGATTCACAAACGCTTACTTTTCCTGTAGCTTCTCGGAGCGGCCGACGCGTTTCTTCTTTGGGCTTTTGCCGGGCCAAGAATCGATCTCGTCCGTCCGTCGCTTCTGGCTGAGACTCGCTGAGGTGTTTGGCGGCGGCTCTTCTGATGTCGCCGATGGAGAACGCGACGTTGCCGTTTCGGGCTCGTCAGAGAATTTTTCGGATTTCTGAGGGGTTTTGGTGCTCAGTGTCTCATTGCCTAAGATTTGGGGCTTTGGGTTTACGACTTTCTTTTCTCGGCTTCTGGGTGTCTTGGATTTGAAGGTTCCTAAAGAACTCATTGCAGAGATCAAATAGAAATGCGAGATTTGGAATCGATCGAAAGGTGAGATTTTGAGGGTTCACAGTCTCAGAGAAGAAGAAGAAGAAGAAGAAGAAGAAGAAGCAATGGCCATGTGGGGTTTTCCGGTATTTATCGGGGTCTCTGGCGGAAAGATGAGCTGGCACTCTCGCGTGTACCGTTGCTTCCCCCCAAATTGATCCGTTGGCTCGCATCTTCTGTGGGGTAGTGAGCTAGTTGAACACCCGTTGTTTATTGGGCCTAAATCTAAATCACATATCCCATATTACCAAATTAACCAAAGATATTTTTTGAAGAAAATTGTGCAAAGATATTTAGATAACTATGAAATGTCTTGTTAAGAAAATCTACTCAATTTTTAAACCAATAAAATTTGTTTTTATAGAAAATTAATACATTTTACATCTATCTATGTATACTATTATTAATAATTAAAAATATTTACCACAAAAAAAAAAAAAGGAATGCTAGTAAATGAGTCACACATATAATCCAAAAAGAATAGAGATGAGTAATTAGGATGGTGCAGATTTTTATTCTTTTAGAATGGACGGTGCAGATGTTAATGTTAACATACATGATATAAGAATTTCTCTTACACACAGAGAACTTTCCAACTAGTTTTATTTTTTTTCCTTCTTGTTTTATATCCCCATCAGCTTGTTGATGGTTAGCATGCCAAATGGTTCAGGAAGGGAAGGCAAACTCTGAGCTGATAGTTTTTGTGCAACATAAAGCATTGTTGGTCGAGACCCGGGACGCGTACGTAAACAACCCAAGGCTAAACTCATCACAAGCACCACTGCCTTTGCCAATTCATTGCTTGGAGCCTGCAGCCTTTGGTCTAACAAATCCTTCAAAAGCAACTCTGCATTGTCCTCCTTCATTGATTTTGATGATTCTGATAGCTGGGATTCTAGCAGATCCCCTGGGTGCCTTCCCATCATAACTTCCAGCGCCACCACTCCAAAGCTATACACATCACACTTATCTGTGACTCCCATTGTCAATGCAAGCTCTGCACATGAAGAGAAAAACAAACCAAGGTGCCTCAAAACATATCTCAGCCACCAAAAGATGATCCAAAAATGCACAACGTTAAATTGGTATGTTATCTGGCGCCATGTAGCCAAATGAGCCAACAATATGGGTCCAATTGGATGAATTGGCACTAATCAGTCTTGCTATTCCAAAATCTGAAAGTCTGGCTTCAAAATCTGACTCGAGCAATACATTGTTGACAATTACATCACGATGCACAATTGGTGGAGAGCAGTCATGGTGCAAGTAAGAAAGTGCATGAGCTAATCCTTTCACAACTTTGACCCTTGTAGCCCATCCAAGTTGAGTTACCCCTTCAACCCCATACAATGCTTTTCCCAGGTTGCCTCTCTCTAAATATTCATAGAGCAAGAAGATGCATCCCCTCCTTGAACAAAACCCATATAGCCGAATGATGTTCCTATGCCGGACATTTGTCAGAGTTCGGATTTCATTCTCAAAACTTTGGAGATTGATTGCTGGAATGTCGTTAGAGTCTGACATGTTAAGCCTCTTAACTGCGACAACTTGACCTGATAGCAACTCTGCCCTGTATACTCTTCCAAATCCTCCTTTTCCAATACAGTACTTCTCATGAAAATCATCTATGGCCTTTACCACTTCCCCAAACGTAAATTTTACTTCTTCTTGCAATATCATTGACTCAAAATTCTCAAAGTTTTGAGCACTATTGATTTTCTTAGGAACACGCTTGGGTTTCTTATGGAACATAAGAATCCGAGCAATTGAAGCTGCAATGAAGGATAAACTATAAACAGGTACAAGGACACCAATTATAACTTTGTTGTTATTTTGTTTGGAATTGCAAGCTCTAGTTAGGCCCGTAGCATCTCCACACAAGGACCGTATGAAATTGTTATTTGACAAATCAAAATTCTCCAGGAATGGGAAGGCAATCCCTGTCGGGTCTAGGCCACTGAGATTGTTGGAAAGATTTAAGCTCTGAATATATGAAAGGTTGCTTAGTGTTAGAGGAATTGACCCAGAGAGCTGGTTTCTCGAAAGATCCAAGCTTCTCAAATCTGATAATCTTCCTATATCTGACGGAATTGAGGCAGAGAACTTATTATCATTCAGATAAAGCACATTGAGTCTTGTCAACAGTCTAATTTCTGGTGGAATATTCCCACTAAAGCTGTTGTGTTGAAGTTGCAAAGAGACCACTTCGGTCCAATTGGAGAGCAGAGAAAGCAAGAGTGGACCGGTAAACCAATTATCAAATAAACTAAGATCGGTGATGTTGGTCAGATTGGACAAGGACAGAGGCAGTTCCCCATTGAGTTTATTGGAAGCCAGGGCCAAGTAGGTGAGGCTGGTATAAAAACCAAGCTCATAAGGGATTGAAGAATTTAAGGAATTGTGACTAAGATCAAGGTACTGAAGTTCCCTGAGTTGGCCTATAGATGATGGAATTGGCCCTTCAAGGTGATTGGAAGCTAGGGCCAAGTAGGTGAGGTTGGTGCAAAGGCCAAGCTCAGAAGGGATTGAAGAGTTTAAGGAATTATAGCTAAGAGCAAGGTATTTAAGCTCCCTGAGTTAGGCTATAGATGATGGAATTGGCCCTTGAAGGGAATTCGAAGCGAAGTTAATACGCTGAAGACCAGATATCAAACCAATATCTTCAGGAATAGCACCACCGAATTTGTTTTGTGCTAAATGAAGGTGTTTAAGCTTGGGAAAGTTTGATGGCAGTGGTCCTTGGAATTTGTTGACGGTGAGATTGAGATATTCAAGCTTGCTCAAATTGGTAAATACTTGTTCTGGTATTTGGCCGGTAAATAAATTTCGAGACAAGTCAAGGAATGTCAAGTTCAAACATTTAGATATAAATTCTGGGAATTCTGAATCAAGAATATTCTGAGAAAAATCAAGGTATGTCAAAGAAGGCATGCCTGAAAATTCAGACCAGTAAGGAGTTTCTAAGGAGAAGTAGTTTCCTCCAAGAATAAAAAACTGTACCTTTTGGAGATTGCTGAGCTGGTAGGGAATAGTACCATTAAGATCGTTGTTGTAGAAACTCAAATACTGAAGCTCAGTTAACTTGCCTATCTCCACAGGTATTTGTTGAATGAATAAGTTGTTGCCCAAGTCCAAAGTTGTGAGCTTGGAGAGGTTGCCAATGGCAGACGGTATAGGCCCTCTGAAATTGTTGCCATTGAGGTTGAATTGGGTGAGATTGAGAAATGGGGCGAAGTTGAAATCGGTTAGTGTTGCAGCGATGTTGAAGTAGGAGAGGTCAATTTGGGAAACTTGTTTGCTGCTCTGGTCACAAACAATGGCAGTCCAGTTGCAATGATTGTTGAGGTTAGTGAGGGACCATGAACTGAGAGAAGGTGGTGCAGAAGCAAAGGTGTTTTTCCAACTTACCAAAGCTTCTCCCTGTGTTTTTGGTGATGAAATGGCCTTGAATGGAAGCAAAGCAAGCAGGAAAATATGAAGGAGAAGAAGAAGATAAGTAGGGTTCTGAGCAGAGAAAAGTCCTCCTTCCATGGTGGTTTGACGAGTTAATGTTATGTTCCAAGCTTTATAGAAGGTTGATTCTTATTGTTATCATTTTCGTTCTTAAAATTGGCATTATTTTTATTTATTTATTTTTGGTCGAAAGCTTTGTTTTAATTTAAGTTAAGAAGAAAATTTACTTTTTCGAACTAATAGTTGTTGACTGATGATGGCATTTCATAATTGAGATATTAATAGTTTTCTTTTGGCCCCAGCCATTTGTCCGGACATAATATAAAGTCTAGCCCCAGCCATTATTCCAAACTGAATAAAAGTCTAGCCCAATTGTTCTCAAGCAGTCAACTTAAAATCTACAAATGAAGGGAAATTGCCTTAATTAGTCATTTCTGATCACCATAGTCAACGTCCGCAAATCTTAGGAAATTGCCTTAATTGGTTAATCTAAAGTTCTGTGCTTGGTTTCCTCCCCTTGACTGGCCTGGTCTAGTCTTCCCCTCCCTTGGCCCCAGTCTTCCCCTCCCTTGGCCCCAGCCATTTGTCCGGATGGAATACAAAGCAATAATATTTTCTTACGAATTCAAGCACCCATGATTATATGTACAATTAATTGATTATATGAATTCAAGCACTCAGGAATTCAAGCACCCATGTTAGTAAGTAAGCTACAACATTTCCAAGATGCCTAAGTAACGAAATATTTGGACAAAAGTCAGGAATAAATCATATAAATATAAAATTGAACTACTTTAAAAATAATAATAAATACGACTGTACAGTCTTACGGTATGCAACATCCATATAAATATAAGCAACTTTTGACGATATATAAGTTATAACCAACAAACTTAACAGTTTAAATCGAGGGGGTTTACCTCCCCGTCACCGATTCGAATTCCAGGAAAAGTGCTCCCCCTCCCCAATTGCTGTAAATAAAAAAATACAAAACTTAATAGCTTAATCTCAATCTCAAAAAACGTTGAAATTTGCAAACACTTTAATTTATTGCCCACCACTTCGTGTCAATCTGAAAAATGAAACACAAGTTTTTGAAGTCCCTCTTAAAAAACATAGAAAAACTTTTACTAGTTTCACACTTCTCTTCTATTTTTGTTTTGTAGAGCCCATTAGCCTGTTGATGGTCAACATACCAAATAGCAAGTTCAACATTTTATTATTCTTAGGGTGGGCGTGGGCTAGGTGAAGCACTCGGGCTCAAGTTTTTTTTGAAGAATATTGAACTCAAACATCGGAAAATTAACAAAATAAATAAAATATATAATGAATGTGTCCATTACTAATAGCATCGAGGAATTTTTTTACAAAAACCTCACACTTGCCAAACATGTGGTTAAATTAAAGACAATATCAACATTGCTAGATGTGGACTGAGAGTCGGTCCATAACATCACATAATTCCCAATGGCTTCTTTAATGGTAATAGTTTTTGGGACGGTTACCTTTCAAAGCCAGACATGTGATGGTGAAAAAGAGTAATGCTACACTTATCATATTTTTATCTCACATTTCTGTACTACATGATGTGACATGTCCATATTATATGTCACATCAATTAAATCAATGAAGTGTATTTTAATATAGAAAGTTTAATTAACAGTTTTTTTAAAAATGTTAATAAATCATAAAAGAAAAGAAAATGTTAAATTAATTTTAATTGATGTGGTTGTCCACCTCATCTGCCACATAAGGTGATATGAGAATGTGATATACAAATATACTAAGAATAGCATTATTCGGTGAAGAGTAAGATTCAAATGTGATATACAAATGATTACCACT
Organism: Prunus fruticosa; assembly: GCA_018703695.1. Lineage (NCBI taxonomy): Eukaryota > Viridiplantae > Streptophyta > Magnoliopsida > Rosales > Rosaceae > Prunus > Prunus fruticosa. Next base: position 40,008,869 of record CM031924.1, on the reverse strand, counting down.
TTCATAGACCAAGGTTCGAAATTATCAATCGAGTTTTCCACATGTGAAGTGCACTCAGTCTCATCATCAAATTCAATTCACACAGCCATCCGGAGGAGTTAGGAGATTCACCGCCAACCATCAAAATCAACTCACACGTGTAGTACGTTTTCGACAATATACAAGATAGATGTTAGGAAATGAAATCTATATTGCCTAGTTTTCTTTACAACAAAGTTTAAGGGTTTGTTTAGTATTGCTTATAAAAAGGCTAAAAAATGCTTTTTGATATAAAAAAATATTTTAAAAAGGGGTTTTTAACTTCAGTGGTCCTTAAACTTATACATGAGTTTCAATTAAGTCCCGAAACCTTTTTTTTTGGGCAATTAAATTATCCAACTTTCTCATTCGTTCCAATTGAGTCGTTCCTCACATTTTGGCCGTCAATTTAGTTTTTACTTACCAAGGATGGGAGACGTCATGAATTGGGGAACTTAGATGGGGTAATCAAGGTATGAGAATTGGATCAACTACTCCCTCCTAGTTGATTTCATTCCCAATTTTGAGGGCATTCGATTATGAATTTTAATGTGGAACCCACATAATCTTTTATTCCTTAAGTGTTAGTAAACGCATGGGAAGTCATGAAATGGAATCGTTCCATGTGTTAGTAAACACAGAAAAAGTAGGAATTTGAATCATTCCAATACTCATTCTTTATAAGTAAACATGCCATAAGGGTTAAAGTAATTCATTTCAACTAAAATATTTTATTTTAAAATTAAAGTAAAATTTTGTAAAATTTAAAATTTGAATTAACTCTGCAGATGTTAATGTTAACTCTGCAGATGTTAATGTTAAGTAAAATTTAAAATTTAAATTTAAATTAACTCTGCAAATGTTAATGTTAACATACATGGTAGTAAAAGTTGTGTCCACTTGACTGCCCTGGTCTAGTCTTCCCTTCCCTTGGCCCCAGCCATTTGTCCGGACGGAATATAAAGTCTAGACCCTACAATTATATGTACCCAACAATAATATTTTCTTATGAATTCAAGCACCCATGATTATATGTACAATTAATTGATTAGTTAGTAAGCTACAACATTTCCAAGATGCCTAAGTAACGAAATATTTGCAAACAGTTTAATTTATTGCCCACCACTCCGTGCCAATCTGAAAAATGAAACACAAGTTTTTGAAGTCCCTCTTAAAAAACATAGAAAAAATCTTACTAGTTTCACACTTCTCTTCTATTTTTGTTTTGTAGAGCCCATTAGCCTGTTGATGGTCAACATACCAAATAGCAAGTTCAACATTTTATTATTCTTAGGGTGGGCGTGGGCTAGGTGAAGCACTCGGGCTCAAGTGTTTTTGAAGAATATTGAACTCAAACATCGGAAAATTAACAAAATAAATAAAATATATAATGAATGTGTCAATTACTAATAGCATCGAGGCATTTTTTCAAAAAAAACCTCATACTTGCCAAACATGTGGTCCATAACATCATAATTCCCAATGGCTTCTTTAATGGTAATAGCTTTTTGGACGGTTACCTTTCAAAGCTAGACATGTGATGGTGAAAAAGAGTAATGCTATACTTACCATATTTTTATCTCACATTTCTATACTACATGATGTGACATGTCCATATTAAATGTCACATTAATTAAATCAATGAAGTGTATTTCAATATAGAAAGTTTAATTAACAATTTTTTTAAAAATGTTAATAAATCATAAAAGAAAAGAAAATGTTAACTTAATTTTAATTGATGTGGTTGTCCACCTCATCTACCACATAAGGTGATATGAGAATGTGGTATATAAATATGGTAAGAATAGCATTATTCGGTGAAGAGTAAGATTCAAATGTGGTATACAAATGATTACCACTTTCATAGACCAAGGTTCGAAATTATCAATCGAGTTTTCCACATGTGAAGTGCACTCAGTCTCATCATCAAATTCAATTCACACAGCCATCCGGAGGAGTTAGGAGTTAGTACATGTGTAGTACGTTTTCGACAATATACATGAAATATGTTTGAAAATGAAATCTATATTCTCTAGTTTTCTTTACAACAAAGTTTAAGGGTTAGTTTAGTATTGCTTATAAAAAGGCTAAAAATGCTTTTTGATATAAAAAAATTATTTTAAAAAGGGATTTTTAACTTCAGTGGTCTTTAAATTTATACATGAGTTTCAATTAAGTCCCGAAACCTTTTTTTTTGGCAATTAAATTATCCAACTTTCTCATTCGTTCCAATTGAGTTGTTCCTCGCATTTTGACCGTCAATTTAGTTTTTACTTACCAAGGATGGGAGACGTCATGAATCGGGGAACTTATATGAGGTAATCAAGGTATGAGAATTGGATCAACTACTCCCTCCTAGTTGATTTCATTCCCAATTTTGAGGGCATTCGATTATGAATTTTAATGTGGAACCCACATAATCTTTTATTCCTCAAGTGTTAGTAAAAGCATGGGAAGTCATGAATTAGAATCGTTCCATGTGTTAGTAAACACAGAAAAAGTAGGAATTTGAATCATTCCAATACTCATTCTTTATAAGTAAACATGTCATAAGGGTTAAAGTAATTCATTTCAACTAAAATATTTTATTTTAAAATTAAAGTAAAATTTTGTAAAAATTGAAAAAAAAAAAACCTCAAACCATAAAATAATGAAAATTTGTGAACAACCTAAAGTGTTGACTGATGATAGCATTAACGGAGTCACAAATCGTAGCTAGTGGGTAACTTCGAATTGCTCTGTTGTTCGTCAAAGCCGTGTAGATTGAGGGTTTACTGTATTCAACCAACTTTTGACAAGTTTAAACTTGTCTTGATTTAGAAAAACAACGTAGCTTTCATATCTTGATCTTCATTTTCAATTTCACAGTAGTTTCTCTACACAAACAACAAAAAACAAAAACAACCCCGCGTTATTTACGTGTGTGAACTACTATCTTATATGAGAATTATATTTCCTTTCAACATGTTATTGCCTACATGCTAAAGTTTGGATTTGGGCCCATGGCCCGCTGTTTTGAAAGAGAAAAGTGTCACGAGCAAAATTCATCAATTTGACATGATCATGAGCTTTTCGAGCGTCTGAGATATCATTTAGTTTTACTTTTTTGAACTAATAGTTGTTGATTGATTATGGCATTTCATAATTGAGATATTAATGCAATTATAACTCAAAACCCAAAAGTGAGTGGTTTAGTTTTCATATCTGCAAACAAGAAACAAAAAAGAAGAAATAAGCCAACCCGGAAATCGAAGAAATCAAAATCAACCTAGAAATGCAGGAGCTGATCACATAAATATAACAGACAACTGAGATTCACAAAAGCTTACTTTTCCTGTAGCTTCTCGGAGCGGCCGACGCGTTTCTTCTTTGGGCTTTCGTTCGGGCCAAGAATCCATCTGGTCCGTCCGTCGCTTCTGGCTCGACTCGCTGAAGCTTTTGGCGGCGGCTCTTCTGATGTCGCCGATGGAGAACGCGACGTTGCCGTTTCTGGCTCGTCCATAGATTTTTTCAGATTTCTGTGGGGTTTTGGTGCTCAGTGTCTCATTGCCTAAGATTTGGGGCTTTGGGTTTACGACTTTCTTTTCTCGGCTTCTGGGTCTCTTGGATTTGAAGGTTCCTAAGGAACTCATTGCAGAGATCAAATAGAAATGCGAGATTTGGAATGAATCGAAAGGTGAGATTTTGAGGGTTCACAGTCTCACATAGAAGAAGAAGAAGAAGAAGCAATGGCCATGTGGGGTTTTCCGGTATTTATCGGGGTCTCCTGGCGGGAAAGATGAGCTGGCACTCTCGCGTTACCCGTTGCTTCCCGCCAAATAGATCCGTCGGCTCGCACCTTTTGTGGGCTAGTGGGCTAGTGGAACACCCGTTGTTTATTGGGCCTAAATCTAAATCACATATCCCATATTACCAAATTAACCAAGAAGAAAATTGTTTGAAGAAAATTGTGCAAGATATTTAGATAACTATGAAATGTCTGGTTAAGAAAATCTACTCAATTTTTAAACCAATAAAATTTGTTTTTATAGAAAATTAATACATTTTACATTATCTATCTATGTATACTATTATTAATAATTTAAAATATTTACCACAAAAAAAAAAAAAAAGGATTGCTAGTAAATGAGTCACACATATAATCCAAAAAGAATAGAGATGAGTAATTAGGATGGTGCAGATTTTTATTCTTTTAGAATGGACGGTACATATGTTAATGTTAACATACATGGTATAAGAATTTCTCTTACACAGAAAACTTTCCAACTAGTTTTATTTTTTTTCCTTCTTGTTTTATATCCCCATTCAGCTTGTTGATGGTTAGCATGCCAAATGGTTCAGGAAGGGAAGGCAGACTACGAGCTGATAGTTTTTGTGCCACATAAAGCATTGTAGGTCGAGACCCGGGACGCGTACGTATACAAGCCAAGGCTAAACTCATTACAAGCACCACTGCCTTCGCCAATTCATTGCTTGGAGCCTCCAGCCTTTGGTCTAACAAATCCTTCAAAAGCAACTCTGCATTGTCCTCCTTCATTGATTTCGATGATTCTGATAGCTGGGATTCTAGTAGATCCCCTGGGTGCCTTCCCATCATAACTTCCAGCGCCACAACTCCAAAGCTATACACATCACACTTATCCGTGACTCGCATTGTCAATGCAAGCTCTGCACACGAAGAGAAAAACAAACCAAATATCCTCAAAACATATCTCAGTCACCAAAATATGATCCAAAAATGAACAAAATTAAATTGGTATGTTACCTGGCGCCATGTAACCAAATGAGCCAACAATATGGGTCCAGTTGGATGAATTGGCACTAATCAGTCTTGCCTGTTCCAAAATCAGAAAGTTCGGGCTTCGAAATCTGACTTCGAGCAATACATTGTTCACAGTTACATCACGGTGCACAATTGGTGGAGAGCAGTCATGGTGCAAGTAAGAAAGTGCATGAGCTAGTCCGTGCACAATTTTAACCCTTGTAGCCCATCCAAGTTGAGTTACCCCTTCAACCCCATACAATGCTTTTCCCAGGCTGCCTCTCTCTAAATATTCATAGAGCAAGAATATGCATCCCCTCCTTGAACAAAACCCATATAGCCGAATGATGTTCCTACGCCGGATGTTTGTCAGAGTTCGGATTTCATTCTCAAAACTTTGGAGATTGATTGCTGGAATGTCGTTAGAGTCTGACATGTTAAGCCTCTTAACTGCGACAACTTGACCTGATAGCAACTCTGCCTTGTATACTCTTCCAAATCCTCCTTTTCCAATACAGTACTTCTCATGAAAATCCTCTATGGCCTTTACAACTTCCCCAAACGTAAATTTTACTTCTTCTTGCACTATCATTGACTCAAAATTCTCAAAGTTTTGAGCACTATTGATTTTCTTAAGAGCACACTTGGTTTTCTTATGGAACATAAGAATCAAAGCAATTGTAGTTGCAACCACTAATAAACCACAAATAGGTACAAGGACACCAATTATAACTTTGTTGTTATTTTTTTTGGGCCGTGTGAAATTGTTATTAGACAAATCAAAATTCTCCAGGAGTGGGAAGGCAATCTCTGTTGGGAATGGGCCATTGAGATTGTTGTTGGAAAGATTTAAGATCTGAATATATTTAAGGTAGCTTAGTGTTAGAGGAATTGACCCAGAGAGGTGGTTTCTCGAAAGATCCAAGCTTTGAAGGCCAGATATCAAACCAATACCTTCAGGAATAGCACCATCGAAGTTGTTTTGTGATAAATTAAGGTGTTTGAGCTTGCCCAGATTGGTAAATACATGTTCTGGTATTTGGCCAGTAAAGAAATTTCGAGACAAGTCAAGGAATGTCAAGTTCAAACATTTAGATATAAATTTTGGGAATTCTGAATCAAACCTATTCAGAGAAAAATCAAGGTATGTCAACGAAGGCATGCCTGAAAATTTAGACCAGTCAGGAGTTTCAAAGAAGAAGTTGTTTCCTCCAAGAATCAAAAACTGTACCTTTTGGAGATTGCTAAGCTGATAGGGAATAGTACCACTAAGACCGTTGCCGTAGAAACTCAGATACTTGAGCTCTGTTAACTTGCCTATCTCCACAGGTATTTCTTGATCGAAAGAGTTGTGGGCCAAGTCCAAAGTTGTGAGCTTGGAGAGGTTGCCAATGGCTGATGGTATAGGTCCTGTGAAATTGTTGCCAGATAGGTTGAATTGGGTGAGATTGAGAAATGGGGTGAAGCTGAAATGGGTTAGTGTTGCAGAGATGTTGAAGTTGGAGAGGTCAATTTGGGAAACTTGTTTGCTGCTGTGGTCACAAACAATGGCAGTCCAGTTGCAAAGATTGTTGAGGTTAGTGGGGGACCATGAAGTGAGAGAAGGTGGCGCAGAAGCAAAGGTGATCTTCCAACTTAAAAAAGCTTCTGCCTGTGTGAAATTGTTATTAGACAAATCAATATTCTCCGGGAATGGGAAATCAATATTCTCCGGGAATGGGCCATTGAGATTGTTGTAGGAAAGATTTAAGCTCTGAATATTTCGAAGTTTCCATAGTGTTAGACGAATTGACCCAGAGAACCGGTTTCTCGAAAGATCCAAGTCAATCAAATTTGATAATCTTCCTATTTCTGGTGGAATATTCCCACTGAAGCTGTTGTGTTGAAGTAGCAAATGGGCCACTTTGGTCCAATTGGAGAGCAGAGAAGGCAAGAGTGGTCCGGTAAACCGATTAGCAAATAAACTCAGATGGGTGATGTTGTTCAGATTGGACAAGGACAGAGGCAGTTCCCCATTGAGTTTATTGGAAGCCAGGGCCAAGTAGGTGAGGTTGGTACAAAGACCAAGCTCAGATGGGATTGAAGAGTCTAAGGAATTCATGTTAAGATCAAGGTACTGAAGTTCCCTCAGTTGGCCTATAGAAGATGGAATTTTCCCTTCAAGGAGATTGTAACTCAGGTCCAAGTAGGTGAGGTTGGTACAAAGACCAAGCTCAGAAGGGATTGAAGAGTTTAAGGAATTCTCTCTAAGATCAAGGTATTTAAGCTCAGTCAACATGCCTATCTCCACAGGTATTTCTGGATAGAAAAAGTTGTTGCCCAAGTCCAAAGTTGTGAGCTTGGAGAGGTTGCCAATGGCAGACGGTATAGGCCCTGAGAAATAGTTGCCATTGAGGTTGAATTGGGTGAGATTGAGAAATGGGGTGAAGTTGAAATGGGTTAGTGTTGAAGAGATGTAGAAGTTGGAGAGGTCAATTTGGGAAACTTGTTTGCTGCTGTGGTCACAAACAATGGCAGTCCAGTTGCAAAGATTGTTGAGGTTAGTGAGGGACCATGAAGGGAGAGAAGATGGTGCATAAGAAAAATCAAAGGTGTTCTTCCAACTTAGCAAAGCTTGTGCCTGTGTGTTTTGGTGATGAAATGGCCTTGAATGGAAGCAAAGCAAGCAGGAAAATATGAAGGAGAAGAAGAAGATAAGTAGGGTTCTGAGCAGAGAAAACTCGTCCTTCCATGGTGGTTTGAGGAGTTAATGTTATGTTCCAAGCTTTATAGAAGGTTGATTCTTATTGTTATCATTTTCGTTCTTAAAATTCACTTGTAATTTGCATTATTTTTATTTATTTATTTTTGGTCGAAAACTTTATTTTAATTTAAGTTAAGAAGAAAATTTACTATTTTGAATTAATAGTTGTTGACTGATGATGGCATTTCATAATTGAGATATTAATGCAATTATAACTCAACCCAAAAGTGCAAGATTGTTAACATAAGATAATATAAGTGTACATGTCCCCCTTTGACCCATTTGACTCAAATAATAAAAATGTTGGAATGGAAAAAGTCACATGGGACGGTCCTACTATTTCCACGCGGCTAAACTAATAAAAACCTTTGGGTCAACTAGACTTGTGCCCTGCAATTTCTCATAGTCATCAGAGTCATAGAGCTAGCTAAACCCCAATCACCCTAAGCCAAACCGGTGAAATTTTTGTTTTGAGCAGGACACTCAGTGGAATTAATGTATATAAAGTCTGGCCCCTATATTAAGTTAGAAATTTCATTTTACAAAAAACAGAAAACCAGGTGTGTGTTCGTCGTATCTACTATGAATGGGCTGAGGAAGTTAAGCATGGTGCAGCCATTATTCCAAACTGAAGAAAAGTCTAGCCCGTATGTGAAGACTGAGAAAAATATTCACAATATTGTTCTCAAGCAGTCGACTTAAAATCTACAAATGAAGGGAAATTGCCTAAGTTAACTAAATATTGTACCCACATATACCAATATCTTCTACTTATGAATTCAAGCACCCATCATATGTAACAATTATTATATAGTAAATTAGAACATTTCCAAGGTGCCTAAGTAACCAAATAAGTAGCAAATCACAAACAAAATGAGTCAGGAATAAATCATACGCATATAAACAACTCAACTGAAACTTACAAAAACCTTACTACTTTTCCAGTAGCAAGTCGGAGCGGCCAGCACGTGCCTTTTTATGGGTCGATTCGATAAAGCTTTTGGTGCCGGCTCCTCAAATTGGACAAAGACAGAGGCAGTTCCCCCATTGAGTTCATAGGAGTAGTTTGATTGTTTTATTTATGTTGTTTTAGATTAGTTCCCCCATTGAGTTCATAGGAGTAGGTTCACAACCTAAATTTGATTTCTTTTCCTTACAACATTATCACAAAAACTCAATGATGTTCAGTTACTATTAAAGTTTCGATCTAATTTTCTTTTAAATTATTCAGTCTTACAGTATACAATCCATATAAATATAAGTATAAGCAACCTTTGACGATATATAACCAACAAAATTAAGAGCTTAAAGCAGAGATAGGCATGGATATAAAACGTTGAAATTTGCAAACAAATTATTGCCCTCACAACTTAAACACAAGTTTTTGAATTTTCCTACTAGTTTCACAATTTTCTTCTATTTTAGTAGCCCCCATTAGCCTGTTGATGGTTCAGGAAGGCGAGGCAGGGAATGAGTTGATAGTTTTTGTGCCACATAAACCATTGTAGGTCGAGACCCGGGATGCGTACGTATACAAACCAAGGCTAAACTCATCACAAGCACCACAGCCTTTGCCAATTCATTGGTTGGAGCCTCCAGCCTTTGGTCCAATACATCTTTCAAAAGCAATTCTGCATTGTCCTTCATTGGCTTTGATGATTCTGTAGCTGGGATTCTAATATATCCCCTGGGTGCCTTCCCATCATAACTTCCGGTGCCACCACTCCAAAGCTATACACATCACACTTATCTGTTACCCATGGCCCAGCCATTATTCCAAACTGAATAAAAGTCTAGCTCGTATGTGAAGACTGAGAAAAATATTCCCAATTGTTTTCAAGCAGTCAGCTCAAAATTTACAAATGAAGGGAAACTTCCTCAGTCATCTCTCAATTCTGATCACCATAGTCAAAGTCAGCAAATGTTTAGCATTGGTTAATACTTGGAGGACGACTAGGTACGTAGCACCTTGAGTTTTCTTCATTTTCAGTTTTATAGAGTCTATAAACATAATTTACCATGATTGCATCATATTCATGTATGCACGTGTGAACTACTCGTTACATTTTCTTTGAACATGTTGTTGTCTAGGTAGGTGAAAGGAAATTTGTAATTTAAGCATTATTGGACCAACATGCTACTCAAAACTAGTACTATGACAAGAAAGATTGTAAAATTGAGGAGAATGAAATCCCAAATAGCAAGTTCAAAATTTTATTAATTAGTTAGTAAACTACAACATTTCTAAGATTATCCAACTTTCTCATTCATTCCAATTGAGTCGTTCCTCACATTTTGACCGTCAATTTAATTTTTACTTACCAAGGATAGGAGAAGTCATGAATCAGGGAACTTAGATGGGGTAATCAAGGTATGAGAATCGGATCAACTACTCCCTCCTAGTTGATTTCATTCCCAATTTTGAGGGCATTCGATTATGGATTTTAATGTGGAACCCACATAATCTTTTATTCCTTATGTGTTAGAAAACGAATGGGAAGTCATGAATTGGAATCATTCCATGTGTTAGAAAACACAGAAAAAGTAGGAATTTGAATCATTCCAATACCCATTCTTTATAAGTAAACATGCCATAAGGGTTAAAGCAGTTCATTTCAACTAAAATATTAATAAATAATTTAAAATTAAAGTGAAATTTTGTAAAATTTAAATTTTGAAAAAATTGAAAAAAAAAACCCAAACCATAAAATAATGAAAATATTTGTTAACAACCTAAAGTGAAACTTTTCCATTCCAATAAAAATTTAAAAATTCAAAACTCAAAACTAAAATAAATAAAAAAACAAAAAAGCAAACCCACCACCCCCACCTTCCTCCTCGCCATCAGCATTAGGCATTGCTGGTGAGTAAAAATGCTCCCCATTTTTCTACGATGAGCCATTTGAAAAAATAAGGAACTTCAATTACATGTCTTGTTAATATCTTCATGCTGGAGAAAATGAGGGAAAAAAAAACGTCTACTCATTTATCAAATTAATACAATCTATAAATAATTTTTTTTACTTTATCTATCAATATTAATATTATGAAGAGAATACTCTTTCTCAACCATTTTTCCAAAGCTTCAAATATATTAAATGAAAAAACCTTAATATATTAAGGGTACAACAATAATTCACAATTGATTTAACAAAAGCATATAATTCACCCAAATTTTCTCTCACTACTTTATTTTTCCTCTGTATTATTTTCTCATTTATCCAGCAATAACTGCCTCCACATGTGTAAATTGCTAGTAACAATATCAAACGTTGACTAAGGATATGGGGTTATAGGATCTGATGCATGTTAGAGACACGCGTTACAAATAATCCGAAAAGAATATAGATGAGATGAGTAGGGATATTATTACTAGCATCGAAGACACATTTGGTTGTACTTATCAAGAAAATATGAAGGAGAAGAAGAAGAAACGGAGGAGGCTTCTCAACTCCTTCCATGGTGTTGAGTCTGTTGACCAGTTGATTATGTTTGATCCAATCCAAGCTATACATATATATTTGAGTTTCATAATCAAAAGTTGTAAGGTGCCTGGTCTAGTCTTCCCTTCCCTTGGCCCCAGCCATTTGTTTCTCTACACACACATAAAAAATACAACCCCACATTATAGAGTTTTTATATGGTATTTTCATTTATGTGCATGTAAACGACTGTCGTATTTAAAATCACAATATAATAATTACATTTCATTAAAACATGTTGTTGCCTAGGTGAAAGGAAATTTGTAATTTAAGCATTATTGGACCAACATGCTCTTCATAAACAAGTACTACAAGAAAAAAAAAATTGTAAATTTGATGAAAAGATAACCTTGAAGTCCCAAATAGCAAGTTCAAAACTTTGTGCCTCTTAGGGTGTGCTAGTGAAACACTTTGGGAGAATTTGGATTTTTTTTTTTTGAGTGTTATAATCACATCGTCTATTAATTTACATTTTAAAATATAGGTGGATGATATTAATGCAATTATAATTGAGATATTAATGCAATTATAACTCAACCCAAAAGTGTGTCGTTCCAGTGTTTCCTCGACTTGACTGGCGTGGTCTAGTTTTCCCTTGGCCCCGGCCATTTCTCAGGACATAATATAAAGTCTAGCCCGCGTGTTAAGTTAGAAATTTCATTAAACATAAAACAGAAAAATAAAAAAGGGAAACAGAAAAATATGAAGTCTAGCCCCTATATTAAGTTCTATTATGAATGAGCTGAGGAAGTTAAGCATGGCCCAGCCATTATTCCAAACTGAATAAAAGTCTAGCCCGTAGGTGAAGGAAAATTGCCTTGGTCATTTCTGATCACCATAGTCAACGTCAGCAAATCTTAGGAAATTGCCTAAGTTAACCAAATATTGTACCCACATATACCAATATCTTCTACTTATGAATTCAAGCACCCATCATATGCAACAATTATTAGATAGTAAATTAGAACATTTCCAAGGTGCCTAAGTAACCAAATAAGTATTGTACGTAGGTCGAGACTCGGGACGCGTACTTATACAAGCCAAAGCTAAACTCATCACAGGCACCACTGCCTTTGCCAATTCATTGCTTGGAGCCTCCAGCCTTTGGTCTAACAAATCCTTCACGTTGAAGAAATGTCCATGTGAACTTTTTCAACTAAAACTTGTTGGGAAATGGGATTAATGGAGTTTTAGGAATTGGCCCTGAAAGATTCAAATCTGGAGTCAAGTGTAGTAAGTTTCCTACCTCTGACTCTGAGGGTTATTCATTTGTCCAAGTCTGGTCTTCCTCTAGGATCCAAAATCGTGAAAAGAGCAAGAACATTCACACGCACAACGTTGGCTGTCATTAGTAGGGCGATTGACTACATTGAACCTTCCGTTGATCTTCATTCTCAGTTTCACATTAGTTCCTTTCTTTACATTGACAAAGAAAAAAATCCAGGATAGATGTTAGAAAATGAAATCTATATTGCCTAGTTTTCTTTACAACAAAGTTTAAGGGTTTGTTTAGTATTGCTTATAAAAAGGCTAAAAAATGCTTTTTGATATAAAAAAATATTTTAAAAAGGGGTTTTTAACTTCAGTGGTCTTTAACCTTATACTTGAGTTTCAATTAAGTCCCGAAACCTTTTATTTTTGGCAATTAAATTATCCAACTTTCTCATTCGTTCCGATTGAGTCGTTCCTCACATTTTGACCGTCAATTTAGTTTTTACTTACTAAGGATGGGAGACGTCATGAATCGGAGAACTTAGATGGGGTAATCAAGGTATGAGAATTGGATCAACTACTCCCTCCTAGTTGATTTCATTCCCAATTTTGAGGGCATTCGATTATGAATTTTAATGTGGAACCCACATAATCTTTTATTCCTCAAGTGTAGTAAACGCATGGGAAGTCATGAATTGGAATCGTTCCATGTGTTAGTAAACACAGAAAAAGTAGGAATTTGAATCATTCAAATACTCATTCTTTATAAGTAAATATGTCATAAGGGTTAAAGTAATTCATTTCAACTAAAATATTTTATTTTAAAATTAAAGTAAAATTTTGTAAAATTTAAATTTTGAAAAAATTGAAAAAAGAAACCCCAAACCATAAAATAATGAAAATATTTGTGAACAACCTAAAGTGAAACTAATAGTTGTTGACTGATGATAGCATTAACGGAGTCACAAATCGTAGCTAGTGGGTACTTAAAAGTGCCGGGTTTTCAGGCCTTCCAAGAAGAAACAACACTAATAACAACTCATCTTACTTTTGTTTTTGTTTTTTTCCTGTCTTCTCGGTAACTTCGAATTGTTGCTCGTCAAAGCCGTGTAGATTGAGGGTTTACTGTATTCAACCAACTTTTGACAAGTTTAAACTTGTCTTGATTTAGAAAAACAACGTAGCTTTCATATCTTGATCTTCATTTTCAATTTCACAGTAGTTTCTCTACACAGACAACAAAAAACAAAAACAACCTCGCGTTATTTATGTGTGTGAACTACTATCTTATATGAGAATTATATTTCCTTTCAACATGTTATTGCCTACATGCTAAAGTTTGGATTTGGGCCCATGGCCCACTGTTTCGAAGAGAAAAGTGTCACGAGCAAAACTCATCAATTTGACATGATCATGGGCTTTTCGAGCGTCTGAGATATCATTTAGTTTTACTTTTTTGAACTAATAGTTGTTGACTGATGATGACATTTCATAATTGAGATATTAATGCAATTATAACTCAAAACCCAAAAGTGAGTGGTTTAGTTTTCATATCTGCAAACAAGAAACAAAAAGAAGAAATAAGCCAACCCGGAAATCGAAGAAATCAAAATCAACCTAGAAATGCAGGAGTTGATCACATAAATATAACAGACAACTGAGATTCACAAAAGCTTACTTTTCCTGTAGCTTCTCGGAGCGGCCGACGCGTTTCTTCTTTGGGCTTTCGTCGGGCCAAGAATTGATCTGGTCCGTCCGTCGCTTCTGGCTCGACTCGCTGAAGCTTTTGGCGGCGGCTCTTCTGATGTCGCCGATGGAGAACGCGACGTTGCCGTTTCGGGCTCGTCCATAGATTTTTTCAGATTTCTGAGGGGTTTTGGTGCTCAGTGTTGACGTGAGTCTCCTAATTAATCAAGGAGAATTATTTCCTTGATTAATTAAGGGATTTACTTTCCCATTCCATTTAGTTGACAAATCTGTGTATAATTAGGAGATACTTTCCTAATTCATGAGAGAATCTCATTCCTTGTAAAGCACTTTGTAAACTCATATATATACCTCCTTATGGAGAAGAATAAAATATCTGAACATATTGAAAACCCGTATTCATATTTTAGCATGGTATCAGAGCAATCGATCCTAGGTTGTCTCTAAATCCTCGTATCGAATTTCCTAAATCCCGAAACCCTAACCACGAATCTGAAACCCTAAACAGTTTTTTTCCCTCGTATTCTTCAAATCCTTCCGCTGCCATGGATATTGTTTCCAAAGCCTCTCTGGAGCCACATCAGGTACCCACAGTTATGTTTTGCATAGTTCCTCAAAGAAACACACATGGGTCATTGACACCGGAGCCACTGATCACATGACCTTTGATCCGGGACAAATTATCTCTCATACACCACCTTCTCAATCGGTGGTGTCTAATGCCAATGGTACCCCCTCCCAGTGATTGGGGAGGGTTCCTCTCTCTCTCTGACTCCCTCAATTTGGATTCTGTGTTGATTGTTCCATCCTTACATCATAATCTCTTGTCTGTTGCCTAAATTACTACGGCTTTGAATTGCACCGTAACTTTTTGGCCTACTCATTGTGTTTTTCAGGACATTCTCAGCAGCAAGACGATTGGTTGTGGTACTAGGAAGGGCAAACTCTATTATTTGGACCTGGCATCTGGAAGTGAAGCCAGCCTCAGTCGAGCTTACAAAATTGGGGGGACGAGTGTTGAGAAGAAAACTTCCGAAGTATGGTTATGGCATCGCCGTCTTGGACATGCTTCGTTTGGATATTTACAGAAGCTATTTCCTTCCTTATTTTCAGATTTGGAGAGTTCTAGTTTTAAGTGTGACATTTGTGAACTCGCCAAGAGCCATCGTGTTCCCTTTCCCTTAAGTTCCAATAAAAGTTTAGTTCATTTTTCCCTTGTTCATTCTGATGTTTGGGTCCCTTCTAAAATTACCACTCCCAGGGGAGCTAGATGGTTTGTAACGTTTATTGATGATTGCACACGCATGACCTGGGTTTCCCTTCTCCAAACGAAAGGGGAAGTCAGTTCCAAGTTTCAACAGTTTTATCACATGGTGGAGACACAATTTCATACTCGAATTCAGGTTCTTCGGTCTCTAACAATGGTGGGGAATTTCTTAACCATGATCTTCATGAGTTCTTCCAAGCTCACGGTATCATCCATCAACACTCGTGCCCTTCAACTCCTCAACAGAATGGTGTAGCTGAACGAAAGAGTAGACACTTACTGGAAGTCGTTCGTGCATCCCTCTTTGGTGCAAATATGCCTCGGTCTTTTTGGGGCGAAGCCGTACTCTGTGGCTTATCTTATCAATCGAATTCCCTCTAGTATCCTCCAATTCCGAACCCCCCTTCAAGCACTCCAACACCATAGCCAAATACCTCCCACCCAAAACTTGGAACCCCGCATATTTGGTTGTGTGGTCTTTGTCCACTTACATGATCACCAACGCAGCAAATTAGATCCCCGTGCCGACAAGTGTGTATTCATTGGGTATGCACCTCATCAGAAAGGTTACCGGTGTTATCATCCTCCAAGTCGGAAAGTGTATACTTCTATGGATGTTGTGTTCCGGGAACAAGAGAGCTATTTTTCGGATGCACAGGAGGATCCTTCTCCATTTTCTGAATTTTTTACTTCAGCAGTTTTTCCAGATTCGTTCCAGACTAGCACGACTGGTCGCCCGACAAAACGACTGGTCGCCGAATGCAAATGACCGGTCGCAAACGACTCTGCCTGAAAGCGACCGGTTGCATGTCTCTAATGACCGGTCGCCACGCACGCCAACGACTCTGCCTGAAAGCGACCGGTCGCCTGACCCTCACGACTGTTGCGTTGATTCAGCTACACCAAAATGGATTCAGCTGCATCCTCAACTTGTGATACTCGCAAGTGCACGAGCCGTTTGGTAGTATAGCATATGTAAGTGCGAGGTCGATCCCACGAGGATTGGTGATTGAATGATCTAATTTGTTTCCCCTACACAAAATAGAAATGAAAAAGAAAAAAAAGAAAAAAAGAGAAAAAAAGAAATAACTCAAGCAAATAAGTTCCCAAGTTCAATTAGATTAACAGATTGATTCTAACTAAAGTATGATTAAGCCATGGTGTTTGGTCCTAACCTTGTGTTCCTAATTCCCTAATTTGATCATTTGTTGTCTAACCTAAAATTAAGCATTAGGAACCCATTAAGCATAGAAGAACAATTTAAACAACCAAGCATGTATCTAATCCCTGTTGTCGAATGTCCATACATACTCTTCCTATTCATAGTTCAATTTGAATTAAAGCATGGTGTCTACTCTTAATTCAAACCAAGATAGCTAACATGCAAGCCTAAATGATGATCAATCATTCAAACTAGCATATTAACTTATAAGTATAATGAATAAGAACAAAAACCATAATTGAAACTTGGAAACTAATTAAACTTGAATACTTAAGAAAGAATGTACATTACAAATAAAAGTAAAGTAGAACTTGAAAACTTGAAGGAAAATTTAGTAAAATCATTTGTTACAACAATTGACAACTTGAAAGGAAACTAAGAGAATTTGAGGGAGAGAAGGGAAGGGAGCTCTAGAGAAGTGTTTGAGAGCTCCCCCCTTGGGGTGTGATTTATGAAGTTTGAAGACTTCTCTATTTATAGGGCTAAGAGGGAGGAACATCATGATGAAATTCAACACCACCATTCCTTCTTTAATACAACCCATAACTCCCACCTCATCTTGTCTATGTTAGTATGGTTAAAAATCAATTGCATCCCATACTTCTTTTGCTGCACTCCAAGCTTTCTTCACATGGGATTATCAAAGGTGTTCAATTTGTGGCTGCCTTTTGCTGCCAACCCATGTGGGTTTTCTTCACATTTGCTTGCTGAAAAAAACGATTTTTCTGAACCTGTTTTGGTGTAGGAAGGCCATAGGTTTCAAAACGTATCCAATGGGGCTGAAATTTGGATATGTTATACTAGACACCCATTGGAACAACTTCTATGAAGAAAGTATTCCCATTGGAGCAGTAGAAGTGTACGTTTTGGCCACATCAAGTTGGCTGCCGAAACAGAGACTGGAATTGACTTCATTTTATTTCTTTTCTTTCTTTTGCTTCACATGCATGCACATGCTTTCTCTTTAATAGCTCCATCATGTACCAACTTGCTCCTTTAGAATTTCATAGCTGGAATGCCTCCCTACTTCACTCATTATGTTGGGTACAAAGTCAGTTATAGCTAGGGTAAGGCACATGGCAAAAAAGCTGGCAGCTGCAAATCCTGCTGAGCAAGGTTGAGTGTTGGACGGGCTAAGCACTCCACATATGTCCAATTGGGCTGAAATTTGGATATGTTGTACTAGACACCCGTTGGAACAAGTTTCTTGAAGATCATCACCTCATTAGAGCCCCATAGCATGCTCATCAAAGGCCAAGAAGTTGACCTACGAAACTGGGCTGGCAAGGAGTTGTAGCCAAAATGAGTTTGTCTTTAAGCTCTTCTTCCATTCACCCAAATAAGGCCTTAACATGCATGGATTGCATCATTTCCTATCCAAAGTCATCATTGTTACCTAAAGCTCAATGAACTGAAACATAAACACAAAAAGGATTAAAATCACAAGTTTAACTCAAAAACATAACCAAATCATAAGCTAGAAGGGTACAAAATAATATATAAATATGCACCGATCAACGACCGGTCACTCCCCCCAGTTTTTTCTGAAATTGTTCCGCTTCAGTCCGAATCCCAGCCATCACACTCAGGAGGAGATAATTGAAGAGTTTGTGCCTGCTCGGAGAAATCTTCTCCCCCAGTACCACACCAATCATCTGCGAGGACGTCATTCAGGTAACTTCTCTACCTGAAACTGATAACATTAATGAAATAACTGATTGCATTTCAGAAGGCGTAGAGCCTACATATCAGATTCCAAAAAGGAAGAATCGTGGTAAACCCCCAGTTCACTACGAAGCAGATCTTCATGCAAAGGGGAAATATCACATCAACAATTATGTATCCCTCACCAGATTATCTGAGTCACGGGTACACTTTGTGAAGTAGTTAGCCGACATACCTGTTCCCAACAGTGTAACTGAAGCACTAGAAGACCCAAAATGGAAAGAAGCCATGAATGAAGAAATGCGAGCTCTCCAGAAGAATGGCACATGGGAACTCGTGCCATTACCTCATGGAAAGAAGACGGTGGGATGCAGGTGGATCTATACTGTGAAACTCAAGGCAGATGGATCTATTGAAAGATATAAAGCTAGATTGGTGGTAAATGGATACACACAGAGATATGGGATAGACTACCAAGAAACCCTGCCCGCCGCACAATCTCGCGGCCTGGAGTACCAGGCCGAGGGGATATGCGTTGACACGCGGCTTCCTGCTTTTGGGCGCGGTGCGGTTGTGCGCGGGTGTGCCAGCACGGTCTCACCGTGCGTCGAGATGGATTTGGATGGAAGTGATGAAATGGTGCGCCTGTTTGGACTTGACTTTTAATCAAATGATTGTAGCCGAGAGAGGAACTAGTCTCGGCTGTCAGGTTCACGGCCTGAACTACAAGGCCGTTGAGTGGTGGTGTTGATGGTGGTTTTAGGGGCGGTGCTCGCGCGCGCTGCTCGTGAGCGGCGGTCGTATGATATATGGGGTGAGTGAGCGAGTAACAGAGATGGTGCTCCGGCGCCTTGAAAATCAAGGGTCGTATGATATATTGATGAATGAATTTTCCTTACAAACTAACACTACTCCTAAGAAAGCAAGTAAAGATATTGAAAGTGCATTATAGGAAAATATAAGTTGCTCCGTGGGAGGCTTTGGTTTGGTGTTTGAACCCTTTGAATGTAGCTTGAGTCTTGTATTTATAGGAAGGGTCCCTGGAAGAGTAATCGAGGCTGAAAATCTGCATGGTGGAGCCTGATTAGCGCAAGTGGGTAGTCCAATCCACATTTGGAATCGTGAAGCATGGTGGTGTGACCCCATAAAATCCGGTGAATCTCGGCCGCCGCCCTCATCGTGGGTTTCGCGCAACTGGCCGTGGAGACGCATTTATTGCTCTGATAGTTAGTCACCCAATCTCTCAAGCTGTAAGAATTCTTGTGAGAATGTCCACGTCTAATCACTCCGTTTTCTGTCGCCAAATCCTGACTTCAGTCACTTCCCACCTTCCCTCGTGCATTAAATGCTTATTCTTGGCCAGTGGGTTTGCTGCAATAAACAGAGACACTACTTCATTAAATGAAGCGTGGGACCCTGCCTGCCACTTGATGATCTGCCTTTGGCCGTAATTCGTTCGGCCTCGGCCTTGGCCTACAATCGAGGCCGAGATGTTCGTGCCTTAGCAACTTCTCTTTTTTGTTTTCAGGGAGGCCACATATCTTGGCGAAACGCTGCGTTTCGGTTTTACGAACAAGTGCTAGGGCCGAGGAGATGAGCTTCTTCGGCCAATTCAAGGCCGTGATTTATTAGGCACAAACAAAACCTTTGCCCCAGGAGCCAAGATCAAAACTATCAGAGTCCTCCTGTCTCTAGCAGCAAATCTCGATTGGCCATTACATCAGTTTGATGTAAAGAATGCATTCTTACATGGAGACCTGGAAGAAGAAGTATATATGGATTTACCACCAGGATGTAACTTCACTCGTGACAATGGGAATCAAGTTTGCAAGCTCAAAAAGTCATTGTATGGATTAAAGCAGTCTCCCAGAGCATGGTTTGGTAGATTCACTAAATCCATGAAGTTTTTTGGATATACACAGAGTAATTCGGATCACACTTTGTTCTTGAAGCGTGATGGAAAGAAGCTTACCGCACTGATTGTTTATGTGGATGACATAGTTGTGACTGGAAACGACACAGGAGAGCAATTGAAACTGCAGAAGTATTTGTCTCAGGAATTTAAGATGAAGGATTTAGGTGATCTGAAGTACTTTCTTGGAATTGAAGTAGCAAGGTCCACAAATGGTATATTTCTGTCACAGAGAAAGTATGTATTGGATCTACTTGCTGAAACAGGATTGCTTGGATGTAAGCCTCCTGACACACCAATCGAGATGAATCACAAATTGTGTGAAGGTATGGATCAAGAACCAACCAATAAGGAACAGTACCAACGCCTTGTTGGAAGGTTAATATACTTAGCCCACACAAGACCAGATATTGCATATGCTGTGAGTGTGGTTAGCCAGTTTATGCATTCACCCAGTGTGTCTCATAGGAATGCAGTTGATCGAATCTTAAGGTATTTAAAGTTAGCCCCGGGAAAAGGATTAATGTTCTCAAAGAATAGAGATCTTGAAGTTGTGGGATATACAGATGCTGATTGGGCTGGATCCATTACTGACAGAAGCTCTACTTCAGGCTACTTCACCTTCGTGGGAGGTAATCTAGTCACTTGGCGGAGTAAAAAACAAAATGTGGTTTCTCGGTCTAGTGTAGAAGCAGAGTATCGAGGAATGGCTCATGGAGTTTGTGAATTACTATGGATCAGAAGACTCTTGACAGAATTGGGTTTCAAGCAGTAAAAGCCAATGGAGTTGCATTGTGACAACAAGTCAGCTATTGATATTGCCCATAATCCAGTTCAACATGATCGAACCAAACATGTTGAGGTGGATAGACATTTTATCAAAGAAAAAATTGAGAAGAAGATCATCCGCCTACCGTTCGTAAAATCAGAAGATCAATGAGCTGATATCTTAACCAAAGCTGTTTGTAGCAGAGTGTTTTATGACTCACTTACCAAGTTGGGCATTGGTGACGTATATGCACCAACTTGAGGAGGAGTGTTGACGTGAGTCTCCTAATTAATCAAGGAGATTTATTTCCTTGATTAATTAAGGGATTTACTTTCCCATTCCATTTAGTTGACAAATCTGTGTATAATCAGGAGATACTTTCCTAATTTCTGAGAGAATCTCATTCCTTGTAAAGCACTCTGTAAACTCATATATATACCTCCTTATGGAGAAGAATAAAATATCTGACATGTTAAGCCTCTTAACTGCGACAACTTGACCTGATAGCAACTCTGCCTTGTATACTCTTCCAAATCCTCCTTTTCCAATACAGTACTTCTCATGAAAATCATCTATGGCCTTTACAACTTCCCCAAACGTAAATTTTACTTCTTCTTGCAATATCATTGACTCAAAATTCTCAAAGTTTTGAACACTATTGATTTTCTTAAGAACACGCCTGGTTTTCTTATGGAACCTAAGAATCAGAGCAATTGTAGTTGCAACCACAGATAAACCACAAACAAGTACAAGGACACCAATTATAACTTTGTTGTTATTTTTTTTGGAATTGCACGCTCTAGTTAGGCCCCTAGCATCTCCACACAAGTCGGGGGCTTTTTGGTTTTCCTGTGTGAAATTGTTATTAGAAAAATCAAAATTCTTCAAGAGTGGGAAGGTAATCTTTGGCGGGGCTTTGAGATGGTTGTTGGAAAGATTTAAGCTCTGAAGTTTGCTTAGTGTTAGAGGAATTGACCCAGAGAGCTGGTTTCTCGAAAGATCCAAGTAGGTGAGGTTGGTACAAAAACCAAGCTCAATTGGGACTGAAGAGTTTAAGGAATTCATTTGAAGATCAAGGTACTGAAGCTCTCTGAGTTGGCCTATAGAAGGTGGAATTTTCCCTTCAAGGTGATTGGAAGCCAGGACCAAGTAGGTGAGGTTGGTACAAAAACCAAGCTCAATAGGGATTGAAGAGTTTAAGGAATTCTGTTGAAGATCAAGGTACCGGAGCTCTCTGAGTTGGCCTATAAAAGGTGGAATTTTCCCTTCAAGGTGATTGGAAGCCAGGGCCAAGTAGGTGAGGTTAGTACAATGACCAAGCTCAGATGGGATTGAAGAGTTTAAGAAATTCATTTGAAGATCAAGGTACCGGAGTTCTCTGAGTTGGCCTATAGAAGGTGGAATTTTCCCTTCAAGGTGATTGGAAGCCAGGACCAAGTAGGTGAGGTTAGTACAAAGACCAAGCTCAGAAGGGATTGAAGAGTTTAAGGAATTCTCCCTAAGATCAAGGTACTGAAGTTCCCTGAGTTGGCCTATGGAGGATGGAATTAGCCTTTCAAGGGAATTCCATGCCAAGTCAATACGCTGAAGACCAGATATCAAACCAATATCTTTAGGAATAGCACCACTGAAGTTGTTTTGTGCTAAATGAAGGTGTTTAAGCTTGGGAAAGTTTGATGGCAGTGGTCCTTCGAAGTAGTTGTTGGTGAGATTGAGATATTCAAGCTTGCTCAGATTGGTAAATACTTGTTCTGGTATTTGGCCAGTAAAGAAATTTCCAGACAAGTCAAGGAATGTCAATTTCAAACATTTAGATATAAATTCTGGGAATTCTGGGGATTCTTGGAATTCTGAATACTTCAGTAGAGAAAAATCAAGGTATGTCAAAGAAGGCATGCCTGAAAATTCAGACCAGTCAGGAGTTTCTAAGTAGTTTCTTCCAAGAATCAAAAACTGTACCTTTTGGAGATTGGTGAGCTGATAGGGAATTACACCAGTGAGACTGTTGTTGAAGAAACTCAAATACAGAAGCTCAGTTAACTTGCCTATCTCCACAGGTATTTCTTGATCGAAAGAGTTGTGGGCCAAGTCCAAAGTTGTGAGCTTGGAGAGCTTGCCAATGGCTGATGGTATAGGTCCTGTGAAATTGTTGCCAGATAGGTTGAATTGGGTGAGATTGAGAAATGGGGTGAAGCTGAAATGGGTTAGTGTTGCAGAGATGTTGAAGTTGGAGAGGTCAATTTGGGAAACTTGTTTGCTGCTGTGGTCACAAACAATGGCAGTCCAGTTGCAAAGATTGTTGAGGTTAGTGGGGGACCATGAAGTGAGAGAAGGTGGTGCAGAAGCAAAGGTGATCTTCCAACTTAAAAAAGCTTCTGCCTGTGTGAAATTGTTATTAGACAAATCAATATTCTCCGGGAATGGGAAATCAATATTCTCCGAGAATGGGACATTGAGATTGTTGTAGGAAAGATTTAAGCTCTGAATATTTCGAAGTTTCCATAGTGTTAGACGAATTGACCCAGAGAACTGGTTTCTCGAAAGATCCAAGTCAATCAAATTTGATAATCTTCCTATTTCTGGTGGAATATTCCCACTGAAGCTGTTGTGTTGAAGTAGCAAATGGGCCACTTTGGTCCAATTGGAGAGCAGAGAAGGCAAGAGTGGTCCGGTAAACCGATTAGCAAATAAACTCAGATGGGTGATGTTGTTCAGATTGGACAAGGACAGAGGCAGTTCCCCATTGAGTTTATTGGAAGCCAGGGCCAAGTAGGTGAGGTTGGTACAAAGACCAAGCTCAGATGGGATTGAAGAGTCTAAGGAATTCATGTTAAGATCAAGGTACTGAAGTTCCCTCAGTTGGCCTATAGAAGATGGAATTTTCCCTTCAAGGAGATTGTAACTCAGGTCCAAGTAGGTGATGTTGGTACAAAGACCAAGCTCAGAAGGGATTGAAGAGTTTAAGAAATTCTCTCTAAGATCAAGGTATTTAAGCTCAGTCAACATGCCTATCTCCACAGGTATTTCTGGATAGAAAGAGTTGGAGCCCAAGTCCAAAGTTGTGAGTTTGGAGAGGTTGCCAATGGCATATGGTATAGGTCCTTCGAAATAGTTGCCAGATAGGTTGAATTGGGTGAGATTGAGAAATGGGGTGAAGTTGAAATGGGTTAGTGTTGCAGAGATGTCCAAGTTGGAGAGGTCAATTTGGGAAACTTGTTTGCTGCTGTGGTCACAAACAATGGCAGTCCAGTTGCAAAGATTGTTGAGGTTAGTGAGGGACCATGAAGGGAGAGAAGATGGTTCATAAGCAAAGGTGTTCTTCCAACTTACCAAAGCTTGTGCCTGTGTTTTTGGTGATGAAATGGCCTTGAATGGAAGCAAAGCAAGCAGGAAAATATGAAGGAGAAGAAGAAGAAAAGTAGGGTTCTGAGCAGAGAAAACTTGTCCTTCCATGGTGGTTTGAGGAGTTAATGTTATGTTCCAAGCTTTATAGAAGGTTGATTCTTATTGTTATCATTTTCGTTCTTAAAATTCACTTGTAATTTGCATTATTTTTATTTATTTATTTTAATTTAAATTAAGTAGAAAATTTACTATTTTGAAGTAATAGTTGTTGACTGATGATGGCATTTCATAATTGAGATATTAATGCAATTATAACTCAACCCAAAAGTGCAAGGTTGTTACGTTGATTACTGAGATTTCACAAGTTAACATATTCTATGAGATAATATAAGTGTACATGTCCTCCACTTGGATCCTTCTAAAGTTAATATGTAGTAATTAACCTACACCTCCCCCTTTGACCCCTTTGACTCAAATAATAAAAATGTTGGAATGGAAAAAGTCGCATGGGACGGTCCTACTATTAAATGGGTTCATTCTTGTCCTTGTCAGTTGAAGAAAAAGACACATAATGTATATAGACATAATATAAAGTCTAGCCCCTATATTAAGTTAGAAATTTCATTTAACAAAAAACAGAAAACCAAAAAAATGAAAAATAAAAAAGGGAAATAGATAGTTCTATATCCATAATCATGATGCAAACCTTTGTGTGTTCGTCGTATTTAATCATTCTTCTTCTTGCAATATCCTTGAATAAAATATCTATTATGAATGAGCTCAGGAAGTTAACCATGGCCCAGCCATTATTATGGCATTTCATAATTGTTGAATAAAATAGTTGTTGACTGATGATGGCATTTCATAATTCAGATATTAATGCAATTATAACTCAACCCAAAAGTGTGTGGTTTCAATGTTTCCTTGACTTGACCGGCGTGGTCTAGTTTTCCCTCGGCACCCGCCATTTGTCCGGACATAATATAAAGTCTAGCCCCTATGTTAAGTTAGAAATTTCATTTAACAAAAAACAGAAAACCAAAAAACAGAAAAATATAAAGTCTAGCCCAATTGTTCTCAGGCAGTCAACTTAAAATCTACAAATGAAGGGAAATTGCCTTAATTAGTCATTTTTTATCACCATAGTCAACGTCAGCAAATCTTAGGAAATTGCCTTAATTGGTTAATCAAAAGTTGTGTGCTTGGTTTCCTCCACTTGACTGGCCTGGTCTAGTCTTCCCCTCTCTTGCCTTTGGCCCCACCCATTTATCCGAACGGAATATAAAGTCTAGCCCATATGTTACGTTTCAAAAGTCTAGCCCCTACCATTATGAGAAAAAATTTCCTGGCACGGGGATGCGAAGGTCAGCATCCACGTCAGTATCCCAAGCCAATTAACTCCTGACAGCTGTCAAACTCTTTTGACGCTTCTAATTTTTTTGGCTTATTATCACAAAAGGTCCCTGAGGTTTACGAAATTATCAGATTGTATCCTTAATGTTTTTTTGTGTCATTGGTGGTCCTCAAGGTTAGTATGTGTAATCACAAATGGTCCCGCCGTTAGGTTTCGTCAAAACTCCGTTAGTTTGCTGACATGGCATATATACATATCACAAAACATCCCTGAGGTTTACACATCTATCACAAATGGTCCCTGCAAATTTTTTTAAATTTTTTTCATTTAAAATTCATAAAATTTTGGTTTTCTTTTTTAAATCTTATGAATTTTAAATTATTTTAAAATATACATTGTATTTTAAATACACATGACACTATATTATTTTAGATGTGGGTTCCACATATATGCCACATCAACAAACTAATGGAGTTTTTAAAAATTAATTTAAAACTCATAAAATTTAAAAATGAAAAAAATCAAGGGTTTAGGGTTTATAAATGGTCCTCAATGTTAAAATCCTTATATAAATTGTTTTTTCATTTTTAAATTTTATGAATTTTAGATTATTTTTTTAAAAAACTTCATTAGTTTGTTGGTGTGGCATATATGTGGAGCCCTTATCTTCAAAAATATAGTATCATATGTATTTAAAATACAATATATATTTTTAAATATTATAAAAAATAAAAACAAAATTTTATGAATTTTAAATTAAAAAATAAAAAAATTTGCAGGGACCATTTGTGATAGATGTGTAAACCTCAGGGATGTTTTGTGATATGTATATATGCCACGTCAACAAACTAACGGAGTTTTTGACGGAACCTAACGGCAGGGACCATTTGTGATTACACATACTAACCTTGAGGACCACCAATGACACAAAAAAACATTAAGGATGCAATCTGATAGTTTCGTAAACCTCAGGGACCTTTTGTGATAATAAGCCTTTTTTTTTTTCACGCCTGCTCCATCGTCCGTCCTTGTTTCCCTCTGCAACTCAAAGCCATAGAACGCAAATCCCCTTTCTTTCTCTCTCTTCTCAGTGAGTCTCCCTTTCATCTCTCCCTCTCTTTCCCTGGAACTCAAACCCCTTTTCTTTCTCTCTCATCTCACTGACGCTCTCTCTTTCTCTTTTTGTGTCGTCAATATTGGAGCCACACCTTAAATATTTATTTATTTTCATGTGTAATACTGTTTTATTTATTGGAGCCACACCTCACATCTCACTGAGGGTTAAAAATTCTCCTTTTCTTCATTCTTATAGAATTGCATTATGGGTTTCTGATAATTGGTTAAATTATTCTTCAATCTCTTCTGATATATATGGTAAGCTTCATATTGGAAAACAGAGAGGGAGTGGTAACTGATGAAGAGAGTTGGGAGAGAGAAAGAAAAGGAGAGTTAGTGAGAAAATAGAGATAGGAGGTGAGATATGAGAGAGAAGAATGGGGGTTTAAGTTGCAAAGGGAACACAGATGGAGCATATGTGAAAAAAAATATTTTGAGTGAGAGAGAAGAAAGGGGATTTTAGTTGCAGGGAAGAGAGGTAGTGATGAAAGGAAGACCCGGTTAGAAGAGAGAGAAAGAGAGAGAGAGAGAGTCGATGAGAAAAGAGAGAAATAGAGGGAAAGATGAGAGAGAAGAAGAGGACTTTGAAGTCACTACTAAATATTAATTCCTAATTTTCAAGATGAGAGAGAAAAAAAATTCCAAATTTATGCACCATTTCTCTGAATATTAATTCCTAATTTTCAAGATGGGTTTTGGGGTTTTTGCGTTAGAGACACGTGTTACAAATAATTCCAAAAGAATATAGATGAGATGAGTAGGGATATTATTACTAGCATCGAAGAAACTTATCATGAAAATATGAATGAGAAGAAGAAATTTTCATTTACGTGTATGTGAACGACTGTCGTATTTAACATCACAATATAATAATTACATTTCATTAAAACATGTCGTTGCCTAGGTGAAAGGAAATTTGTAATTTATTTAGCATTATTGGACCAACACGCTATTCATAAACAAGTACTACAAGGAAATAAAAAAAGAGAAAGGAGATATTAATTCGATTATAACTCAACCCAAAAGTGTTTGGTTCCAGTGTTTCCTCGAATTGACTGGCGTGGTCTAGTTTTCCCTTGGCCCCAGCCATTTGTCCGGACATAATATAAAGTCTAGCCCCTATGTTAAGTTAGAAATTTCATTTACCAAAAAACAGAAAAATAAAAAAGGGAAATAGATAGTTCTATATTCATAATCTTCTTGTGTTCGTCGTATTTAATAAATCTCTCAAGCGTTTTGACTAAGAAAAAAAAAAAAAAAAAGAAGAAGAGAGAGTTCTATAATTATGCTTCTTCTTGCAATATTCTTGCAATATTATGAATGAGGAAGTTAAGCATGGACATATGACTGATCTTGATTTAACAAAAATGGCACTAATCAGTCTATTTTAGACGATGTCTTTCGCTAATTGGACATATAACCGTATGATTGTGGCCTGATGGTGTCCTCTTGTGCCCTCCGATTGGCTATAACATTAACTCCAATAAAATGATACTTAACTACTACTGATGGTTGGTTATTCTCTTGCCATGTGTCGGTGTAAACATATTAAGGAATAAAAGACGTCTATTTTTTTTAATTAAAGGGAGTTGATTTTCCCACTCATCATTTGTCCGCTTATTCTAATTTTGTTGAAAATTTTATGTTCTCACTCTTCTTTTGTCCATTTACACTCTCTTTTCTATGTTATAGTAAAAAATATTAAAAAAACAAAAAGGAGTAAGAAAATAAAAGGACTATATACAATGAAAAATTATGGCATTAATAATTGTGCGGGGTGATGCTCAAATTCAAATAGATAAAATTAGAATCCCCACCTCTTTCAACACATTTTTTTATATTAAACATTTGTGACATTTTAAATTTTGTTTTAGGTGCTTTTAGTTAGTCAAGATTTTCCACATATGATAGGAATACTAGCTACCTTTCCTCGTCTTTCTTTTCTAGATTTTGGAAACTTTTGTTAATTTTCCTTTAGATTCCTAGGGTTTATAGGAGTATTTAAATCAATTTTAGCACGTGGTTAGGGCATTATGCTATCATTCTGAATTCAATAAACTTGAGGTTTTCTCATATCTGGTGGATTCCATGCTTGAATTCTTTTAGGCTAATCGTTTGATTGTCTTCTATATTGTCACGCTGTATCAACATTGAAGTCCCAAATAAGTTCAACATTTTATTATTCTTAGGGTGGGAATGGGCTAGGTGAAGCACCCGTTGTTCATTGGGGCTCAAGTTTTTTGAGGAATATTGAACTCCAATATCGGAAAATTAACAAAATAAATAAAATATATAATGAATGGTTCTACTATTGATAGTATCGAGACATTTTTTTTATTATAAAAACCTCACACTTGCCAAATATGTAATTAAATTAAAGACAATATCGATATTACTAGTTGTTGTGGACTGAGAGTCGATCCATAACATCATATTTCCCAGTGGCTTCTTTAATGCTAATAGTTTTTGGACGGTTACCAAACTGAATAAAAGGGAAACAGAAAAATATAAAGTCTAGCTCCGTATGAATGAGTGAGGAAGTTAAGCTATATGTATACATACATACATATATATATATATATTATTCCAAACTGAATAAAAGTCTATAAAATTTGTTTTTATAGAAAATTAATACAATCTATAGCTCACATTTTTTACTTTATCTATCTATATATACTATTATTAATTAAAAACATTTAAAAAAAATTAAAGTATAATATAACTCACCCTTCCTTCCTTTAAATTAATAATATAACATTTTTCTCTTACTACTTCCTTTTCCGTTTTTTCTCCAGCAATAATTGCTTCCACATCTCCATAACGCATGTGTAGGAATACCAGCAATAAATTGACCAAAGCAAAAAAACTAAAAAAGGATTGCTAGTAAATGAGTCACACATATAATCCAAAAAGAATAGAGATGAGTAATTAGGATGGTGCAGATTTTTATTCTTTTAGAATGGACGGTGCAGATGTTAATGTTAACATACATGGTATAAGAATTTCTCTTACACACAGAAAACTTTCCAACTAGTTTTATTTTTTTTCCTTCTAGTTTTATATCCCCATCAGCTTGTTGATGGTTAGCATGCCAAATGGTTCAGGAAGGGAAGGCAGACTGCGAGCTGATAGTTTTTGTGCTACATAAAGCATTGTAGGTCGACACCCGGGACGCGTACGTATACAACCCAAGGCTAAACTCATCACAAGCACCACTGCCTTTGCCAATTCATTGCTTGGAGCCTCCAGCCTTTGGTCTAACAAATCCTTCAAAAACAACTCTGCATTGTCCTCCTTCATTGATCGTGATGATTCTGATAGCTGGTATTCTAGCAGATCCCCTGGATGCCTTCCCATCATAACTTCCAGCGCCACCACTCCAAAGCTATACACATCACACTTATCCGTGACTCGCATTGTCAATGCAAGCTTTGCACAGGAAGAGAAAAACAAACCAAATATCCTCAAAACATATCTCAGTCACCAAAATATGATCCAAAAATGCACAAAATTAAATTGGTATGTTACCTGGCGCCATGTAACCAAATGAGCCAACAATATGGGTCCAGTTGGATGAATTGGCACTAATCAGTCTTGCTGTTCCAAAATCTGAAAGTCTGGCTTCGAAATCTGACTCGAGCAATACATTGTTCACAGTTACATCACGGTGCACAATTGGTGGAGAGCAGTCATGGTGCAAGTAAGAAAGTGCATGAGCTAATCCTTTCACAACTTTGACCCTTGTAGCCCATCCAAGTTCAGTTACCCCTTCAACCCCATGCAATGCCTTTCCCAGGCTGCCTCTCTCTAAATATTCATAGAGCAAGAAGATGCATCCCCTTCTTGAACAGAACCCATATAGCCAAATGATGTTCCTATGCCGGACATTTGTCAGAGTTCGGATTTCATTCTCGAAACTTTGGAGATTGATTGCTGGAATGTCGTTGGAGTCTGACATGTTAAGCCTCTTAACTGCGACAACTTGACCTGATAGCAACTCTGCCTTGTATACTCTTCCAAATCCTCCTTTTCCAATACAGTACTTCTCATGAAAATCGTCTATAGCCTTTACAACTTCCCCAAACGTAAATTTTACTTCTTCTTGCAATATCATTGACTCAAAATTCTCAAAGTTTTGAGCACTATTGATTTTCTTAAGAGCACACTTTGTTTTCCTATGGAACTTAAGAACCAGAGCAATTGTAGTTGCAACCACTGATAAACCACAAACAGGTACAATGACACCAATTATAACTTTGTTATGTTTTTTGGAATTGTCCCGTGTGAAATTGTTATTAGACAAATCAAAATTCATCACGAGTGGGAAGGGAATATCTGGCGGGACTGGGCCATTGAGATAGTTGTTGGAAAGATTTAAGCTCTGAATTAATCGAAGTTTCCATAGTGTTAGAGGAATTGACCCAGAGAGGTGGTTTCTCGAAAGATCCAAGCTTCTCAAATATGATAATCTTCCTATATCTGACGGAATTGAGGCAGAGAACTTATTATCATTCAGATAAAGCACATTGAGTTCTGTCAACAGTCCAATTTCTGGTGGAATATTCCCACTAAAGCTGTTGTATTGAAGTTGCAAAGAGACCACTAAGGTCCAATGGGAGAGCAGAGAAGGCAACAGTGGACCGGTAAACCGATTAGCAAATAAACCCAATTCATTGATGTAGTTCAGATTGGACAAGGACAGAGGCAGTTCCCCATTGAGTTTATTGGAAGCCAGGGCCAAGTAGGTGAGGCTGGTGCAAAAACCAAGCTCAGAAGGGATTGAAGAATTTAAGGAATTGTTACTAAGATCAAGGTACTGGAGCTCTCTGAGTTGGCCTATAGAAGGTGGAATTTTCCCTTCAAGGTGATTGGAAGCCAGGGCCAAGTAGGTGAGGTTGGTACAAAGACCAAGCTCGGATGGGATTGAAGAGTCTAAGGAATTCATGTGAAGATCAAGGTACTGAAGTTCCGTCAGTTGGCCTATAGAAGGCGGAATTTTCCCTTCAAGGTGATTGGAAGCCAGGGCCAAGTAGGTGAGGTTGGTACAAAGACCAAGCTCAGAAGGGATTGAAGAGTATAAGGAATTCTCTCTAAGATCAAGGTATTTAAGCTCAGTTAACTTGCCTATCTCCACAGGTATTTGTTGACTGAATAAGTTGTTGCCCAAGTCCAAAGTTGTGAGCTTGGAGAGGTTGCCAATGGCAGACGGTATAGGCCCTCTGAAATTGTTGCCATTGAGGTTGAATTGGGTGAGATTGAGAAATGGGGCGAAGTTGAAATCGGTTAGTGTTGCAGAGATGTTGAAGTTGGAGAGGTCAATTTGGGAAACTTGTTTGCTGCTGTGGACACAAACAATGGCAGTCCAGTTGCAAAGATTGTTGAGGTTAGTGAGGGACCATGAAGGGAGAGAAGATGGTGCATAAGCAAAATCAAAGGTGTTCTTCCAACTTAGCAAAGCTTCTGCCTGTGTTTTTGGTGATGAAATGGCCTTGAATGGAAGCAAAGCGAGCAGGAAAATATGAAGGAGAAGAAGAAGATAAGTAGGGTTCTGAGCAGAGAAAAGTCCTCTTTCCATGGTGGTTTGATGAGTTAATGTTATGTTCCAAGCTTTATAGAAGGTTGATTCTTATTGTTATCATTTTCGTTCTTAAAATTCACTTGTAATTTGCATTATTTTTATTTATTTATTTTTGGTCGAAAGCTTTATTATTATTATTTTTTTGAGATAAAAGCGATTTCATTGAAGACAAAAGGAGATTACAGAATATCCTCTACCAAAACATCACACACGGCATCAGGAGGGTCCTGTAGCCACGATAATGTTCCTGGTAAGGTAATAGCCAAACGAGCTAAACGGTGGGCTACTCGATTAGCCTCTCTAAAAACAAACTGAATAGAAGTATTCTCTAACTGGGAAAGTAAAAACTTGCAATCTGAAAACAGAAAACTTAAAAGGGACCTATCCTCAAGCGCGGTTTGGACAGTCCGTATCACTCCTTGCGCATCACCCTCAATGATCTTTGGCCCCGGGCCAAGGTCATGGGAAAATAGAATGGCTGCACGGAGAGCCAGAACTTCAGCATGTTCTGGGGAAGAGACATGGCTGAATCTACATGCACGGGCAGCCACGAAACATCCTGCAGAGTCTCGAGCAATAATCCCCCCTCCCCCGGAACCAGTTTGCACATGGAGAGCCCCATCAACATTGATCTTAATGGCTCCAAAAGGGGGTTTCTGCCATTTCGCATGGGCTCGTGAGCAGTGGCGGACCCAGGAATGTTTCAGCGGAGGTGCAATTCTTAAAAGCTAAAAGCTATAAAAAAAAACTAAATATACTTATAATTTAAACAATACTAATGTCATTCATAATTGATGAAAAAAATAACAATACAAAAAAAACATGGAAACCTCTTTGAGACATTTAGTCAAATACTAGCCAAAATTTTAAATAGTGAGGAGTATGTTTTTTGAGACATCAATTGTGTAATGTAATTAAATATACATACTTATTCATCTAAGCAGAAAAAGGAATCCTAAAATATAAAAGTGAGAAATAATAATGAGAAATAAAAGTGAGAAATAATAACTTGTAAAAGCCACAAGAAATATTACCTCATAAAATATATCTTCAAGACTAACCCATCAGCACTTAAATTTGCACTGAAGAAATCTTCGAGATGGGAAGTAATTTTGGGTTGTGGGTTTTCTAGATGGAAGGGAATCCTAATATGCTCACATGGTTAATTGATTATGGGATAATTAAAAGGTTTTTTTGAGCTGGAGGATAATGAGATGGTTAAAGTGGTAATTTGCCGAAAGTCAGAATTGCATCAATCAATACTCCCCGTTTCATTAAATGCCTTTTGAGCTGGAGGATAACAAAGACGACGTCGTTTGTGTTGCAAAAAATTGAAAACCATAAAACCCAAGTCATCTTCCTCGTTTTGAAACCCCTTGCAACACACCTCAGATGCAGAACCTTGGGACCAGCGGAGGTGTATAATCCAGCCTCTTCACAGGATTTCCGGCAAGGGGAGGTGCAATTGCACCTCCTTGCGCCTCTGTAGGTCCGCCTCTGCTCGTGAGAGCGGCAACAACCTGGTAGGCTGATGCTCTTTGAATTCATGCAGCAATCGCACGGCGCCAAGGTTGAAAGCTTTATTTTAATTTGAGTTAAGAAGAAAATTTACCTTTTTGAATTAATAGTTGTTCACTGATGATGTCATTTCATAATTGAGATATTAATGCAATTATAACTCAACCCAAAAGTGCGAGGTTGTTACGTATTACTGAGATTTCACAAGTTAACATATTCTATGAAATAATAAAAATGTCCTCCACTTGGATCCTTCTAAAGTTAATATATAGTAATTAACCTACACCTACCCCTTTGACTCAAATAATAAAAATATTGGAATGGAAAAAGGGGTTCATTCTTGTCCTTGTCAGTTGAAGAAAAAGACATATAATGTATATAGACATAATATAAAGTCTAGCCCCTATATTAAGTTAGAAATTTCACTTAACAAAAAACAGAAAACCAAAAAAATGAAAAATAAAAAAGGGAAATAGATAGTTCTATATCCATAATCATGATGCAAACCTTTGTGTGTTCGTCGTATTTAATCATTCTTCTTCTTGCAATATCCTTGAATAAAATATCTATTATGAATGAGCTGAGGAAGTTAACTATGGCCCAGTCATTATTATGGCATTTCATAATTATTGAATAAAATAGTTGTTGACTGATGATGACATTTCTTAATTCAGATATTAATGCAATTATAACTCAACCCAAAAGTGTGTGGTTCCAGTGTTTCCTCTACTTGACCGGCGTGGTCTAGTTTTCCCTTGACCCCAGCCATTTGTCCGGACATAATATAAAGTCTAGCCCCTATGTTAAGTTAGAAATTTCATTTAACAAAAAACAGAAAAATATAAAGTCTAGCCCAATTGTTCTCAGGCAGTCAACTTAAAATCTACAAATGAAGCAGGGAAATTGCCTTAATTAGTCATTTCTGATCACCATAGTCAACGTCAGCAAATCATAGGAAATTGCCTTAATTGGTTAATCAAAAGTTGTGTGCTTGGTTTCCTCCACTTGACTGGCCCCAGCCATTTATCCGGACGGAATATAAAGTAGCCCCTATGTTACGTTTCAAAAGTCTAGCCCCCCACGATTATGAGAAAAACTTTTCTGGCATGGAGATGCCAAAGTCAGCATCCATGTCAGTATCCCAAGCCAATTAACTGCTGACAGCTGTCAAATTCTTTTTTTTCACGCCTGCTCCATCATCCGTCCTTGTTTCCCTCTGCTCCCCTAGAACGCAAATCCCCTTTCTTTCTCTCTCTTCTCAGCGAGTCTCCCTTTTATCTCTCCCTCTCTTTCCCTGGAACTCAAACCCCTTTTCTTTCTCTCTCATCTCACTAACGCTCTCTCTTTCTCTTTTTGTGTCGTCAATATTGGAACCACACCACAAATGTTTATTTATTTTCATGTGTAATACTGTTCTCTTTATTGGAGCCACACCTCACATCTCACTGAGGGTTAAAAATTTTCCTTTTCTTCATTCTTAGAATTGCATTATGGGTTTCTGATAATTGGTTAAATTATTCTTTGAATCTCTTCTGTTATATATGGTAAGCTTCATATTGAAAAAAACAGAGAGGGAGTGGTAACTGATGAAGAGAGTTGGGAGAGAGAAAGAAAAGGAGAGTTAGTGAGAAAATAGAGATAGGAGGTGAGATATGAGAGAGAAGAATGGGGGTTTAAGTTGCAAAGGGAACACAGATGGAGCATATGTGAAAAAAAATATTTTGAGTGAGAGAGAAGAAATGGGATTTTAGTTGCAGGGAAGAGAGGTAGTGATGAAAGGAAGACTCGGTTAGAAGAGAGAGAGAGAGAGAGAGAGTCGATGAGAAAAGAGAGAAATAGAGGGAAAGATGAGAGAGAAGAAGAGGACTGTCGAAAAATACACACACACGAAAAATACAACCCCACATTATAGAGTTTCTATATGGTATTTTCATTTATGTGCATGTGAACAACTGCCGTATTTAAAATCACAATATAATAATTACATTTCATTAAAACATGTTGTTGCCTAGGTGAAAGGAAATTTGTAATTTAGGCATTATTGGACCAACATGCTATTCGTAAACAAGTACTACAAGAAAATAAAATTTGTAAATTTGATGAAAAGAAGACCTTGAAGTCCCAAATAGCAAGTTCAAAACTTTGTATCTTTTAATCACATCGTCATGTAGTGTTATTAATTTATATGTTAAATATAGGTGGATGATATTAATACAATTATAATTGAGATATTAATGCAATTATAACTCAACCCAAAAGTGTGTGGTTCTAGTGTTTCCTCTACTTGACTGGCGTGGTCTAGTTTTCCCTTGGCCCCAGTCATCCGGACATAATATAAAGTTGTTTGCGCTAAAAACTGAACGGACAGAGATGAGTGCAACTTACAAGAGGTGTGGACGATCTCAGGAGATCGATTGAGTGGTTGAGGGAGATTCCTCCTGCCCCTCGGATGCTGATCCTGAAGGGAAGATAAGCGAAGCTCGTGAGGTCTATGGAACCGTGTGGAACCAGCCTAAGACCCTCCGATGCTTAAGTAAGATTGTTTATAAGAACTCTTGCTGTTGACCATACAGAAGTATAAAAGTCAAGCTGAAAAGTCTTACTTGAGTATTGTAGTGAAGGGGTCTATTTATAGAGGGCATATTGGATGCTCCTAGTACTCATTTCCGATGTGGGACTCGTGGGAGGGCCCTGAGGTTGACACGAGTCCTTAGATATTTCGGGCGGGTGCTTCGAGGCTGATTATGCACAATCGGCATAGGGTGCTGATTGTAGACTGTGTTGGGCCTGTAGTGGTTGTATGTGGCTTTGAGACAATGCCATCGGTAGCCTATGCTGATTGTTTGAGGCCTTGGGTACTTGGGTGAGTTTATATGATCCACGTGTCGTTGTATGAGTGGAGGGTCAGATATGGTACAAACAGGAGTCCCCCAAGTTGCATTGAGAAGCTTCTCGGTTGGGGACTTGAATATGTCTTCGGCATTCTGACCCGGACTTGACGGTCTCATAGCTGCCGATGGTGGTATGTAGTCCCCCAAGTGGCCAAGTGAGGGAGCTTGGAAAAGAGAGACGGCATCATGTGCCGAATGGTTGGAGAGGCCAGTGTAGGTCAGGGTTTTGAAACGCCCGCTGTTCGGCATGAGAGGTGAGTGGAAACTCATCCACTGTGCGTCTGCCGTTCGGCAAGAGAGTTGATTGAGAAGTCGACCAATGTGCGCCTGCCGTTCGGCACGAGAGGTGATTGAGAAATCGACCAGTGTGCGCCTGCCGTTCGGCACGAGAGGTGATTGAGAAATCGACCAGTGTGCGCCTGCCGTTCGGCACGAGAGGTGATTGAGAAATCGACCAATGTGCGCCTCCGTTGGGCACGAGAGGTGATTGAGAAATCGACCAGTGTGCTCCTGCCGTTCGGCACGAGAGGTGATTGAGAAATCGACCAATGTGCGCCTGCCGTTGGGCACGAGAGGTGATTGAGAAATCGACCAATGTGCGCCTGCCGTTCGGCACGAGAGGTGATTGAGAAATCGACCAGTGTGCGCCTCCGTTCGGCACGAGAGGATGTGCGCCTGCTGTTCGGCACGAGAGGTGATTGAGAATCGACCAACGTGCGCCTGCCGTTGGGCACGAGAGGTGATTGAGAAATCGACCAATGTGCGCCTGCCGTTGGGCACGAGAGGTGATTGAGAAATCGACCAATGTGCGCCTGCCGTTGGGCACGAGAGGTGATTGAGAAATCGACCAATGTGCGCCTGTCGTTGGGCACGAGAGGTGATTGAGAAATCGACCAATGTACGCCTCCGTTCGGCACGAGAGGTGATTGAGAAATCGACCAATGTGCGCCTGCCGTTCGGCACGAGAGGTGATTGAGAAATCGACCAATGTGCGCCTGCGTTCGGCCATGTTAGAGGAAGTTGAAGCGTCTCTAAGGAGGTGAAACGTTTCAACTGACAACGTTGGGGTTATCCCATGCATGCGTGACACGTGTCGGCATGGCTATGAAGAGTCGCGTCGTTTCGTATTCCGATGCGTCGCTTCGCTTCCGATGCAAGATCGGCTTTATAAATGTGAGGAGGATATGAGGGTTTGAATACTTGGAATTTTTGAGAGGAAAGAGAGCTTGTGAGAGGCGATTTACGGCATCCGTGTGAAGGTTGAGTAGGCGATTTCCGCGAGCGTGAACAAGGCGGAGGCGATTTCCGGCTACTTTGAACCACCGTACAAACAAGGTATGTGTTGCATTCCTAAAAGGACACAAATTAATGTGCAAACAACCAATTAAAAATACCCGCAAGTGCACGAATCTATCGAAGTATAGATTATGTAAGTACGGGTTCAACCCCACGAAGAACTTGTCGGTTTCCTATAAGTTCTAGCTTGAGTACGTAAAGAACACTTAATTGACACACCACAAATACGCAAATGCAAAATGGAAAATAAAAATAAGTAAAGAAGTGCAAAAGAAATGAAACAACACAAGAAAACTAAAGAAAAACACAAACAGCATTTTCTATCGCCATTTTATCGCCGTTTATCACCTGAACAGTGCGCGAACAGTGAACAGTGCGATGAACAGTGACATGAACAGTAGCGACCGGTCGCGTGAACAGTGACGACCGGTCGCTGGAAGCAGATTCGAAATTTCAATAAACTTGTGATGAGCGACCGGTCGGTCGCTGGACAGTGACGAGGGTCGCCTTCGGCAGATTTGTTTTTCTCTGCTTTTTCAGTTTCGACCTCTGTCCAGTTTTTGACCTATAACTTTCCAACCATATGTCCAAAATTCACGTTCTTTATATGGTTGGATTCAGCACAGAAAATGCAAGAACACAGCGCGGACCAAAAGTCCAAAACAATTACAGAAACAAATAAAATTCAGTAACAAAGACACAAAACGTGTCAAACACGCAACTCACACACACATTGGGGGGGTTTTGATTTGTTTCAAGTGACCTATTTCTATTGCATGAATGTAAATGAACTCTAAATTTAACAAGAATGGCATAGATGAATTATCAAGATGTGAAATTAAAATGTAACAAACACTAGGGTTTCGGAATCCACCCTAAACAATTCTACCCAAGTTCATGAATACTCAAGTGATGAATTCTAAACGTGTTGATGAAGATGTTCGCAATCAAGACCATGGGTCGTGGCTCAAGATGCATTGATTCTCTCTAATATACGTAAAGTGCATGGTTCGTGCTATAATACTTGTGCCCTCCTCATAACCGAACCTAGGTATGGTTCGTACTTCGATTCAATTACAAGGAAAACCCATTAAGTTCAAAGAGAATATGAACATCACAAGAATCCTAATAGCATGGTGTTTACATTAGGTATTCAAGAAACCAATTCACATGGATGGTTCTTACTCCATCCATTTATTGCTTAGGATAACATGAAGATACACATAATCCCAACAATCTCAAGAAGCATGCTTTCAAAGATGGCCAACCAAGGAAAAACACACATCAAGGATAGATTAATTTGGTGAATTGGAATTCATCAACAATATCTAGAAATTCATACACTCAAGCATCAAAACAATAAGGTAATCATGTTTAGGGCTTCAACCTAAGCCCTAGCTATGGAGTTTAGTTCCTCATAATCATTCCAAATACAAACTCAAAATAAAAATAGAAAGAGTTTACAGATTTTCAGAAAATGATGAAAGCTTGAAGTCTTCAATGGTGGAAGTCTTCTCCTTCTTCTTCCTACGGCTGCCCTGGTTCTCCTTGCTTTTTCTTAGCTCCAAAATCTGCTCCCAAGTTGTAGAATTGTGGAATGACTCAATTCCCACGATCAAAACCTCCCAATATCAGATTGCCATTCATTTTTGCTTCCCTCTCTCCTCCTTTCCAACTTTTTCTTTTAGTATAAAACTCATACTTTCCTTAA
The DNA here is from genome assembly GCA_018703695.1 of Prunus fruticosa. Taxonomy (NCBI): domain Eukaryota; kingdom Viridiplantae; phylum Streptophyta; class Magnoliopsida; order Rosales; family Rosaceae; genus Prunus; species Prunus fruticosa. The sequence continues at coordinate 39,969,301 of CM031924.1, read as the reverse complement.
AGCCCTTTTGTCATTGTCCCCTTGCCATGATGGAGCTTTGACTTCACAAAGATGCCAAAAGCTCAGAAAATATCTATTTTACAAATGTAATTCCTTGTTACCAAGAGTTATGGTAACAAGAAATTAAGATGACACAAAGGAGGCAAAAACTGGCCAAATCCGGATTTCCAGAACTGTGGTAACATGCTGGATTGGTTAGATAGGCAATACTTGTCCAATGGAGCTCAAATTTGGATATGTTGTAGTTAACATCCATTGGAACAAGTCTCATGAAGATCATGACCTCATCCGAGCACCAGAGCATGTTGATCCCAGGCCAATAAGTTGACCTACGAAAATGAACAAAAACAGAATTTATAACTAATAATGCACTCTTAGCTCATTTTCATTCCAACCAAGGTAAAATCTAAGAAAACACAAAAAAGAAGTAAAAAGCTATAAAATGTCAAGAACTAACTCAAAATAAGAGGTGAATAACATGAAAAATCAGTATGCTGCCGTGTTTTTGAATTTATGCGAATCAAAATGTTGAATTCGATAAGTTTTTGTTTGAACAATGCATGAACATAAGTGTTTAGGAGATAGAACAGGATTTTGATTCTAGCATGGCACTTAGTTTCCCCTCGTATGTTGTTTGTAGATGTCAGATACCGAAATCGAGCGTAGGAGTAGTCCGAGGGCATTTGAGGACGAATCGTCCATGGGGAGTTCGTCTGATGGGAGTGTGGGTGCCGAATCTCCGAGCTCTTCGAGCTGTGAGATAGTAGAGGCAAGGGTGCGTGCCGAGGCTGTGGGCACTTCGTCGAGAGAGCCTGGAGATGGTGAGCCTTCGACCTCGGGTCGTGAGGCTGATGAGGGTGGTGTGTCCATTGTCGTCCCTGGGGAAGGGGTGTTAAGGGTTGTTAGGGGGAGGCAACGGATTCCGATTGCGAAGCCCAAGGAACCATTGTTCGGCGTAGATGAGTTAGAGCCGAACACAATGACTGAGGCTCAGCTGGCGAAGATTCGGTCAGAAGTTCCATATTCCGGAATCGGTAGGGATGCGAATTCGGGGCCCTTGGAGTCGCTCAGCGACAATGACAAGGGCGTAGTCTTCTTCACCGACGTGTTTAAGCATGGCCTTCGGCTCCGTTGAAACATTCGGTGCAGAAGATTTTGGTTGCGATCGGGTATGCACCGGGGGGTATAATCCAAACTTTTGGATTACACTGCCTCGGGACGATCACAGCGTTTAGCTTGGCCGGCGAGGGGGAGCCGTGCTACGACAGTTTGCCCAGCTGTATAGTGTAACGAGGGCGAAGAGTGCTGATAATGGGGGCTGGGGTCCAGTCTGAACTGCCTCTCGGCAGGGCAGCGTGGGCACTTTGTGGTTGGGGTGCCGAGCTCTCAAAAGACGTGGCGCAAGCGTCGAGTGATTGTCTCTGGGGACTGGGAATCGGCACAGGGAGTCATAGTAGAGAGGAGGATTCCTACGACCTTCCAGGCTGTCGGTAGGATAGGACATGCCGTTCGCCTTTTTTTTTTTTTTTGCTAACCGTTGGCTGTTTGCGTTTCAGTATCTTTGAAACGGCCTCTTGCACCGATCAGAGAGGTTGAAGCAATCGAGAGGGTGAGCACAAAGATTGCCGAAGAAGATCGGTTCTGTAAGGAGTTGCTCTATTTTCGGAATCTGTTCAAGGCAGGCCTGATCGGTAAGGTTGAATTCGACCGAAGAGCAAAGGAAGAAAAGGAAGAAGAGGAAAAGGCAGAGTAAGTGATGCCGTTCGGCAGGCATGTGACTTCCGTTTCCCCTTAATACCGGTGCTCTTTAACTCGTGTTTGAATACGGTGGCAGGTGGTAGGCCTATGAGTGAGGCGACTAGGCGCCGTCCCGGAGGGGCAAGGGGCGTCGACGCAGAAGAAGGTTCAGCCCCCAGGCCGAAGAAGAGAGGCTGAGGAGCGACCGAAGGGTCTTCGGCGGACGACCAGACGCTGGCTGATCGTCGGCGGAGAGAGAGGGCGGCCGAAGCTGAGGTAGTTCGGGAGATCCACCTTCAGGTAACGGGCAAGAGGATGATCGAGGGGGCCCTCGATGCGACGCCGTTGCCGAAGCGGCCAAGGGGGCCGAATGAAGGGACATCATGTCCTGATTCCCGATGATGAAGAAGAGGGAGAGGAGGGGCCGGTGAACATAGCTTGCCCTCGGAAAGCGGTGCCATTCATCAATTGCATGATCGATGGCGCTCAGATGGAGCTCTCAGAGATCGAGCAGTTGTCGATGAAGACATTGAGTGAGCAGACCGGACGCGCCTTCGGCTTCAGGCCGCAGTAAGTGTTTAAGAGTTGTAGGTGTCCATGTATGTTATGATTCGGCATGTATTAATGTTTCCATTCGTGTTGCAGGCTGATATGGAAATGTGGCTCTGCGCGAAGCGAGCCGTAAACGCTGCCGATCGGTACCAGAAAAAATTCGAAGAGGGCCGTTCGAAGGTTGCCGATATGGGGAAGTTGCTCCAGGAGGCTGATCGGCACGCCGAGGAGAATGCTGCCAAAATTGCGAGAGCTGGCATCTAAGCTTGGCGGCCGAATCGGAGGCGGTGGCTGCGCAGGAGGCCAGGCGGCGGCTATGGACGCGGCCGAACGGTCGCATGCGAAGGAGGTAGAGGATGCGAAGGTAAAGGCCGTTGCGCTACCGAGCATCGGAAGAGTTCACGCTTCTGGTGGACAAAGAAGTCATGGAGCAATGTGACGACTTTGTCTACCGATTCAAACGGTATAATGCTGACAAGAAGCTGAACCTCAACTTCCTTCGGGATCCGCCACCGTTGCCAGAGGGCGTAACCGAAGAGATGGTGGAGGCTTACAAAGGCGAGGATGCCGAACCAGAGGAAGCCGATGACACCGAATCTAGCAGCGAGGAGGAAGAAGGTCATCCGGGGCCGAGGGCTGTCAATGTATCCACTGCGGAGCCGTCGACCGGTCCTGAGCCTGCGCGGGGTATCGCCGAAGCCGAGACAAACGATGCCGATCCGACCTCTACTTAGAATTTGTCACCTTTTTCTTTTGTTTTTTGCATAATTTGGAATTGTAAAACAATATTTTTGAAACATGCCGAACGGCATTTTGTTGAAACAGTTTGCACTTTGTTTCGGTTTAACTTGATGAGCCCTATTCGTGTATGTATGCATGCCGTTGGTAGTATATTTAGAGTGTAATACCGTTTCTTTTGGGCGAAGCTGTATGTATTGAATAGGGTTTGTGCTGAAATAAACCGATTACAAAAGTGAAGACCGAAGGTGAAGACCGAAGGTGCGATTACTTGTAGTAGTATTTGAGATGCTCTATATTCCAAGGGTGGCCGAGGGTTGACCATCGATACCGCGCAAACGGGTAAGTTTCTGGTCGGCAGACGTAACGACCTCATACGGGCCTTCCCAGAAGGGCCAAGAGTGCCTTCATTTGGGTCCTTGGTAGCGAGAGAGACTTTGCGTAAGACCGTCGGTAGGAGGTGTTGATGGTCCATAACGATTCCGGCAGGAGATCGGGCCACGCTCCTTTAGCTGCTCCAAGTTTCTTTTTTAGCGTTATCTTGATGATCTTGTTGATGGCTTCAACTTGGCCGTTTGATTGTGGATGTGCTGGAGAACTGAAAAACAAGTTGATGCCGAACCGGTGGCAGAGGTGCCGAACTGAGAGGAGTCGAACTGTTTTCCGTAGTCGGTGATGATTGCGTTCGGAAGCCGAATCGACAAATAATATTCTTCCATACGAAGTGTTCGACCCTGGTTGCGGTGATAGTTGCCAGAGGGTCGGCTTCGGTCCACTGGTAAAATAGTCGACAGCGACGATGGCGTACTGAGCTGTCCCTTTGCTTGGAGCATGGGGCCGATGAGATCTAAACCCCATTGAGCGAAGGGCCATGGGCTAACAATCGGAGTGAGTGGTTCCGCAGGTAGTTTTGGAAAAGGGCCGAAACGTTGGCATTGATCACATTTCTCGGACCAGTGTGGTGGCGTCGGTATGGAGGGTCGGCCAATAATACCCTTGCCGAATGGTCTTGAAGGCCAGGGACCGGGCGCAGCATGGTCTCCACAAGCACCTTCGTGAATCTCTCGTAAGACGTAGTTGCCTTGCTACGGAGTCATGCACCGAAGCAGTGGTAAAGAATGACCACGCCGATAGAGAATCTGATTCAAGATTAAGTATCGTGCCGAACGGCGGAGAGTTTTGGCCTCGGCTTTGTCGGTCGGTACCGTTCCGCTTGAGAGGTAGGCGAGAATTGGATCCATCCAGCTTGGATCCTGCCGAACGGCATGTACTTCAGTTTCAGTAGTCCTGCGCCGATCAAGAATTTCGATCGGCACGTGGCGTCCTGACGTTGTCGTCAATTGCTGATGCCAGGCGTGACAGCGCATCGGCATGGCTGTTCTCGGTCTTGGGGATCTGCGAACTTGATACGCAGCAAAGTGGTGGAGCAGTCGGCGAGCGTGTGTCAAGTAGGCTGCCATGGAGGTGTCCTTGGCTTCGAATTCGGTCCGCACCTGATTAACGACAAGTTGTGAGTCGCTGCATATTTTCAGCTGTCGAGCGCCCATTCCCTTGGCGAGCCGAAGGCCTGCCAGAGAGCTTCATATTCGGCTTCATTGTTGGAAGTGTGGAATTGGAATCGGATGGCGTACTCGATGGTAGTCTGATCAGGGGCTTTTAGTACTAGACCAGCCCCCCGCCCCTCTGCGTGGACGAACCATCCACATAGAGAGTCCAGACGGGAATCGACGGACTAAAGCTCCCTTCGGTTGGGGTGAGCAGCTGATGTTGCCGATTGAGGGTCGACATCGTCTAGGTTGCGTCCTTCAGACGTGGTCATTTCAGAGATGAAATCGGCTACCGCTTGTCCCTTTTCGCAGGCCGAGGGTGATAGTGGATGTCGAATTCGCTGAGCTCAATTGCCCATTTCACCAGCCGACCTGACGTCTCCGGTCGTTGTAGCATCTGGCGTAGAGGCTGATTGGTGAGAACGGTAATGCCTGAGCTTGGAAATACGGCCGAAGCTTGCGAGCTGAGAGGACGAGGCGTAAGCCAGCTTTTCCAGCTCGGGGTACCGAATCTCGGCATCCTGCAAGGCGTGGTTGGTATAGAAGATTGGGAGCTCTGTGCCGTTCGGCTTGCGAATGAGTACGGAGCTCAATGCCGATACCGATACCGATAGGTAGAGGATTAAATCTTCGCCAGGATGTGGGGTGGATAACAGGGGCGCTCTGCCCATATAGGCTTTGAGGTCTTGGAAAGCGCGGTCGCATTCGGCAGTCCACGGACAATCTGCCGTTTGCTCCCCTTGAGGGCTTTAAAGAAAGGGGCACACCGATCGGTAGCTTTTGATATAAAACGAGCAAGAGCGGCGACACGCCCCGTGAGGCTCTGGATATCCTTCTGAGTCTTCGGAATCTGCATGTCGAGCAGAGCTTTGATTTTCTCAGGGTTGGCTTCGATGCCCCTTTGGCTGATCATGAAGCCAAGGAATTTGCCCGAAGAGACACCGAAGGCGCATTTACTAGGGTTGAGCCGCATGTTGTACTTCTTGAGGACGCTGAACATGAGGGAGAGGTTGTGGAGGTGAGAATCGGCTGTCTTGCTCTTGACCAGCATGTCATCCACATAGACCTCCATCGAGCTGCCGATGAGTTCAGAGAAGATTTTGTTGACCAAGCGCTGGTAGGTTGCCCAGCGTTCTCAGGCCGAACGGCATGACATTGTAACAGTAGAGTCCTTTGTCGGTGATAAATGCCGTATGTTCGCGATCGGCAGGGCTCATAAATATTTGGTTGTACCCTAGTATGCGTCCATGAAGCTGAGAAGCTCATGGCCTGTCGTTGCGTCTACCATCTGGTCGATCCTTGGCAAAGGAAAGCTATCTTTGGGGCAAGCCTTGTTTAAATCGGTATAGTCTTGACACATTCGCCAGGCGCGCGCCTGATTTCTTGACCAGGTACCGAATTAGCCAACCAAATTGGGTAAGTGGCCTCCTGGATGAAGCCGATTGTCCGTAGTTTTTCTACCTCAATTCTCATTGCTTCATACCGTTCGGCATCATAGGCCCGCCGTTTCTGCCTGATGGGTCTGAAAGTGGGGCAGATGCTGAGCTTGTGACTGATGACGTTCGGGGCGATGCCAGGCATGTCGTCGTACGACCAAGCGAAGACTTCCGTGTTGGCGCGTAAGAAGGCAATGAATTCGGTACGCAATGCCGAACTTAATGTGGTGCCGATTCGAACCCTCGGTCGGGTGCTGCTTCGGAAAGGGAGACCGATTCTAGGTCTTCAATGGATTGTGCCTGCGGGGCGAGAGCCTCGTCTCGGGATCATCTGGTTTTTCCGCCCCCCTGCCGTTCGGCCTAGTAACGTTGGCAGCCACCGAATATGCTTCAGGAGGCGTAGCTCGTGCCGATTCCTTTGTTGCTGATACGTAACACGTCCGCGCACTCAACTGATCCCCTCGCACTTAGCCTACGCCAGCGTGGGTGGGGAACTTGAGGAGGAGCATGTGTGGTGACAGCATGGCTTTCATTCTGGTGAGCGCCGTCCTGCCGATGATGGCATTATAGGCTGTTGGGCAATCGACTACTAAAAAGTGAGTGTAGATGACCGAACGCCTGGGAATGGTGTCGACCGCGAATGGAAGAAGGACACTGCCGATTGGTTCGATCACGTCACCAGAGAAGCTGAGGAGAGGGGTGATGTCTTTGTTCAGATGCTGTTGATCTATGCCGAGGGCATTGGAAGCGTCGGCGAAGAGTACGTTGACCGAACTGCCGGTGTCGAATGAGGATTCGGCCTACATCGAAGTCCGAGATATCGGCTCGTATAATCATAGGATCGGAGTGGGGGAAGATGATGCCTCGTTCCTCTTCTTCTGAAAAGGTGATAGGTTCCCAACCGATTCGTCGGATTTTGTCGTTGCGTCCTCCCGCCACGCTGAGGATTTGGGGGTGCCGAACGGCACGGACATAGTCTTTTACAGACGGCGCATGGATTCGGTGAGGGGAGCTCCGCCACTGATCATATTGATCTGTCGATTGGATGGTTTGTCCGATGATGGTTTAGTGCTCAAGTACTGATCCCAGCTTTCCGTCGTTGATGAGACGTTCGACAATTTTCCGAAGGGCGATACACGATTCCGTATCGTGGCCATTATACTGGTGATATCGGCAGAATACACCGGTGTCTTTGTCGTTTTGCCGAGGGAGTTTGCGATTGTTCGGCTTCGGTATCATTTCGCCTTCTGTCAGGAGAACATGCTCATAGGTGGTGTTGAGCAAAGTGAAAATTTGTTCTGGCCGATTTCGCTTCGGATCTCCGAAGGCGTTTCGCCTGTCGAATCTTTGCCCCTCTTGTTCCTGTCCTCCGATCGTGGAAGAAGTCCTTTCGTTTGTTTCGCGGCTGGGAAAAGCTGGGGCAAGGGATGCCGTTCGGTAGGTGCGCGGTCCGTCGTTCGATTTGCAGGAAGCGGTCATAGCTTCGTGCCGAAGGTCGATCGGTGGGGACCGTTTTATCTGGTTGAGCCGAAGCTGATCCTTTGGCGTGGATAGCTGCCTGCTTCATCAGCTCGGAGTAAGTGGTCCAGTTGCTGCTGTGGACCAGATACCGAAACTGGACGACCGAAGGCCACTTTTGAAGGCACCGAAGGCTGCTCTATCGTCGAGTTCTGGACATCGGGAGTATTCATGGCTAAACCTAGCCGCGTATTCCCTCAGAGGCTCGTCGTCTGCTGCCGAACGGTATAGAGGTCATCGGCAGAGTACAGTCGATCGGTCTGGATCATGAAATGGTTGAGGAAGGTTTGCTTCAACTGATTAAAGAGTCAACCGTACCTGGCGCCATTCGATAGAACCAATTCAGAGCGGCTCCGGTCAGGGTGGAAGGGAATAGTAAACATTGGCCTTCGTCTGCGAGACCTTTGCAACCCAAGGCCGATTGGAAGGTATGAATGTGAGTAACGGGATCTTCCACCCCTGAGTAGAACGATATTGGGAGTGCCTGAACCTCCTTCTCGTGTCTGAATGTCCTGATTCGACTGGTGAATGGCCCAGGCTGCACCGTTCCCCACGTTGGTGTCCGAGCCTGGTTATGTTCCTCCTCAATGCGATTCATCTTCTGCATGAGGAGACGAACGGTTGGATTGGTAGAGGGAAGATCGTCTCCGAAGGTTTCTTTTGCTCGGTTCCTGTACGTTGGCCAACGTGGTGGCCTCTCCCTTCGTGGTCTGCCGTTCGGCTTGGACTCCTCTCGCAGCGTCCCGTATGTCGATCGTTACCCCTGATCCGTTTGATGGCGCTCATTTGATTGTCCTGCCGATCGGCGGGAGATTGTGGTCCCGGCTGAAGTTGGAACATAATCTGATTCGTCCGTTTCTTCCAGACCGATTGCACCGTATCTTCGGCGTATGGGGGATTTTGGTCCAAGAATCTCTAACTGCCGATCGTTGAGTTTTGCCCGAACCCGGATGGGGGAGGGCTGTCGTTCTTTGCGCTGCTCATTGATCCTATCGCGGCAATCGGAGTAAACTCGATATTCTGGATGGCACTCCCTGGGGATGGTACGAACAGTCTTCGGGAAGCAGTTGGTTTGTTTGCGGCCTGCTGTTTCCCTTTATCCTGAACGCTTGGCTTACGTACGCTCTTAATCGACTTATCCTGCCGAACCTGCATAGTTCGCTCCAAACCGTTCTGCAACGGGGTGGAATGTGTTTGCTGATCATGCAGTTGCCTCTAGGTGTCATCTAATTTAGAAGTGAGGATATTGTTGTGCTCCTGCATTCGTGCCATTTCCTCCTGGAGAGTCTCCATGCGAGCCTCCAGAGTGGTTGGTCGAGCGGGGGTCTCTGTTCGTGGCGTCTGAAGCAAGGGAGCTAGATTTGGCTCACTGCCGAGGCCGATGATGGGGCCATCGGCGGGGAGGGCCGAAGATGGATTCATCTTTTGGTCTCAGTGTTTGGAGTTTTGAGATATGGGTTAATCGATAAGCGATTCCCACAGACGGCGCCAGTCTGTTTGCGCTAAAAGCTGAACGGGCAGAGATGAGTGCAACTTACAAGAGGTGTGGACGATCTCAGGAGATCGATTGAGTGGTTGAGGGAGATTCCTCCTGTCCTCGGATGCTGATCCTGAAGGGAAGATAAGCGAAGCTCGTGAGGTCTATGGAACCGTGTGGAACCAGCCTAAGACCCTCCGATGCTCAAGTAAGATTGTTTATAAGAACTCTTGTTGTTGACCATACAGAAGTATAAAAGTCAAGCTGAAAAGTCTTACTTGAGTATTGTAGTGAAGGGGTCTATTTATAGAGGGCATATTGGATGCTCCTAGTACTCATTTCCGATGTGGGACTCGTGGGAGGGCCCTGAGGTTGACACGAGTCCTTAGATATTTCGGGCGGGTGCTTCGAGGCTGATTATGCACAATCGGTATAGGGTGCCGATTGTAGACCTGTGTTGGGCCTGTAGTGGTTGTATGTGGCTTTGAGACAATGCCATCGGTAGCCTATGCTGATTGTTTGAGGCCTTGGGTACTTGGGTGAGTTTATATGATCCACGTGTCGTTGTATGAGTGGAGGGTCAGATATGGTACAAACAAAAGTCTAGCTCCTATGTTAAGTTAGAAATTTCATTTAATAAAAAACTGAAAACCAAAAAACAGAAAAATAAAAAAGGGAAACAGAAAAATATAAAGTCTAGCTCCGTATGAATGAGTGAGGAAGTTAAGCATGGCCCAGCCATTATTCCAAACTGAATAAAAGTCTAGCCCGTATGTGAAGATTGAGAAAAATATTCCAATTGTTTTCACGCAGTCAGCTAAAAATTTACAAATGAAGGGAAATTGCCTTGGTCATTTCTGATCACCATAGTCAACGTGAGCAAATCTTAGGAAATTGCCTAAGTTAACCAAATATTGTACCCACATATACCAATATCTTCTCCTTAGAACATTTCCAAGGTGCCTAGTAAGTAATCAAATAAGTAGCAAATCACAAACAAAAGGAGTCAGGAATAAATCATATGCATATAAACAACTCAACTGAAACTTACAAAAACTTTACTTTTTCAGTAGCATATCGGAGCGGCCAGCACATGCCTTTTTATGGGTCGACTCGGTGAAGCTTTTGGTTCCAACTCCTCAGATTGGACAAAGACAGAGGCAGTTCTCCCATTGAGTTCATAGGAGTAGTTGATTGTTTTATTTATGTTGTTTTAGTTCTTACATATGGAAAACTGGCCTAGGTTAATTTGGTTATAAATATTGTTCCGAAAAGCTCAACTGTGGTAATTGCTGAATGGTACAAAGGTTCACAACCTAAATTTGATTTCTTTTCTTTACAACATTATCACAAAAACTCAATGTTGTTCGATCTAATTTTCTTTTAAATTGTTTGATCTAATTTTCTTTTAACTTACAACATTATCACAAAAACTCAACCTAAGTTTGAAGATGAGCAAAGTCTCTATGTATGTATTTTTCTGTGAGACTCAAAAGGAATTCATCTTCATGATCACCCCGTCTTTCAAAAATTAGCCTTACCTACCATCAATGGTAGAGCCAGAAATTCTATCAAGGAGGGTCAACTATAAATAGCTATATAATTACAATGAACTTAATTTTTATAGGAAAATATATATAAGAATTCATTATAATAATTAAATTTCAATATCACAAATTTAATTTCTTAGTAAGTATAACCCAAATTCTAGCAACCTAAAAATAATGAAAGAGTATTAAAAGTTGATTTTAGATAGAATGAGAAAATCAAATAAAATCCATGACACACACATATAAATGACATATGAAGACATGAAATCAAATATAGATCATATTCATGTTCATTGTAGACAATTTACATTTGTGAGAAGGGTCAATATAATAAATATAGCTATAAAACAACTTGGATAACATAGATAAATATAATATTTTCAAAATGTTGAGAAGGGTCAAGTGATCCTTGTGGGCCTTAATTATTGGCTCCACCAATGCCTACCATAAACAGAAAAAAGAAGCAGAAAAATATTACAATTTCGATTAAAATTTTGACTAATTGTCCTGCAAAATAAGAAAAATGTTGAAATTTCAACGTTGAAATCACCGTAAGAAATACCAAAGAAATACAGGGAGCATTGCTAGTATGTATCATAACCACACCCGTGAAGGCTTTTGCTATGCTATGGAAGGTACAATTACAATATTTCTTAACCAAAGTCCTTTTAAAATTGGAATAATTAAAACTTAAAAGGAAGATATTTGTGAGGTTTCTGAGGGACTATGTATGTTTTTTTGTTGTTGTTGTTGTAATAAGTGCAATAATTCTCTATAAGATTGCCGAATGGGAATGGGCTTTAGTCTTTGTTTAGGTTTTAAGTTTTTTTTTCTAGGTCTCTCCTCGGGAGGGTTTTGTTTCGTTCTTTATGTTGGTGTGTGTCCAGTTTATCCAAGTAGTGGGGCGTTTTCGGCTTTTCAAGAAAAAGTTGCTAGAGCAAAAGCCAGGTTACATTGGTTTGCTCCTCAACTCTGCTGCAGAAAAAGCAAGGCTATTTTGGGATTTTTAAAAAAATTAGGGGCATTTTCGGCATTTGAAAATTATTATTAATGGGAGCCAGCCAAGTGTTTCCCGTGTTTCTTCCATGCAACACTTCTATTATGTGATTCTTGAAAAACCACCTAAAGTGCTTTTGAATCCCACCAAAGCACTCCTAGATTATTTTCCGACATCATTTTTAAAAGACACAAGTGTTTGTACTAATTTAAAACAGCTCTTGGCAGCTCCAAAAACGCTTCCAAATTATATATATACTAAAACTGAATAAAAGTTACTGTTCTTAGACTATTCATTTAAATAGTAAAATGTCGTTTGTGCCCCTACTTAACTGGTTGAATTCTTAGTTATGTTGACTAATGAACAGTACAACCTTTTTGCCCTCATGCACAGCGACGTAACCCTTTTGCCTGATCGCTTCTTTTTGGAGAAGCCAAAGCCGCTTCATCGAAGAGAAGTGAGAGAGAGGGAGCCTCAGAGATCATAGTCGTCTTCTCTAATTCTAGACATGGGTACTTTTAAGGTAAGCCTGCATAGCTTATTCTCCAATTCTCAGGTATGAGTAATTTCAAGGCCTCGGAGATCATAGTCGTGTTCTCTAATTCTTCATCTCATCTCATCTGTTCTTCGTTGGTTCAGCCATCTTTCATCCTCTGTCCAAAGTTCGTTTGAGAGATTTTTCGATATGCTAGTTTTTCCGTTGTTTCTCTTCAGGTTTTCATCCCTCAATTTTTTAACAGATTAATGGCTTGGTAATGGGTTTCTGAGCATACTGCTGAATCCTTTGATTCCTTGCCCAAATTGATTTTACTGCTGTGATGATCTATTTTAGTTAATATTGTTGTTGTGGGAAAGTAAGCATGCCAATTTCGAATGATTTTGCTGCTGTAATAGGTTGTTAATTTGTTGTTGTGATTATAGGTTTAGATGTTTACAATATCTGAGCATGTTGGTGAATCCTTTGACTGTTTTGACAATTGGGTACCTAAGAACTCCAGCATGGGAATCCTGGCTTTTTTTGTTTGTTTTTTTTTTCCGTTTAGTTTGTAGAGTTTTTGTACAGGTAAAGAAAGCCTCTGGATTACAAGGTTGTAATTTGATATGTACATTTTTGTTGTTGTTTTTATTCTGAATTTTATCATTAGTTTTGTTTTCAACTGAGGATCCATATGCATTAGCTATTGTTTAGTTTACAAAGATTAGAACTAAAGAATCACTTTCTAATATTTCAATTGATCTGCTACTTTCATTGGATTCCTGGGGTGTTTTTTGTTTGTCTTTTTTTTTTAAACTTTCATACCACACATACACATCTTTCATGCTCTGTTTTTCTTTTGTCTTGCTTCTAAAAAGTTAATTATTAAATTTTCTTGAACATGGTTTTCTTTGTAGTAAAGTGTTAGAGTGTTTGGAGAAGCTCGAATGTGAGCAGAACTGCCTATATCAGAACCACCCTAGGCCTCCAACCTTTATCTTTTGAAAAATCTTAAAATATTATCAATTCAAGGATGTAAATGATCAATCACCTTCTTCTATTGATCCCGAAAGTGACTGCCCATAAAAGTGACTGCAATCTTTTAGGAAGGGGCAATTCCAATGTTCTCAGCTGGCTGTCCTCATTGTCCAATCTTTATATATATATATATATATATATATATATATATAAATGCAATTCAGTGCTATCTGCAAATTGTTGAAGAGTAGTCCTTTGGCTTTGAAGCTTTGTTTGGCTTCTTCCTCTTTCTTTCGTTTGTGTCTGTGCAGGTTTTTGTTGGGTTTGCTTCTTCAATTTTTCTGACTATCTTTCTTTTTCTCTTCTTCTTTTTTAATGTGTCTTCTTTTGAGTTTTTGTAGGTAGTGTTTTGCTCCTTTGGATAGCCCTGTTCGGGTTTTTATTTTTCCGGTTTTGTTAAGTGAGAGGTGAGTTTCTTGGTTGGAATTAATTATTTTTGTTTAAGTGAATGAAGCATGGGATTGCTTATTGACTGAATTTATTGTTTTGCTTCTGTAAATAGAGAATAGGATTGCTTCTTGACAGAATTAATTATTAAATTATTTTCACAAAATTAGGTTGTGGGCATAGAGTTGGTTGGAATTAATTTCCATGGTTCTGCTGTAAGTTTTGAATTAATGACAAGTTGTTTATAGATAGATGAGTATGATGAGTGTTTTGAGAAAAAAAAGGGAAAAAGAGAAAAAAGGGGTGGCTGAGTTATGGTCATCAGTGATTCTTTGACCATTAGTTGCTCCTTGATTTCTTAGTTTTGTTTTGAAAACCATTAATCATCGCAAGTCATATGCTTATAGACGATTATCTGATTTATGTATATTAGTAGCTCCTTTTTTTCTTTATTTCCTTTTGAAAATCATTAATTATCGTATGTCATGTGCTTTTAGACTATTGTCATCACAAACAGAATCTGTATGTTTTTATTGTTCGCTCTTTTGATTGTTGCTTGATTTCATTTTTCGGTTTTTGCATTTTTTTTATAGGTGCTGTGTAACGACTTTTTGGACTGTTTGATAGCTCTTTCCATTGCTGCTAGGCAACAGGGTCAGTTTTCTATTCGTCTTTTGAAGAGGTCATGCATATCAACTGTGGCTAATTGGTTATTGGATATTGTGTGCATTGTAACATTCACAATTCTTATTAGATGTTTTTAATGTAATGAACAAAAACTATAACATATAGCCTGTTATTTTTGCTTTTATTATACTTCTATAGCCTGTTTATAGATTATTACTACTTTTATAGTTAATTTCTCCATTAGGTTATCTTATTTCTATTTATAGGTCATTAAGTGTTCGTAGGTTATTTAAATTTTAGTTTGTGCAGTAAAGTTGGCCTTAATTCTATAACAATAGCCATTGTTTTCGCCAAAATTTTCTCATTTGTCTACTACCACATACCATTTACCAAATTTATGGCAACAAAATCAACACCCCTTTCATTTGATTCTGTTCAAGCCCAAGTGTTTTGGTTTGATTCTCTTATACCTATTTAATAATTGTCACAATTGTTCAAAATTTGTTTTCAATTGGTTCAATAGATTGAGTTTATACTTTTGTCCATCAAATTAATAGAATGTTTGTTGTACTGTTGTTCATCATGTTTGATTTTTTTAAACTTAATTATGTCATAATAGTTATTGCCCTTACTCAAATATTTCCATTTATATACACTAATACCTACCATTTTCCAAATTTATGCCAACAGAGTTAAAACGTCTCCAGATGAGAAAAAACAAAAACCACTTGTACAGCAGAGCTAGCAAGACCTAGATCCCCTTCCACTACCCAGGTACTATATGTATAAACACCTGTCGAAACTCTTTTGAACAATGAGCAACTAAAAGTTGCTCATATTTGGATGTTTTTATAATTGCTTGATTTATTAAAATATGCTCAATATTTTCACCTAACGAGCAACGCATAAAACATGTTATTAGTTTATTTGTTGTAACTTAAGCTTGCTAAACTAAGCATGATACCATTATTTAGATCTCCATGTTTATTTATATAAATAGTACCATTTTTCCTGCATATTTTCACAACTTTATACACATTTCACACTATTTCAAAACCCGCAGCATCGCGCAGGCACCGTTACTAGTGTTCCCTAAATTATGTAAATCATTCTTCATCGTTAAGGTTTTGCATCCTAAAATTAAGGTGGATACTAACAGGTGGGAATCATGTTTTATTAAAAATTGTCAAATTAGAGGGACCCTACTCCTTTTAGCCACAACATCCCGGGCTAATTAGAGCATATCTATTCATTGTTAATTACGCTTAATCTATTTGACTCCAATATTAAAATCAAATCTAAAATAAAATGTTTCCATTTTCCTTCCCTTCGGATAATCCACTAATTTTTTTCAGTGCAGTCCCAATTCCCACGTGCTAATAAAAAAAAGGGTGAATTTGGTGATCCCAATTATTTTACTCCCGAAAAGAAAAACCCACATGTTGTATTCTCACAAATCACCTGAATGATTATGCTTCCAGTTCACGTGGCAGTATGTGGTAGGGCTTTCAGAATATTGTGAACGCACATGCTATATTTGATCAAAGCTGATTGGTACGTGTGGATCCAACAAACAAAATTAGACTTTAAAAATTACACTAATTTCTGTTCAATTTTACATTGCAAATAAATTATGTAACATAAATGTTAAATGAAGAACGAACGAGCTAGTTTTATTTATTTTTTCCTTCTAGTTTTATATCCCCATCAGCTTGTTGATGGTTAGCATGCCAAATGGTAAAGGAAGGGAAGGCAGACTCTGAGCTGATAGTTTTTGTGCTACATAAAGCATTGTGGGACAAGAAAATTAAAAAGGCTTCAATTATTTGCCTCATTTGATATCTTCCCTTCAAGGTGGACACGGTGGACAAGAACAGTAAAAAACCATAGGCTTGAAGTTGACTAGAGATGAGAGTTTACATTCCATCAGCTTGTGATGGAGCATTTTGTATGTTGCTAAGAGATTTCAAAGCATTATATCAAACAACACCGAAAACTAAAAACAACAGGAAGGAAGGAAATAGATATTTATACAATCTTGTTGGTGAATAACATTCTTGGAGAAGGCCTTCGTTCTACCTACATGATTATGCCACCCAGATGTCCTTTACATCAACAATAATAAACTAACACTAAGATGCCCAATGAAATGGGAAAATTGTACAACATCTCTAAATATGCTTCTCGTACAACTTCAAAAATTCTAGCATTCTCTAGCTCACTTTGCTTCCTCAAGCCTTGCACGTATGGACTCGGGATCTGACATTTTATTAATGCTGCAAGAGACCATAAGTAATGACAACAAACAATTTTATCAAGTGTTTATCCTTTTAATAGAAGATAAATACATATGCACTAGAAGCGCATGATTTGTACTTCTAACTATAGAGAAAACTCACTGGATCATAATCAAATCAGCTTCAGATGATAACTGTTTCTCAGAAATCCAATCGGGAACCAGCTCTAGCAACAATTTTAGCTGCTCTTGAACTTCCTCTGCGAAAAGAAGAAAGAAAGAGTTAGGCTCACCATGAGCTGTCATAGAAATATTATCGGCTTTTATTTAAAGACTTACTTCTGTCAACAATATCAAAATTGGTCCAGATTAGCTTGTGTACAAGCTCCTCTTTTGTGATAACTGAACGGTTCATAGACTGCAATAGGAAATGAATCATATTGAAGAGCTTAGGCAGGCTGGAAATCATCTGGCGCCGCCTCTTTGCTTCTGAGATGGCTGGATTTCGCTCTATTGCCTTCCTCTCCTTTTCTCTAAGCTGCAGAAAGATATATTCTTCTCAGAATTACAATTCATTATGTTCAAGTTCAGGTAGTACATGTAAAGACTTGGAATAAGCAGGTTTGAAGATTGAGACTGAAGTACATTTCCAACCACATAAGAGTTTCAACTATAACATGGTTCCCAATAACTTTCAGGACTAAATTGAGCAAAATTAAATGCATCTGTATTGAACACAAAGAGTGAGCACAAGAACACATTGTGGGCTGGATTCAGGAAATATTTGTTTAAATATGCTACACCATTTTAGCAGAAGTAAGAAAGCTTTCTAGCAATGTATGCACATTGTTCCGAACACATGCTGCCATAATTAATGGTAATAGCACCAAATGTAATGATGATAGCATACGTCCAGTCTACATTTAACTGTAATCTGCTCCTTTTGGACATTTCATTTGAGACCAAAAAAAAAAAAGATGATACTTTTATGCAGGTGGACTAAGGTAAGATGGAATTAGTAAGCTCCAACAGCTTTCACAGAATTCTAGACATAGAAGGCATGCTCAATAAGGGAAAAAAAATGGAGAATTCATGATAGACATACCGATTGCAAAAGATCCTCTGGAAGAATATCGAGGCTGTCAGTATCGATTGATGCACCACCCATATCAGGAACTTCATCCTCAACATTTTTATTCTTCACAGGAGTGTCAAATTTCAAAGACCTGGAGCGCGGAGGACGCCTAACCAACTTGTTTGGCGAGCTAGTAGAATTATCATCTGGGCTCATATAACATCGCTTTGGTCGGTGCAATGCAGGTGTGTCAGCCATCAACCTAGCTGGAGTTGAAGCAAGCTTTGCTGGAGTCGACTGAATGCTATCACTTTGTATGGGCAAACAATCATCATTTTCTATGGGGTCTATGCCTTTGATTGGAGTTACAAGCACTTGGCCATACAATGAAGCACAAGCACTCCTTTCCCCAACAGAGCAAACTGTATTGACGTTTGATTCTGGAACTTCATCACCCTGAAGGCAGCTTGTTGACATTGCTGGCTGCTCAACTGTGTGTACATCAGTCAATATGTCACCAGGAGATGATGACAAGGGAAGTTTGCCTGTATCTGATTGCATATCTTGCTTCCTAATATCGAATGGCTGAGGTAAAGTTTCTTCAGGAATTTCATAATCCTGAAAGCATGTTAAGCATTGTTAGACCACATGCTATTAATGGTTCAAAAAATAAATTGTTAAATTGATAAAAATAAAACGTTGAAGTCCCAAGTACATAATCTAACTTGATATTCATAAAAACCTTTTTGAATACAGGAACCCAACTGCAAGAATAACCTTTTTGAAAAAACTAAACAAATGAAACCAGGTGCATAGAGTTATTTCTGTTACATCAATTAATACAGTATTTATTTTCTAAATCCTTGTGTCCTTTAAAGTCTCTGCACGCTCAATCAAAGTCATGCCAGAACACCAATAGCTTTCCAGATTCCAGATCAATTTAATAACAAAGAATACTTTAGAAATTAAACCATATTAGTAATGTTGTATCAGAAACTGAGTAATGGGTATACCTCAGGATGGGATTTTGAAATATCTGCAAGCCGTTTGCGGAACGTCTTCCTCAAATGCATACTCCCACCACCTTCAGATTTCGCCTTGCCATCACTCTCTAGTGCATCAACATTGATGGTGACATGAAGATCAGGCTTAAGACAACTGGTTCTCTCATCCTTAACAAGAACTTTCTTTATCTCAATCACCTCAGGTAAAACAAACTTCAGCTGAGCCAAGTGACCACATGTAAACCTCCTAAAAACCGAGATAAAGAGACGATCAATTTCTATAATAGCCTAATTTCATTTCTTCAGCAACCAAACAATCAATTGAAAAGAAAATTTTTATTTATTTTTTGGAGTATACCTATCCGTCAAACACTCGATTTGGGGGCAAATATTGGTAAAACTGGGCTTCAAACCCCTCAACCGCAACAACCGAATCGAAGTGTCCAAGCCATTGAAAAACTCACTCAATATCTCATATCTGCAAACAAGAAAAAAAAAAAAAAAAAAAAGCCAACCCGGAAATCGAAGAAATCAAAATCAACCTAGAAATACAGGAGCAGATCACATAAATATAACAGACAACTGAGATTCACAAACGCTTACTTTTCCTGTAGCTTCTCGGAGCGGCCGACGCGTTTCTTCTTTGGGCTTTTGTCGGGCCAAGAATCGATCTGGTCAGTCCGTCGCTTCTGGCTTGACTCGCTGAGGCTTTTGGCGGCGGCTCTTCTGATGTCGCCGATGGAGAACGCGACGTTGCCGTTTCGGGCTCGTCCAGAGAAATTTTCGGATTTCTGAGGGGTTTTGGTGCTCAGTGTGTCATTGCCTAAGATTTGGGGCTTTGGGTCTAGGACTTTCTTTTCTCGGCTTCTGGGTGTCTTGGATTTGAAGGTTCCTAAGGAACTCATTGCAGAGATCAAATAGAAATGTGAGATTTGGAATCGATCGAAAGGTGAGATTTTGAGGGTTCACAGTCTCACAGAGAAGAAGAAGAAGAAGAAGAAGCAATGGCCATGTGGGGTTTCCCGGTATTTATCGGAGTCTCTGGCGGGAAAGATGAGCTGGCACTCTCGCGTGACCCGTTGCTTCCCGCCAAATAGATCCGTTGGCTCGCATCTTCTGTGGGCTAGTGGGATAGAGGAACACCCGTTGTTGTTTATTGGGCCTAAATCTAAATCACATATCCAAATTACCAAATTAACCAAAGATATTTTTTGAAGAAAATTGTGCAAGATATTTAGATAACTATGAAATGTCTGGTTAAGAAAATTTGTTTTTATAGAAAATTAATACATTTTATATCTCACTATTATTAATAATTAAAAATATTTTTAAAAAATTAAAGTATAATATAACTCACCCATATACATACTAGTAATAAAATTGCCACCAATAAAAACGAAAGGATTGCTAGTAAATGAGTCACACATATAATCCAAAAAGAACAGAGACGAGTAATTACGAATTTCTCTTAGAATGGACGGTGCAGATTTTTATTCTATTAGAATGGACGGTGCAAATGTTAATGTTAACATACATGGTATATGAATTTCTCTTACACACAAAAAACTTTCCAACTAGTTTTATTTTTTTCCCTTCAAGTTTTATATCCCCATCAGCTTGTTGATGGTTAGCATGCCAAATGGTTCAGGAAGGGAAGGCAGACTATGAGCTGATAGTTTTTGTGCTACATAAAGCATTGTAGGTCGAGACCCGGGATGCGTACGTATACAACCCAAGGCTAAACTCATCACAAGCACCACTGCCTTTGCCAATTCATTGCTTGGAGCCTCCAGCCTTTGGTCTAACAAATCCTTCAAAAACAACTCTGCATTGTCCTCCATTGATTTTGATGATTTTGATAGTTGGGATTCTAGCAAATCCCCTGGGTGCCTTCCCATCATAACTTCCAGCGCCACCACTCCAAAGCTATACACATCACACTTATCCGTGACTCGCATTGTCAATGCAAGCTCTGCACATGAAGAGAAACAAACCAAGTTGCCTCAAAACATATCTCAGGCACCAAAAGATGATCCAAAAATGCACAATGTTAAATTGGTATGTTACCTGGCGCCATGTAACCAAATGAGCCAACAACATGGGTCCAGTTCGATGAATTGGCACTAATCAGTCTTGCTGTTCCAAAATCAGAAAGGAGGGCTTCGAAATCTGACTCGAGCAATACATTGTTGACAGTTACATCGCGGTGCACAATTGGTGGAGAACAGTCATGGTGCAAGTAAGAAAGTGCATGAGCTAGTCCTTTCACAACTTTGACCCTTGTAGCCCATCCAAGTTCAGTTACCCCTTCAACCCCATACAATGCCTTTCCCAGGCTACCTCTCTCTAAATATTCATAGAGCAAGAAGATGCATCCCCTCCTTGAACAGAACCCGTATAGCTGAATGATGTTCCTATGCCGGAGATTTGTCAGAGTTCGGATTTCATTCTCGAAACTTTGGAGATTGATTGCCGGAATGTCATTAGAATCTGACATGTTAAGCCTCTTAACTGCGACAACTTGACCTGATAGCAATTCTGCCTTGTAGACCCTTCCAAATCCTCCTCTTCCAATGCAGTACTTGTCATGGAAATTCTCTATGGCCTTCACAACTTCCCCAAACGTAAATTTTACTTCTTCTTGCAATATCATTGACTCGAAAGTCTCAAAGTTTTTAGAACTATTGATTTTCTCAAGAACAGGATTGGGTTTCTTACCAAAACTAAGAACCAGAGCATATGAACTTGCAATCGTTAAACCACAAAAAAATAAAAATAAAATCAATGGAATCATTGATTGGTGGTCTTTGGAATTGTCGGGCGCTTTGGAATTGTAGGGCGCTTTGGAATTGTCGGGCGCTGTGAAATTGTTATGAGACAAATCAATAAACTCCAGGACTGGGAGATGTCGCAACTTGTGAAAGGTGTCCTGTGATATGTAGTTTGCAATCTCTGGCGGGATTGTGCCACTGAGATTGTTGTTGGAAAGAGTTAAGCTCTGAAGATTTGCAAGTTTCCATAGTGTTAGAGGAATTGATCCTGAGAGCTGGTTTCTCGAAAGATCTAAGCTTATCAAATGTGATAATCTTCCTATGTCTGAGGGAATTGAGGCAGATAACTTATTATGATTCAGATAAAGCACATTGAGTTTTGTCAACAGTCCAATTTCTGGTGGAATATTCCCACTAAAGTTGTTGTGTTGAAGTTGCAAAGAGACCACTTCGGTCCAATTGGAGAGCAGAGAAGGCAAGATTGGACCGGTAAACCGATTAGCAAATAATCTCAGATGGGTGATGTTGTTCAGATTGGACAAGGACAGAGGCAGTTCCCCATTGAGTTTATTGGAAGCCAGGGCCAAGTAGGTGAGGTTGGTACAAAGACCAAGCTCAAAAGGGATTGAAGAGTTTAAGAAATTGTTACTAAGATCAAGGTACTGAAGCTCTCTGAGTTGGCCTATAGAGGATGGAATTGTACCAGTAAGACGATTGGAGTCAAAACTTAGATACTGGAGCCCTGTTAACTTGCCTATCTCCACAGGTATTTCTTCATGAAAATCGTTGTAGCCCAAGTCCAAAGTTGTGAGCTTGGAGAGGTTGCCGATGGCAGATGGTATAGGGCCACGAATGTAGTTGCCATGTAGGTTGAAGTGGGTGAGATTGAGAAATGGGGTGAAGTTGAACCGGTCTAGTGTTGCATAGATCTGCATGCTGGAGAGGTTAATTTGAACAACTGATTTGGTGTTATGGTCGCAGACAATGGCAGTCCAGTTACAAAGGTTGTCTAGGTTGGTGAGGGACCAAGGAAGTGCCAATGAATAATGATCAAAGCTTTCCATCCAGCGTATGAGAGCTTCTGCCTGTGTTTTTGGTGATGAGGTTACCTTCAATGGAAGCAATAAGGAGAGTAAGAAAATATGAAGGAGAAGATGAAGAGGAGCTTTCATGGTGTTGAGTCTGTTTGATTATGTTTGATCCAATCCAAGCTATATACACACACACACACACACATACATATATATATATATATTTGAGTTGCATTTCTTGTCTTTTGATTTTTACCTCCTGTTAAGAACACTTACGCTTCAATGGTCCATATGAAAAGACTGCAATTAATTATCTTCATGTTGAAGAAAAATCTATGTGAACTTTTTCAACTAACAGTTGTTGACTGGGAAATGGGATTAATGGAGTTATAGGAATTGGCCCTGAAAGATCCAAATCTGGAGTCAAGTGTTGTAAGTTTCCTACCTCTGACACAGAGGGTTATTCATTTATCCAAGTCTGGTCTTACTCTAGGATCCAAAATCGTGAAAAGAGCAAGAACATTCACACGCACAATGTTGGCTGTCATTAGTAGGACGACTGACTACATTGAACCTCCCGTTGACCTTCCCCAATCCCACGTTTTAGAATTTCTAACCATTACCTGGTATTCCAATTACATTATAGTCACTTACGTACGTGTAAATGACTGTCATATTACATCATAATATCATAAGTGCATTTCCCTTCAACATGTTATTGTCTAGGTGAAGGGAAAGTTGCAATTTAAGGCATTGTTGGACCAGCATGCTATTCAAAACTAGTAGTACAAGAAAAAAGGTTCTTATATTGATAAAAGGAAAATCTTTAACTGCTATAATCAGCTGCTTCACACACTTTTAACTACTAATGTTTCTTTTACTCTTTTTTAACATGCTGAGCCAAATATTGGGCAATAGTAATTGCTCTGCCTAACAGAGCAAGTGCATTCGGTTACTTCATAAAAGCCAAACATGCGATGCGAGGGTAAAGATGATTACAATCAACAAACTTAATAGCTTAAAGCAGACATAGACATGAATTTGCAAACAATTTATTGGCCACTCTATTTCAATCTTACAGATCAAGCACAGGTTTATAAAGTTAGAATACTTTCCAACTAGTTTCACATTTTCTTCTATTTTTGTATCCCCATTAGCCTGTTGATGGTACCAAATGGTTCGGGAAGGCGAGGTATGGTCTAAGCTGATAGCTTTTGTGCCACATAAACCATTGGAGGTCGAGACCCGGGACGCTGCAGATGTTAATGTTAACATGCATGGTAACAAAAGTTGTGTGGTTGGTTTCCTCCACTTGACTGGCCTGGTCCAGTCTTCCCTTCCCTTGGCCCCAGCCATTTGTCCGGACGGAGTATAAAGTCTAGCCCCTATGATTATATGTACCCAGCAATATATTTTCTTATGAATTCAAGCACCCATAGTTATATGTACAATTAATTGATTAGTTAGTAAGCTACAACATTTCCAAGATGCCTAAGTAATGAAATATTTGGACAAAAGTCAGGAATAAATCATATCAATATAAAACTAAACTACTTTTAAAAAATAAATAAATACAATTGTACAGTACTCTTACGTATAAATTGTTATATTAATAATTGGCACAAATTATGGGAGAAGCATTGGATTCCCTACACCTATCTTCTTTTCATGTTTTTCCCTATTTTGAGGCTGAAAATTTTGACCCTACTAAACTTTCAAAATTTCCCTATTTAGATCAAATTTATATATTAATGGTGCACTAACTAAATCCCTCTTAAATGTTACATTGATATTCAAAAGTTATGTTTTAGTCACTTTCTGGTATTTAGGTGTACGAAAAATTGTATCATGCATCTAGAGTTTGGTTATATATATTTGTATTGTTTTTGTGCTTAAATTATAAATGCAATTTACCGTTTTTATTTAAAAATAAAAAAACAAAATTGTATGACACATAAACCGAGCAATCCTCATGACATCACTTGTCCGTTATTATAGATGCTATCAAATTTGAATTTGAGTATGCTTCAATGTTAAAAAAAATGAGAGAAACTTCCATGTAATGATTTTAGTTCTTTTTTTTTCTTCATATTTTTAATCATCGTGTAAGTTGCATGCGAATTGAAATGGAATAAGAAGAATAAATTGGTACAAAACACAAGTGAAGTCGTATAGATCTGAAGTGGTTATGGCTTCAATAAGTCCCAGAAACTTCTTTGAATTTGGTATGAAACCTAAAAATCTACATGTAAATTCATAAACTTTTCAACTATTGGCCCCTCAATAAATTGACTCTAGCTATTTTCGTTCAAAAGACATTGTAAGTGTTTTGTAGTCATACCATTTGAAGCTGTCCGATTTCCCTGAAAACACGAAACACCACAAACCTTATGGAATGGGAAAATCTATCAAATCCCCACAAACCTTATGGAAAGAAGAGGTGGCAAAGAGCATTAACTATTTAGCACCCACACCATAATATTATGGGTTTTTTAAAAAAATTTCTCGGCTTCTGGGTGCCTTGGATTTGAACGTTTTTGGAGGAAGTTGTTGCAGAGACCCAAACAAATTTGGCGATTCGGAATCCATACAAGGGTGAGATTTTGAGGCTGACAGATTTCCCAGAAAAGGGGAAGAAGCAAGCACTTGGTGGCCCGTTGCTTCTCGCCAAATAGTGGGCTAGTTCAACACTCGTTATCTAGGCCTTTTGTAGGCCCAACCCAAATGTAAGTAAACAAACCGTAGCTAGTGAGAATTTTTTATAAAAAAATTTTGAATTCAAGTGATAATCTAAACTATAAGCCACAAAGGAATGGAGTTTGCTCACACACACTATCAAGGAATAATGAATTTCAAACATGAAACCACTGAATTTCAAATCAAAACCCTTTTTCATGACTTGATGGTTGGCTAGCTAGTGGGAACTCAAAAGTGCTGGGTTTGCAGGCCTTCCAAGAAGAAACAACACTAATAACAACCCATCTTTTGTTTTGTTTTGGTTTTTTGGTTTCCCTCCGTACGGTCTTCATAATAAGTACTTGTTGTACTACTACTACCGGGAAACTTCGAATTGCTGCTGGTCGAAGCCGTGTAAATTGAGAGTTTACTGTATTCAACCCACTTTGTTGGGCACTTGGAGATGGTTTTAATGCAATGTGTTTTATTAAATTTGTAAGATCATATAGTATTTTATCTACCTACCATGACATCTTCTACTTATGAATTCAATTCAGGCACTAATTGGTGATATTGGGACTTTGATTAGGATTTTTTTTTTTCTTCGTGTTTATAGTCATACAGTCATATGGTGGTTAGAGGCAGAGCCATAGCAAGGCTTGTGCCATGGCCTGCACCCACGCCCCCCAAAAAATTTAATTTTCAATCTCTTGTAATATATTATAAAATATATGAAATAACAATACAATTACTGCAATAAGATGAAAAACCTATGTGGAAGTGATTTTGAAATTTTAGCCCCTCCAAACTAAGAATTCTACTTCCGCCACTGATGGTAATACTAACTCACTTGTTAAAATATGAATGGACGACAAAATAATGTCATAGACTTGTAAATTGTAATCAGTTGCTTCACACACTTTAGCTACTTGATGTTTGTTTAACTTGATAAGCAAAATAATGAGTAATAGTAATTCCACTTAACTGGCTGCTCTACCTTTTACGCGTTAAAATATGTAAGCCAAAGCTTGCAACTAAAATACTGTAATTTTATTCAGGAAGTGGCTTCTTTAATGCTAATAATTTTTTGGACGGTTACCTTTTCAAAGCCAAAAACATGTGATGTGTAACTCGTGCAAATTATTAAGCGAGTTTTCACGTGTGAAATCCAGTCCCAAATGGGTTATAAGCCGAAATTGTGAGGTGTGTAACTCGTTCTTCTTCTCTATATAAGGAAGCACTTGGTGGCCCGTTGCTTCTCGCCAAATAGATCCGTTGGCTCCCACATTTTTCTTAGGATGTTGGGCTAGAGTGGGCTAGTTCAACACTCGTTATCTAGGCCTTTTGTAGGCCCAACCCAAACGTAAGTAAGCAAATAGTAGCTACTGAGAAATTTTTTAATTTTTTTTTTTGAATTCAAGCGATAATCTAAATTATAAGCTACGAAGGAATGGAGTTTGCTCGCACACTATCAAGTTATAATGAATTTCAAACATGAAACAAATATGAAACCATTGAATCAAAACCCTTTTTCATGACTTCATGGTTGGCTAGCTAGTGGGAACTTAAAAGTGCTGGGTTTGCAGGCTTTCCAAGAAGAAACACTAATAACAACCCATCTTTTGTATTTTTTTGGTTTTTGGGTTTCCCTCCGTACGGTCTTCATAATAAGTACTTGTTGTACTACTACTACCAGGAAACTTCGAATTGCTGCTGGTCGAAGCCGTGTAAATTGAGAGTTTACTGTATTCAACCCACTTTTGACAACTTTTGAGTTGTTCTTGATTTGGAAAAACTGCGCAGCTATACAGCTTCCTTTCATATCTTGATTTGAACCTTGAGATGAAACACTCATTGTTAATTGGGACTCAAGTTCAAAGAACTTTGGGCACTTGGAGATGGTTTTAATGCAATGTGTTTTATTAAATTTGTAAGATCATATAGTATTTTATCTACCTACCATAACATCTTCTACTTATGAATTCAATTCAGGCACTAAGATTAGTGCTGGCCCTCTCAGTTGAAGATGAAAAACCTATGTGGAAGTGATTTTGAAATTTTGGCCCTTCCGAGCTAAGAATTCTACTTCCGCCGGTGATGATAGTACTAACTCACTTGTTAAAATATGAATAGACGACAAAATAACGTCATAGACCTGTAAATTGTAATAAGTTGCTTCCCACACTTTAGCTACTTGATGTTTGTTTAACTAAGCAAAATAATGAGTAATAGTAATTCCACTTAACTGCTCTGCCTTTTACGCGTTAAAATATGTAAGCCAAAGCTTGCAACTAAATACTGTAATTTTATTCAGATAGTGGCTTCTTTAATGCTAATAATTTTTTGGACGGTTAGCTTTTCAAAGCCAAAAACATGTCGTGCAAATTATTAAGCGAGTTTTCACGTGTGAAATCCAGTCCCAAATGGGTTATAAGCCGAAATTGTGAGATGTGTAACTCGTGCTTCTTCTCTAAATAAGGAAGCATGCATGCATCTAAGAAATGAACCATCCACGACAACAATTCCCAAACTTTATGTCACTAGTTGACAAACTCAAATCAGATCCAACACTAAAGCAAATGCAAGTCCAAACCATGCCAATGATTCAGAAACCTCTTTCCCTCCTCTTTCACATTTTCCTGTTTTCCTCATTGCCACTGATCACAACCGCATCATCATCTCCAACACCAAAGCCCTGTTTAGTGGGCTGGACTGGATAGGATTTTTTCATTTAAAATGGACATGGGTCCTAGCCATTGTTTGGTGGGCTTAAAATGCATCATGTACTGGATGTAGTTACTGGACACCAGTCCATAATAACACCGGCTCCAGAACCCATCGCTAGACATGGGTTTCGAAGCCAACCACTCCTCCTCATTCTTTGATTCGTGAGAACTTTTCTGGTTTGTTTTGCTGCCTTCTATTCTCTCTCTCTCTCTCTCTCTCTCTCTCTCTCTCTCTTCCGCTCTCTCTTCCCCTTTGCCATATCTTCGCATCTTCCAGTCGGTCCATCAAAGCTTGAGATCTGATTTAAAGGAGGCCTTGTTCTTGAGATCTTATGAGAGAGCCTTGTGATTCTTGCTTGTTTGGGCTCTTGGTTGTTTTGTTGGGGAGATGGAGAGTGGAAAACCGATATGGGATCACAGCCCTGGTGTGAATATTTTCAAGCTCTTGATGAGAAAGCTATGGACTGCTGAGATGCTTCTGAGCCACCCCTGTGTTTCTGATTATGACACCGTTTTGGTGGAAGACAAGGAAGAGCTCTCTTTTGGTGGATCACCATCTCCAAGAGGCAATTTTGATTTTCCAGATTGGGTTTCAATCGCAAGTTATGAAATTTCACAAGGATTTGGGGATTTCCCAGATTGCGTCCAGTCAAGAGTTTGGGTCATAGTCCTGTGATTCAAATATTTTTTCAGAATTGTATTCATTATTATAATTTTAATAAATTTATTTGTATTTTTTTTTTGTTGCTATTTTTGTTCTAATCCTACAATCTCAACTTGGTGTTTATTGCACCAAACAACTGCTTAAAATCCAGTCTTATCCCAACCAGTCCAGTCTAATATATCCAATCCAGTCCAGTCTAGCCTACCAAACGGGGCCCAAGAGCACAGGCAGAGGCTGATCGAATGGAAGAGAAGCTTTTCTTCTTCTTCTTCTCCACCACCTTCACTTCTCCATTCATGGTCCCTCACTAACATCAACAACCTTTGCAACTGGACCGGAGTTGCGTGCGGCGATCACACCACCAAAACCAGAACAGTCTGCAAAATAGACCTCTCCAACATGAACATCACTGGAACATTAAGCCGATTCGACTTCATCCGGTTTCCCAATCTCAGTCACTTCAACCTCTTCGGCAACAATTTCAGTGGACAAATTCCATCTGCTATTGGCAACCTCACCCGCCTCACATTCTTGGACTTGGGCAACAACATTTTTTATCAAGAAATACCATCTGAGATAGGCAGGCTAGCAGAGCTGCAGTACTTGAGTTTCCACAACAACAATCTCTATGGTGCCATCCCTTATCAGCTAAGCTATCTCCAAAAGGTATGGTACTTGGACCTTGCATCAAACATCTTTATATCTCCTGATTGGTCCAAGTTTTCAGGCATGCCTTCATTGACCTACCTTGATATTCATGATAATACACATCTAAATTCAGATTTCCCAGATTTCATATCCCATTGTTGGAACTTGACCTTCCTTGACTTGTCTCAGACTAATATGACTGGCCAAATACCATCAGCAGTATGTAACAATCTGGCCAAACTTGAATATCTCAATCTCACTAACAACCTGTTTCAAGGACCCTTTCCAAAAAACTTTTCCAAACTTTCCAAGCTCAAACACCGTCATGCACAAGTGAACAAGTTCGGTGGCCCAATTCCTGAAGATATCGGTTCGATATCTGGTCTTCAGCGTATCGACCTGCTTCAAAATTCTCTTGAAGGGAAAATTCCATCTTCTATAGGCCAACTCAGAGAGCTCCAGTACCTTGATCTTCGAAACAATTCCTTAAACTTTTCAATCCCTTCTGAACTTGGTTTTTGCATCAACCTCACCTACTTGGCCCTGGCTTCCAATAAACTCAATGGGGAATTGCCTCTGTCCTTGTCCAATCTGAACAACATCAATCAATTGGGTTTATCTGGAAATCTTCTTACAGGTCCCATCCTGCCTTCCCTTATCTCCAATTGGACTAAAGTGGACTCTTTGCAACTTCAATACAATAAGTTCAGTGGGAATATTCCAGCAGAAATTGGCCTGTTGACAAAGCTCAACTACCTTTTTCTAAACAATAATAGCTTATCTGGATCAATTCCCTCAGAGATTGGTAACTTGAAAGATTTGACAGGATTGGCTCTTTCGGGAAACCAGCTCTCAGGGCCAATTCCTATGACACTGTGGAACCTCACAAATATTAAGAGAGTCGACCTTTACTTCAACAATCTCACTGGCATGATTCCACCAGAGATTGAAAATATGGTGTCACTGGAGGAATTTGATGCAGACAATAACCACCTGTATGGAGAGTTGCCAGGCACCATTTCTCGGCTTACTAAATTAAAGTCATTCTCTGTGTTCACCAATAATTTTTCGGGAAGCATTCCGAGGGATTTTGCAGGTACAGTCCTAATTTGACCATTCTGCGCCTTTCGGACAACAGCTTTACGGGAGAGCTCCCACCAGAATTGTGTAGCGGTTCTGCTCTGGAAGAATTGTCTGTAGGTGATAACAACTTCTCTGGGTCATTGCCAAAGTGCTTGAGAAATTGTTCAAAACTACGAACAGTTGCTGTTGGTCACAACCAATTCACCGGAAGCATTACAAATTCATTTGGTATTCATCCTAATCTTACCTCTGTTTATCTCAGCATTAATCAATTTGTTGGTGAAATCTCACCAGAATTGGGAGAATGTGAAAGTCTCCAAAGCTTGTTCATGGATAGAAATAAAATTTCTGGTCAAATTCCACATGAGTTTGGGAAGTTGAGCAAATTGGCAGAACTAATCCTGGACTCTAATGACTTGACTGGATACATTCCGGCTCAGTTGGGAAACTTAGGCCTACTGTTCAAGCTCAATCTGAGCAAGAATCATTTGACCGGAGACATCCCCAAGAGTCTAAGCAATTTGACTAATCTCGAGTTGCTTGATTTATCCAAAAACAATTTGTCAGGAAACATCCCCATAGAGCTTGGTAAGTTTGTGAAGTTGTCAACTTTAAATCTGAGCCACAACAATTTATTTGGTCAAATACCACCAGAGCTTGGTAATTTGCCCTTGCATTACTTTTTGGACCTCAGCAGCAATTCACTCTCAGAACCGCTTCCTGCAAACCTGGCTAAGCTAATACAGCTGAAGATTCTTAATGTCTCACATAACCATCTCTCAGGGAGCATCCCAGAAACATTTTCCCAAATGGTTAGTCTAGGTGGCATTGATTTCCCTTACAATAACTTGACTGGTCCAATCCCAACTGGTGCCGTTTTTCAAAAAGTGCATGCAAATGCCTTTGTTGGAAATGATGGTTTATGCGGAGATACGGAGGGACTAACTCCATGCAACTCAAATCGAGGAAAGTCCAACAAGTTTAACAAGGTTCATCTTGGACTCCTGGTTTCCGGTACCTTAATATTAGTGGTTGCAACTACAAGTGCTGCTGTAGTTCTAAATTTCTGCCGCAAAATCGAAACCAAAGGAAACTGAAAGTCCTAGGATGTCTGAGAGTTTTGATTCAGGGATGTGGGGAAGATACGGAAAATTCACATTTGGTGCAATTGTGAAGGCAACAGAGAACTTTATGGGTTCTGCTCATGGAGGGAGTGCTTGTACTTGGTGTATGAATATTCAGAGAGAGGTAGCTTGAGAAAAGTATTGTATGGGACAGGGGAAGCCGAACTTGGATGGAGCACAAGGGTGAAAATTGTGCAAGGGCTAGCTCATGCAATTTCTTACTTGCACAATGACTGCTCTCCTCCAATTGTTCACAGGGACATAACTTTGAACAACATATTGCTCGAGAAGGATTTCGTGCCATGGTTATCGGATTTTGGAACTGCAAGGTTGTTGAGCACAGATTCATCAAATTGGACTTCTGTAGCTGGATCTTACGGCTACATGGCTCCAGGTAAAATCCAATAAACTAATATTCAATTTATACATGACTTATATTGACACATTGTTTATGATAGAAAAATGTTGGTTGATTTTGTTGCTTTGATGTGCATGTAGAGCTAGCTTTCACAATGCGTGTGACGGATAAGTGTGATGTGTATAGCTTTGGAGTGGTGGCATTAGAAATAATGATGGGAAGGCATCCTGGGGAGCTTTTAGCTTCTCTATCAGTCTCATTACCAGAAAATGCAGAATTGCTTTTGAAGGATTTGTTAGACCAACGGCTAAGGCCTCCTCCCGGTCAGTCAGCAGCGGCAGTGGCTTCTGTGGTAACCATGGCTTTGGCCTGTACACGCACGAATGCCGAAGTCAAGACCGACCATGGATTTTGTGGCAAAAGAACTATCATCAGCCAGGACCCAGGCTAACCTCTCTGCACCATTTGGCATGATCACCATCAACAAGTTGGCAAGTTTACAAAACCAGAAGAATTTTTAAACATAAGAGGTCCACACACATATCGTTTATGTACCAATGCAAAGTTAAGGGATTTAGCTCTATCCTGTCAACGTGAACGGTTGTAAACGTTGATTTATAACAATTATTTATGTGTGTGACGATTTGTGTTACTAATATTCACAAATCGATTTCTCGTGTAATCCAACTAGATTATGTTAAAACTTCTATGTTATGCATTTGATTAAATTTTCAACTACCAACAAAAGTAACACTTCCGACCTACTAGAAGCCGAAGTGTTGTCCAGTGAGAAAAGAACCAAAAACTAGTTAGCAACCACCAAACTGTTGGGGCCTAAAAAGAAACTGGCCCCTTAAAGTGCATGAAAGAATGTTAAAATTTTCCAACAAGGTGATAAAGTGTAGGGTAGGGTCTAATATCTGTCTGTGAAGACAAACGTGAAATTGAAAGTGAAGTTTGAAGATGAGCAAAGTCTCTATGTATGTATTTTTCTATGAGACTCAAAAGGAATTCATCTTCATGAGCACCCCATCTTTCAAAATTTGCCTTACCTACCATAAACAAAAAAAGAAGCTGAAAAATATTACAATTTCGATTAAAATTTCAACTAATTGTCCTGCAAAATAAGAAAATTGTTGAAATTTCGACGTTCAAATCACCGTAAGAAATACCAAAGAAATACAGGGAGCATTGCAAGTATGTATCAAAACCACACCAGTGAAGGCTTTCGCTATGCTATGGAAGGTACAATTACAATATTTCTTAACCAAAGTAAGTCCTTTTAAAATTGGAATAATTAAAACTTCAAAGGCTGATATTGCCATGTCCAACTTTGGAATAATGAAGCTGATCAACTTTGAAAAGTACCTGGAGACTTGACTTGTCATTGTCCCACTCACTAGATTTTTTTTCTTCTAAGTCTTGTTATCCTATTCTCACTGTAGGAGGACTAAGCAGCAACAGCAGCCAAACTTCTTCAATCTTCATTTTCAATTTCGCATTTCTCTCCACAGACTGACACTCACGTGATTAGCACGTGAGGAGAGAGATGGAGGGAGCAAGGCTAACCTGGTACCACTACTATGTTGGTCAAAGTTGTAATACTATTTAAGGCGCTGGTTCCCTTCTTGGAACCTACGAGGTATTATCCTTGGTAGTTGGGAAGTTCATGTTTCGGTTGGTATAGTTGGAAATTAATCTAATACATAACATAGAATTTTTAAACATAATTCTGTTGTATCTTAGATGTTCGTCATAGTCGTTCATACGTCAGTCTATAATTCTTATACAGTAATTGTTTATAATTTTTGAATTTGCACGTGTACGACTATTGTTAACATTTTCTTTTACTCGTCTGTTAAATTTTTTTTTTTTTGTTGGTGAAGTTAAATCCATTTTATTAATAGTGTACAAATGAATCTAGATGGTCTTTCTTTAATTGCCAAAAAAGAGAAAGTAGATATTCAAAAAGACCAAGAAGTTGAAGCATCTAGTTTGAATCTAGATGGCATGACTTACCAGATTGTTAATCTGTCTTCTCTTCATTGGTTTTCCTCATAAAGTATTTTAATTTTCTATGCCAAATGTTTGGTAAAAAAATTCCACTTAAAAGGGTGCTCCGCAATCCACTCTCCAAAATATATAAGTGCCCAAATTTTTAACCTCAACTAATTATCCATTTGGCTGGATAATCATTTTTTGCAATTAAAATATATAAGTGCCCTAATTCCTAACCTCAAATAATTATTCATTTGGACTGAATAATCATTTTCCATTAAAATATTTTAATGCAGTAATGTAAGCGGCCACTCTATTTTCTAATCGATCATACACCAATTTCATTTTATTTTCATGATTTTGTATCGATGGGTACAGATAAAATTGTTTTCTATACATTATACATTTTTTCTTTTGTTTTTGGTTAAGATTATATATATATTTTTTGTATGGTGTGCAGATATACTCCATAGTAAAGCCAATTAAAAAAAGCAGATATGAGTTTAATCAAGTTCGCTATAGTGGATGTGCTTCACACTCTGCACCTAAGTTTGAATCCCTCTTCCCATAATTTAGATTAGATTAAACTATAACATTTTTTGTATTAAAAAAAAGATGGTGGACCACTAGTGTAGTTGGTTTGGGTATTTAACATTACTTACAACAATCTTCATCAAAACTGCAATATATTTTAATTTAAGCATAAAAAAAACGTACATGTTATAAAACTAAGGAAATTGAGAGAGAGAATTTAAGGGAGTATAAAAGAGAGAACCATAGCAATGTTCTTATGGTTTCTCCTACTTCTTGTTATTGTCTATTCTCATTAATTCATATGCCTATTTATAGGCATAATAGTTTCTTACAATAATGGTAAGTTGATACATACATCATTGATGAGTCATTTAGCAATTGTAGGTGGGCATCCATTTTAGTTATATTTATAACACTCCCCCTTGGATGTCCACCATTCATGGAATATGCCTCGTTAAAAACCTTGCCAGGAAAATCCAGTGGGACAAAAACTGGTCAAAGGGAAAAAGAGTACATAACCATGTATAACATAAAACTCTATGTATAGAACACTGACACGCGTGCGACACTGTCTCGTTAAAACCTTGCCAAGAAAAACCCAGTGGGATAAAAACTTGGTCGAAGGAAAAAGAGTACAGTGTATGAAGATCTTGCACGCTCCCCATGATGCTTGCAAAATTTCATTAGGCCATATTGTTGACCATCTTTCTAAATGTAGTAGTTGGCATTACTTCCTGTGAATTATTCTTGCAATATTGTAGGAATGCTCCCCCTGAAGAGTTACTCCCCCTGATAACTCCATATATGTCTTATATTGCTTATCACATTTGTCCTTCACAGATTGAGCTTTAGTAATGCCTCTATAAAATTTGCTCTTGTAGCATCATTGGAGGACATATGTGTGTCTTCATTTATTTAGTCCCTGTTGAGGTTAGAATAATATAACAACATCTAGACTATTTTCACAAATATTTTACTACATACAATGGCTTGAATAATAACTATCAAATATTTAAAAAGAAAAACTATGAGCTCATACTTATAAGACCATTAAACATTTCTATGGTATAATCACTCATTCATACATATTCTTGTATGATTGCATATGCTATTCTTCATAAGCTCTTCGGGAGTCTAATTCTCATAACTTTAAACATTTGGATACGTTGCAACGTTTTGAATTCGAATTCAATCAAAAGTACTATATGAGGCAATTTATTCATTTCAAGTCGATTGAGTACTTACACTGAGCTTCAAGCTCTATATTGAGCGGCAGGCTCTATCCTAGCGTCGGGCTCTATCCTGAGTTTCGGACTCTTTTCTCTTATTCTAGATTTCTTTGTGCAATTTATATATTGCATGACACATTATATCTCTTAGAATTTATTCCTTTGTATTCTTTAGGTAAATTGCTTCTGGCGATATGTTTTAGGCATTTTATAATCTTTATAGATTTCTCATCTCAAATTTCTTTATTAAATCAGGGGTAGATTTCTCATATCAAATTCCTTTATTAAATCAGGGGAAGCCTTTGTAAACTCTTCAAGAGTTCTAATAAAATTCTTTATATATATATACTGCAATGATGGTAAACTCATTTCCAAAATTTGGATTATTTATATATATCTCCTTTTCTAATAGATATTCATTAAATCGATTATACCATATTTTTCCATAATACTTTGATCCACACTAGGATCATTGCAAGCCATCATATTGTAAACCATTTGCTTCAGGCATTCTGAATCCTTCAGGAATTTTCATACACATGAATTTTCCATAAATATGCATAACATAGTTGCATATGTTTACCATCATAATCCCATGTCTTTACTGGGAAACGTTGTGCCATATCATCAAGTGATTTATTTCACTTCATCTTAAACACCATTTTACAACATATACATTTTCAGATCCTTTTGGTGTTTTTATCTATAGGTTCAATCTGTGCACTTTTTCAACTGTCCTGGACTGCCTCTTCCAGTTGGCCAATCTTTATTTACATTTGTCGACATTTATAACAAGTTGTGCAATATCATCATGTATAGCTCTTGATAACTTTAAGTACGTACTATAAACCAATATATCATCAACTCGTGATCCCATCATTCTCATGTGCATGCGCATTTATAAGCATCTCATTGCTTTCATTATTTTCTGGTACCAGTGCCATTTCAGAGGCTTTCATTATCACTTCATGGACAAATATATCTTTTAAGATATAGAATTTATAGAATGTGGATCATAACCTCTTCTAGAGCGTTATTTTAAATAGGGCAACTTTACAATTAATCCCCTCTTTCTGAGGAGTTTGGAACCTATAGATATGTCATGCTTCAGGCATCCGACATCTGTATCTGTCTAGATATGTCATGCTTCAGGCATCCGACATCTGTATCTGTCATGCTTCAAGCATCCAACATCTTTATCTGTCATGCTTCAGGCATTCAACATATTACTCATTAGTAGTTAATTACTATGCGTTTGTATGTGCTTGAACTTCTGACATTTGACTTACAGTCTTTTCTTTCTGAATATGCTTCTAGCATTTATCTTTTATACCAATTTGTTTGATGAGACAATAATAAACATATTCCATAATCATTCACGTCGTTCTTTGTTCTTTCAGGAACAACCAATTCTCCCCCTAACGACGGGAATTTTGCCTCATCAAAATGATACCAAGTGTGTCATAAGTAGTGTCCTTCAGAGACAAAGATGCATATATAATAAACAAGGTAACATAGTGCAGAATCTTCAGGTTCGCTTAATATGATCATTGTATCAAGTATTACAGAGCATAGAACTTCTGGTTTTCAACATCTAGAGGTGTAAATATGCTTATGACACAATACAATAAGTATCAAGGACAACAAAGAACAGAAACTTCAGGTTCCCTTAATAGAATCACAAAGATGCAGGATATCAGAGAATCTCTGGTTCTCAACAATAAGTGATAGGGAAAAAGCTTATAATATAAAAGCTAACTTCACAACGATCTATAAAAAGTGTGAGGCTTACAACGTTTCTCTGATCATTAGGATGTAGAGAGGTTACATGAAGAACATGAAATATATTGGAAAGGTACTTGTTGTGATGGAAACGTACCATGCTTCATGTTCTGAGAATAAGAGAGAGATGAAGGGAATTAGTATGTTCAGATTCGGAACATACCATGTTCCATATTCTGATCCATGAAGCATATGGATCTCTTATACCTCTCTTCTATCATAATTTGACCCAGAAGCCCGGTGAACGAGGCTGATCCATGACCAAACTACTACCCTAACAAAGTAGTGGATCATGATCAAAGATAATCTTGCTTTTGAAGGTCTTGATCAAAGATAATCTTGCTTCCATGGAAATCTTCAGGATTCCTGAGCACGCCAGGTGCTGTTGAGAGAATTCAGGTCGATATCTCATTCTTTGTTTAGAAAGTAACAACAAGGGAGTATTATGAAACCGTCCAATGGTAGGAAATATATATAGCAGAAATAGGAATATGGAAAACAGGTGGCTTAAATTTAAACCATACGTTAGTCCTTAATCAGTTAGATTACTTTTCATAAAATTCTCAATAAGACAATCCGGAATTTATGCAAAGAGTAAAACGATAAGAATTGAATCTTTTCATAGATTAAAATATCTCAAAGGTTGGATCGGATACCTTACCATGGTCGACAAGCTTAAGTGGACAGAATAGATTTTGTGGAACAAGAATTCGAATTATATGGATGGTTGTCAGCTGCTCACCTCTTAATATATATATATATATGATGCTTACAATGCACGGTTCATCAGGAGAATACGTTTCCTACTTTCTGTCATTACTTAAGTGGTTCATTTCCATATCTTCTCCTTCAAAAAATGTCTTCCTATCCCCAAAATAATTTTGATTTGAATACTGCTCCCAGGAGCAAATATTGCTAGCACTGAGATCAGATAGTGATGTTGTCAATGATTCTTTGGTTGCTAGCATGCAGCATGCTGCATCAGTTACCAATTTAGGACAACGGCTCCTGGCCAGATCACAAGAGGTGCAGGCACTTAGATCTCAAGTCATAATCCTGCGCAGAAGGCTGACTGAGGCTAATCAAAAACTTAGAAGACTGGAGAAAAGTAATAAAGATTTGGAGGAACTTGTTCTTGTGTTGCAAGTTCATGAGGAGAATGAAGAACACAAAGATTCTCCTACAGATGCCCAAATCTGAGGCATTAAATGTTTTAGCAACTCTGATTATGTAATTTTTCTCCTTTGTAATATAGAGTTGCAAGTTCCAATCTTTTATAATAATATGAACATAGTATCCACTAAATTTTTAAATCATATGAACTTCAAGTCCATTTTTGAAATAATATGGAT
This sequence comes from Prunus fruticosa, assembly GCA_018703695.1. Classification (NCBI taxonomy): domain Eukaryota; kingdom Viridiplantae; phylum Streptophyta; class Magnoliopsida; order Rosales; family Rosaceae; genus Prunus; species Prunus fruticosa. Next base: position 39,930,931 of record CM031924.1, on the reverse strand, counting down.
GACCAAGAAAACTTCATGTTCTTTGTAAACTTGATCTTATGATTCCCTAATTGTGATATCAAAATATAGAACTGCAGATTCTATGTAGACATCTTGTATGTTTGTTTACAGAACTTCTGGTTCTTGGAAATTTATCTCATATATATAAAACTTCGGGTTCCATGAATTAAATTCCAAATAAACACACAACTAACAAACTTCATGTTCATGATATTCTTGAAAAATTAATTTCATATATTTGAAGCTTCAGGTTCAAACATGTGGATTTGATAATGAATTAGTAATTGTGCTTTGAATTTCAAATTTATATTTAAGCAAATGTTCTCAAAACTTCTAGTTTTGGATTACACATAAAATACTGAAATGAAATAAACAAGATACAATAAAAGTAAGACAATAATTAAACTGCTGTAAAATAAATAGGTGAAACTTCTGGTTTTTTTTTCATTTAATTTCTCTATTATGAGTTTAAGGAACTGCAAGTCCCTTTTTGTATATAGTAACGGATCACCCAAAATGATTACTATTCTTGTATAATACATTTGTCAGTATATTTACTATTCATGTGTCTGACACTATTATCATATTATCAAGGAGCTTCAAGTCCTGATTTACATGTCAATGATTTTTGGGTCCGATCATATTTTCACAAATATAATTTCAAAGAGATTGCCAGCTCTCATTTTATTTCATTATTAAAGATCTTCAGGTCCTAATGTAGTATGATGAGAATCAAGGAACGTAAGTTCCAATTTCTTGCATGATATATAATTCATCATAATGAACTTGTAAAATAAATTCTCAAAATAAATATGCAGTAAAATAAATTCATAAAGTAAATTGCTTGCTGTATGGGCGTTAATTTCGCACCATACTTTAAATAAAAGTAAATGTACGATAAAATAAATGTGCGGTAAAAGTAAATTGCTTGTTGTATGAGGGTTAATTCCGCATCATACAATAATAAAGTAAATGTGCTTGTATGAGCACTAATTCTGCTCCATACGTTTAAATAAAAGTAAATAAATGTGGGGATAAAACCGCCACTTAAAATAAAAGGGATCTTCTGGCCTTTTTAGATTTACATGAAATTAGAGACTTCTAGTCCTTCATTATATACATTAAGGATCAAGATCTTCGGGTCTTAATTGATTATATGTGGGCTGCGAGTTCACAGGCATCCCCTGATAATCAATTTCTTGCTTCCAACATTTCTAGCAACGAACTCTCTCACATCCAGTTGAATATATGAACAGATAATTAATAACCATCCACATTCAAAACATTAATTTTCAAAATTAATTGTTAATAAAAGCATAAAGAAAGATATGTGCATATAGATTAATATATAGAAATATGACTTGCTTTAACACCCTTTGTTTTAAGTGGGTTCTTTCTTCACAACATCAAGAGTTTATTATATTAACATATGTAATTAGAAAAGTAGAAAAACATTAGTGCTAGTCTAGAGAATGTCACGGTTTGTTGTTTGCAAATGCACCATAAATACACATATATGAATAGATTATATAATATATTAATATATTAATATACTAAGATATTAGTGGAAAGCAAGATATATTAGTTAGCATGAGTATTAAATTGTGTCGAGAAACAATAAAATAAATAAAAATAAGGGGTAGAGATCTTATCACTTTGTGTGGGTTGTGGGGATATAAAACTAGGAATCGCTTCCTGAGATTGCTAATCCATAGCTTCGCATCTTTCTCTGTTATTTTTTTTCGGTGGAGATGGGTTTGATCTCTCCGCTGCAGTTTGAGAGATTGGTAGTTGGGGGTTGAGAAAGAAAGGTATGAAGTGGAGGAGTTTGAATGGAGAACTCAGTTGGTATTTTGAGAGCGAAGTCGTGCTCAGATAACGTGTTATAAAACTAAGGAAATTGAGAGGGAGAATTTAAGGGAGTATAAAAGAGAGAACCATAGCAATGTTCTTATGGTTTCTCCTACTTCTTGTTATTGTCTATTCTCATTAATTCATATGCCTATTCAGGGGGCCGGCCCGGGCCTGGGCGCGAGGGCGACGGCCATGGGCCTCCGAATTAGAAGGGCCTCAAAATTTTTATATATTATCAAGAGCCCAAACTAAAAATTTATAAAATAAAAAAAAAACTTTCTAATTCCAGCCAAAAGACAATTGCACGGTTCCTCTTCTTCCCATAAAACAATTGCAGTCTTCCCAATTTGCACGGTTTCTCTTCTTCCAATAAACAAATTGCACGCTTCTCTCTTCCCATAACAAAATTTGCACGCTCCCTTCTCCCAAGTTCTCTTCACTATCAAACCCCACAAAATGCTCTCTGCAGAGGTTCTTCAATAATAATCCCAGATTTCGAATTCTATTTGCAGGAGAGCTAAAAGAAAAGCTCTCTTCAATATCGTTGTCTTTGACCCAAAAGAAAAGCTCTCTTCAATATAGTATTTCCAGATTTCTCTCATCCCTCTTTTATCTTTTTCTTCAAATTGATCTATCCAAACAAATATTTGTAGATTTCTTTCTTCTACACCTAGAGAAGAAGACTCTGAAAGATTATCTGAGTGAGTGAAGATGATGATGTTCGTCAATAATAACCCCATATTTGAATTCTTTCCATTATCTTTATACATATTTTTTATATATTGAATTGTATGTATCTAATTATAATTTTTTATTTCATTGCAGATGTGCAATATAGATCAATTGAAGTTAAAGCTCTGCAAGATTGAAGCTTTTTATACAACTTAAGCATAAACCAGGTTGTATTGCTTTTTTTTTTTTGTTCCTTAAATTTAGTTTGTTTCCTTTGCTGGTTGTGTTTTCTGGTTGTGTCTTCATTTCTAGATGTAAGAGTTGCTGTAAAAAACGATGAGGAAACATGAGTCTTGGAAGTTGAAAAAGAAATAAAATGAGGAAAATAGAAAAAATGATTCAAACTCAAAAAGGAGCTCTTGATAAGTTTTTTAAAGCTAGTTCTTCAATTGAAGATCCATCTAATGAATTAGCTAACGAATCACAACAACCAATTAGTCAGGAAGAAGAAATTATAGAAAATGAAGAGGTTGATGTCCTCATTGAGAATGAAAATAATCAAGAAGAAATGAGAGAATGATATAAATGAACTGAATGTAGTTGGTGATCAATTTGAGAATGAAAATGAACTTGAAAGTTTTGAACTTTTGTTGGGCATGAGTATATGGTATAAACAATTTGAAAAAAATTGACTTGGTTAGCCAAAAATTGCAATATGGAGATATGCAAATTGATGTTGCAATAAATCCTTTGAAGGGGCTGGTCTCATATTTTGTAGATTATAGGGAAAATGGGTTCACATTGGCTCTACTTTCTGCTAAAGTAGAAGAAAAAAACAATTTGATGAAAATGACTATGAAGGACATTTCAATCTGTTGAAGAATCTTTTAAGGTTAATTATTTTCTTGTTGTAGTTGATGCTGCAATTTTTTCTTTGAGGAGTAGATTTGAACAAATAGAAATATTTGAAGGCATTTTTGGTTTTTTGTTTGATCCTAAGAATTTACTTCAAATGACTTATAGTCACATGAAAGGTTAAATGGATTGGCAATCTTATGTATTGAAAAGAATATGTTGGAAAATATTGATTTTGAAGAGGTTATTGATGATTTTGCTTCTCAAAATGCTAGAAGATCAAGAATTTTTCAATGATTGTTTGTAGTTGTATTTTTAATGTTATTGCTTTTGTTTTTTGATTTGTAGAAGATGGAGTGGAAGTCAAAGCAGCTTTTTGTGTACAATTGAGCCACTTGAAAACTAAGCCCCGTTGAAGAGCCACTAAACTACTTGAGAACTTTTGTTTTGTTTTGTTGAAATTTTAGAAGTTGTATGACCCTAAATATGATTTTTGTTGTTTATCATGTACTTTTGGTTTTTTTTTTTTATAGTTGAATGAAATTATTCTATTTAAGTAGGCTTAGTTGTTTTCTGGGATTTTGCCCCCTATTCATAAAAAGAAAGAGGAATGAGCAAATTTTTAAAAAAAAAACCTATATACTAAAGGCCTCATTTAATATTTGCCCATGGGCCACCAAAATGTCAGGGCCGGCCCTGTGCCTATTTATAGGCATAATAGTTTCTTACAATAATGGTAAGTTGATACATACATCATTGATGAGTCATTTAGCAATTGTAGGTGGGCATCCATTTTAGTTATATTTATAACAGTACACACATTGAAAGGGACATATAGCTAATGCTTACTGCGCATGTCTTTTAACCTTTTTCATAAAAGTCTCTCTTTCTTAAAACATTCACTCCAACTTGCACACCCAGAAGAATCAATTCCATCCAATGCATAATGCAAACAAAGCCATGAGCATGACCTTTTAAGTTGACCTATCTTTTTCCTGTCATTTTAATATGAAGAAATTAATGGACAAGTGGGCCCACTATACCTCTATAAATCTTGGATCAAATTTATACATAACATGAACGCGTCAAACCACCATGGAAGGAGGAGTTTTCTCTGGTCAGAAGCCTACTTATCTTCTTCTTCTCCTTCATATTCTCCTGCTTGCTTTGCTTCCATTGAAGGCCATTTCATCACCAAAAACACAGGCAGAGGCTTTGGTAAGTTGGAAGAACACCTTTGCTTCTGCACCACCTTCTCTCAGTTCATGGTCCCTCACTAACCTCGACAATCTTTGCAACTGGAGTGCCATTGTTTGTGACCAGAGCAGCAAACAAGTTTCCCAAATTTACCTCTCCAACTTCAACATCTCTGCAACACTATCCCATTTCAACTTCACCCCATTTCTCAATCTCACCCAATTCAACCTCAATGGCAACAATTTCACAGGGCCTGTGCCATCTGCCATTGGCAGACTCTCCAAGCTCACGACTTTGGACTTGGGCAATAACTTATTCAGTCAAGAAATACCTGTGCAGATAGGCATGTTGACTGAGCTTCAGTATTTGAGTTTCTTCAACAACAATCTCACTGGTGTAATTCCCTATCAGCTTAGCAATCTCCAAAAGGTACAGTTTTTTATTCTTGGAGGAAACTACTTAGAAACTCCTGACTGGTCTAAATTTTCAGGCATGCCTTCTTTGACATACCTTGATTTTGATCTAAACAGTCTTGATTCAGAATTCCCAGAATTTATATCTAAATGTTTGAACTTGACATTCCTGGACTTGTCGCAAAATGCTTTCACTGGTCAAATACCAGAAGTGGTATTTACTAATCTGCGCGAGCTTGAGTTTCTCAATCTCACCAATAACCAATTCGAAGGACCATTGCCAACAAGCTTTCCTAAGCTTAAACACCTTAATTTAGCACTGAACCACTTCAGTGGTCCGATTCCTGAAGATATTGGTTTGATATCTGGCCTTCAAAGAATTGACCTGCTTACCAATTCCCTTGAAGGGCCAATTCCATCCTCCATAGGCCAACTCAGGGAGCTTAAATACCTTGATCTTAGGGAGAATTCCTTAAACTCTTCAATCCCTTCTGAGCTTGGTCTTTGTACCAACCTCGCCTACTTGGCCCTGGCTTCCAATTTCCTCAGTGGGGAACTGCCTCTGTCCTTGTCCAAGCTTACCAAAATTGGTGAATTGGGTTTATCTGGGAATTCATTTACTGGTCCACTGTTGCCTTCTCTGGTTTCCAATTGGACTGAAATGTTCTCTTTACAACTTCAAAACAACAGCTTCAGTGGGAATATTCCAGCAGAAATTGGGCTTTTGACAAAACTCAAGGTCCTTTATCTGTTCCAAAACAAGTTCACTGCCTCGATTCCCTCAGAGATTGGAAACTTGAAAGATTTGACAGATTTGGATCTTTCTGGAAACCAGCTATCAGGGCCAATTCCTATAACACTGTGGAGTCTCACAAATCTTCATAGCCTACAGCTTTTCTCCAACAATCTCACTGGGACAATCCCCCCAGAGATTGGAAACATGATGTCATTGGCTACCTTTGATGTCAACACAAACCAACTTCATGGGGAGTTGCCAAAGAACATTTCTCTTCTAAGTAGCCTTGAGAGTTTTTCTGTGTTCACTAATGAATTATCAGGAGACATTCCGAGCGATTTTGGGAAGCACAGTCCTAATTTGGTGTATGTTAGCTTTTCCAACAATAGTTTCTCTGGAGAATTGCCACAAGAATTGTGCAGTGGGTTCGCTTTGCAAAATCTCACAGTCAATGGTAACAACTTCACTGGGTCATTGCCTGCGTGCTTGAGAAATTGTTCAGGATTATCTAGAGTCCGGTTTGATGGTAACCAATTCACCGGAAACATTACAAATGCGTTTGGTGTTCATCCCAGTCTTGAGTTCATTGCTCTTAGTGACAACCAGTTTGTTGGTACTCTCTCACCACAGTGGGCAGAATGCAAAAATATATCTTCTATGAGCATGGCTAGAAATAGAATCTCTGGTCAAATCCCACCTGAGCTTGGGCAGATGACACAATTGCAATCTCTAAGCTTAGAAGCTAATGATTTCATTGGGCAAATTCCGGATGAACTGGGAAATCTAAGCATGCTCTTCTCGCTCAACCTGAGCGGCAACCACTTGGCAGGATCAATCCCCAAGAGTGTAGGCAAATTGACGAAGCTCGAACTTCTTGATTTGTCTGATAACAATTTTACAGGGGCAATACCAATTGATTCTGGCACGTTTGACAGTTTAACAAGCTTGAACTTGAGCCATAACAAGTTATCCGGTAATATCCCGGCAGAGATTGGAAACTTAGAGTTGCGGTACTTACTGGATCTTAGCAGCAATTTTCTCACTGGAGAAATACCTTCAAACTTGGCCAAGCTCACTCAATTGGAGGTTCTCAATGTCTCAAACAACCATCTCTCAGGGTCCATCCCATCAGCATTTGCCACCATGCGTAGTCTAAACAGCTTTGATTTTTCTTATAACAACTTGACAGGTCCTGTCCCAACTGGTGGGATTTTCCAAAAGGCGCCTGCAAATGCCTTTGTTGGAAACTCTGGCTTGTGTGGAGCTTCAGAGGGACTAAGTGCATGCAGTTCCTCCGGCAAAAAGTCCAACAAGAACAACAACAAAATTCTAATTGGTGTTTTTGTTCCTGTTTGTGGTTTATTAGTGATTGCTACTGTTATTGCTCTTATTCTTATATTCCGAAAGAAACCCAAGTTGCTTGATGAGGAAACCAAAAGTTCTAAGTCTGAGAGCTTTGATTCTAGTATATGGGAAAGAGAAGTGAAATTTACGTTTGGAGAAATTGTGAAGGCCACAGAGGACTTTGATGAGAAGTACTGCATTGGAAAAGGAGGATTTGGAAGGGTGTACAAGGCAGAGTTGATATCAGGCCAAATTGTTGCAGTTAAGAGGCTTAACGTACCCGACTCTAGTGACATTCCAGCAATAAATCGCCAGAGTTTTGAGAATGAAATAAAAACTTTGACGCATGTCAGGCACCGCAACATCATTAGGTTATTTGGGTTCTGTTCAAGAAGGGGTTCCATGTTCTTGGTTTATGAGTATTTAGAGAGAGGCAGCCTAGGAAAAGCATTGTATGGTGTGGAAGGAGATGATGAACTTGGATGGGGTACAAGGGTCAAAATTGTGCAAGGACTAGCTCATGCACTTTCTTACTTGCACAATGATTGTTCTCCACCAGTTGTGCACCGGGATGTTTCTGTCAACAATGTGTTGCTTGAGTATGATTTTGAGCCACGCCTCGCGGATTTTGGAACAGCAAAACTGTTGAGCTCGGATTCAACTAGCTGGACCAATGTTGCTGGTTCTTATGGCTACATGGCACCAGGTAATCTTACTGTGTGGTTTGTTCATTTTTAAGGCATTTTCGATCTTGAGAAGTATTGTAAATGCTAATGTTTTTGACTAAATACTTGGCGAAGGTGACTAATTTTGTTTATCTTGATGTGCAGAGCTTGCATTCACCATGCGTGTCACAGATAAGAGTGATGTGTATAGCTTTGGAGTGGTGGCATTAGAAATCATGATGGGAAGGCACCCAAGGGAAATGCTTGAGTCCTTATTAGAGTCATCAAAACCACTGAAGGACAATACAGAGTTTCTTTTAAAAGATGTGTTAGACGAAAGGCTGGAGCCTCCAACCGGTGAACTGGCAGAGGCAGTGGTGTTTGTGGTGACCATAGCCTTGGCCTGCACTCGTGCCCAACCGGAGTCACGACCCACGATGCGTTATGTGGCACAAGAACTATCAGCTCGGACCCAGCCTTACCTCTCTGAACCATTTGGTGCGTTAACCATCAACAAACTAACTGGCCATCAAAAATAGAAGAAGAGATTGAAACTAGTGGTAGTGTGTATGCCAACCAAATCTTAGTTCAAAATCTAGCTCTTTATTGGTGTGTTTGTATTGTGTGTACATGCATTGAGCCTAGTAACAATGTTGGTTCTTGATGCCCCAGCTGCATACTAGTTAAGAAAATAATCTTTTGGTCTAACCCAAAAGTTTTGAATCTTTTGGTACTTGTACTATATAATAGTGTATATAATGTAGTTTCATTTACAATCGACAATTGTCAACTTTTCCATACTTCATCTGCTAAACCTTTAAATGCTTTAAATTCTCCAAATTGTCTGTAAAACCGTGTTTTTCGAAACGGGTAAGACTTGCTTTTTTGTTCGTTTCTGGTGGGGGTTCAGACTTAGCTTTCAACAGCTTGCTCACAGCTCACATCATCAATGGCTTTTGATGCTTATTAAATACTTTCCAGCCAGACGAAGGTTCTGTCTGTGTTGTTGACTTTATAGCTATGTTTTAAAATACCAGCCCATAGACACTGAAAAAGGGCCAGACTTGCAAACCAGGTCTTAGGTTGGAACTCTCGTGGCATCATAGTTGTGTGTGTGAAAGAAAATTTCTCTCTTTTTTAGTTTAGACTATCGCTTGTACAGAAATATATATATATATAACAGCCCATAGTCTCAATAAGAAAAAAATTCAAGAAAAAAATAATAAGAAACACATAATTTGTATTGTAATTAAGTTTTATACATGTAGCAGTGGGTCCCTGGTCACACAAATAAGTGTCAAAAAGCTCTCTTAAGAATATATCATATACGTATAGTGTCTACACAAATGACCTTTGGAAACTTGAGAACATTTGAAGACAAACAAGCAAAAGTTGCATAACTACAAAGACAATCAATGAAGAGAAAGTTGAAAACCCCAACAGCATAGCATGGCTAGCATTCCACACCACATTGTTTAAGAATTGGTCCAGTTTGCTTGGGCAAGAAGGGATCAATTCTCACCCAAATCAATGAGAAGATGGAAGCAAGAAGAACTGACCAAAGGATCACAATGGTAGGAGTTCTGTTTTGCCTTCCCATCAAACCTTTGAGGAAGGGGTAGAGATGAACAATGACCCAGAAGGAGAAAAATAGCTTTCCGAACAAAGGACCCCACGAGCCATAGCCATTGTTAATGGCATCAGAAATTCCAGCTACTACTCCTACCATGTTCAAGATGATCAGGGTGGTTGGTGGTATGAGAAGAGTTGTCCATTTGAAGAGGTAGAGTTCACCAAACTCAGCATCCTCAGCTGCTTTTGATGTTACAGTAAAGTTGGTGTCAACTCCAAACAGGACTTTGAGGAGGCCTTGAAAGACAGCAAAAAAATGTGCAGACACTCCACCAATCACCCAAAATTGCTCGTTACGCCACCAGTCCTCGATGCTAACATTGCTCCATCTGAGCTCTAGGATGCCAGTTGCAATGATGGAGAGGAAAAGAGCCATGAACCATATGCTAGCAAAGTTATTAAGCTGCAAATAATTAAATTCTGATTAGAAAATATGATTCATGAATTGGCCAATTTCCTTTGATCTTCAAACAAGTAGTCTCTAAAAGTAAAAGTACTTACAGTGGGGATGATGAACTTTCCGGTCAAAAGACAGACTGCTGGAACAGTGCAATATGCAAGTAAGGGAATGGAAGTGAAAGGGTAGACTATGGTGTTGATGTAAGCAAGCCTCTCCAGCCATTTCAATTTTCCTCCATAGGCATACCATAAGGGGCAGTGACGACTAAGAAAGATTTCAACAGAGCCAAGAGCCCATCTCAGAACTTGGTGCAACCGATCTGATAGATTAATAGGAGCAGATCCCTTGAAAGCTGGTCTTTTTGGCATGCAGTAAACTGACTTCCATCCTCTACAATGCATTTTGAAGCCAGTCAAAATATCTTCTGTTACTGAACCATAAATCCACCCAATCTGCAATGAAAAACCAACCAATTCATCATCTTGAGTTGTTATAGTTTTTGTATCAAATCCTGGCGTAAAAAGAATTGATTACTAGAAATGCTTAAATAGTTAAGTAGTTCATCATAATGCTACTCACCTCTTTTCCCCATTCAGTTTTTTCTTCATAGCCACAACTTATGACATGAATGGCCTCCTTAACGAGTGTTTGGCTATTATTCCCTTCAGGAATCCCACCATTTTCCATAAGAGTGGAAGCAATAAAAACAGGAGATTGTCCAAAACGTTTCTCAAAATTTTTCTGTGACATGAGTGATGATTTCTCCAACTCATCATAGCCTTCAAACCCTTCTTCAATCTCTTCAAGATCAAACATGGGGGCACTCCCTTTCCTTACGTAGTTTTTCCCCATCATTTTCTTCTTCTTGGTGTAAAGTCCCCCAAGAAGACTTCTTATCCCATGCTTCTTAGACTTAGACTTAGACTTCTTTGAACCGCGACAACAGCCACAGAAGCACCATGAAGGCCAGCAGTCACATGTCATCTTAGGTCGCTTTTCAGACACTGGAGGATCATAGCCATACAATGCTTGTCTATTGAAGACACATCCAGTACCAACATACACTGGTCCTTGGATCCCATCTAGGCCTCTCATGTTGATCTATAACCAAAAACAAAGTCAAGGCATTGAGCTAAACTATTACAGGCAGAGAATTCTGTATTGTAAGAGAATGTGTTAAGTTAAAGCTCTAGTGGCACTTACATCAAAGAACACAACATTTCGATTAGCATATCTATCATGCCGATCAATACCATCAAATCTTTGAGGGAATTGAACATAGCATAGCTTCTTCCCGAGTTGGGGATCCATTAGGAAGCACATAGCTTCTCTTACAGCCTTGCTGTTGTTGATGTAGTGGTCACAATCAAGATTCAACATGAAAGGTGCATTAGTAAGCACTGCAGAAACTTGAACCTGTTGATCACATACAACATTTAAGGTATAAACATTACTGTATGAACCAATCTTGCCTCGACCTAAATACACACATTTAATCAACATTAGCTCACCAAAGCATTCATGGCACCAGCTTTCTTGTGATGTTGATAGCCGGGACGTTTCTCACGTGAAACATACACAAGACGAGGCAGTTCCTTACCATCCACATCTAGTGCTCCCTCACTTCCCAGATAAACCTGCAAAGCAAGTAGAATGTCCACAGGCCATGTCAACACTGCATTTCCTTTACTTTTGCTCTCTCTCTTTGAGAAACTAATAAATCCTAAACATCAACAAGAGCCACATTGGATGACATGTGGATTTAATGGGAAGAAAACAGAATATCAAACCTGGATCATTCCCGGATGATCACGAGTGTTGTTCCCAGGCCATGGAGTACCATCCTGCATCACCCAACCTTCTTCTGGTTTCTTCTGAGCCTTCGACACCAATGCATTAATCCTCACTTTGAATTCTTCGTACTCTCTCTGCAGTACCACACAAGTAAACCTTTAGACCTCATTTCGTTGTCGTAAAAGTGTTGCAACAAAATAGCTGAAGGACATAAATTAATATATGTTTCTCCTGTATCTTTTAGCTTACCTTCATGGCTCTACGCTCCTTCACAAAGTTTGGGTGCACCTTGTCCTTCAAGTAATCAATCTTCTGAGAGAAATAGAACTCAGGGGCCCTAGGCTCAATGTTATGCTTTTTGCAAAATGGCACCCATCTTCTTGCAAATTCAGCAGTCTCTGATAGGGAATCAAAAAGGAGCATTGAAGCACCATCATCCGATACATAACAGCAGATCTTGTCAACAGGGTAGTCAACAGATAAGATCGATAGAACTGTGTTTGCAGTAATGATTGGAGGCTCCTTGAGAGGGTCCACTGTACTCACATACACATCAACTGGTGATAATGTGTTAGGCTCACCCTCACGCTCAAACCTTATGGTCAGGCGGTCTAGGTAAGTCTCACGGTTGATGGGATTCCACTTGGGGAACTGATCAAGTATCCAAGAAAATGCAAACCATATCTCACAAATTACAGATATGATCCACAAAGGATAAGCATCATATGCCGGAGTTAAGATTCGAAAACGGAAGAAGAAGGCCAGAATAACAAGCCGGCAGACAATGACTATGCGGTAAGGGCTGATTTTGCTTGATGAGACGGGTACTTTTCGCCACAGTGGTTGCCGGGCTTCAGCCAAACTACGAAAAGTCCAAATTCGAACAAATGAGACACTGCTACATCAGTTGGGAAGCATAATTTGGTACAAAGATTTTGTGCAAAACCAACTTACAGGAAGTCATCTTCGTAGCCTTGATCATCATTTCTGTCGTCTTTGTTCACCAAACCTTTCTTTTCTTGCCTGACTTTCCATTTCTCCACTCTGTCTTTCCACTCTGCATTGCTCAAAACTTCTTTCTCACCGTCAAAATCCTTACCAGCAACTACAGAAATCAAAAATGGCATAAATTAATACATCCAATTCCCAATAAAAAGAAACAAATATATAAGTTGAATTGAATATTATCCTTACCACTTCCTCCAACAGAAAAAGGTTGATCGTTGTGATGCCACTGCTGTTGAGTGTGTTCTCCATTTTCCTGTAGAACTCAACAATTTTTTATCACTTGGGTGCCTTAAGATCACTTCCTACTCCTCATAACAACTTATTATCTTATCAAACTACATGAAATTACCGAATGATTAACGAAGTTATTTTTTTCTGTAGACTCATCATGGTGATCAATCTTGATCTGAAACTCATCATCAAAATCATCTGCATCAAAATCTTCCTCATCTCCAGCAACTCTAGGACAACCTACACAGTAAAAACCGTACTCGTTACATAATTTAAGGCCTAGGCCACATATAACTACATATGCATATGTGATATTAATTTATGAGAGAGAGAATTAATTAAAATGTTACCTTTTTGACGCTTATAACGAGTGTTGCACTGAGGGCAGCTCTGGTTGCCTTCACTCCTTTCATAGTCATAACAAGGCCAACAAACTGGGAAGCTGCAAACATGACAAGCCACAAACAACTCCCCATCTTCTTTGTATCCAATCTCATCCCCACAAACCCTGCACACTTTTGATGAAGACACCGACTGCCTTGTCGGAGGCCGGTTCTGCATACCATTTGTCACATGGAGAAGGTTGTGAGTTCAAATCTCATGGACAAAGATTGTGTACTAAAGATTAAGCTATACATTTTATGCATACCTCTTCAGTGTCATTCACAACATGGAGTTCATCTCGGGCGTGAGAACCAGTAAACAAGCCGGCCATGGTGTTTGAAGCCATGGCATGCAAACCAAAACGATATTGTTGAACTTCAAAAGATGGTGAGAGGGGAGAGAAGGGAAGGAGGGTATTATAATGAAATGTTGAGGTGTAAAGAGAGAATATGATAATCTCGTGGAAGTGTGAGAGTCAGTTCTGTACCTACTGTGAGTTGGGAGGTCGTATGTTTGAGTCCAAGAGACGTTACTGAGCGATAGGTGGGAGGGAGAGAGGGTTTGCTTGCTTGGTTTGGCAATTGCTCCATGGCTCGCTTCAACTCAAAGGTGTCTATGAGGCTGACGCCAAACTTTATTTTTCTTTTTATAAATAGACCAAAAAAAGAACATAATACACACCTTACCTTCCCCATGTGTCACGTACCCACCTCAGAAAATTCTCTTTCATCAACGATATAGAACATAAATCTAATTACAAATTCAATAGAGTTCCTTACTAAAATTACAAATTATTCCTTAAACTAAGATTCCTCGTTCATATTAATCATTTTCTGTCTAAGAGCCACACTACCCGGAGAAATGTTTCTAACAGTAATACCACATGACATGAGGACATAGTATTGGAGATTACATGGATTATTATTTAGTTAGATTCGTAACATCATTGCCACACACAATAGTGTTTCCTTTTGTAGAAAAAGATAAGCAAGGGTAGGCCATGTTAGGGTCTTCCAACATTTCCATGATGTCAGTCCTGAGGATGAATGATGGATCCAATTTCGTGATTCCGATTAACATTATTATTGCTAACAGCATCAAAGTTGAGAACAGAGACGAGGTTCAAGAATGTTAAGATCAAAACTTGACTAATTAGCTTAAAACTATCAACTAGACAGAAAAAATCACATACGCATTATTCATGCCCACGAGAATACGATGAATATTAAGTCAAAAAAAAGCTCTTTCCATAGGCACCGAAGCCCATCTTAAAATGGGGACCTTCTATAAATCAGGAACGATTGGTCAGTCTAATACTGATATAACAGATGACAAGCTTATTCTTTTATTTTGGGACGCTTTGGAGGTTGGGAGCTGGACACAGAAACATCTAGCTCAGGATCCTCAGGAGCTTCCGTTTCAGGCACCTTCCGCTTCCCTGACAGCTCCAGTGAGCCTTCTTCAGATTTGGTGTTGGCTTTAACTGGATCAGTTTCAGTATTACCAAGGTCCACCCTGGAGGGCTCCAGTTCACTTTTCTCAGGACAAGCTTGCATTGCATCTAAAGGGTCAGCGGGGTCGTCCAAATTCGATGATGATGCCTTCAGCGTGTCAATACCCGTCTTGCATTGCTTCTCAAACATCATTTGAAGATACTTCCCTTGTTCTTCTATCCGTAATTGTAGATTTCTTTGAATCTGCAGAGAACAGAAAGTTACAAATAGTGCATAGCAAAATAACCAACTGAGAAACGCACAACAAAAGAAAAAAGTATTAAACAAATAGAACCGGGGTATATACGCAACAATCAAGGAACATACAAATTTGAGGGTTCGAAGTTTGACCAAAGCCTAAACAGTACAACAGTGGTATAAATGTTTCTCAAGCTCTGGCAATAGAGACAAGTGAAGTTATAACTCAAAACCTTGATCAATTAGAAAGAAAAATCCTTTTCCAATAAACAAATTCATACCTCAAGCTGTTCATGCAGCCGTTTCTGAACTTCCATCTGCAGCCGCAGAGCTTCAGTGATCTCGATACCCCTGTTACCCAAATCAAATGAGCAGAGAGTTTCTGAAAAATTTAACATGCTAATGCAACCAACAATGAGATAAGGGTACACAAATCTATTGGTAGAAGGTTGAATCATTTGACCCTTTTCCCCCACTTAGAGAGACCCCAGTCTGGGATTATCACATTTAAATAGTGAACAGTTAGCAGTACATTCCAGGTGCTAAAGTTAACAGTTCGCAGTATCTGCCAGGTGCTAAAGTTAACAGTATCTTGGTCCTATCAAACCCTTGGTCCTATAAAAGATCAATGATTAAAAATATCTTCCAGGTGCTAAAGTTTAGCGATTGAGGTAGCTCATATCCTCCTATTCTGCTTATAAAGCCTCTTTCCAGGTCATTTTTCCATTATGTTTTTCCCTCCCGAGGCTGACTTCCCAAGGTATCACGATTTAATCAGTAATTGACTTACGTTTTCAAATCAAGAGAAGTCATTTCTTCAATGGGAGTTAATTTCTTCTCCGAGGACCCTGCATAGAAGATTGTTTAACAGCACACTACATTAACTAATTAAGAAATCCTTACATGTAAGGTATAAATAGTAAATGAGGTCAGCATAGACATGCCAACCACAAAGTCTCACAGTAGAACATGAAACTCAAGGAGATAAAAACAAGCATTTCTGCACAAATATACCTCAAGGATAATAATTTCAGCATCCTGTACGGTATTGGTGAATAGACTAAAAAAAAAACAGAGATAAATAATCTGAAAACATCAAAGAATAATAAGAAAATTCAAGTATTCACCAAAATACAGCCTGCTCAGAAATGATATGGGAAAAATTAATCAGACAACTTGGAAAATTTTACAAATAGTACAAAATTGAAATACCGCAAATCAATTTCTGGGAAGAGGGGCTTTATAAAGGATAAAAAAATAAGTCAGAAGAATTTCTCATTTGATGGAATCAAAAACAAGAAATACACAAAGGGTAACACTGCTAAAGATCATAATTTTTCTCCAGACCACACAATCTCCAGCACCAAAGCACAGAAAATTAAGTAATGAACAAGAAACATAGTTTTTGAAGAGAAAAAAAGATTTTGCATCTGACTTTCATTTGTCACAAATTTGGTGCTTAATTATGTCTTGTTTTATCCTCCGTTGCCAAATACATCATACAAAAGCTTCAGCAACATAGCAGATTTGCATCACAATAAGAATAAGAGATTCCTTATCCGAAAACATATGCACTTCAGAGATTCAATTTTTACCCCAGAAAAATTAAAACAAAAAATATAGAGACGGGGGAATGCATACTTAAAACATCCCTCCATTCCCCTTTGTATATCACTTCTGGAAACAAGGAAAATGCAAGCGAAAAGAGGCTGATGCGGTGGGATAAAATATTAAAAGAAGAATCAGCATGAGATCAAAATCATGCCTACATAAATACAATCAACATATACACTAAATAGATATATGCAATTATGCATACATACACACATCTAGAAAATATACATACAATTGTACACATGTATAAACATGGAGGAGGCACATGCTATATACCTTCACATGACTCTGGTCTGTACCTAGCAGTCCTGTATTTCTGCAATTCAAAATGAACTCCAGTAAAAAGAAAGTTCTCACAAGCACACATACACACAAACAGTTTCTATGTGAAACTATTTATTGGTGAAAGAAGTATGTGTACCTGCAAATGACTTTTCACATGATAGATAGTCAAGCTTTCAACTTTCATGAGCTTTAGCACACCCTTAGGAGTTGCTCCTGCGAGAAGTAAAAACTTAATTGAGGTAGAAGTTTGTATCATACACTAAGAATTCAGTAAAGCCCGAATAGTTACACACTTTCACTACCGCCAAGTTGGTTCACAGCCTCCACAAAGGCCTCATGAAGTTCTGGTGTCCAACGCATGCGCGCCTTGGCGGGGGCACTATTAGCTGAGGAAGGAGCAGTAACAGAAATGATTTCCCTAGATGGAGCTGGAATGAGTTCTCTAGAAGGAGCAGGAATGATTTCCTCAGATGGAGCAGGTTGTTGCTGATGAACTTGGGGCTGCTCAGCTGAAAAATTCGAAGATGGTTTGGGAACCTGATATTTTATCTGAAACAACATAATCACAACCCAATTGGTTTTTTTTTTTTCATTACAATGACAGATATTATTCACTAAACTTGAAAATCTATATCAAGCACCAACTATACGAGAAGATCTCAACCTTTGGTTCCATATCTGTAACATTGTTGTCAACAAGAAACTCATTCCAGTTAGAAGTCAAAGCATCATCATCAGTAATTAGCTGGTCTGCCCATTCCTGCCAATCATTTCGCTTAACAAATTCTTCTGCAGGCATAATCCCGCTACAACTACTGCTCTCTAATTGACTATTCTCAATATGGTTATTTACAGGAAAATCAAGGAAACCTGGCAGTGAATCTGTACACCAGGAACCACTGTTTTCTTTGGAATAAGGACAAGACGATGTAGATTGAAGAAACCCTGAATGAGAAGAATGGGGTAATGGCAAAGACACAGAACTCGATGACTGAGAAATGAAAGGATTGTTTTTTGGCTGTTTTTCATGAGATGAAAGAGCTGAGTAGTGAAGATCTGTTGAGAATCCTGATGATGATGAAAATATGTGACCAACTACTCCACTGTTGGAGGTTAAGTGACCTGCATGCACAACAGGCCTTGTCATAAATTCTCTTTCCATGGACACCTGTTGAGAGTCAGGCAACTTGGGATATGTCTCTTCCATAGGGGTTGGAAGGACTGGTAAAGATGAAGACATTGCTGCAGAAACCCCCAGGTGAGTAAACTGTTTTGCAGCTGATCTCTGAATGGACAAAGCAGGGCGTGCCTCCATCAATAGCCCTAAAACCAGAAAAGGAGCATCAGTAATTTAGTCATTAAATATTAGCTTACCTTGTGATAGTGTTGATAATTACCAACTTAAAACCTACTGAAAGCACACCTTTTGCTTGTTATTGATACCAAAATCACAGAAAGGGGTCATCAATTTTCACCTGTGAACAGAAGGATAAATCCATTAGTGCAAGACACCATTAAAACCAACCATCATAAAATGAAAGCATTTTTTGGCATGAAGATGATAAAAACTCTCCCAGAACCCTGAAAATGTTTTCAGAAAAAAAAACCCACAAGAATGAGTTTACAATTGCATCACAGCGTCATCAGTACATGTCACTGCAAGCCGTGATTAAATGAACCCCTTAAAACTAAGAGTGGAAGAACCCTATTATCCGAAGGAAACTTATCCCAAAAAGAAAGCAGAACGTATAAAATAAAAAGCTTTCGGTATTGTCTTTTTTTATGAGGCAGTTGATCATGTAGTTGCAAGGCTACATAACACAATCAAAAGTTCACATTCATCAGCACTAAACCAATTATTTGTCTGACTTTGAAACACCCTAAAGAATAATCCAACTTATGCCAATCAAACAAAACAGGAAAAAAATTGCCAGAAAACAAAAATATCTACAAAAATACTTAAGTTAACGAATATAAGTTCACACTAGCTTTCACTCTCTCTTAAAACCCTACTTCAGCTATAAGCCATATTCTATAAAAATAGCCTCCTCCACTGAACCCCGACAACACGATCACAATTCAAGTGATAATCAGCTCCAACAATTCAAATTTCATCAAAACATGCAATCCATCCAAGTAAAAAAAAAAAACAGCTACAAAGAAAAAGCATTGCACCCCACCATGCAAAACAATTGCTATATCCAAACGAAGCATGTCCACCAAAATTGAAGAATAATAAGAAAACAAAATATCCACCAAAAAAAAGAACCAATACAAACAACAAATACCAATTCAATCGAAACCCAACAATACCAATTTGGAAAAAAACGCAAAATTCAATCAAAACTCCAAATGGGCATTCCACAACAAGCAATTAAGCCTGAAATTCCAACCCAAAAACCATTGAAAAACTTTATCAAAAGGGTATATCGAGCTCGTACCTAAAACCTGATAGAGCGCCCCAAGTAGGAGAATTGGAGCCCGAAACACGCAGAATCGAATCAAAACCCAGAATTTGGCGCAAGAGGAGGGAGATACGTCTAAAATAACAGGCGGGTGTTTTTAAATTCCGTCACCGGCGTGCCCAGGAGCGAAAGGAAAGGATGTGAACGGTGACGAGTCACACGAGTGCGCTTTGTTTTTGTGTCCCCTTCGGCTTTGGCCCTCGTTTGGGGCTTTCTCTCTCTGCATTTTTAACGAACAGTGGATGTCTCCACGCGCCTCGGCAGTTCGTTTAAACGATTTCTCGTAGGCATATGCGTGGGGCCCACCGTGGTGGCGGACTGTGATTGGTAAATATCTGGTGCGGTGCACGTGGGGAAAGCGTGACAACTGAAATGTCCTTTGGAGTCGCCCAAAAGCCCAACGTGGCCTAAGACAAGACATTACTTCCTTTGTTTTTTTTTTTTTTTTTCCCTTCCGTGTTTTATGTTTTTGTGGGCTTGTCTTGGGTCTTTTCTTCTCGGACCCAAACTTGGTCCATATGGGATGTTGAGTGGACACGTGTAAGGAACCCAGATGGATAATTAGAATGTTGGACAAACTGAGTCAACACTAGAAGAGTGAAAAATGCTCAAGGAAAATTCAATACTCAAAATGGGATTTTGTTTTCATGGCCAAACCAAAATGGGATTTGGTTTTTATTATGCAGATTTGCAATGTTAATGACATTCTTAAGCTTGCTTCCAGCTGTTTAGGTAAGATTGTTAGCATAAAAAGGTTGTAAATGATGAACAATTATTTTTACGCGTTTTCAGGCTTTAATAACAATCACACGGTAAAGATCATTCCTATTTCTTATTGACGAAGTTATTAATAATAAAATTAAAATGTTTTTTCTTGTTGTTTTTTCTTTCTCTGCATAATTGAAAACGTTTGCTTGGAGAAGTAGAACTGTGTATAAAATAACAACGTGTACCTGAATTGAGCCATTTTGAGTCCAATTTCAACAAGTAATGCCATATGCTATAATTAGCCCAGAAGAAAGCTTCTTTTGTTTTGGGTTAAGAGATGGAGAGGTAAAGGGAGACAAAGTTCCAAAAGAAATCAATATCTAATGATGCCATTTCAATAATTCAATGGATTTAAAAGGGAAAAAAAACATCAAGTTGTCTCCTTGACTTTTGAGGTACTTTCCTTTGAACATGCAGGAACTTCAAATGCAGAAGCACTTAAAACCCACTACTTTGCAATACAACACAGCAGAGCATATAGTTCATACCACCCACCACTAACACTGAACTGAGAAAGGACAAAAGTGCTTTTGTTTTGGCTAGTCAAATAAGTGCACAAAGAAGCAAAGAGGAACAGAAATTTTGTGCTTTATAATTTATAATTTATGGACTGAAATTTCATGCTAATTGTAGTACATGGAATTGGGTAATTTGAATGTCCTTTTTGCAATTGGAAGGCCCTCAAAGCTGCTCCATTGATCTCCAATGATGCCCCAGATGAGGTAGCCTTCATCAACCAATCTGTTCCTTGCCTCAGACTTGTATTTTTGCACTTCCATGATCTCATCTTCAAGACCCCTGTGTTCAAAACAACTCCTGTTAAAGTTTTCAATTTCAGGCAAGCTTAATTATACATAAATAATCAACAAAAAGATGGATTGGAAAGCCTCGGTGATAGTTCATTATACCTTAATACAAGACCAGTCCATCCATGGTATCCAACCTTAATGAGATTGTCCACACTTGAGGATCTAAGGTTTTCCCTTCTTGAAGAGATCAAAAATATTTTAAGTCCTCTGTTTTTGATCTCATGGAAGAGCTTCAGTGTGTGCTCAAGAGCTGGTGCCTTACTCTCTCTCATCCATGCCTCCAAGGAAGTTGCATTGATCTTCTCTCCCCTAGTTTGAGATTTCCAAATCCAAAAATATATTTTATTCAGGTAATTAAAATTTTACCCCAAGAAAAACACAGTAAAACTCACTTACCCAAAACCATGTGTCTTGAAGTAAGGAATGGTGGAGAGAAGTGTATCATCAACATCAAAAATCCATGCATCTTTGCCATCACCTTCCAATGTGCAGCAGCTGCTCAAGTAGAAAGTGACCTCCTCCAAGGCCTTCTCTGAATCAGCCTTGTACTGAGAGGATGTCATGTATTTCTGAATGTACTGGACACATTCTTGGGGCACCACATCAAAACCTCTAATGTTGTTCACTTCCACATTGATCCTCCAACTCTCACAGTACTTCTTCAAGCCATCTCCTACCCCATTGTTCTTGTTTTTCTGGTTTTTCAAAATGTTCCAATCTGCTGCAACCACTAAGCCTGTGAAGAGGCTTGAAAAAATTAGAAATCCTATGAGTTTTCCCATTTCAAATGTGATGACAAAAAAGAAACGGAGATGGAGAAAATTATGGGTGAGTTGAGTCTAGATTGGGGGTAAAGAGAAGACATAATTGAGGTTGGCATGGGCTGTGGGGCATGAATTGTCACTGCCTTTTACTGGAGATCACATGGTGTATAATCAATTAAGTTTGATAGCTAGTAAATTGATTGTTGATTAATGAATGTGTAATGGACAACTGGACAAAAGGAAAATTTAGAGTAATGTTGAAGACAACTTTTGAACACCAATTATGATCCAACGTTTCATTTGTTTCCTTTCCGAACTCACTCGAGATTTTATTAATTTCCAACAAATAAAACATCGTCGCGTCAATTAGTGTCCAAAAGTTAGTGTAGTAAGTTGATTTCTAATATTTATGCTTTACAACTCATGAAAATTGTTCCCTAGTGATTTGTGTTCTCTTTGAGCATCATCACTTTGAAAACGCGTCAAATGGATGCTTAATTAACATGGTCATGCATAGTTCTGGTTTGATCAATGAATCTTAGCCGTCTGATTAAATGTCTTGTGGGCTTTGGAAGGAGACTCATAGTTTCATGAATCTCCAAAGTGATGTTATGAATCTCCAAAATGAAGTTATATAAACATAAAAGAGGAAAAAGCATCCAAGGGCTGGCCTATTTGTCCTATTTTAAATTTGAGTTGCAAAATTAGGCATAACAAACGGATGGCAAAGCAAGAAGTTTTGATAGATAGAAGTTGAGCAAAACAAAACGTAGGTGTTTGATTGATAATGGTCATTCTAGTTTTAGGGAATTCGTGTACGTTTGTCATATCGACAGTCCAAAAAGATCAACTGGGTGTTGTGAATGTGAAGTTTGAATTCTCTGGCATTTTAAAAAGAGAAGGAAACAAAAAAATTAGGTCAAGTTTGTTCATGGTTGTAATCTTGGTTGGAATGCAAAAGAAACATGGCAATGAGTGGACCCCAAAAACATCTTTGTAGAATTTACTTTATCTTTTTTACAAGCAAAGATAGAAAGATTGAAAGAAGAATAATATTTGCTCCACTCCACAAGAAAGAGGAAACAGAAGAAATAGCAATTGTTAAGATCCCTTTTTCCAACCATTTCAAGGTTTGGTTTCCTTTACATTATCTTGCCACAACATAAGTCTCACTGCAGAGAAACGAAATAGGTTGAAAATGAAACAAAATTTGGTCATGCTATTTATTAGCCAACAATTTTGAATGTAAATCTAAGTTGCATGACTCAAAGGAAAATATCTATACATCTCAAAGGAAAAATTGTCCATATATCCTTTGAGAGGACAAAGCATCACCGGAAACTATGAGGTGAAAGATGGTCATCGAAACCGTTGTCGAAGTTGAGAGAATAGCTTCGAAGATCATAGGTGTAAGGTGTGTAGCTCTTTCGCCATCCCACAGCTTGTTTCCATTGTGACTTCAACTTCCAAATCAACTTCCTCAAAAGATAGGATCCATGGCAACAACCAGTTGATGCTCTTCTTTCAATGCTAACAAGTGTGACCGCAGATCCGGTGCTTGCGATTCCCTTCACCAACTTCAAACACTGGATTTTCCAACAGCTAGAGCGGCTAGAAACTTTCATTTTTAAGCTCCTTATCCACCTTGGTCTGTGTGTTGTTTTATATAGAGCTCATATGAAATGAAGCAAAAAAGCACCAAGAATAATATACGGTTGGCAAGAAAACAAGCAGATGAAGCTTTCAAGTATCAATTCCCACTAGCAGGCATCATCAACGAGATGTCACAATCCCATTGGTGGAAGTTGATAAACATTATAATCAAATAGTCTATTCAACTTTCTTTAAAACAATTCCCAGGTCCCACAGGTCCCAGTTTGGAGAAAAGATTGAAGACTTGCCCCTAGTGATGTAATGTCAGTCAAGTGATACAAAACTTTTTGAATGGATCGTCTCTAAAAAGCTGCTTGTGATTATCTGTTGTATCTGGCTACTGTTTCAATCAAAGGCTCTTGATAGTGAACTTTCCTGGAAGAATATACGTGGGATGAGGTAGACTCTTACATCAAAAGTTCCCACCGGCCATACCTACATGAGCCATATAGTAAACAGATTAATCAAAAAATTTGTGAACTTGCCCCTTTATGACATGGTTGATCACACTTTACACAGAAAAAGGCCCACAAAGATCATGACAGATTGTGTCGTGTATATTTTTTATACTTGTATTATAAAAGGAATTAATCAAGACTCTGCTAACAAAGCATATATCTTAAGCAAAATATAGCAAACCCTGCTGCATTTAGAATAGCTACCTAGTAAACCAGACGCAAATGAAAACCAGACAATCTTGGGAGGAGGAAAAAGTTTTGTTTACCCTTTGGAAAAAGAAAACAACCATATTTTTAATAAATTTTTGTGAACTTTATGTAGCCTTTTCATCACATGGTTGATTATATTGTACCTAGAAAGGGTCCACAAAGATTATGAGAAATTGTGTCGTGTAGATCTTCGATGCTGATATGGATAAAAAGTGAATTAATCAAGATTTTGCTACCAAAGCAAGTCTCCATTCAATGGATCAAGCAAGGTGTTGATTTCTCTTTTCAAATCAAGGTCTTCTAAGAAATACAACGGAAGAATAATTATGACTAAGAGATAATTTCACACAAAAACACCACTGCATTTAGAATAGCCACCTAGTGAACCAGGAGGAGGAAAAAATTTGATCTTTGATCCATAAACTTACAGCTTATAATTCACATTCACTCTTCGGCAAAGAGAAAAAAAATCTTGAAATGATATCAAGAGTTGATCAACATAAAACAAACATTTTTTTAAAACAAATGAAGCTAACATTAGTGAAATGTATTTTTGGCAAAAAAAAAAATCAACAACTTTAGTGATTGTACCATGTATCTTACAAAATCATGACCCACACAACTAAACTAAAAATATTTCAATCACAAGTTTCCTTCCAACTTTAAACTATTTATCAAATTTCGGCCAATATATTTAGTTCTACAAAATTTAAGCCCACATAGAGTTGCTTTGTATAACATTAAAAAAAAATGCAATAAAGGACTAATGTTGTAAGTATTAATTCAGACTTGCATGGATGATAACATTTTAAGACTGACCTGATACTGCAACATTCAATCACCATCACGACTTCGGGCAATTAGATGAGAGCCACAAACATGAAAAATGTAAAGGCACCAAATTCTCTCAGCAAGTTCACCTGGAAATAAGTTTATATATTAATTCTAGCATTTCCTCTATTTCATTTCTAAAACAGATGGGGGGACGGGGAGGGTTGACTTCAGAATTAATTGGATATATATACTCACAGTCATTGTGCTCCTTCATATCATGAGCACAGTCGCAGCATCTGCAAAACAAAATAAATGTGAATTGCAGCCACAATCATACATCTTGACAAACAGTATCAGTAGGTAGAAATGGAGCTACAATACAAAACCTCATTGTTGAAAACTCTCCTCTAAACTGAATCTGAATTTCGCTCAAATAAAGTCTAAACAAGGGTGACCTGCAACACCAATTAGTAAAGGGGGAAAGAAAATCATTCAAAACCTATGGCTCAGTCAGTTCCTATGCAAACGAGATGATTGATTCAAATCAAAGTCCAAAACACGTCCAAACATTGCATAGAATGGTATAGGAATACCAGGATGGAATTGCAACGGCTACAAGGGATGGGGATATTTTCCACAACTGATGCAGCTGACTTCCCAGCAGTCCACTCAAATACTCGAGAATGTCACTTTCCTAGTTCCACCACAAAAGCCAACCATGATTACTAATACAAGAAGATAAAGCATGTACAAGCAAAGAAGCATGTATATTTGTCAGCATTAATTTAGAACCTTTGTACTCACTGCTTCCTGTTTGGATATAGGAGCTGTAGATCTTCCATAAAGTAAGTTGCACACGTCATGATATTGCTCCGAGATATTTTTGCAATCATAAGAAACTGACACCAATTGTTCAATTAGAGAAGTCCATCTGCTTGTAATGCACCCTAGTAACAAGAGCTCCTGTTTCGAAAGGGAAAAAGAATTACACTTCTTATTCAGTGGTGTGGAAACATCATAGACAAACAGTTCAATTAGCTATATGTATTTTACAGCTCTGAAAGGGACAACTTTAGCATAATCTCTAGAATCAACAGTACAGTTTATTTCCTCAAGAATGAAATTGCCTATATGATTAGGTGACGCCCCCACACCTTTCTTATACAAGAACTATACAATACACAACTCTAAAGAAAATAACCACGCGACCATGGAAATATTGCTGGAGAGAATCAATCCTTCAGGGAATTCATTATATTACAAAAGTCACAATTCATTCTTATTTATTTAACTGAACTGACTTACAATTGTTTCACACAGACCATCATCACTGCAACCTGCTGAAACATTCAAATTCAGCCGTTCAAAAATTTGTACCCACTGAATCTTACAGGCAGCAAATATCATGCTGGCACCGGACACTAATTGAATAGTTCTCTTATCAAGAAAATAGGAGACATTCTTTGATTTCCAACGGTTCCATGTCAGATAACCAACCAACCACTCTACAATCCTGAATACGGAGCCACAAGATATTCAGTTCAGGTCATAGTTGTGAGATCCTGAAAACATACATACAGCAGAAAAATTTTGATTTGTCGTGTAAAGATCTCTAGATATCTACAAAAACACTCATGAATGAACTAAATGCATCTCAGAAAAGGAGTTTATGGGGAGACATACAATCTTCTATCACAAAGTGACTAGCCACTCACTCCTTAAGCCAGACACATACAGTCTTAATACAACTCCTCAGACTAAATCTTGCACATAGGACACAATTCACTTCACTTCCCTCTCACACATTATTTACTCTTCTGTTACACACGCTTGTGGACACACATTTCCCACTTACTCTGGAGCATTTTCATGCTTTAGTTGTTCTTTTAACAAGCTATCATCAAACTCGCTCCAACTATTATGTCTAACACTTTGAGAAAGAACATCTAAGCCTGCCTCAACCGCTGATATTAAAGAAACTTTAGACCACCGCTTCAAGAGCTCTTGCACCACATACTTGGTGAAACCATCACCGGCGCAATTTTCAATCTTTGTAGCTGGTGCAATGCTTCGTTGAAGCGTTGTATTCTGCAACTTCAACTTGTTGAAGTATGCATTCAGAATATCATGCTCAGTTTCTGATAACTCTTCAAGATCCATCTCTACAGTTGCCATCAGCAAAGCTCTGAGATGTGCATCCCTCAAAGGCAAGGTATGAATGAGATGTTCCAACACAAAGTGCCGTGCAGTAGTAAGAGTGGCAGATGAAAGATGTGCAAGCCCCTGAATGATCAGATAAAAGCACATACAACTAAGCTAAGCAGGCTACACTTTAAACTTTTTCATAAGCAAAAACTAGTAAATTCAACAAACTTAAGGAGCCAAACCAATAAAATCAATAAAACTATAACCTTAGGAAGAGAAGCAGCAGATGTCATTTCAGATAGAGCTGCATCAAGTTCGTGCATAGAGCCCACATAATCATCTGAGCAGCCAAAACTTCCAAGGACCTAACAACACCAAAAGAAAAATCTCAACTTACTGAACCCAACTGAAAGAGACATGAAATTCAGAGATACCCTTATCACTCAAACCAAATATGATTGGGGAAAAGCAGTGAAAGCTGACCTTCTCAAAGAAGAGGCCCCATTGGAAGGCTTTTTGGATGTTGTGGGAGTCCCAGTGGGCACGGCGACCAGAGGATTGATACCCAGAAAGCATATTCGTGGAAGTAAATCTCATTATGAAAGCTTTTATCTCTATCCGCAGAAGCAGTATATCTACAAACCCTTTGATCAGATTCAAGAGTTGCTCCAAGGAGATGTGTGGGTGGTTCCAGCCCATCGTCTTCTTCACTAAGCCACTGCCCAAGCTTACGATAGGAAATGTGAAATGGAAAGGCCCTCAATCGGCGGTGTCTCTTTGGCTTTCTGGTTTTCCCGCCCTCCACAACCTTTTTCCTCTCATTGGGAGGCTAAAATCAATAATTTTTGCTTTGTATTTTAAATATTTTTGCTTTTTCCTTTCATTGGGCGCCACGGCTTCTGCTACCGCTCGATGGCGCCAATCAGTGCTTACGACGCCGTTTCAATTCAAAAGACACGGACATTACATTAGCATTGATTTTCATACGACGTGTCGTCTGAAGTGTGAATTCCCAACCATACAGGACGACACATTCATCATCAGTCAGCAGCGTGAACTGAAAAAACCCCAGCATTTTGAGATGTCGTGCACTTCCCTGCTCAGCCTTCCCAACCTCCCAACTCCACCGCCGCCGAAGAAACCCAGCACCGCCAAATGGGCCAAACCCAAACCCATCACCTGCAACGTCAGCACTAAAATGTCCAGCAACCAACCGCCTGACCCAACTTCCCTCCTCTCCTCCGCCGCCAAGCTCCTGTGGGGCGCCTCCCTCCCCCCCGGCCTCCTCATCTCCACCGTCCGCACAGCCTGGAATTCCACGTGGCGCATCATGATGTCCCAGCTCGCCCCCTCCGACCCCACCCTCGCCTACACCAGACCCCCCTCCAAATTCCGCGCCACACCCAATCAAATCCCCCGCCAAGCCCAAACCTCCCTCCACCTCTACGTGGGCCTCCCGTGTCCCTGGGCCCACCGCACCCTCATAGTCCGGGCCCTCAAGGGCCTCAACGACGCCGTCCCGGTCTCAATCGCAGCCCCGGGCCAGGACGGCTCGTGGCAATTCAGCAGCACCGCTATCCCCGATCCGAATACCCTCGTCCCCGGCCCGGATAACGCAAACGGGTTTAAAACCCTGAAAGAGGTTTATAAATCGAGAAAAGGAGGGTACGATGGGCGGTCCACGGTCCCAATGCTTTGGGATGTGAAGAAGAGAGAGGTGGTCTGCAATGAGAGCTACGATATAATCCAATTGTTCAACTCGGGACTCAATGAGTTGGCGCGGAATCCGGGTTTGGATCTCTCGCCGCCTCCATTGAAGCAAGAGATTGAGACTTGGAATAGCATAATCTACCCAAATGTCAATAACGGGGTTTATAGGTAATTAATTAGTAATTAATTAATTAATGATTTTAATCAAGAACTGTATATTTATTGGGATTTTCCATTTTCCAGATGTGGATTTGCTCAGTCTCAACAAGTATATGATACGGCGGTGAATGAGTTGTTTGATGCGTTGGACATGGTGGAAGATCATTTGGGCAGCTCAAGATTTTTGTGTGGAGATGATCTGACGCTTGCAGATGTTTGTTTGTTCACAACTTTGATTCGGTTTGATCTTGTGTACAATGTGCTGTTCAAATGCACCAAGAAGAAGCTGATTGAATATCCTAACCTTCATGCTTACATGCGTGAGATTTACCAGGTACTGCCAATGCCATGGCTTCTTTTCACAGAAGCTAGTTAGTGATTTTCTTTTACCAAGTTCTGATGAGACCGCTTGGGTGTTTGTGCAGATTCCGGAGGTTGCAGAAACTTGCAATTTTACTTCAATCATGGAGGGCTACTACAAGACCCTTTTTCCGCTCAACCCAGGAGGCATTCAACCCGTCATGCCCTCCGGGTCTGATCATGAAGTCCTCTGCAGACCTCACAACAGGGATTCACTGTCTCTTAGAGATACAAGTGCAGCAGCGCTTTACATTTCTTGAGCGATATGGCAACTCAGTTAAGAACTTCAGATGTGTATACATGATATGCAATGGTATTGAGTTTCTTCATCTGCCTTCACACTTGAGGCCTTTTTCCTTATATTTGTACACTTGGGTGCGCCCAAATATGATAATAAAAGTAGAATAGGCATTTCTGGCTACATAATTCTATTTATAAAACACACAATATCTAGCCTTACGTAGCAGCAACCATATATAGAACTTTAGAGTAATTTTAGCAGTCTAGCCTCTGCCAACATTGAAAGCTGCGGTGTCTGGCTTTTAAATTATCATTGATAACATTAGACACCAAATCGGCTATACATGTATAAAACCCTGTACAAAATCATCCAACAAGATCTATCCTCAGTTTTACACCTATCCTTGATATTGAACCAAAAGAGAAGGTAGCCACTACCCACTATCCATGAACTGACCCACCGACGTTCATGCTGCAATTGATACAGATCTAGATCCTGTTGGATGCAGACATCAAAATGAATGTTAGCATCGGGAGCAACATGTAGTTCGGATTAAAAAAAAAAATTCACAGACAAGGATGTGCAAATTTGGCGTCTTAGGGGGCAGAAATGGAAAATACACTTACTATTTGAACGTTTCATGTTCCTGCAGAATTTACTACCACATCGGCACTGGAACACCTTAACAGGATGATCATGGTCATCAAAGTCAATGCCATAATCCTGCAAACAGATCCCATATTGCACGGCGTAAGAACAGCCACATTATCCATAAAGTCATTTATACATTAACTTATTCAATATCTATATCCAGAACCCTGTCATCGAAATTATACAATAATACCATGTAATGCAGTCCAAAATGGAAATTGCTTTGCCTGTTCTAAGGTACCATATTGTGCTTGAACATTTCTAAAGGATGAAGCTAAATGTTGTCTTCGGGATAAAGGCACGCCAGCACACCGTATTGAGATAAATTGTTCTGGTCAAGGCCTCAAACATCACATACAGTTATAATCTACAAATCCTTCCATGTGGTTGTAGGTTCAAAGTAGGTACTCAAGCATCACTTATATTTAACCGAACAATATCAATCAAACCTGTCCTCTTTATGCATTTTTATTTCAATCAGCATGAAGCCTTTCACGGTAAATAGATAAACAGGTTTATCAAACATCAATTTACCATAGTTCGATGAAGCAGAAATGACTCAATTGAACTAGAAAATAGTAATAAAGATCACTTGTAAATATGGAATTATATGTACATATTGCCACAACCTATCTAGCATACTAAATCTGAAATAATTTATAGAATACGCCAGTCTGGTGAAATTCAAAGCTAAAAAGCATCTAATTAAAGTGGAATTAGTGGACAGTGGATTCATGTTGGCAAAAAAGATCTTAGTAAGACTTGGCTGAATAAGTACAAGACTAAAAATAGAAATAAATTTCATATGCATAAGAGTTTCAGCATTTTAACAATTCACATGAAAAAAAATGGTCCATTATGATACATTCAAGTTTTCAGAATGCTGATATTAAAATATCAACATTTCTCCTCATATGGGAGCAGCTATGCTTATTCCATTAAAAACTAATTCTGAAAGGACAAAACAATTTATGCCATATGCATACCACCAACAAATACAATCTAATAAGATAAAATATACTCACCCAATTAAGCTCTTCCAAAGCATCCACTTTTCTTGTTGTGAAAAAAGCAATCTGCACAATAGAACATATAAAGATGTCTTCAATCACCAACAAAGTTGATAATGATAACTGTGCAAATGAAGGATCAAAGGCTCCATAACTTCACATACATGATAGTAGCAATGATCCGGGGTCTCCACTTCAACTGGGATTTCAACCAAGTTTGCATCCAAACATCTAGTAAGATACGAAACAATATCAGATATTCTGAAGCCTAACTCAATTTAACACAGTCAGACGTTTCTCCACACCATAGAATGTCATAGAATGAAGCCAATATGAATCAGCTCCTTCTGCTAGCAACCCTAGCTATGACGGGCAACAAGTTCAGGGAACAAATTCTACAGTTCAAGCTCTATTTTAAAGCAAGTTGCCTCTTTCCCTAGACACTCAGGCACAAGACCAGTAAACTTTCTTAAGGCGTGCAAGCTTTCCAGCAAGAGCCTAATGGCTCTGCTACTGATACAATGCTAAAGCTCCTGGTGCATAAATTGCAGCTTCTCTCATTTCTACTCTGTTCTTGTGCAACAAAAGAGTAACATGAAACTGTATTTTAACGCAACAAACTCTCAACATGCATTGCCTACTGCTAATTCCCTTTTAACTAGGTAAGTTTCCTTTTTGGCATCCTCAGCAAGAGTCAGGTTACTACAATTTGCAACTACATTCTAACATCCTTAGTTATTTTCCTACTATACTATTTCTGATCCTAAGTATAAAAATTCCATGCATATGCGGAAACCAGAAACTTATAATGCCCCAAAATTTACAACTTCTGTTTGAGCATATGCAAAATAGATCCCATAGTTATAAATATCTTAGTAAAAGAAGATTAACACATCATATGAATTGACTATTAAGGACATGATTAACTGAAAGTTAACTTTGTCGAGCAAACAAAAATTTGGCTGTGGGCTAGAGGAAGTGAACTTCAAAAGTTTACCTGTGATTAATAAACCTAGCAACATTTCCATATTTTGTTGCATCCAAACAGAGAGCTTCTTCATTCCTCAAAACTGCTTTCAAACCCCAATTTGCATCCAGGAGCACTGGATAGGGACGTTTCCCACTTCTGGCGCTTTGAATGTTCCTCTCCTGTAACTCTTTGCTGGTTAGCACTTCTCCAACATACTCACACACAAAGGCACCTTTTGGCAGGTCCTCTAAGGTTCGTAGACCCCAACCTTTTCCTTCAGAAGTAAAAAATACCTGGAAAACACAGTACAAATTAAACAGAGAAGCTGTGAGAACAGACTAAAAGTACCATAGAAGAAAACTTTATTGCTAACATTATAAGTTATAACTTCAGACAATATAACTAATAAAATTTAGGCACAAGATTTACATCAAGAAGAAAATAAACTCCGTCAAATAATGACAAACTAAGAACATTTTCGCATAAATTCCGACCTGCAACTTGCAATTTATGCCTCTCTGGACCACTCGATTGCCACATTGTATGACGCAGCCACATTTGCTCCAGCATTCTTTGATAAACTTTCTCCTTGAGTGGCCTTTGCATGGATCTAAACAATCATCATTCTTTACTCTTTCAAGTGGGCAGCTTTTACAATATAAGGGATGATGTTGTTGAGGATTGCGAGTCATAGAGATACACTCTTCCAAGAAATCATCCTTCACAAGGCCTTCTGGGGTGTAAGCAAACTCCCCGCCGGTCTGACATGCACAAGCACAACGTGCAGGCACTGATAGGCAATCACCTAAGCAAGTTGAGCAGCAATCCCCATCCCCAATACCAGAAAGACAGAAGTTAACATCAGCGTCTCGGAAAACAAGGCTTCGGGAGATGTAGAAGAAGGATAGTGGACACTCGCTGTTCATTTCATTTACCCATGGTATTGTGACTCTTTCTGCTCCTTTAGTTATGTCATTTATATCATGATAAGCCCTTAAATCATCAGTAGTCAGATCACACTGTTGAACAACAACCAGATCACGAGAGTCTTCCAATCCACCTTCCTTATTAACCCCAGAAAAACCATTAGAAGCAGTCCTCCCACAGGCTTCTCTGCATTCACCAAAACCATTCAAAGACAAGGGAAGTCTTGGAACTTGAGGAGCAGTAACCACAGTAGGGTGTTCAATACTAACAGACCCGTTTAAAGAAAATGACTGCATACATAATAGTTCCTTAGTTCCACCCCCAGCATCCCAAGCAGTAGTTTTTCGCAATGCATCAAGATTTGGTGCTACACTAATTGATCCATCCTGTGATTCACTATTGGAATTAGATCCCAATTCCAAAAAGCTCTCACACATATGCGCCAACAGATTCTTTAGAGAAAAGTTTGGGTCAATAATTTTGTATGAGTGCAGACATTTTTCCTCCGTCATTTTTATAACGGCATCTAGATTAGGCATATGAAAATCTGGTCTTCCAATAGCTGAATTACAACTGAAAGAAAGCTTTACCTCTCCTAAGGGTGAAGAGGCAACTTCTAAGTTAGAAGGATATTCCTCTTCAATGGTTGCAAGCTCAGAGTTTGTATTCCCCTCATTATATGAAGCTTGAATACCATTTGTTGTACTTTCTTTCTCTTGGGATGCCACATGTTCTTGATCATTCTGTTCCACGGTTGCACCATCTTGGAGTATAGGGTTTTCTTCACTTGAGGGACCTGCAGAAGAACAAAACAACAATCATTCTACGAGAAGATTATTGAAGGAAATAATAATATCCAAAAGAATTTTAGTCCATAGATAGTACTATGCCTTTGATGCTAATAAATGTCGATCTTAGTTATATTCCATTCACAGTTAAAGCAGATTTTTAGGCTCCTGGTTCCAACTATACATCCGCTGGGATATCAATGATAGCACAGTATAAGGCAAACAAAGATGTACCAGGTAGAATGGCTGCAATAGGAACCTCATCTTGTGCCATGTCATCAGTGAAGGGCTCATCTTTAGGCTTCAGTAATTGATGAGTGTTAACATTCTGTTTAGGCAAAAGAATGATGCCTGGTTCCGCCACCACCAGCTCCTTAAAGCGTACTCCGTGAGGTGCCAAGGGTTTAGACATTACAGGTTGCTTGCCTTTGTTTTTATTACCAATATGGGGTGAAATTGGTTGCTGCAATTCTGCCCTTGACTCAGGTGACCGTGTAATGTCCCGTAGCTGCTGGGGAGAACGAGTACCAAGTAGCTCATCTTTCTCAACTTTTGGTCGTACTGATGAAGTATCACCCAACATAGGGCTGCAGGTATTTGGGAATGGTGAAACCTGACCCTCATGACTTTTTCGCAACCTTTTAAGGGGACGTTCCCGCTGATGAGGCAGCGGCAATTCTTCCTCCATATCACTCTCCAGCTATAGACAATAGGCCAAAAGGCACGTTAACAGATATAGGTAGAAGGGTGAGAATGCAATAAACACAAGCAAGGGAGTCAAGTGTACAGACATCAGCATTTGTAGATTTCTTCTTCTGTGATGAACTCTCATGACCGCTTGAATGTAACCTTTTTGAGGTACGACTAGCTTCATGATGCACCTGAGGTTCTTCCTCCATATCTTCCTCCTGATAAGTAATAGGCCATAGATATGTCAGAAACTATAGCCACAAGTGTGAGAAAAAAAAAACAAGAAATCAGAGCACCAGAACCAAGGGAATTTAAATTATATACATCATAGTTCTTGCAATTCTTCTTCTCTTCCACAACCTAACAGAAGAAATCAAAATCAAGCAGGCATAAGTAAAGGAAGGAGAGAGAGAGAGAGAGAAGAAGAAGAAGAAGAAATGGAATAAAGAATGCCTGGAAAAAATATAAAAGTGCACCTCATTTTCCTCCTCATCAAATATAGCATCTATAAGCACCCTATAATTCTCTGCTTCGATCAGTTCCCAGTTTTTGTCAAATAACTTAAAAAGTCTCTTCAACACTGGTTTGACCTGTTTTTCATTAATACCAAGCTCTGCCATCGCTTTAAGGGCTGCCTGAACTTTTGGTTTTTGCGCCATCACTGTCCGCTCACCCCTTATTCTGATTATGAGCCGCCCAGTGCCAAACTGTACCTACATATTCCAAAATTTCTCAGAGAAGATGCCCAATAGGAGTCTAAAGAAGTAGATATGCGAGTCCATTATAAAATTAAAAGGCTACCACCATCGAAACCTTGTAACTAAAATACAGTCAACATAAGAGTATTAGAGCATGCACTGTCTCACTGAAAAACAATTGGATGTTCCAACATCCTTAACACTGCACAAGCAACAGTTTTTTGGAAATCCAGAGAAAACGATAATAGATTCAACTAATCGTGTCCTAGTGGGGCAAATATCAATTTTATTTATTTCCCATTTCCCAGCCTGCCCAGCATAAACAAAAAACCAATTTGAAGTGTAAGGAGGAATAGCATGTTTCTACTGGAAAAGCTTCAGATCAAAACGATGGAGAACTGGACTCTCTCTCTCTCTCTCTCTCTCTCGTCTCAACACAGTGGAAGAGAAAGAACTTGAAGCCCCAAATATACATGCATATACATGCATGCAAAACATAGCACTATTATCAACACAAGTCTTACCTCGAAAAACCCTTGGAGCTCGATTCAAGCTACCAAGACCTGAAAATTACCCATAAACAAAAAAGAGTGAGAAACTAGAAGAGCCTTCTCCTAGTTTATTTCGCCTACAATTTTCCCAAGAACCAAACGACCGAAAAATAAAAAGAAAAAAGATGAAACAGAAGTTTCAGAAATATACTCTCAAAACAAATTAACAAAAAAACAATCTAAACCAATGTACCAAGAAATTCGTGGAAATAAAAACCCAGAACACAAAACTTGAAAATATTTTCGGGAAAGAAAAAAAACCAAAAAATTTTGAGAAAATTGGAAAAATGAGAGGTCAAAGGATCGAAATTGCTTTCAGAAAACAAAAATTGGAAGTGAGGGTGACGAGCTTACCAGCATTTCGAAGAAATTGAGAGAGCGACAGT
Organism: Prunus fruticosa; assembly: GCA_018703695.1. NCBI lineage: Eukaryota > Viridiplantae > Streptophyta > Magnoliopsida > Rosales > Rosaceae > Prunus > Prunus fruticosa. The sequence continues at coordinate 39,894,969 of CM031924.1, read as the reverse complement.
GAGAGACTGAGAGTGTTCTTTTCTTTTTGGAGTAAATAGGGTTTTAGAAGAATGGAAATTGCTTTCGTTTTACATATTACTCTGTCACTGGGGTTGTTCTTTAATCTAGTAAAGTGATTCACTGTGAGAGCCACTTGTCATCAGTTACGAGCGAGTACTCTTTCGTCTGGGATATTTGGTTGACAATTGAAAAACTTGGATTAGTGTTATGCTATCATGCGCCTGGAGGGTGAAGAATCAAAACTTCACCTTTGTAACGTTTTGGCTCTTTTGTATAATTTTAGATGGTGGACTCGAACAGCTTCTCAGTTTGATTAAAAACAAACACAGGATGTATAGAACAGAAGGTTAGCTAAATTAAACATGTAATCTATAAAAGGAACTTTACTCTAAGGGGAATTGTAATATGCACTCCCGGAAAAAAGCGCAAAAATATTGTTGCGTACGAAATCTTTCTTATATGGTCATTTGATTTATGCACAATTGCCTTTTTAATCTTAGAAATGAACTTTTGATCCACGCTTCTTTAATACATCTATGATTAAAATGAACATTTAATTTTAGAGAAATTCTATTAATGATAACATTCTCATAGTGTACCAAGAAGCGAAGTTTACGCATCCAGAATCTATCTCAAATAGTTACTTAATTTAAGTGCAATAACCATTTTAATCTTAGAAATTAACTTTTGATCCACGCCCCACTAATAACCATCTTCAATTGAACCAAGCCAAGTGCTGGAGAAATGCCCCAAACACAAATTTTAGCTTGCATAGCCAAAGTCATAAATCTCTCTCTAAGTTGCCCTGTAACAGTTCTCTGCCTCTTGTAGTTCTAGGAACCCTCTCTTCAGAGCAAAGAGGCTCATCTGGCTCAAGAGATTTAGGTTTTCATCCCATATGTTGAGGCTTGAGTTTCTCATTTTTACTAAATCTTTCAACTTCTTGAAAATCACAGCAGCAAATTTGCAATAAAATGAAAGGTGGCATACCCAAGTTTCCTTCTTGGGTTAATTGGTTGAAGTCACAAGTTCAGAGCCACAAAAAAATAGAATAAAGCCAATTGGTTCTGCAAGGCAAACAAATATCTTCTCCAACAAGGTACCTCCTGTACTGTAAACCCTATATATATATATACACACAAGAGGTGTATAAAATAGTAACCAAAAACTTCTTTGACCCTCAGTCTCTCAGAGCAAACTTCTTTGATACAGTGCTTTGAGACCTATACCTTCTAATGACTTGTTATACTTTCCGTAAAATTTGAACCAACCTCAAGTCGAAATACCGATATATTTCGTGTATCGAAAAGTCGAAGGTAAATTTAATGTTTAAACGTCAATCAAATAAGCTTAAGTATGCTTAAAAATCAAATCTTTCTTAAATACAAGACTGCTTTATCTCAATCACATAGTAGATGTTTATTTTCTCTTGTTAGTTGTCAGCAACTATTTTGAGCCTCTATTCTAATTCTAAGTCAAATTTGCTGAAGCAAAAATGAAGGCACGATAATTTTGCTGCTTGCCCAAAGTCCACTTTGAAGACTAAACTTAATCCCCATAATTATATCTTCTTTGTGAATGGTTCTTTTTTTTTTGGCTGCAACTGCTAAACACACACGGCATGCATGGTATGTGACAGCAAAGCGTTACTAATTGCAGTCAAAATGTCCAGCTAATATTCAGAACCACTGGTCAAAAAGTACTCCAATTCCAGATTTTGCAGCAGAATAAAATCAGTTCAAAATTAAAAGCTAAGAACAAGGGAAAAGGGTTAGGAAGCACCGAAATTAAAAAGGGTTAGGAAATTTCCCATTGTTGATCCCCTAAAGCTTAGATTTTTCGGATATATATTCTCCATACTTACAAGGAAATGAAGGTCCGAACATGGCTAAACACATGTTTAAATAGACTTCTTCATTCCAAATAAGTAAACATTATTCGTGAAGTTTACCGTCAAATTCATTTAGTCAAATAGTGACAAACCAAGATACCCAATACTTTCAAGCTTTAATCCTAGTGCTAAATTTTCTTGTTTTGAAAAAAAAAAGTACTGAGTTTGGAGGAGCATAAATTTTGTGCTGCATGATCAGTAATAAAAGCTACAAAAACAAAACCGGCCCAAAAGGTCCAAAACCCCCCACAAGAAACAGCCAGGACCCTTTATAGCAAAACCAAGCTCCCTTATTTTCAACCAAAACCGCTCTCTGGAGAACTCCGAGAGCAACTTCCTCCAAAAGTTTCCAAACCCCCTCTAAAACCTTTCACGGTGTGATCAAATCTCCCATCTCAAAAAATGGGTTTGCCCACCAAGCTATCTCCTTTCATGTGCTCTGCTCTGCTTTTCTACACAGTTTTTGCTTCCTTTCCCTTTGCCATCACTTCTGCTGATTTCACAAACTTGGTTTACAAGGGCTGTGCAAGCCAAAAGTTCCAGGACCCAAGTTCTTCACAAGCCCTCAAATCCCTCTTCGATTCTCTGGTCTCACAATCTTCACAAAAGACTTTCTTTTCAACCACTTCTGGTGAAGGCCAAAATGCCATCTCAGGCCTGTATCAATGCAGGGGAGACCTCACCACCTCCCAGTGTAACAGCTGTGTGAAAAAGATCCCAACTTTGGCCAGCAAATTCTGTGGAGAAGTCGTAGCAGCTAGAGTTCAGCTCAGTGGGTGTTACTTGCGCTATGAGATTGCTGGGTTCAAGCAGGTTTCTGGAACAGAGCTTTTGTTCAAGATCTGTAAGTCAGATCAGGCAAGTGGAAGCAGTGGGTTTGAGGGGAAGAGAGACTCGGCTTTTGCTATGGTGGAGAATGGGATGAAGAATGGAACTGGTGGGTTGTTTTATGCTGGGACATATCAGTCTGTGTACGTTTTGGGGCAGTGTGAAGGTGATTTGGGCACTGGGGATTGTGGGGATTGTGTGAAAAGTGCTGATCAGAAGGCTAAGACTGAGTGTGGTGATTCAATTTCTGGGCAGATATATCTTCAAAAGTGCTATATTAACTACAGCTATTACCCTAATGGTGTTCCAAGCATAACTTCATCATCAGGTAAACTCAGATAGAAGACACTGATTTTTTTCAGATGCATTTTTGTTTTGTTTTTATCTACAAGGGTTTATACTTTAGGACTTTGTTTTATTATGCAATTTCTTTTTAATATTTAATACCTAGTTGTCTTTGGCCGGGCACTGCTTGATTTTTATAAGTGTATCTTAAAGCAATCCTTTTGGTCAAATATGATGTGGGTTCTCTTTGATTTATTTATTTCTCTTGGAGATCATAATAAATTGGTATGACGAAGAATGAAAAAGAGGGAGAGAGAGAGAGAGATAGACAGTTGTACGGTGCTGGACCTTGACACATAAGTTTTCAAGTTTCCATCTGTCATGAGTAATTCTATCACTTACTTTTTCTTCATCTTTTTTTTTTTATCCGACACTCACTAGATAGTTTTTAGTTTCAACTTCAAGACTAAAGATTTGTGTATCAAATCAAAAATCTGACACCTGTGATGTGCTTAATGTGTGTAGGGACTGTAGGGTCTAGGCATCATACACAGAGGACAGTAGCTATTGCAGTGGGAGGATTGGCAGCTTTTGGGTTTTTAGTGGTTTGCTTGATGTTTGTTCGGCAGCTCATGAAGAAACACAGTGGTAAGCATGGAGATTATTACTATTGAAGATTTGAATGCTTCTCAATCAAGACAAGTAAACATTTTGTACAGCTACTATAGTGGAGAGAAGGCCAATGATTTAGTGCAGATTATTGAGGGCATGAGATGGGTTTTGAAGATTGAACTGCTTTTTCAGATGGGTTGTATTGAGATTTAGGGATCAACTTTTGATCTGATCAGAAAGAAAGTTAGTATGCACTTACTCAAATACACACAAACTTTTGTTGGAGTTTTGTTTTATGTACTTGCCCACATATGGATCCTCAATATTATACTTTTTAGCTTTTGATTTCATTCTCTTCTTTGTTGTTTTTGCATCAATCATTGAGGAAAAGAAGTTTGGCATGGATCTTACTTTCTTCCTATTCTATTTTAGCCCTTTGGATGATTATGAACTAATGGCAATTCAAAATTTAAAAAAATATAAGTTTGATGGTGAGGTGGGAAGCATTTGTTGGTCAGTTTCCTTAACCACACTTATTAAAACACGCATTGCATGATTAGGATTGTGGGCCAATAATACGTGTAAAGTTAGTCCACATATCTTTGCATTATTGACCAGAGGTAACAAAAATTAGGGTTATACTATCCTCGGCTAATAATACGTGAAAAAGTTAAACCACATATTATTGCATTATTGACCAAAGATAACAAAAAAATGTTATTTCTGTTTCATGAGAGTGTTTCTCCCACCAGAGGCATGATGCAGCTTTCAATAAGAACAGCCATGTATTGGTCTTGAATCTTGCTGTTGAAATGTTTATTTGGTTCAATTAGTCTCCATTTGATCTTTTTATCTTCCAATCCCTAGTTGCCTATCAAGCAGATTTGGGGTCCATCTAAGAAGTGATAGTGCTACGTGCCCTTTTTCTTTCTTTGCCATTTAGCTTTACCCATTAATGCTGATGGCTGGCTGGCTGAGCCAACATTGTTGCAAAAGTATTTCGTCGTTGTATCATTAGGTCGCAACAATATTTAGAGCCTTCCCAACTAAGCAATCAAATGGGTCATAGTCTTTTTTTTCTTGTCTCTCTGTGCTTGGAATGAGGGTTGAAATTAGAAAATTTGGTAGCTCCGGCATAGAATGACCACTATTTTAAAAGTTAAATGATGAGGTGAAATATTAAGAGTACGTTTAATAACTATTTCAATTTTAATTTTTTATTTTTTATTTTGTGTGCTAGAGTATAGAGGAAAAAGAGAGAAAATGAAAGTGAAAACGAGAGTGGAGATGAGAGATTGACAAGGAAGATTAGAGGGGAGGATGGGAGGGAGAAGTAATAAAAATGAAAATAAAAACTAAAATCTGAAATGTTTTTGAAATTATTTTCACTTTTGTTACTCCTCCATTCCATCATCCTCTCTCTTAATCTCATACTCACTTCCATTCTCACTTTTGTTTTCCTTTATACTTTAGCACAAAAAATGAAAACTAAAAATGAAAAATGAAATGATTATCAAACGGCCCCTAAAATTTTCATTCAACTAGAGAAAAACTGCCCACCACGATGTAACAGACACTTAAAAAACTTCAAGTGAAGTCTTGAATTGTGGCCCAACAATGTTAGGTTTAGAGGTTATGTTAGGTTCAGTTTTCACTTGTAATTACACAAGTGAAAAATGAAAACAGAATTTGGAATGTATAATTTGATTTTCGTATAAAAACATGGTAATCTTTCAACTTTCGTGGTAGAGACTAAAAATAAACAAGCTTCAATTGGGGGAAATCCACGTGGTTAATAACCCTACGTATTTAATATTTATAAATCTCTTGTTTGAGAGACAGTTCAAACTTCAAAATAAAGCCATTCTTTTCTTTCCTTTTTTTCTTTAATCAAAAGCTTACACCTTTCCAAGTATTATATTATATATTAAGATAACGTCCTTCGATGTATGGATACACCAAAGGATAGATTGAGACAAAATAATAGGTTCCATTAAAGTAATTCCACCTATGGGTTTTGCCATGCCAAAAAGCCCCCTGGGCTAGCAAAACCCATCCCACGCCCACTAAGTATATCCAGGCCGGACAAGAGGTGGGGCCTACCAAGATTGGGCAAGCCCAAAGACAAGATCAGCCCAAGCTTGGATTTAAAGGTTCCTGAATCTAGATGCGCCCAACTTTTTTTTTATTTTGTTAAAGGTTCTTACAATGGATTGCTTTGCTTCTCTGATCATGTTCATAATTCTATATATCTATGGAATCCCTCAATCAGAAATATCAAGACACTTTCTCCCATTCCCATTCAAGACTCAACCTATACTGTCAATATCATTGCTCTCTGGTTCGGGTTTCATCGTGCCGAAAGGTTGTGAGGGTGATGATGTTTGCACGCAAATGCAGAGGCAAACAAAGTAGGTTTGAGGTTGAGGTTCACAGCCCTAGACTGAATGCTTGGAGAAGTAGTATTGCAGTTCCTCCCGTTTCATATGATGTCCAAGTTTCAACGAGAGACAGATGTCCATTCTTGAATGGAGTTGTGTATTGGATTACAATGGAGCCTAATTCCTCCACTTCATTCTTTCTTTTGATTTTGGCAGTGAGAGAGGAGTTTAAAAGGATTATGCTACCTCATCAAGTAACCCACAGTACGTAGTTTTCAAACAAACTCCTCTGATTATTCGAGTGTTGGAGAAATCACTTTCGTTCTTCCATCAAATTCGAAGACAAGACGATGAGCAACTGGGTTCTTTATGGATTCTTGAAATGGATGATACTCAGAAATAAAGATTTTTTTGTAGTTCAGATTAACATCCCCAGATTGGATGCTTGGAAAACAATTACCATTTTGTTATACTACATCGTAGTTATAATCAATCTACTTATCGGCTGGAATTCTCACCCTACGGAAACGTGATGCGAGATAAAAAGAGGAGTCCACCACAGCCTTGACGGGGAAGTTATTCTGCACCCTAAGGCTCAAGTCTAGAATCTAGAGGAGCTGGTGGTTAGCAGCAGACCATATCCATCAACGTTAACTAGGAGGGTCCTACAACATTTGAACTGTTGAGATCTTAGCTAATGTTTTTCCTAGTAGAGACCGATTGTTTTCCCACTGAAAGTTTTGAAATTGGTCTCTAAGCTAACAAAGGCCATTCATCTGAAAGTAATAATCATCATCTATCTCTCTGCTAGGGTTGCTTCATTCCGCAAGTTGGACTATGCCAACATAAGTTCCAGCTCTGTCACACCAATGAGTTCCGCAGTCATAAAACTGTACAGCCAGTAAAGCATCCATGCTGTTCTAATAAGCCCTAAATTCGCAATCTTCTATTAAACGACCACTTGCTATCTCATATTTCACCATATCATCATTCTGACTGGCAAGCCAAGACCTCCTAGAACACGTACACTAGCCAATCACTTCATATTTCATCCCTCACATATCATCATTCTGTCTGGCAAACCCAAACCAGCTACAACTACACTTACCGATCAAACAAAGGTTTTGAAACTGAAAAATGGAGAGGCCCGTACAAGAAGATCTGTCCATATATAGCCACCATACCACCAACTCCGAATGATAAAATCAAGCATGTTGAATTCAACAGGTATAAGGGTCATAATGCATAGCACAAAACCTTTAAAACTGTGAAGGGGTGCCTACTGATTGTTTTGAACCTTAATGAACTCCCCACAACCACAATTTTACTATACTGTAAGTGCTGACTTCTGAAAGTCAGGGAAGGAGAAGATGTGAAGATGTTTGTCAAAGAAACAAATTCAAACAATTCACCATGTATTTCCAAACCAAGAAGAAATTGCAATTGTCCATGCACTACGCTGAACATTCTAATAAAGCGATGACCAATCACCCCATAAATAGTCACTGATCCAGACAAAACCAAAAGAACTATGCTACGAAGCTCTCAGAAGTCAAAATAAATAAGGTTCGATTAATAGAATATATTCTAAACCTGTGTGTGTTGGCCCATCATCTTGACCAAATGAAAGACCCCTCGACCATTTCCAGAGAGGATTTGGTGGCTGGCTGATGAAAGACATCCCCAGAATGCCCCCCTCCATGCCATATACTCTTAAAATGCATGGTACAGATCAGAATCAACGTAAAACAAAGTTCTAGCTGCCCAGAAAAGGATATGGCTTATCTATATTGTACCATGAAACACCCTAGATTTGCAAACTGTGCCAAGGCCAATGAAACACCCCAACATAGAACAAGAGTCTCATGGCACTGAAGAGTCTAAAGTGCCGCCATAAAATTAGAAGCCACACGTCACCAAGATGCTTGGCGTATGAAAGTTTAGACAATCACAGCATAAAAACACTGGTTCTTACGCATAGTGCTCAACAACAACATTTGCTGAAGAAAAATCCCAATATTTGCAAGCATGACAACTACATTTGTACATGGGAAAATTCTTCTAAAAGCTATGAATTAAACAAAACAGAGCACATACAACAACAAGTGATTATTATGAATAGTAAACACTAAGCCAACCAGCAAAAAATATTTCTAATATCGAAGCAAATTCAGCTCTAAACCTGTTCATGCCCAAATAAGACACACAAATGCACCGTCAGGCATTTCAGTAATTCATTGAACTTCCATTCTCCCAAAAAGAAAACACTAAAACTCTCGAAATTATTGCAATTCCGAATCGAATCTCACTAACCCTAGGAAATTACGCAACCATTATAGAAAGCCCTCCCCAAAAAAGGTTCACCAATCTCAACCCAAAGCGATACAGAATGGTTATGAAAGAGAGGGAAGGTACCGGTGTATCCGACTCGACCCGGCCTGGCCCAAATCACTTAGGAGGCGGAGCTGAGGTGCCGAGGATGTTGGCCTGCTGGAGCTCGAGCTCGTTCAGCTGCTGCTCACGGTCCATGGCGATGATCAATGGCACAACCAGTATGAGGAACGTGGTGCCGGCGATCCAAGCGGCCTTGCCGGTGCTCTTCATGAGCTTCTTGGTGACGAATGCGGCGTCGTTTGCGGCCTGCTTGCCCCGAACGACGACTTGGGACTGCGAGAGCTTCGCGATCACGCCTTCGTCGTCCTTCTTAGGGTTTCGCCTTTCCGGGAGGGAGATGCCGCCTTTTCGAGCTTGAGCCGCCATTAGAGAGGGAGAGAGCGAGAGAGAGTGGATTGGGAAGTGGATGGATGGACTGGGAGTTTACACTGGGGAAGGAAGGAGGAGGGTTTGGAGAGTGGACTATGTCATGAAAGTCTTACTTCTGCAAAACAACATGTCGTTGGATTTTTTATTTACGACTTGGAATTGTAGTTGGCCCATGAGTTCTTTGAGCCTGTCCACAACTTATAATTGGGCTCAACTGATCTATACTTAAACCCAACTCGGTTGCACAAATATATAAATTTTAACGTTATAGCCGAGCGGCTATACTATTAAAATATTCGAATATATGTCATGCGTATAGCCGCGCGGCTATACTATTAAAATATTCGAATATATGGCATGTGTATAGCCGCGCGGCTGTACTATTAAAATATTCGAATATATTTAACGAATATAGCCGCTTGGCTATACTATTTAAATATTCAAATATATTTAACAGGTATAGCCACGCGGCTATACAATTAAAATATTCAAATATATTTAATGATTATAGCAGTGCGGCTATACCCTTTAAATTTTAATATATTTCGAATGTATAGCAGTACGACTATACTCTTTAAATATATACGAATAAAAAAGAGGAGGAATTTCAACTCCTATAATAACAGGAGAATGGTAGATAATGAAGAAGATGAACCAAATTCATATGTGGATCAATAAGCAAAATAAAGAGATCACTTAACCAATAGTTATTCTCTAACACCCTAAGCATAACCAACTTCAAACAGCAAGAATCCAAATTTTGGAGGATTCCAATATTTAAAGCACAGGGCATGTGCTTATGCATGAAGATGAGTAAGACTACAAATTATGGTTGAGACATACCAAACTTCAAACATAGCCCCTAAAATAGTTAAACCTTCATCATTGTGACTAAGTAGGAAAAGGGTTTCATCACATATTCTGCCACTCAGTGACAGAAGAATCAATTCTGCTTGCTTGGTTTTCAAGTCAAGATATGAAGATGGCATCATTCAGTTTATCAGGTATCATGCGCTCATATGTACTTGTGTCGGACTCCAACTCATGTTACTTGATTGACTGTATGCTTGAAAACCCAACAAAGATTTCTTCAGGCTCTCCATGCCCATTCTCCAAGGAAACCAAGCTTAAAGGGCAAAGCCATTCAAATTTGAAAACAGACAGCAAATTCCAAAAAGTGAGGCTTCTTCCATGCCTACCTTTCTTCTTTTGAGCTTTTTGTCTCTTGCTTTCTAAACAAACCTTCTGTTAACCCTCTAATTCTAACATTCTCATATTCTACTTGTGGGCAATCTTTGTTTTTGGCTGTAGAAGCACAAACAACAAAACAACAAAGTGAGTAATTCTATCAGATATTTTTTTTTTTTGTTCTTTAATTTTTCGGGTTTTTTTTTCATGAGCTTAGTTTTGTGTGTGATATAATGTAATTTTCTTTTGCTTCTTTTGGATTTTGAAGTGTATCCTAAAGTGAAGGTGAGGCTACAAGAACAAGATGATTATTTTTCCCCCAAAATCATCACAGGACATTGCTGTTGACAAATGCCTCTGATGAATCTGTCCCTGGTAAAATTTCAAAGTAACAAACTGTTTCCATCTAACTTATAATATTTGAAATTCTATATCAAATACATATATATTTTTGCAGGGAAGGAGATTCAAAGCTGTTCTCCGCCATCAATTGCCATAACCAAGAAGGCTTATGTCTCCAAGCTACGGGGACACTCCATTTCTTCATCCAAAGGTTTGATTGAACCTTAACAAAGTTTACCCTCAAACATTCAATTAACATTCACATTTATCTGAAAAATTAAACATACTTGTCAAGGACAGAAGAGAACAGCAGAAATCCTGGTAAGGCTGCAAAACCAGCTGATGCTAGAGCTTGTTCAATCCTTCGTCCCCGTGCCGTCTTATCTAGCCCTGGTAATTTCATTTCTGATTTCCTTACACCAAAATTTAGTAGCTCATGAGATAACAGTAAGTTTTACTTTTCGATTTTTGGTTTTCATTTCAGAAAATGATGGGATGATTGGAAGCAGAAACAAGCTGGTTGATAAAAAGTCTTTGGCTGTCAAAGTGCATAAGACAAAAGAGAAAGTGGCAGCTGCCCAAAAGCCCCAGCAACCCAAGATCGTCCAAAGTCAGGTGAAGAAGGCAGCAAGGCCTATGAACATGACGAAAAGGCTCCAACAAAGCGTTGATAAAAAGAATGGGGTTGTGCAGAGTAGAATTCAAAAACCCATGATGGAGAAACAGCAAGCAAGCCTTGGAATGAGAAAACCAAGTTTCACTTCAACTTAATGTTCGACATATCACATTGGATCAACTTGGATGTGCCAAATGATCTGTTTCTTTCATGAAGTGAGCTTTCTTAAGGTGTGATGTATATGAATTTCAAGAATTTATATATATGTTTATCAGTCCCGTTTTCATGGACCCTAGGTTCAAGAGATTTGTGGTCACCCACCCTTTGATCTAATCTAAGGGCTGAAAAAAGAGAGTAAATTTTTTATTTTATTTTACTTTACTACATAAGATATTAATTTAACTTAATAAAAAACTAAATGTTAAAAAAATAAATAATAAAAGTTCACTCAAATAAAAACACATTCAGAGCAGAAAATCATGACCATGTTCTTCCTCCCATCGCCGCCACAGCACCTCCAACTCCGGCATAGCAGATGAAAATATGTAGACATGTTGTTACTCAAGCCACCCACGGTCGGTTGAATGCAAAGGCATAATCTGATTTTCTTTTTCTTTTTCGCAGACCTTAATAGTTTTTCTAATTTGTGCTCTTTCACTTTTTCGGTTGCTAGAATTGGTTTCCTTCTCTTTTAGTGGTTAATATGATTCTATGAATCTCAGTCTTTCTTCATCTTTTATTTTTATCAAACAACAAATCTTGGCTTCTGGCAACAATTTAATCTCGTTCTCCTCGATCCGATGGTTCAAGGAATTTGTGGTCAACTACTGTTAGATATAATTTAAGGGTTGAGAAAAAAATCAATAAAAATTCAAATATAGCCTATTGAGTAATATATTTTAAAAGTATGGAGCGCGGATCTACATTTAAAATATTCGGAATATATTTAACGAGTATAGCCACCCCGGCTATACTCTTTAAATATACGAAAAAAAGAAGGAGGAATTGCAACTCCTATAATAACAGGATAATAGTAGATAATGAAGATGATGAACCAAATTCATATATGGATGAATAAGCAAAACAAGGAGTCACTTAACCAATAGTTCTTCTCTAACACCCTAAGCATAACCAACTTCAAACAACAAGAATCCAAATTTTGAAGGATTCCAATATTTAAAGTACGCATCATGTGCTTATGCATGGAGATTAGTAAGGCTACAAATTATGGTTGAGACCTGCCAAACTTCAAACCCATATTCCTCAAACATAGTCCCTAAAATAGTTGAACCTTTATCATTGTGACTAAGTAGGAAAAGAGTTTCATCGCATATTCTGGACTCTGATAACATGTGAAGAAGCAGGCTGTGTTGGGAATCCTGAAATTGCATATGAAAAAAGTCCACAAAATGATATAAGTCTAAGATATTACTTAATTACAAAATTTAAACTAAACAAACTAATTTTGTATACAAAACTTAATAGATTCCAAAAAATAATTAATTAGTATATATTAAGTAATTTTTGAAATTAATTAAAATATTAAAATACTAATTATTCATCAAGTTTTTTGACCTTTTGTTCCAGCATGTGATTCTGTTTTTTGAAATTACAGGTTTCATTGAAAAGCATATCATACTTTTCACAAAGTTCCCTGTATGACTGGTCATTCTGCCTATCATCTTTGACAACCCTTCTAAATTTATTGACAAACAAAGCAAGCTCATCATGAATGCAAAGAGAAATTTGATCAATTTCCATATCTACACACCTAATACCAATTAGCACCCAAATGATCTCTCTATTTATGTTAAGAGTTGACACTCTGATACCAATTGAAATTGACACTTAGGTGACGAGGGGTAAATTAAATGACACTCAAACAAAACCACAACAAACTTCACACACTTTAGACATTGACCAATACTCTTATGACTAGTCAACTGTCTAACATGAATAATCACAACCAAGAACATATACAGAGCATATCAATATGTACCTGCAAGCCTAGAGAATTACTAGTGACAACCTAGGCACTCAGAAGGACCCATCAATCTAGGCATCCCCTGTGCTAGCAACGACTATGATGAAAGTGTGTGAAAGCATCATAATCAAGTAAGCATCAGACAGCATAAAATGATGACTAGTCAACCACAAGAACATGAACCCAGAAATATATGTGATGACTAGTCAACTGTCAAGAACACAAACCCAGAAAATTTAAGAGATGCAAACCAGAAATTTGTTCACCCAGAAACCCACAATTGGGAAAAGCTGGGGTCATTAACCGACCAGGCAATCCATTAAGCAAAAAGATTATTACAAAGAAACACTAGCAAACTCAACAAATTCTAGGTCTATTTAGGAAGATGAGCTATACCTTTCCTTGTGCAATCTTCTTCTCCAGTTTAGCAAAACCAGCAACTTGGTCCTTCATGGCAATGACGGCTCCTTCTTCAGCTCATTCATCCCATGGCACCAGCTAGCTAGCTCCAACAGAGACAAAAACGAAATTTGGATTCAAAGAGAAGATGACCAATTTCTTCAAGAAACCATACTCTAGAAGAAATCAATCTTGAATCTAACCTAGATATATATGAGAGAGGATTTGATCTAGCAAGATGAGGTTTTCATATTTCAAATGCAGTTTTCAAAAAGAAAAAATTTGGAAAACTCAAAGATGAAAAATATGAAGGTTACTCTTGAGGAAGAAGTGAAAGTTTGCAAAGAAACTTTCCAAAACTTGCCTTCCAAAGTCAGGGCTACCAAATGAGGAATGCATTGGATTTTACGCAAAAATTCCTAAGTTAGAATCGTACAAGACAACATGGAATTTCACAGAATAGGACAAAATAGATGCGTAGAATCCAACTGGAAACAATGAGCTGGAAATCCTACTAAGGCTAAGGTTGACTAGTCATACGAAGGAAAAATGATTAGTCATAATCTTCAGGAAGTTAGAAAATGCAATGTTATGCAATGCAAAATTTACCTTTTGTCAAACCCATTGTTGTTCATCATGTAGCCATATAAGAATACCTAGAGATGTAATTCTTAATCTAAATCAAAGCTTGAGAAAATACAATGATTGTCCTATTACAAAATTGTCAATGGAAGCCAAAAGAAAAATACAAAATCCATACGCTTACATTTTCTCCTCCATATGTAATTCCACAATCTCAATTGCAATTAAGGGTGACAATTTTTTCAACACGATTAAACAAATAATATGGTAAATTTTATCCGCCATATTTCTAATCACAGTTTGACATGTGTGTATTGATTTTTCTTTTATGCTTTTGATGAATTATTTTTGATTTTTGTTAACCTCTTGATTTTTAGAAAGCAGAAATGCCTCCTTACAGGGAAGCAGTGTGCTTATATTTTTGGATTGGGCTATGGTCATTCACAAAATGCCTATACGTCTTTATCCACAAAATTTGGACGGGCCTGATCAAAGCCCAGGCATCATCATCTGCACAGCCCAAATCCAACATTCAAGAAAAGCTCCACGTCATTAAAAAGAAACGAATAAATTAAGAAAAAGAAAATAAAAAGAGTCACCTGCCCTACGCCTACCACCGCTTCAAGTTTCCTCTGTTCTCTCTCTTCTGCTGTTTCGTTTTACCACCAAAAAGTTTTTACTCAAAGGCTTCAAAATCTCCATCTTCCTCGAAGCTGAGCTGAACTCTATCGAAAACGACGCCGTCTCTGGCCTCAGGTACCTCCTCTGCGAGTTCCATTCACCGCCGTTCGCCTTCCTTCTTTGTTGCGCTTTCGAATTAGGGTTTATCCTGCCAAACCCTAGGCTTAATCCTGGTTAGGTTTCTCGTCTTTTTTGATTTGCTGCTAAGCGTATAGTCTGTGCTTTGCTTCTTTAATTTGACTATAATCTCTTTAATCTTCAATGAGTTAGTGGCCTTAGTGGTCACGTATGTAGATTGGATATAAAACACACTTAAATTTGGTACAGTTCCTTGTTTTAGGTTCTCTTAGAAAATTAAAATTTCGATTATGAAATTAAAGAGTGGTGTAACATATTATTGTTTATTGGGAAAGGGAGAATTCATATAAATTGTTAAAATTCATCGAGATTACTTGAATTTTTTATTTATCCTATCCAATATAAAGTGTAAATTTCAATGCAATGAACCTAACCTTCGTTTCCCCCACCACATTTATATGGATTGGGTTCTTGTTGTTGGGATTGATTAGATTGAAGTCATGAAAGGGTTATTTGCATACTTGTTCTGTCCAAACTGTTAGTGAGAGATGTATTGAAGTGTGCCACTCTTGCTGTCTCAATTGTTGAAGAGCTTATAAGTTTATTGTTTATATTCTCGCAGTTTGCACGATACTAAAGCAAAAATTTGATCGTCAAGTATGGGGGATAGTGAGACAGTTGTTGCTCAAACATCTGCAGTGATGGGATATACATCAGCAGGATATACCACGACGGGCTACACTGATGCCAACTCAAATATTGCTCCTGATACTAGTGCCTTGCATTCTAAGGATACCACAGAGTTTTCTACTTCTGCTGCTCCTGCAGATGCATATTCTGCGGATCCCAATTCTCACATTCAACAATCAGATAGTTACACGACATATGAGACTAAACCATCTGTTGGAGTGACAGATGCTAGTGGGAATGTTGCTGGTAATGAAAATGAAGCCATGGAGTCATCTCATGCTGCTAGTTATGATTCTTCTGTGAATGGTGTTGCTGCTTCTGGAACAGGAACTGTTTCATCTGTTGATAATGGAGATGCTTCAGATAATGTGGCTGGATCTGTTGATGTACAACAATTTGGAGATGGTTCTGGTATGCTATTTCTCTTTTTTGTTGACTTTTGTTTAGCCGCTTGACAACTTTACCATTGACCATATGATTTGATCTGTTTGCTATTTTGTTCCTCCTTATAGATTATGCGTCTGAAAATCTGGATTCACTTCATTTAACTTTTTACATTTTTTCTTTTATTTATTTATTTATTTCTTTGGCCCAAGCTATGTCTGCCGAAGAAGATAGACTCTGGAACATTGTGAGAGCTGATTCCTTGGATTTTAATGCCTGGACTGCTTTAATTGAAGAGACAGAGAAAGTTGCAGAGGTATGTTAGCTTGAATTTTGAGTCATTAGACGAAGCATATGGTTGAATGTTCCTGTTTCACTTTTTCCCCAACGTAAGCACATCAAGAGATGGCAGTGGGATTTTCATGGGTGTTGTAGAATTATGAACCTAATAGTGCCTTGTGAGAAACTCTCTTTATTCAAGTATGGGTCATCTGAGATTGCAGAATGGTGAACTTAATAGTGCCTTGTATATGTTCTTAGATATTATGTGAGATCAGTTCTCTTAGTATGCCATGACGTTCCCATGGATTTGCATAAGTGGATATATGAAAGCAGATACCTTCGAATGCATATGTTCCTTTCTTCTTTGTTTTTTCTATAGTGACTCTAATTGTTATTACTGTAGGTCTTGTTGGTTACTGTTTTGTCACCACTTCTTGCTTTCACAATTCATTGTCTATTTGAATTTCATTTGTATTTAACATCTAGCACCTCTTTGGAATTAACATTTGCTCAACATTCTTATGCAGGATAACATACTGAAAATTCAAAAAGTTTATGATGCGTTTTTAGCAGAGTTTCCTTTGTGTTATGGTTATTGGAAAAAGTATGCGGATCATGAGGCACGTCTAGGTTCTATGGATAAAGTTGTGGAGGTTTTCGAACGAGCAGTTCAAGGTGTTACCTATTCAGTTGACATCTGGTTGCATTACTGCATATTTGCCATAAGCACATATGGAGATCCAGACACTGTTAGAAGGTAATAGCTGTTCATTTATGCATTCTTATTGTTGGTCTTTGTTTTGGTAGTTTATGACTGCATGCTTTTCTCAGTTGCAAGGAACTGGTGTTCCTGCTTTCTAACATCATTTCAGTATGATTGCAACAGTGGTTCTTCACATGTATTACGGAAAGGTTTGATGGGAATGCACTTTAGAAATCCTTTTCTGATGTGCAATCCCTTGATTTTGAGGCTGCTGTACTAGTGTAGCTTTTTGTTTCGTTTTGTGTTTATAAGGATCTGATACCATTTTTTGGCCTCAAATATCCATTCAATCTCCCATACCATGAAGACGTGCATCTTAGTAATTTAGTCAATGAATTATGGCTCTATTTAACTTTGACACTCTGAAGTGCATCATTATGCAAATTGCTGCTGAGAAGATCTCGTCCAGTTAATGGCTTAGATGGCCTCTATCACTGCTCCATTTGACGGACATAGTATGGTTTATTTCAGGAAGGTAAATGCAGCGTTTAGAAGTGTCATATGGTGTTAGAGTGAATTGTGCCGGTGTCTCCCTTTCATGGATGTCTTTAACTCATATGTATTGATACTTGTACTCTTCTCATCACAATACTTCCTTTTTTATGGTCTTTCAGGCTTTTTGAGCGAGGATTAGCTTATGTTGGAACGGATTACTTGTCTTTTCCTCTCTGGGATAAGTACATAGAATATGAGTACATGCAGCAGGAGTGGGGCCGCCTTGCCATGATCTATTCACGAATATTAGAGAATCCAAATCAACAACTGGATCGGTATTTCAACAGGTGATGACTCCTTGCAAATTTACATGTTTGTTTATATTTATAAATCTACACTGGGGTTATCTTTTTATATTTCTTTGTTTTTTATTTTTTGGTTATCATAATTGGGTTTTCCATGCCTAGTATTGCGTTGAAAATTATGCCAGAGGTGATTGCCTGTTCTTGTTGATGGTTTCTGAATTGTTTGCCTCATAAAGTAGGGGACTGCTTTTATCTGTATGCGTGATACATTTCTTCCCCGTGCTTTTTATATCATGTACTCATCCATGAATAAGTCTAACATTGTTTGGAGTATATGCATATGCAAAATCCTGAAATTTAGTGAAGAACTTAGGAAAATATTTCTATCTATTCTACCGTTTGCATTGAACATCACATCTTTTTTGTTTCAATTTTGTTTGGAGTGTCTGATTCCAAATTTGTCGTCCCAGGATGTATGACCATAGTTAATGTATGCTCCATGCATGCGAGTAACCCTAATACTTTAAAGGTGTTCAAATACAAGCCACACGACCTCCACAAGAGCCCTTTTGTATTCTACTTTTCATAAATTTAGGAATGCGTGTCATCATTTGTGATTTTTGTAACAGTATACAGGATGCACTACAATTGTACGAGTGCTTTGACATGCATAGTTTTAAATGTCCTTTTATGTGTATAAATATTTATGTGGATAGTGCAACATCTCATGCATAATATTGAAAATGGGTTTGTATTCATGGTGCCAATGGTTTTAACAGCTTTAAGGAGTTAGCGGGAAGTCGGCCACTCTCAGAATTGAGGACTGCTGAAGAAGCTGCAGCTGCAGCAGGTGCACATTCGGAGGGTGGTGACCAAGTAAATGGTGAAGAGGTTGGATCTGATGTTGCAGAACAGTCTCCTAAACCTGTAAGTGCTGGCTTAACAGAGGCAGAGGAGTTGGAGAAGTATATCACCATTAGAGAAGAGATGTATAAGAAAGCTAAAGAGTTCGATTCTAAGATCATTAGTTTTGAAACAGCTATTAGGAGGCCGTACTTTCATGTGCGGCCCCTCAATGTTGCAGAGCTTGAAAATTGGAACAACTACCTAGACTTTATAGAAAGGGAAGGCGACTTTAACAAGGTATTTTCAGTGAGTTTGGTTTCCTTTTTTGATTTTATGGCCTGTAGTTTTTAGTTATCCTGCTTGTTATACAGTAACTCACAGTTAAGTAATATTTGCTGCATCATATGCTTTATTGGCTAAATCGTTGGATGAAGCAACTTTTAAAACGGGAATTTGAACTGAGACTAAAGCATGGGCCTTCGATTTGGTTTCTTCGAGGCTAAGTATTTCAAACCCTCATTTGTCAGTGCACGTTCTAGGTTCATGAGGTGTTTGTTAGTAAATTTTATTATTTTTAAAGTTCCAATGTTATGCATGCAGGTATCTTCTTATCTTCCTAACCATCTGTCTGTCAGGCAAGGAGGGTCCCTCCTTTCCTATTTGAGGGGCCTCTCTGTTCTACTAATGGAGTATTTCTTGTGCATATCTCTTTTGTGTTTTGTTTATCCATTGGTTACTATTGTGGTGTATGAATGCACCTTTTTGTAATTAGCTTTCTGTTTTTGTGAATCAGGTGGTCAAGTTATATGAAAGATGCCTAATTGCTTGCGCAAATTATCCTGAATACTGGATTCGATATGTTCTTTGTATGGAAGCCGTTGGAAGTTTGGATATTGCCAATAATGCTCTTGCTCGTGCAACCCAGGTCTTTGTGAAGGTTGGTCCTTGTAATTTATTTTCATGTATGCTATCAACTTTGACATCTAGAGCTAAGAGATGAATGAGCTTCTATAACTGTTTATTTTGAAAGTAATGATAATAAAAACCATGCCTTGCTTTTTTCTCATCTATCTTGAATACTTGTAAGTAGTTTGGTTAGTGGAAAAAAAAAAAATCTAGTTAATGGGATAGATTGTGTCGAGAGTTGAAGTTTGGAAGTTGTCTTTGAGATGGTTATGAAGTCCACTGTTGTGCATGAATTCCCCAAGTTTCTTTGTCTAGAACGGAGTTTATATTGACCTGTCACAGTTACAAACATGAGTGTGAACTTATATTTCAAGTGTTGAAACTGTTGTAGATTATTCAATATTGAACTCTCAAAAGGAGTTTGATTGTTACAGTATATGATAAACATTTTTCCATGCCCTTCTTTTCCTGCTTTTCCCCCTCTGTTAAGTTTGTAACCCTTACCTTTCCTGGATGAGGAACGGGGAATCTGTTTACACCCCACCCCCCCCCCCCCCATTATATTATATACAGATAGATAACAGGGACCTTTTTGTTTCAGATTATCAGCCTTGCACATGGGTTGCACTTGTCTTATATTGAATTTGAGGGTGTATTACCATATGCTGATTTAAGTAGAGTAATGTATGGAGTTGATATTGCTATATTACATTTTGGAGCTTGCCTCCTTTATGTTATCACTTGATTGAGGAATATTTCTTTTTCTCTGGGAATGTTTAATGTATGACTTGTTTGTCTTGAAATGGCAGAGAAAACCAGAGATTCACCTTTTTGCTGGTCGGTTCAAAGAGCAGAGTGGGGATATACCTGGTGCTCAGGCTGCCTATCAACTTGTACATTCTGAAATTTCACCTGGGCTTCTTGAAGCAATCGCAAAGCATGCAAACATGGAACACCGCTTGGTGAGATGATATAAACAAGTTGAACCTTACCAGTTTCCTTACACATGTTGCATGTTTGAACCTGATTGTTTCTTTATTTTTCACAGGGAAATGTGGAGGCTGCCTACTCTTTATATGAACAGGCCATTGCCATTGAAAAAGGAAAAGAGCATTCACAGACATTACCCATGTTGTTTGCTCAGTACTCTCGGTTCACATACCTGGTAAGTTGTTAGTTAATGTCTGTCTTTT
Organism: Prunus fruticosa; assembly: GCA_018703695.1. NCBI lineage: Eukaryota > Viridiplantae > Streptophyta > Magnoliopsida > Rosales > Rosaceae > Prunus > Prunus fruticosa. The sequence goes on along the minus strand of CM031924.1, from coordinate 39,874,534 downwards.
TTATGGATTACTGCCAAAATTACTTAACTTAATTCAAGTGAACTAGATGAACTTTTATGATATGCATCCTTGAATTTTTTGTGCCATTTTAGGATATGCATCTGTGAACTAAATGTTTTCGTATCTCGTTGCTTTTTCTTTTCATTTGTTCCTAGGTATCTTTGAATGCTGAAAAAGCTAGAGAAATTGTAGTTGAAGCGCTTGAGCATGTACAGTTGTCAAAACCACTACTTGAGGTTCTCTCTCTCTCTCTCTCTGCATTATATGTATGTATTCCCATTTTCTCTCTTAGAAATTAAACTAATTTCACGTTTTTCATTAATTCTACATGCAGGCTCTGATACATTTTGAATCAATTCAGCCACTGCCAAAGAAAATTGATTACTTAGATTCGTTGGTTGTGAAGTTCATAGAGCCCAGCTCAGAAAACCCCAATTTCGCGAGTGTTACCGACAGAGAAGAGCTATCTAGTATCTATTTGGAGGTATATATATTTTATGTTTTCTTGAAGATGAATATTCAAAGAGGTGTTTATATATAAAACCGTACTCCTTGAGTTGAGTTACATGATTTTTGACCGGATCCTCTCTCTCATATTCACACATTACACTCTTGAAACTCAAGGGAATATGTAAAGTGCCTAAGAGTTTCTATGTTGGTCAAGCTCGGGAGGTTAATATTGACCCTGTTTTTTGTTAACTGGAGGAGTCTCTGATGTTTTTGTTCTGGAGGAGTAGTAGACTTCCTCTGGAAGTGGAAAGGTTTGAGGTTTGGTCTGCTTTTGTGAGTTTTATTTGGAAGTCTTGTGCTGCTTTATAACCATCTGAGTGCGTGCGATGTTCAGCCAGTGATGAAATATCTTAGTTGTTTCTTTAATATCTTAATTTCCATTTGTCCTTTGTGCCTTTGAACACAAATTTTCTGTTTCTCTTGGATTTTGGCCTCAAATTCTGATGTGCTTGGAAATGATTTTGCAGTTTATTAATCTCTTTGGAGATGCGCAGTCTATAAAGAAGGCCGAGGATCGCCATGCCAAGCTCTTCTTACCTCATAGGAGCAGCATGTCAGAGAAAAAACGTCAAGCTGAGGACTTTTTATCTTCCGACAAAGTAAAGATGGCAAAGTCTTACTCTGGCGTTCCTCCGCCTGCCCAGTCTATCATGGGAGCATATCCAAGTGCACAAAGCCAGTGGCCAGCTGGTTATGGTGTACAGCCGCAAGCTTGGCCACCAGCTACGCAAGCTACACAGGGACAACAGTGGACCCCTGGTTATACCCAACAGGTAGTTTTCTGACGTGATGCATTTAGTAGGGAGAGATGTCTCCAGATAGAAATTTGGCTTCAAAATTGGATTTGGTCCACATTTCTATTAAACAAAATTATTTATCTGATCAGTTTATTCAAATTTTCTCTTAATAGCCATACAATGCATATGGTGGTTATGGAAGTGGCTATGCCAATCCACAAATGCCTGCAACGACGCCACAGACTGCTGCTTATGGTGCTTATCCCTCTACATATCCTGCTCAGGTATACAACACATTATTGATATCTTTTCATTTGTTTTTCGTTCTTCTCGTTTTCTTTTGCTTTCTTTTCTACTTTGCCCCTCCCATTTGTTTTCTGAGCTGATAGTTTAGTTGCAATTTCAGCAGGCCTTCCCTCCACAAAGTTACGCACAGCCAACCGTGGCAGCAGCAGCGGCAGCTACAGCACCGGCTCCGCAACCTGCTTCAGTGCCTCAGGCGTATTATGGGACTTACTACTGAGGTGGCAGGACTAGCCTGCGATATTTTGCCCATGTAATCTAATTTTCTCCTTTTCTCACAGAACCCGATTGATACTTAAGGTTGTTTTGGGGAACATTGGTTTGTAGCTAACAAAGATTTTTGAAGAGACGGGAGTTAGTGATCAGTTCTAGTCGTGTATGGCAAATGTATTTTAGATAATTATTTTCTAACATTTTTTCGCGTAGAAATTTCTCGATCTTCAACAATGCTATTTATTTGTTGCTTACTGAAATCCTACAAATTTTCAGATCCATCGTTCCTCCAACTTCAAACAAGACAAAACAAAATGGTTCTAACATGTAAGGTGTCATTTCATTTCAATAAATTAGAAAAAAACTAGGAAAGGAATCTTGAAAATCAGCAGCCTTTCCTTGTTGAAAGCAAATTTCTGTTTACCTTCTTCTTTTAGCTTTTTGTGGGCCGGTAATCTCTTTGCCTTATTTAGGTGGTGGAAAATCAGACTTGCCCAACTCCTCACGTTATGGTGTGATTGACAGTGACCCTTTGGAAATCAGTTCCTCCATTAACATTCCATCCATGTTCCATGTTTGGCAATAGCCAATTCAAACACATGACTTGAACCCTAATTGTCAACCTACACCGTACCTCTCCTTCCTACGAGATTTCCACTCATACTCTTCTCAGACTCAGAGGCATGAAATTAGGCTACCATGCCCTTTGCCCCACGTTAGCAAATCCGACCAAAAGATCAAGTGGATCATCTCTACTCGAGAAATACTTTTATATTTCCGTTTCATTGTCCATATCTCTTCCCTTTTTTGATAAGTGACGTAAGGAGAGAGACGGAGAAAAACAACAATGAAATAAGGACATGAAAGTTTTTCTCCATATACTCATCCACAACTACTTTCTCGCGACACAATAAAAACTTGATTATTTGATTATAGACAGTTATTGAACAGTTGAAATGAAATATGCGTTATAAAATCTGAATTATAAATAAAAACTTGTGCTACGTGTTTTCATTCGAATATCAGCCGTCCATTTAATAAAATGAAACGCTGAGATTACTTGATAGATTGGTTGGATACCTTTCCCTTGGTTATTTTGTATCTTTACGCAAGCTTTCCTGGGTTTTGATGAGCGGTTGCGATTCGAAGTAATCCAACGGCTGTGCTCTTCTGCAGCAAAACCCTTTAAAATTAGCGAATCAGTATCTCATAAGCCAAAGCCGGAAGCAAGCAAAAGCAGAAAGAAGCAGAGGCAGAACCCTTGGAGTATACAAAGCCCACTCTCTCTGTCTCTCTCGCGCTCTCGAAGCTAAGCTCTGTATCATTTCCTTTGTTCTGAAGATTTCATGCCGTTTTGAGCTTCTGGTACTTCGAACGACGAATCCCAAGGTGCCGTAAAACCTTGGGTTTAGGGTTTGGGATATATAGTTGGCCTGTGTGTGGATCTGTGACCGATCGATCAGAGTGTAGACGACTGTGAGTTAGGGTTTCGTAGAGTATAACACAGAAGTATTTCACCGTCGCTGCATGCGTTTGTGTTGAGAGAGGAGGCAATGGCAAGTTCTTATCCTGGAGCTGTTAGTGCTGTTCAGGTCAAGATTCAATTCCTGCAACCTTCAAGTGTATATTTATATTTGTATGTATAGATTTAGGGTTGCGTATGTGTGTAATGTGTGATTTGGGGTTCTTGCAGGTGGGGTCGTACTTTGTGGGGCAGTACTATCAGGTTCTTCAAAAGCAACCAGATGTTGTTCATCAGTTCTACTCAGAAGGAAGTTCCATTATCCATGTTGATGGTGATTCCACAGATTCTGCTTCCAGTATAGTGGTAATTGTTGCCGTTTGTATTCTTTGGCCCGAAATTGAGTTTCTTGGTTCAGTTCTTTTTATACAGTTTGATCAGTAAAATCGACATGCGAATCGATCTTTTTATTGTTAAAGTACTTATTTGTTTGCATTGTGCTTTTAGTTCGAGTATAAAGCTCCATCCCATTCACCAACCAAGACCAAGAAAGGTCACTTTATATGGATTGAGTTGTTGGAATTGTTATCACCTTAGGAATTTAATATGTTGTGTCTGTGATATAATTACGAGCTCAAGATGAATGTCTTTGATTTAGCCTTTTTTTTTGGCTTTACCTTACTTGTGATTTCTATGTTTGTTATTGTTCCTTGTATGTCTTTTCTCTCAATTTTTTTTAGTGTTCATGCATAACCTTCTCCATACAGACAAGCATCTCTGTCATTTGTCTTCCTAAGTTGATTTGTTTGAGACCCTTGTGCTGTTTTTTGCGCCCTTGTTAAGTCATTGGCTCATTAGATATCTTTTTCTTCTGCAGCAAATTCATACACACATACTGTCACTACATTTTACTTCAATTGAGGTCAAGACAATCAATTCTATCGATTCTTGGAATGGAGGTATTCTTGTGATGGTTTCTGGTTCTGTTAAAACAAGGGACTCCAGTGTAAAGAGGAAATTTGTCCAGACCTTCTTTCTGGCTCCTCAGGACAAAGGTTACTTTGTTCTCAACGATATCTTTCAGTACGTTGAAGATGGAGTTGTTTTTCAACATCCTGCACCCATACAGTCAGAAGGCAGATATGATGTGCAACTGAGTGCCTCTAGCCCTCTTCCAGAGCCACCAGGTGTTGTGACACTATACTGATTTCATCTATTAGTTGCTATATTGGAATTTATTTTTACTTATTGAGCTACTTTTGGCATGGGGTTCCCATGTGTGGACATTTTCTTTATAAATATCAGAGTACTATGCTTTTGAGCATGTAATGATTTTGATTATGATTCTATTTTTTTTTACATTTTCTATTTACCCGTGGTAAGTCAAGATAATATTACTATTAGACTTGGGTAAGCTCTTTTATGCAACTGTGTGCTTGTGCTGCTTGAATATTCCTTTTTCTGGCTGTTTATTGTGGAAGGTATGCATGCTTGTATCATCCTTATGAATTAGAGAAGTGTTCTCTCTATACATCATTGCAAAGATCTCAAGGATTAGTTTGTGTGAGATATTTTGGTGTGTATGTATTGGATATAACTCGGTGTTTTGCAGTTTCTGACTATGTTTTCGAGGAAGAGGCAAGGGAGTACATGAACTCTGTTGATATAGAAGATGATCCAGTTGACAAGTATAGTCTCCCAGAGCAACAGGTGCAGCAAGATTATGAGACTGAAGTTGTGGTGGAGGAAACTCCTGCAGAGGAAACATATGCTTCATTTCAAAATGTGGTGAACACTAGTCAAGAAACACCTGCTGTTTCTGTGGAGGAACCGGTGGGAGAGCCTGAAAAGAAAACTTATGCTTCTATAGTATGTGCCTAAACCCATGACTTCTGCTACTTCGGTGTGAGAATGTGTTTATTTCCCCGTTTGTGCTTTTGTGTGTGTATTTTTTGTGTTTTGGTAGGCATTGGCTTTGAATATATTGCTGTTGTGCATCAATCTTATATTCAGTTATCTATTTTCTCATATTTTGTTGGGCGTGCTTTAATAACTTATGTTTTACTGTTTTGTTGTGTATGACTGGAAAATGATAGTTGCGAGTTGCTAAAGGGCCATCTGCACCAGCAATAACTCCACAACCTTATTCCAGAAGTGCTCAAGCTGCTTCAGAATGGAATTACACGCCTCAGCCCACTGTTGAACAATCCAACTCTACTCTATCTTTTGTGCCTGAGTCTGGGGCAGAAGCAGCAGAGGAAGGTTACGCGCTAGAGGAAGAAGGTGGTTTGTTTTTAGCCATGTTATAATGCTTAATGACATCAGAAACTAAATTATCCATTGTTACTTTTTTTTACCTTGCTGCTTGTTACTTCTGGTTATAATGCATTCTTCTATATATTGATTCTGGGGGAATATCTGAGAGATTATTTGGCTTTTATCAGAATTTAACCGATGCAAAAGACCGTCCATGTCATTAATTTCTATTATGAGTTGTATGGCAAAGATTCCTGATATGGTTTTTGAAATAAGAGCATGCATGACTAATTTAGGAATGGAAGTTTAGTTTCTTACGTATGACGTGTTGTAGTTTTATGAATTGGGGATTTACTGCTGTATGCTTGAGACTTGGTGAAGGTGAAGGTTGGACCATTGAATTTAACTTAGTATAAGCATTTGTAAGTTGAACCTCATGTTAAATAATTGTTCCAGGTGAACTGAAATCTGTCTATGTAAGAAACTTGCCTCCTACGGTTACTGAAGATGAGATCGAGCAGGAGTTTAAGAACTTTGGTCAAATTAAACCTGATGGGGTCTTTGTTAGGGCTCGCAAGGTGAGTTTGTCTCTCTACTTAGTGCCGCTATATATGAACTTGATAGGAGCTAAAGTAGAAATTGGTGGATGCAGGAAATTGGAGTCTGCTATGCTTTTGTTGAATTTGAAGACCTTCTTGGCGTTCACAATGCACTCAAGGTTTGAATTTTTATATTATTAAATTGATGTATTATTTGCTTTCGCTTTTCAATATTCATGGATTAAGGCAAGTTTCTTGTTATTTGATGGAAGTGCTCTCAGTTTTCATATATGTTTATTGGATCCATTCGGGATCCTTGGGTCATCTTGAATTTGTCTTTGGCTATTCATTTATTTAGTGGGTTTAAACTTTCCATATCTTGCACTCTTGTCGACGTTGGGGATATATCTGCCTTTGTATATAATTGCTTATATATTAGATTGTGCTTGTTGTTTGTAATTTTATACTTGCATATGTCTGGGGTTTAGTGCAATTTTTGGGTTGATTGGTTGAAGAGAAATGGTAGAATCTTTTAATGCAATGGATTTCTTGTGGGACATAGTCAGTTACTGGGCAGTCGTTGTGGACTTTGGTGTCTAGAAAATTTAGGGATCCTCCATTCTTTTATAATTAATGTGGATTGGGTGGCTGTTGTATTTTTTGTCAGTTGCCTTTATTAGGAATTTGTATTGCATGTGGGCCTTGGTGTTATTTTACTGTTTAGTTTTGATTGTAAAGGCTTTGTGGTATATGTGATGGATTGCTGGTCCATTGATGCTGTATATTAATGTTTGGCGCATTTTATTAAACTTTATCAAGCTTCTTGTTAACATTACTCTTATACTGTGCTCTGTAGTCTCTATATCTTTTGCATGGCATGAATGTGTGTTTTTCCTTGTAGGCATCTCCGATTCAGTTGGCTGGAAGGCAAGTCTACATTGAGGAGCGGAGACCAAACAGCACTGGAGCTGCTCGAGGAAGTATGTGCCTAATTTCATTATTTTTTCATTAACATCTTTGATGTAGCAAAGTGTTTTCAGATGATGCCTATAGGATATAATCTTTATAATCTGTGTGTGTGTGTGTTGGAAATACATAAGTGCAAGTAGATTTATGGGGATGTGGTGTGGAGTCTTGGAGATGGCCCTTATGGTTATGTTTTGTCCTTATTGAGGTGATTTTGTGGATACGAATGTGATGGTGTTGGCAGCTGCTACATGGAAGTGGCGCTGCCTTCACAAATCTTAGAATATTTTGGTGGTAGAGACATGCCTTTTCTCAATTTCAGTCTCACAATCGATTTTGCTTTGCAATGTTCCTTCTTTTTGTTCTGAGATGTCATTCAGAAACGCATTAATAGGATTGCATATAATCTACTTACTGCAGTACTTCCAAGATGTATTAATTGCTTTCACTAGTTTCAAGGTTTTCCATGGAACCAAATCATTGTCTTTCATGAGTTCAGTTCAGAAAATGTTTTAGTACATTTATAGGAATGATGCTTAGTGAAGTTAATTGGCATAACCAGCATTTAGAATGTGATGTACCGAATTATTAAGCAATAGTTTTCAGCTTTCATTGCTTGTTTCGGGTAGCGAAATATATTACTGTTTTATAGTGGAGGTAAAATGTTAATTTGCTCAACTTCTGGTCTCCTTGCTTGCAGGAGGAAGGGGGAGAGGCAGAGGCAGTTACCAACCTGAAGCCACAAGGGGGCGTTTTGGTGGCCGGAGTTCAGGCAGGGGTAGTTACCAGGATGGTGGAGATTACAGCAGAGCAAGAGGCAATGGTTTCCAACAGCGTGGTACACGATAAGAGAGGAAGGATTTTAGAAGCACACAGGCAGAAGATCAAGGGAAACATTATCCGAGTCTGAAGGCTTTTTGAGATGCAGAAGATTCCCTGTCTACTATTTTCCTCTAGATGGTTTCATGAAATTGTATTTGTACTTTTCAGTGTCACTTACATGAAAGTTTATTTGGACTTAAGTCGACGTTTATGCTTACAAGTTCTCTCCCCTTGGATGGTTTTTATCATGCAATTCAAGCGGGGAATTTTGGGCCTTTCAAGCCCCAAGTTGTGAGGAAATGTGATAAGATGTTTGTTTCAAGTTTTCTATATGAAGCCTTTCAGTTTTTCATGATTCTCATACGTTTTTTACGTTTAAGTTTTATTCTTATTATTGCTTTAGCCTTCATCACCAGAGAAAGGGAAAAAGTTGAGAGGAAGAAAATTTTAGAGACCATTTATCTCAGAAAAAAATTGTTTTATGCATAGGCCATGAACATTCATCATGAAGTTCTGAATCATGGTTTCCTACAAAGATCATGTATTGAAAATTCCTCGCTTTAAGTTCACGACCACAATTTTCTTAGGCACTTGCAGAAGTCATAATTCCTTCGTGGCGATATGACGGCATGGCATGAAGATCGTACCCTGCTGAATCAGCTTCATTTTCATCTTCGTCTTCCTCTGTTTCCCAGAGGAAATTAGCATATGCCGCATGGACATGGCTGAAATTCACGAAGTCAAAAATTATGTATTAGGGCCTTCAAAATCTCAAAACATGTTTGATGTACACAAAAATTTGTGTACCTGTCTTGAGGTGCAGCTTGAACTGCTCGTTCATAGTAGCTCAGGGCTCTGTCTTGGTCATGGTGCAGCTCCCACACTAAATTAGCATATTGAGCCAAAACTTCACCATCTTTAGGGTCTGCTAGGATGGCTCGAGAGTAATATTCCTCTGCTCCATGAAGGTCTCTTTTGGTCTGAAAACAAACATGTGATTTGAGCACACTCACAAAGACAGATAAAAAAAAGAACAAGTCAAGAACACAAATTTATTTAAGCAGAAGAGGCTCACCTGATACAAAAATTGAGCATAATTTCCAAGAAACAAAGGGTTGCCCGGATTTTCCTCAACTAGCTTCTTGTAATGCCCCTCAGCCCCATGGTTGTCTCCTCCATCATCACCAGATCCTTCCCAATTAACCTCTCCTCTACCGCGGCTACCGCCGCCGCCTCCACCAATTCCAAGCCCCAATGCAAGATGCATTTCTTGACTCACAAGCTCTCTTTTATCTTCAAAACCTGCACTCCATATTTTGTCCAAAAATTTCACATCCTGAGTTAAGCTCATGTTCTTCACCTTCTCCTCCAAACCAACATTTTCACCTTCCATAGCCACAACTCTATCCACATTCTCCTCAAACTCTTCTTCCTCATCCTCATATTCTATATCACTATCTTCTTCATCATCATCATAACCTCCTGAGTTATGAAATGAAAAAGATGGGATAGTTTGCAGCATCGTGCACTTGGATCTTCCAGAGAAAAACTTGGGTGGTTTTAAGTCACAGACACGATCTTCATTTTGGTCAGAAGAAGCATTGACCAGTAGTCCTTCCAGGTTCCCATCAGACTGAACCCTTCGAAACCCGTGGGACGGAAACCCGTGGGACAAAAACCGGTCAGAATCAACGGAGGGAGAGATTGGTGAGGAATTGTGTGAGATGTTGAGAGCCCCAGTTTGGTGGAATGAGAATTTGGAGGGAGTATGGTGGATGGTGGTTGGTTTGGTGGGCTCAGAGTGATGGTTGCTAATGATATTGGGACTGTCTGCTGAGAATGATGAAAGAAGAGATCCAATAACTGGTGTTGATGAGCTCCTCAGCAACATGATTGATATCCTTTGAAAGAAAGCTTTTTTTGCTGATTTTCTCTGTTCTGCTCTGTAGATGAAAATTCTCTGCAAAATGACAACATAATATATATGAATTAGTGGAGTTGCATTATGAGCTCAACATAATAAATATATTTACATGACAACCAACCCTTTTAGCAACTAGTCTTTGCTGTGGGATTAATATATATTATTAAGTAAAACTACCTACAAATAAAAAGAAAGAAAAAAAAACAGAAGACTCTAAATAAATAGACTTGAAATGAAAAGGCAAATAAATTAACCCTTTTTTCTTCAATTATGCAGTTGCAGACACAAGAAAGAAAGTGCTATGTTTATAAAGGCAACACATTTCTCTTCAGAAAAAAAAAAACAAAACAAAACACTCCCATGAAGAAAAGCTTCAAAGCTTGAGAAAATGAAATTGCAAGGAGGAAGGAGGAGAAGAAAGAAGCATACCAACTTTCTGGGGTTCCAACCAATGCTGTAAATGACAAAGAAGAATTAATTATTGAGTCTTCTGCTACAGTGCTGCTGATATATGAAGGGGCGGCTAGACATGTGTTTCATATTGAGTTGTGATTTTCCCTTTTCTTGCAAATGGAAATTATAATATTATTTGAATGGCTGAGAATGCTCAGATTTAACTTGGTTCAAAATATCAACTTGTCTTTTTTAGTTAGTTGGAAAATGGGAAAGCTCACTGGAACCTCGTGAAGCTGAAAGCTCTGTCCTGCATCATATGCTCCGTTGGATGCTTCTACTCAACCCTTCTGAAAAGTCACAAGATTTTGACACTTGGACCCAACAACCAGTAATATCTGTGTACAACTGTACGATCGTCGTTGACATGCATTGTGACATTTTGTAGAATTTTTTTATTAATGCAACCGATATTCTATTCTAAATTACTGAGAGGGAGATTTGATCTCAGTGGCAATCTGCTCTAATCAATTTGGCTAAAGTTCATATTTATGACATTTTATAGAATTAACTAATACTTTCTGCACACTTTGTTTCTACACCATAAGAAAATAAATACATCTTTATAATTCTTCTTTTCTTTTTCCTTGAAAGTGTTACAAAGAGTTAAAGTACTAGACGGGTCAAAATGGATACACCTTATAATAATTGTGGTTATTTGATGAGGAAAGTAGTCTCTTCATTGTGTGGAGCAAATAATTTGCTTCTTTAAAAGGTGGTTAAAATATAAAAATAATAATTTTCTTTTGTCTGCCATGTCAAAATCAGACAAAATTTGAAGGAAATGACATGGTATTGCCATTGGCATGTTGTCTGCCATGAAAAAGATGCAGAAAATAAAATTTGGGAGACCAAACGACCGGCCGTGTTGAATTAATGAAATACAACTACTTTACAGCCGTACACGTAGCAGAAACTGAGAATTATGAATTCTCCAGTTGACCACCAAAAAAAAAGACTGAAAATTATGATTAGACCGACACGACGTCATTTGTTGTGTCGTGTCCTACATATGCACCACAAGCTTCACAAGTTCATTTGAGGCATTGTAGCATCAAAGGAATTGCGCTAGTAGTAGTAGTTATTTATGCAACGAGGTTCGATGTTCAAATCCTCGTTCTCGACAAGAAAGCATTGACCTTTTCATCTTTTACATTTCGTGCTAGTTTGACATTACTTATTTGAGATGATAAGTGATTTTTTTAAAATTTTGGAAAGTTAAACTCGTTTGATAAATTATGAGAAAGTCACTTATGTTAAAAATTGTTGTGAGAGAAACTATAAGGCAAAAACAGTTAATAATGTGCTTTCATTTTTAATTATGCATGAATCAGTTTTGAAGAGGTGCTGAGTTTAATAATTTTGAGGCAATTATTTTTGATTATGTGGGAAAATTTAGGACGAACAACACTTTTAACAAAAAGTTTACCAAATCTCAAATTGCTTTCTCTCACAGCGAATTTGTTAGCGATTATTTTCACATCACGACAATGCCAAACTGGCTCAGCATCGTAAATTTTGAGAGGGATCATAATATGATGACATGACATGTTGGAAGTGTTGAAAAAACACTACATATGAATTCTTGTTTCTCTTTGCCTTATTGTTATTTGTTGAGTGGAGTTCCCTCCTTCTTGGAGACTTTACGTTGATTTCTCTTTATTTCAATGAAGCATCTCTTTGACCAAAAAAATAAAATAAAAATAAAAATGAATGCTTGTTTCCCTCTCAAATTTCAATTTACTGTTTACTACTAAAGAATATTCAGATTATCACGGTTAATCCCACTTGTTTTTCTTTTCAAATACGACCAAAGTGACCTATCATCCTCATTGGTTGCTTTCACTTTATCACAAGCAACTTTCCCATAAATAAAGGTGAACTCTTCTTGAGAAAAGCTTCATTCTTTGAATTTCCAAATTTTCTAGTTTTCATGTTTTGATTAAAATTTGATTTATATAATTTAAGAATTCGTCGAGATTCTCTTAGTAATTTTTTTTTTAACATTTAAAAAAAAAAGGAGAAAATGAAATCATGAACACAAATTTTTAATTAAAAATCGTGTCGGCTTTGCATTCAAATCAAATCATCATCTTTCATTGTCGAGCTATAAAGTTGTGCACTGTGGGAGAGGGCCCCAAAAGAATGACACAGAATTTTGAAATATCTCTACTTAAAGGTGGTGTAAATCCATAAATCAATTTCAGAACCGTGTGTTACGTTTGCGATTATAGAATCAGAGATACAGAGGCAGACCCTCGTCCTGTTTATGTGAGAGCGAGAAAGAGGCAGAGAGAGTTTCGGTTTCGGGGAAACGATGTTCGGGTGCAAGTGCTTCTATTGGAAGAAACTCACCAATTTATTCCCACCAGAGCCTGAACCCTTCTCTCTGCCTGATCCCGTTCCTCAGTGGCCTCCAGGTATGAAAGTTTTAGTGCAAAGCTTTGATCTTTGTTGGATTGTTCGTTTTGTTTGGTAATTTAAAATGTGGGTTTCTATTACTATTTGGATTGTTCATGGATTTTGGGCAGTATGGTTTGCGGATTGTGCTGAAGACAATCAATTGCGGTTGTGATAGTTTGCTTTTTTTGGTTAATGGATGTTTCTGTTTGTTGAATGGATCATGAATTATAGCCGTTCTCTTTTTAGATAAATTGTAACTACGTTGAAAACAAAACTATTTTCTTTTTCCATTTGTACAGAAAAAAAAAGTTACTTGTTTTGCACAAACCAATCAGTGCTTGCTTTGTATGGTTAGTTTGATTTCCTCATACAAAGTACCCGGACTTATCAGAATTTAGCATATTCTGGGAATCATGAAGCTCCAATGGCCGTTTGAATTTGAGCTTGGCTGCTAATATGAAAATTACAATCTATGCAACCCCAATATTTTCTGTTTGTATATGTTATTTTATATCTTCTGGTAAGTTTGTCCTCTCGGCAGTACTCTATGGTTGGCCATGCTCATATAACATGTCAAAATTCACAATATCATGGTTCAGTCATAAGTGCGTTTAGTCTACTGTGTTGCTGATGACTCAGTTTTTCATTGGTAGTGCATAATTTTGTGTGCAAAGAGCCTCTCCATTGATCGTGTGCTTTAGACTGGGGATAAGTTGTATTGTACCACATATGATGCATGACATCAAAAGAATGCACCTTTTGGTTGGGATGGTTTAACTTCATATTGGTTGTTTGGTTATTTCTCTTAATAGTTTCTCATACAAATCTTAGTCATATTACTAGAATATATTACTTTTTTCCTTTGTGTCCCTCTTAAAGCTTCTTTCCCCTTATAAATGGTCTTTTATGCCCTTAATAGCTAGGTTCAGTTTGCTGAGGCGTGTAGAAGGGTAGGAACTTTGAAATATTCCTTTAGCTCTGATGTTTTATTTTTCTGCATACATAATTGCTTACTTAAAAGCTCCAACAATTGGGGCCACGTAGCTGTTCTTGCTTTACTTGAATAATAGAATATGAGATAGAGATATGCTTGTCAGTTTTGGGCCTCAAAATATTTTGAACTTCATTTTATGTGTTGATGTTTTTTTCTTCTTTTGAGTGTTTAGTGTGCTTGCTGTTGTTTATTGTGAGATCTCTAGATTATGGTGTATCTCTTTTTTATTTATTTATTTGTTGGAATTAGCATGTTGTATATAGTTTGTTTCTTTTGGGGTTCAGTTTCCATATATGGGTTGATGTCTGTATACTGCTTACCATCTCCTTTCCGCCCTTTTCAATATTTTTCCCTATTTTGAAAGCCATTCTTCCATATTATTTAGCTATCTTCATTATTGGGATTAATTATGAACAGGTTCTGAAATTCTTTCAATCTTTTTGTAGTTTCATATTCACCTATGTTGCAGCTGAATTTTGATTAACATGCAAAATTTTGGAGGTTGTGCAAATACAGAAACAATATCTTCAAGAATGCCTGAGTATTAACTTTACACAAAAAAAGTAAAAACTTAATAAAGTCAATGAGAAAACTGAGTGTTTGGGCATTCATAGTAGAGAATGATGAAAAGTGTTCAACAGAATTCCTGAACCTAGAGTTTAAAATTGAGTCTTGTGATTCCAGTTATTTATTTGAATGACATATTGGACTACTTTTCTAAGTGATTTTAGCATGTATTTTCCTTCACAGGTAAAGGTTTTGCTTCTGGAAAAGTAAGTCTTGGAGAAATAGAGGTTTTCAAAATCAACAGATTTGAGTTCATCTGGACCTGCTCTCTGCCAGAGGACAAGAAAAAATGTGTTACATTTTATAAACCAGCGGGAATACCTGATGGATTCCATAGCATTGGCCACTATTGCCAATCTAATGATAAGCCTTTACACGGTTTTGTTCTTGTGGTTAGAGAGGCCGATATGCCAGAAACAGCCAATGTTTTGGAGCGCGTCAAGTCCCCGGCTCTCAGCAAACCACTTGATTACACATTAGTATGGAGTCCTGACGAAGGAAATGAGGAAATTTATGGTGCATGTGGGTACTTTTGGCTACCTCAGCCACCTGAAGGTTACAAAACAATGGGATTTTTAGTGACTAACAAACCTGAGAAACCTGGGCTGGATGAAGTGAGGTGTGTTCGAGCTGATTTAACTGACAGATGTGAAACTTACACACTCATTCTTAATGCCATTTCAACATCTCTAAATCTTCCTTTTCAAGTTTGGACTACGAGACCACATCATCGGGGAATGATGGGGAAAGGGGTTTCTGTAGGTACATTTTTCTGCAGTAACGACTTCGGCATTGTAAAGGATCTACACATTAGATGCTTGAAGAATCTGAACCCTAAGCTATCTGGAATGCCAAATCTTGATCAAATTCATTCACTTATCAATCATTATGGACCCACCGTTTTCTTTCATCCAGAAGAGGTCTACTTGCCATCTTCTGTTTCATGGTTTTTCAAAAGTGGAGCATTATTGTACAAAACCGGCACATCTGTTGGTGAGGCTATTGATGGTAGCGGCTCAAACTTGCCAAGTGGGGGGACAAATGATGGCCAGTTTTGGATAGACTTGCCGAATGATGATCAAAGAGAAATTATAAAACATGGAAACTTGGAAAGTGCAAAACTCTATGTTCATGTGAAACCAGCTCTTGGTGGGATTTTTTCTGACATTGCAATGTGGGTGTTTTGCCCCTTCAATGGACCAGCCACTATCAAAGTTGGACCTATGGACATCCCTCTTAGCAAGATCGGACAGCACGTGGGTGACTGGGAGCATTTCACACTCCGCATCTGCAACTTTTCAGGAGAGCTTTGGAGTATATACTTCTCACAGCACAGCGGTGGCAAATGGGTAGATGCATATGATTTGGAGTACATAGAAGGGAACAGAGCTATTGTCCACTCATCGAAAAGTGGACATGCGAGCTACCCTCATCCCGGGACTTACCTTCAGGGGTCAGACAAGCTTGGAGTTGGAATAAGGAATGATGCTGCTCGTAGTAATCTATCTGTGGATTCGAGTGTCCATTACGAACTTGTTTCAGCAGAGTATCTTGGAGACGGGGTAGTTACTGAGCCATGTTGGCTGAAGTTTATGAGAGAATGGGGTCCAACAATTGTGTACAATTCAAGAACTGAGCTTGATAAAGTTATCAATCTTTTGCCTGTGATGTTTAAATATTCAGTGGAGAACATTTTCAGTAAGTTTCCAGTTGAGCTTTACGGGGAGGAAGGTCCCACTGGACCAAAGGAGAAGAACAATTGGGTGGGAGATGAAAGAAGTTGAGTTTGCTTGGTTAGTGCAGAAACCCACTTGAAGAATCACTGTTTCTTTCACCCTGCACATGTTATATTGATATATAGATTAGTGAGCCATTAGATTTGAAGGCCAGCCTTGTTGTAAGCTGTAACCTCTATGTATACTTGACATTTTTGTGTGTATATATATAATTTAAAAGATAGTTTGAGTAAGGCATCTAATGGTGCTATTGCTTTTGGTCCCAAAGAAAGCTAAAATTTCTAATCCCTATCCTGTATGAGGGTAAATTATAACCAAACATGCCTAAAGTTAAACGCTATAATGAGATACAAACTAAAATGTAGAAGCATTAGTGAAATTTACCAAGAACAAAAACTTGGTTTATCATATTAATTCCTTTGTAATTTTGTCATGAGGCAGGCAGCCCTCGTTATCGAGGCGATCGGGATGGCTCAGTCGGAGGGGTAGTTGGGGTGGTAGGCTGATAGGGGTCACCACTCCCCGTCCTACTTCCAGTTTGATGAACCAAGTGGAGTAAAGAAAAAATAGAACTGATATAATTGATGCATCAAATGCTCTGTTAGCAGTAATCCTTTACCTTGACAAGGCAGGCTAAGCTAAGGAGTCGGCAAGCGAGAACTTTTTTTAATTCGTTTTAAAAGTGATTAAGAGCAGTTACCCTTAGACCCTAAGTCCTCTAATTGAATACACTCCCTCAATATTGGTTGTGTTAAAAAAAAAATTTGTATTTGGGTCATGAAATTTACCCAAGCAAAAAGGGACCATGGGCCTTTTGACGAAATGGACCTCGACTCCAGATACGCACTCTTTACTTTGAGAAGGACAAAATGGTCCAGTCGGTCACGGTGGGTGCGTGAAAATTGGAAGCGAAGGGCACCGGAATTACTAGTAGAACACAGCATATACGAGAGAAGACTCGGAGTGAGAGAGAGAGAGAGAGAGAGAGTGAGAGAGAAATGCTGGCGAGGAGGTTGATTTCGTTGTTCAACAAGAGCTCCTCAGCATCACAGTTTTCCAGGTTCAAATTTATACTGTTTTTGTTCAAAACCCCTGATTTCTGATCAAATTATAATTCCCATTTGAATAGCAGCTGTTACAGCAATGGCAGCCTTTTTTTTTCTTTGAATAACAATTATTATGGGCTAAACCCATTTCGTAGTTTTGTAGTTTTGAGATTATATATATGTGACTTATTGCTGCAGTTCGGCAAAGACTGTGGATGAAGGGAAGAGCTCGTTTGGTCGTAAAGCAGTGTCTTTTCTTCTGATTACTACTACGGGAGGTGTAGCCCTGAGCGCTCTTAATGATCTTGTTATTTATCAGAGCTGCAGCAGGTATTTTTCAGATTATCTGGGACTTTTTTCTCTTGTGTCTTAAACAATATGATAGATCTGTTTGCCTGCTCAAATAGGGAACTTGAGATGGTTGCATTGGGTTTTTCTAATGAACAATATGTATTTTTGTTTGTGATTGGTTTTCTAAATGTTATGAAGTCTTGTCTTGTGTGTGTGTTTGCTATTCTAGCTTAGAATCTAAGCTCATTTGATTGAAAAATGTGGTTTTCATTTCTTGAGTTTGGGAATAGTTTGGACCAGTTATATGACTGGCTTTACTAATTAGATCAAACTGTGCAATCGTCAACTTGGTAATGTGCAAAGAATTTGAGCATTCTTGTAATGTAGTTCATGAGAAGTTTTTCGCATAAGCTTTAAAGAAACCATAGAGATTACTAGTTAATATTGTAGACAGGGAGGGAGGGAGGGAGAAAAACTAGGCAAATTTTGTTTATGACTTCATCTTATCTGGAATAAATGTCTTACGTGTCAGCATCTTTCTTGTTTGATGTGTGCTTTGTTTCCTCTACATACACCAATCATGACACAATGTCCCCACTTAAAGTTGGAAGTTTAGGCAGTTCTAGTCATAGACTGTTGGTTCATTGGTAGTGGTTTGTGGGAAGAATGAGAAATTTTTCTTGGAAGGGGGAAGGGGTTATATAGAGGTTGAGGAACAACCCTAAACCATTTCACTGTCCTATATGTATACTTAAGTTATGGCTTCACGTTTAATCCTTTCCTGAAAATTTTGCAGCAAGGCCATGGAGAAAGCCAGTAAGAACCCGGCTATCATAGAAGCTATAGGGGAACCTATTGTGAAGGGCCCATGGTACAATGCATGGCTTGCAGTAGCTCATAAGAGGCATTCTGTATCTTGCACATTTCCTGTTTCCGGACCACGAGGTGGGGGAGTCTTGGAGGTGAAGGCTGTACGTAATGGAGGTTTGTATTGATTTACATACACACAAACAGATCATCGCGTGTCCACAGACACAAGCACAAAAAACTTAAAGACGTACATTGTGTGCATGTTCTTACTCATGCGCCTGTATATCTTATTTTGGTGTTTTGAATCTTCTTCATGCACTTCCATGTGCAATACTTGATTTTACATCTAAAACCGTAACAGCTGTACATGATTTTACATCCAAACCCAGATAATTGATAGGCATCCTTTGTTGCTCTGTACTTATTCTCCTTGTCAATGCCAGGTCCTTTACAAATTGGCTTGTGCGGAATGTTCGAATACTAACTACACTATTTTGTGTTTCATTCTGGATTTCAACTACATAGTACATATATATCACTTGGGTTTTGATACCAATTTCTCTTTCGCAGATGACACCTGGCTTTCATATCTCATACCTCGTGATTGGGACATCCTAATCATTGATGCCCTTGTTCATGTTCCTGAAAATGAAGTGAAGCAGCAAACAATGCGGATCGGTATATGTGACACCCCTGCTCCAGCTTGCACGGCATGCACCGGTTGTAGCACTCAAGAATCAGTGAATCCGGAGAAGAAATAAAGTAATAAACACATCAGTAAGCAAGAGTATTTGCCCATATAAATTCTCCTTTTCACATAAACCTTCGTACAGAGTGGTACAATAGTAGAAACTTTTCGCACTGAATTACACTTGAGCAGAGTATTTTGCCTAGTAGAAGGAGACACAGAGCTTTGGTTGTAGTTATTCATTGCAGCCCATCTCAGTTTTTTCTTGAGGAAGCTTTTGGTTTTTAATCTTGGGCCGGGTTTGAGAAAGTTGAGTTGGGATGGACTGACCAAACATTGTTCCCTAGAATGTTTTTTTTAATTTTTTCTTTAATAAGTGATTTGGTGAAATGAAAATAAAGTTTTCAGAAGCCATTCTATAATTTCCCAAGAAAAATGTAGGGCCTAGAAGGTTTAGGTCCAACGCTAAATATTAACTTGAAGTAAAATACAAACGAAGGATATGGGTGGTCCGTCCATCCATGATAAGACAAATCTTAAAGTCAAAAAAGTTGTGTCTTGATTTGTCCCATTTGGACATGGACAAGATTGTGAAACTTCATCATTTTTAATTGCTTAATTTAATTGTCTTGTATATGTTGTCTTAATCATAATTAATTCCTTCAAAATATCTTCTATGGTAACCTAACGAAGCGATATTAACGTTTTCCATTCAGATAGAATGCATGATGACTATTTTAGAGTGATAATGAATCACAGTTCCTTCGACAATAATAAAAGTAATTAATCTGAAAACCTTATCATCATTTAGCTTATCTTAACCTAATGCAATTGATTAGTGGAGATGTGGCTTGAACTAAAGAAGATACCATTATTCAACTTTAGTTGGCAAAATTCCACATCATTTGATTGTTCCCTCTTAAATTAAGGACTTCCAAATGAGGTGTCACCGTCTCACAGTGAATGAGTGTGGGGGATCATGGAACTGTATGATGATGTGGGCATATGATATTTTTCTCCATCCCTTGGGCCCACTTACATACACGAGCCGATCCACCGTTGACGGACTTTGTCCCCCAGTACGACGCCGTCAAAGGCCGAGCTCAGGCTAGGCCAGAGTGCTCCACGTGGCAAACGGACTTAAAAACGTTTCACAAATTCCCGTACCTGAAAGCTTGGCCAATCCTGTCCCTTCCCAGCGTCCGTTGAGCTGTCCACATTAAATCCGATGTTCCCTTGTTCCCACGTGTCATAAGATACGTGCTCACCAAGCGAGGGCCCCACGCGGTCCTAACTCCAACGTGTTGAGACCTGTGTTTTGTGGACCCGCGTTGTCGGCTTGTCGTTTGGAGCGTATGGGTTGCGGCCGGTCCCATCTTCTGTTTTATTTCCTACTTGAAAAACACGAGAAAATCTCGTTTCCCGTTTTTCAGTTGGTTTCATGGTTTATATTTATAAAACTCTTTCATATAGAAAAAAAAAATTACAGAAGCTTGAAGGTGGTTGCCTTCTAGTTTTATGAATGTACTACTATTCGCAGGTCAGTTGATTATAGTAGTGAGTCCGTTCTTTTATATCAAAGTTCAAATAATTTATCGCTTTGGTTGTATTTTTTATATATTTTATAAGTGTTTCCCATTCAAAAATTCTCATAAAGCCTAGATTGGAGATTCGATTGTATCAGAAAAAGAAAAAGAAAAAGAAAAAACCTTCTCCATCTTATATATATATATATATAAGATAAATGAGAGCAGAGAGTAAGTAATAAGTTTGGTATCGTCAGACGAGAACGATAAATTGAGGTAGCCTAGGAGCAAGCAAGGATATTGATGGAGGCGCATAAAGCAGACAGTAGACAGAGGCGGGTCCACCCTGCAATGAGTATGGGTAGACCCCATCCTCTTTCGTTTTATCACCACCCACACCAAACCAAGGCAAAGCAAACACCTACCTTTTGCCCCTCTTTCCCTTTCCCAAAACCGACCAAACAAAGCATAAAGCTTTCATTTTTTGTTCAACAAATTGTGCACAAAAATTTGCAGAAACGGCCGACAAAGCGTTTGATTTTTGTGTAAATTTGCGCAAAGGATTACTGCCCCAAGCAAAACCCACTTCTTCCTTTTGTTCCTTTTCCATCTCAATCAGTTGCTGTAATTGAAAATTCCTCTCCAAATCGAGCCTCTCTTGAACCCAACCCTTGTCTGCTCTTTTATACAAAGGCACAAGCATATAAGTAACTTCTGGGTTCTGAGCCTCTGAGCTTTGTGATTGAATTTGAGTCAGAAGGTGAAAGATTTCAATGGAGGGTGTTTTGGGTAGTGGTGGTGGAGGTGGAGGTTCAGCTGGTGGGTCTTTGACTATGTCAACGCTGTCTAAAGAAGACAACTTGGCCATGTCTTCTGAGGACTCTTCTAGCCCAGATGAGTCTGAGCTTGAGCTCTGTCTTGGGTTGAGCCTTGGTGGAGGTGGTGGTGGTTGTTTATTGAAGGCCCGACAAGGCCCAAGGGGTCAATATGCTAGGATCTTGACTGCTAAAGATTTTCCTTCTGTGCGTTCATCTTTGTCCTCATCATCAGCTTCTTCGTCCTCCTCATCATCGTCTTCATTGAGCAGTGCTAATGTCACAGCTGGGACCAAGAGAAGTGCTGATTCTGTGGCAGCTGCTAATGGTGCCAGGTAAGACTTGACTCAAAAAAAAAAAAAAGTTTTTTTGGGCTTTTTGTTTTAAAGTTTCATTCATTCATTGATGTTCTAGTTTTAGGTACTCTAGGCTTTCTCCTTCTCTTATTGCACACAATAAATTATTGTTAGCATCATAGCTTTCCAAACGTGGTTCTGTTCCATGTTAACCTTGATTTGATTTTATGACATACTTTCTATTTTTGGCAAATGTTGTTAGATTTAAGAACCTATTTAGTATTTAGCATCCTGACAAGGAATCCCCATTATCCTTTAACTTCATAATTAGTATTAGTTGGTCTGGAGGCAGATAATCTCTGCTTGCTTAGCACAGTGCATAAATATCCTTGATGGAAGCATTGGTTTACATCTTGGAGTTATAATACTAGTGTATATCGGAACAACACTATGGTTCTGCATTATTGTGCACACAATCGTATTTGTGATTTTGTAATTACCCAGAAGCATTAAAGTAGCTCTTTTTCTTTTCATTGTTGTTTGAGACAATATGGGTTGCATAGTGATCATTAGCTGCTGTCCTTGAGTCATATGTACTGAGCTATGGTAATTTTCTTCTGTTTTTCAGAAGTTTTTCGTTTTTGTTTTCTTGTCTGATTGTATCTTTTGTTGGTTGAAGCAGTCAGGTTGTGGGATGGCCTCCAATCAGAACTTATAGAATGAATAGTTTGGTTACCCAAGACAAATCTTCATCCACTGAAGTATTTAACTCAGTAGATGAGAAAAGTGAATGCAAGAATACTGCAGGGAAGGCAAACAGTGGAAATGCTAAGGAGAAAGGGCACCTGAGGGGCTCCCTATTCGTGAAGGTGAATATGGATGGAACTCCAATTGGGCGGAAGGTTAATCTAAGTGCACAGAGTTGCTATGAAGCTCTAGCACAAACATTGGAAGATATGTTCGATGGACCCTCTATGCATCTGAACTCAATACGTTAGTAATTCTAACCTTTATATTTTGATATTCAAAATTGAAGAGTTCATAGGGTTTGTTAGTTTTTTGTTTCAAAATACAGGCTACTCGAATTTGAGTTGCACAATGATCCTTCTATACACTGTGGCATCATCTTACCAAGCTCTCTTGGAATGCCAATTAAATGAAGAAAAAATGAAAATTGAGTTTTTTATTGGCCAAATTTTTTCTATATAGGAAAGTTGAAAGTTATTGGTTTCTTGAATATGTTGGGATTCAAGATAAATGTCATATGCATAATATCTATCAATCAAAATGTATGGTTTTTATTTGGACAAGATAAAGTTTATTGATATTAGCTGGACGGAGTCTTTATTTCACTTTGACTGATGGTTGTATGTTATCTCTAATCAGGTACAGGTGGTCAGGAGGAGCATGGTATAATGGCAGGAGCAACTAGACCGTCAAAGTTGCTGGATGGATCATTTGAGTTTGTGCTCACTTATGAAGACAAAGATGGAGACTGGATGCTTGTTGGAGATGTTCCTTGGGGGTAAGCTTTTTTATCAATTTGGGGTCTGTGTTTGCGCACTCAAAATACTATACTTGACTTAAGTAATTGTGCTTGTTTCATCTAATTCTTATAAATTCTGTACTAAAAGAATCAGGTATCTAAAATTTAAAACCCATCTCTGAGGACAGTATATGGTTTTTTGAGTTATTGGTTTTCTCAACACCTTATTTGTTTGTACTTATTTTGCATTCAGGATGTTTCTTGGTACTGTGAAGAGGTTAAGAATTATGAGGACATCTGAGGCTAATGGACTTGGTATGTAGATGTGAATGAAGCATCAAATTTGCCTCCGAAAGCTACTGCTTTACCCGATACTAACTCTGTTAATTTAATTTGCAGCTCCAAGGCTACAGGAAAAGAATGTGAGGCAAAGATGCCAGCCGATATAGATCCATTTTAGCAAGAAGAGACGACGTATGGTTGAAGATGTACAAAGTGGATGAAACTTATAGTTGGAGCTTTTCGAAAAGAGAGAAACCTTTTGGTTTTTTGGGTTCATTTTTGGTTGCTATCGAATGTTATTTCATTTTATTCTTGGTACGCCTTCTCTGAGAGTTATCTCCCTGCTTTGTCAAAGCCATAGTCATCTTAATTTTCGATGTCATAGTACTATATATATGCATATGCTGCATACTTTGGTGAATGATGTTGTTGAAGTTGTATATATGGGGGACGCAGTCAAATCCCTTTGTCTGTTATAGCAGATGGGCTGTTTTGGATTCCCCTTGTTTAATGGAGATAAAATGTTTGATAATGAGAATGATCAATGTTGTTGCGGGGCTTGTTGAAACTGAAATTTTACACAAATTCTGATACAGAACAACCAGACCCGAAAAGGAAGGCAAACGGATACAGAATGTTTTGTAAGAATAAAATGTCAATAAGATTGGGAAAAATCGAGGTCTTGGACTTATTTTGTACTTAAGATGTTATTCTAATAATGAGATATATGAACTATTGATTACAAACGTTAACAAAACGCAATCTTAATCTTACATACAGCATGAAAAATCAAAATAATAACAGCCAAATAGGGAAACTCAAAATTACTGTCCCTATAGAAGGCCATTTACAGGTGAGGTGCTAAACACAGGCTGGTCTTTCTTAGTTGCATAAGCTTCATTGTTGTTGCTAATGCTTTTCCTCCGAGGCTTTGCCTCTCCAAGCATGGTTATGACATCCTCATTGATGGCCTGTCCTTGGGAAGCTTGGCAGTGCAAAGCAATGCTATTCTAAGGACTAGGAGCATCTCTTCTTGAACATGCAAGCAATTTCCTACACTGGGGTCCAATGCTTCTTCTAAACTCTTGTTTACCCTAATCTTCCTCCCGAATCCATTCCACGACGTCTACCATTCCCAAACTCGGGGTCTAATGGCCTCTTTCCAGTGAGAAGCTCCAATAGAACCACACCATAGCTGTAGATATCAATCTTTTCATCAACCTTCAATGTGTATCCATATTCTGATCAAGTAAACACAAAGTCACAAACTTGTTAGTGACAAGAAACTTACCGAAACGAGTACAAGATTAAGATGTGAAACTAGAAGGTAGAAACTCACCAGGGGCTATGTAGCCGTACGATCCAGCCACCATGGAAACTGTCTCATTTTTTCGAACCATCATCCCGTGCCAACCCAAAATCAGCAATCCTTGCATCAAGGTTTGCATCAAGTAGTATGTTGTTGGACTTGATATCTCTATGGTGACTGGTGGGTGACAATCATGGTGAAGATAAGCGAGACCTTGCGCGACGCCAACTGCTATGTTGTACCTTTAAACCCCATCTGACAAGTAACCTCCCTGCTTGCTTGCCATGCAGGGTTTCTCCTAGGCTGCCATTGTGCATAAAACTCATATATAATCATCAAATTGGTATCATTGTTCAGAAACCTAACAATCGAACAATGTTTCGATGCCTTAGCCTCCCCAAGACATTCACTTCTCCAACTAGATCATCACTACTTCCGGTT
Organism: Prunus fruticosa; assembly: GCA_018703695.1. Lineage (NCBI taxonomy): Eukaryota > Viridiplantae > Streptophyta > Magnoliopsida > Rosales > Rosaceae > Prunus > Prunus fruticosa. The sequence goes on along the minus strand of CM031924.1, from coordinate 39,849,659 downwards.
TCAACATCTGTTGCTGGTCTCCATAACTTTTTAACTGCCACAACTGTGTTTGATCTTGACTATCTCTGCCTTATAGACGATCCCAGTAGCTCCCATTCCAATCACATTTGATTCTTTCACACAAGCCAGAATGTCAGCAGTTGTAAAACCAA